>CAWUFW010006973.1:57500-657500 GCA_963921515.1 Calotriton arnoldi
GCACCTAGGGAAACCTAGTAAACCTATACATATTTGAAAACTAGACACCTAGGGGAATCCAGGATGGGGTGACTTGACTGGCTCTCACCAGGTTCTGTTACCCAGAATCCCTTGCAAACCTAAATATTTGTAAAAAAATACATTTTCCTCACATTTCTGTGGTGGAAAGTTCTGGAATCTGTGTGGATCCACAAAATTCCACCCACCCCGCGTTCCCCAAAGTCTTCCGAGAAAAATGGTACCTCACTTGTGTGGGTAGGCCTAGGTTCCGCGACAGGAAACGGCCCAAAACACAACGTGGACACACCACATTTTCACAGTGAAAACTGACCCTTTTTTTGCAGAGTGCCTAGCTCTAGATTTTGAACCCTAACTCTGCCAGCACCTAGGGAAACCTAGCAAACCTATACATTTTTGAAAACTAGACACCCAGGGGAATCCAGGATGGGGTGACCTGACTAGCTCTCACCAGGTTCTGTTACCCAGAATCCCTTGCAAAAAAAGGGTCAGTTTTCACAGAGAAAATGTGGTGTGTCCACGTTGCGTTTTGGGCCGTTTCCTGTCGCGGGCACAAGGGCTACCCACACAAGTGAGGTACCATTTTTCTCAGAAGACTTTGGGGAATGTGGGGTGGGTGGAATTGTGTGGATCCACGCAGATTCCAGAACTTTCCACCACAGAAATTTGAGGAAAATGTGTTTTTTTTCACAAAGTTTGAGGTTTGCAAGGGATTCTGGGTAACAGAACCTAGTGAGAGCCAGACAAGTCACCCCATCCTGGATTCCCCTGGGTGTCTAGTTTTCAAAAATGTATAGGTTTGCTAGGTTTCCCTAGGTGCCGGCAGTGCTAGAGTTCAAAATCTACAGCTAGGCACTTTGCAAAATAGTGTCAGTTTTCACTGTAAAATGTAGTGTCTCCACGTTGCGTTGTGGGCCGTTTCCTGTCGCGGGCACTAGGCCTACCCACACGTGAGGTACCATTTTTCTCGGAAGACTTTGGGAAATACGGGTTGTGTGGAATTATGTGGAGCCACGCAGATTCCAGAACTTTCCACCACAGAAATGTGAGGAAAATATGTTTTTTTTGACAAATTTGAGGTTTGCAAGGGATTCTGGGTAACAGAACCTGGTGAGAGCCAGACAAGTCACCCCATCCTGGATTCCCCTGGGTGTCTAGTTTTCAAAAATGTATAGGTTTTCTAGGTTTCCCTAGGTGCCGGCAGAGCTAGGGTTCAAAATCTACAGCTAGGCACTTTGCAAAATAGTGTCAGTATTCACTGTAAAATGTGGTGTGTCCACGTTGCGTTTTGGGCCGTTTCCTGTCGCGGGCACTAGACCTACCCACACATGTGAGGTACCATTTTTCTCAGAAGACTTTGGGAAATGCGGGTTGGGTGGAATTATGTGGATCCATTAAGATTCCAGAATTTTCCACCACAGAAATGTGAGGAAAAAGTGTTTTTTTTGACAAATTATGAGGTTTGCAAAAGATTCTGGGTAACAGAACCTGGTGAGAGCCAGACAAGTCACCCCATCCTGGATTCCCCTGGGTGTCTAGTTTTCAAAAATGTATAGGTTTGCTAGGTTTCCCTAGGTGCCGGCAGAGCTAGGGTTCAAAATCTTCAGCTAGGCACTTTGCAAAAAAAGGGTCAGTTTTCACAGAGAAAAAGTGATGTGTCCACGTTGCGTTTTGGGCCGTTTCCTGTCGCGGGCACAAGGCCTACCCACACAAGTGAGGTACCATTTTTCTCAGAAGACTTTGGGGAATGTGGGGTGGGTGGAATTGTGTGGATCCACGCAGATTCCAGAACTTTCCCCCACAGAAATTTGAGGAAAATGTGTTTTGTTTTACAAAGTTTGAGGTTTGCAAGGGATTCTGGGTAACAGAACTTAGTGAGAGCCAGACAAGTCACCCCATCGTGGATTCCCCTGGGTGTCTAGTTTTCAAAAATGTATAGGTTTGCTAGGTTTCCCTAGGTGCCGGCAGAGCGAGAGTTCAAAATCTACAGCTAGGCACTTTGCAAAATAGTGTCAGTTTTCACTGTAAAATGTGGTGTCTCCACGTTGCGTTGTGGGCCGTTTCCTGTCGCGGGCACTAGGCCTACCCACACATGTGAGGTACCATTTTTCTCGGAAGACTTTGGGAAATGCGGGTTGTGTGGAATTATGTGGAGCCACGCAGATTCCAGAACTTTCCACCACAGAAATGTGAGGAAAATATGGTTTTTTTGACAAATTTGAGGTTTGCAAGGGATTCTGGGTAACAGAACCTGGTGAGAGCCAGACAAGTCACCCCATCCTGGATTCCCCTGGGTGTCTAGTTTTCAAAAATGTATAGGTTTGCTAGGTTTCCCTAGGTGCCGGCAGAGCTAGGGTTCAAAATCTACAGCTAGGCACTTTGCAAAAAAAGGGTCAGTTTTCACAGAGAAAATGTGGTGTGTCCATGTTGCGTTTTGGGCCGTTTCCTGTCGCGGGCACAAGGCCTACCCACACAAGTGAGGTACCATTTTTCTCGGAAGACTTTGGGGAATGCGGGGTGGGTGGAATTTTGTGGATCCACGCAGATCCCAGAACTTTCCATCTCAGAAATGTGAGGAAAAAGTGTTTTTTTAACTAAGTTTGAGGTTTGCAAGGGATTCTGGGTAACAGAACCTGGTGAGAGGCACACAAGTCACCCCATCCTGGATTCCCCTTGGTGTCTAGTTTTAAAAAATTTACAGGTTTGCTAGGTTTCCCTATGTGCCGGCTGCGCTAGGGCCCAAAATCCACAGGTAGGCACATTGCTAAAAACAAGTCTGTGCCTAGTGGGCTTTCTGCCACCCTGGGGGGAAATTGGGGGGGGAGGGTTACCCCGATATGCCCCCAAGGGGGGCAGAAAGACTGTGGCTATTTTTTTGGCGGTGGGGGCATTGGTATGCCCATTCTGGGCTGCCCCCACCCCCACGCATAAAAAAAGCCAGGGAAATGGCTGGCGCCTAGTGGTCTTTCTACCCCCCCCGGGGGCAGATCAGGGGCCACTGCCCTCACCCGCCCCCCGGGGGGCAGAAAGACTGTGGCATTTTTGGGGGGAGATGTGGGCATTGGCATGCCCATTCTGGGCTGACCTCACCCATGAATTTAAAAAAAAAAAATCCTGAGGCCTAGTGGGCTTTCTGCCCCCCCCGGGGGGGCAGATAAGGGGCTATTGCCCCAATATGCTTCTGGGGAGGGGCTGAAAGACTGTGGTACTTGTTTTTGGGGTGGGGGCATTATCATGCCCATTCTGGGCAGCCCCCACCCCTACATTATTTAAAAAAAAAATCCCTGGTGCCTAGTGGGCTTTCTGCCCCGCCCCCGGGGGCAGATCAGGGGCTATTGCCCCCATCTGCCCCTGGGGGAGTAGAAAGCCTGTTGCATTTTTTTGGGGGGGGTTGGGGGCATTGGCCTGCCCATCTTGGGCAGCCCCCACCCCTACATCAATAAAAAAAATCCCTGGTTTCTAATGGGCTTTCTGCCTTCCCGGGGGGCAGATTGGGGGCTACTGCCCCCGTCTGCCCCCTGGGGGGCAGAAAGACTGACATTTCTCTGGGGGGCGGGCATTGTCATGTCATTGTCATGTCATGCATTGTCATGCCCTTTTTGGGCAGCCCCCACCCCAACATCAATAAAAAAAAATCCCTGGTTTCTAGTGGGCTTTCTGCCCCCTAGGGGGGCAGAAAGACTGTTGTGCCCAAAACACAATGGGGGGAGCAAAGGCCGTTGCCCAAGGGGCCGCTCCCCCCTCCCTGGTGCTAGTGGGTGGATCCCTGCTTGGGGGATTGCCCTCCTGGGGTGACCCCCAAGCAGGGATCCACTAGGGAAGGGTACCATTGGAAAGGGGGGATTCTCCCCTTTCCAACGATACCTCTCCCAAGTGTTTCGGTGCTCGGGGGGCTGAGATAGCCCCACGAGCACTGAAACACTGAAACTAAGTTTCAGTTTCGTTTTCAATGTAATGACGACAGCGCGCCATACGCGCGATCGCCATTACAATGAAAACCAGGGAAGGGCCTCAGGAGGTTGGGGAAGCTCTTCCCCACCTCCCGAGGCCCCAAAAAAAATATGGAAATCCCTCTGCTGTTTACAGCAGAGGGATTTCGTGCCCCTGTCCTCATGACGGAATGGTTCCGTCATGAGCACAGGAGCACCGGTGCTCATGACGGAACCATTCCGTCATGAGCACCGAAGGGGTTAATGTATTCCAAAATTGACCATATTGAGGATGATTTATATTTGATGTGTATTGTAGGAAGGTGGAATCTGACTATATGGTTGCCCCCACTTTTTTTATGGTGTTTTGCTGGTTTATGACTTAGTTGGACTGGGATCCTGCTATTCAGGGCCCCAGTCTATCTGCTTTCTCTGTAAAATGGATTCCATGTGCCTTAGGCACATCTCTGATTGGGATCTGGAGTGCCCTTATAAGTCCCTAGTATATGGTATACTATGTACCAAGGGCATAGGTACCTCAGAGGCCTGCCAGGGGCTGCAGCATGTATTATGCCACCCCTGGAAGGCCATCCAAACTGACACCACAGGTCTGCTACTGCAGCCTGGGTAAGGTGGTGCATGCACCCCTTACTGTGATATAGGTTACCTATATCACGAAATACATACACACCTAGAAACCTATAAGTCACTCCTAAGGCAGGCTTTATCAATCCTAAAGGCAGAGTGCATGGTTCCTATGTGAGAGGGTGCCCCTGCATGAGCAGGGCCCCTCTGCAGCGTTCGGAGACCATCTCTGATGCTGTTTGTAGTGCAGCCTGACCATATACTCTTAAGCGCATTATATCCTCGCGGTAAAATGCTAACTTTGGAATGGCTGCACCTAAACATGTCGTGTTTGGTGTCAAACATCTTGGAATACTACCCCCCGCCAATCCTGGCGGCGGGGGTAGCATTCCACCCTTCTAGAGGGAAAGACATGTTAACTCTGGCTTACCCGGTAACTTCTTTCTGAAGCCCTGGCATCACAAAATGGATGCTGCTGCCACAGACACAAGTCTGGCCTCCTGCTGCTGGACGAAACTCCGGCAGGGGAGGCCTGGACAATAGGTTTCCTGTTGCAGGGAGGTGTGACCACCTCCCCAGACAGGATAATGTGTATTGGGGCTGGGTGGGTGCACTCTTAGAGTGCTTTGAAGTCCTGCACTGGGGGAGCAAAAGGCTCCTCTGTGCATATGCCAGTTCAAACCAGCTCAGGGGCTACCTGCCCCTGCTCTGGCGCGAAACTGGACAAAGGGAAGTGGGTGTAGCCACCCCCTCCCTTGACCCTCCCATAGGTGGGGTCATAGAGTTAGTCCCTCCCTGTTTTACTAGTTAAAATGGGGAACCCTTGCCACAGCAAGATTAGATTATACCTGGACGAAACTCTGACACGGAATCCTGGACCTTCGACGCTCTACGACAAGATTAGAGGACTGAAGAATCTCCCTTGGGGTCAAGGAGTGACTCCCCTGCTTGGCAGGCACCAAAGAAGCATCTGTCCGGTTCGCATCACTGAAGCTCCCGTCGGACGCCGAAGTCATCGCATCACCAGAGGTGGATTCTCAGACTTCCCCGAGGCTACCCTGAGTCCCCAGCAAAGCTGAGGCCCGTGGCTATCGTGGGTGACTTGAGACCGTGACCCCTGGACACCGAGCACATTTGCAAGTGCACCATCTTCTGGGTCTCCCAAGAAGTCGTGCTTTGGGCTCCGAGTAGCCCTAGCCTCCAGCACCACCTGCACCGAAGATCACTGGCCCCCACTCCACGAGTGTCCTGTAAGCCAGCTCCACGTGCGGCGTCACGAGGCTCCTTCGCGGTCGCTAGCCCGTTGGCTAGTAGCCCTTACCGAAGGCCAATCTTTTCTTTACTTGGCAGTCTGGTTGCTCCAGGCCTGCCCTCACTTACCCTTGCTGGGTGAGTTCCCCAGACCTTGCTGGTCTGCATCATCGACGATCTACATCTTACTCGAGACTTGCCGTTGCCAAGGCCTGTTGGGTCCAATCTGGTCGCCGACACCTCTGCACTCGACAGACATCGAGCAACAGCCCGAATCCTGCTCCTGGTCGCCGACAACGCCTCCCGGACCTCGTGGCTGAAGAGTCAAGACGACCGTCAACGAACTTGAAGCACTCGACATCGGTGGGCATCTGTCCATCGCCCTCCTGGTCACTGGCTAGTGACCCAGACTCTGTCCCCTCTGCTTTCAGGTTCTTCAGAACTCCGATCCACTCTTGGATCCACCCGGACACTTTTCTCCTGGTCGCCAGCAGCACTTTGCAGCAGATCGCCATAAGAAACGACGACGAAACCCGACCCCGAAAGGCACCTATGCACCCGGCTTCCCTGGGTGAGGTAACACGAGTACTCCGGTGCTCCCGTGGGTAGAGACTCTTCAAAGTCCTAGATCTCAAAGGGTTTTGTCCTAGTCCTTTTTAAAGTGTCCCTTTCCTCTATTTTTCCGATCCCGACTTTCTCCATAGAAGTAAACGGCGTATCGCGGTTGTGTATTTACACTGCACGCGTCTCCCGTGGGTCCCCTGTGTCACTACCTTGGGTGGTTCCTTGTGGTCCAAGCACTTCTAGAGGCTCTAGGCCTAGTGTCTAAGTTCAGTCGTGGTTCGCATACCACTTTATTGGTATATGGTTTGGTACGCCCCTAGGGCCCAAACGTGTATTTGTGCTATTACTGTGATTTAAGATCTTATAACCTATGTATTTCGAACTCTAGCCTCATAAAGAGACTAGAGGGGTGTGTTTAGTAATAAATACATATATTTTGAATATATACCTGGTGTGGTGCTCTTTCATTTGGTCACTCAAGAGATTATAGACTGGTAAAACAAGCTGCTTTACATTCCTTCAAGACTTAGCCTGAAGGCTGCTCTCCACAGCTACCACTAGGATAGCTTTCAATAAGGTTGTCTTTAACCTACCTACCATAAGAGTCGATTTGGACTGGTGCAAGGTGCCCACTATAATTAGTGGACAGCATATGCCAGGCCAACTTCTCACATTGGTGTGCAGCGTGTGGGATTCCAGCTTGCTATTGTTTTACCAGATAATCTCAATTGAATTGATCAACTGAAAACCACTAAAGGTACCTAAGGTACATATAATTTAAGCTTAGAATATCAGTAAGTTCTACTGAACTTAGAGTTGTGTGTTAAGGGATAGCACAACCCTTTCTACAACTCAAGAGAGTTTAGTAGGCCACACTAGAGTAGGTAGTGCATACACCACACCACACTAGTAATGTCTTTAAAAGCAGGATCCAAAGATGCCCTGCAGGAAGCCATTGAGCTTCCCCTCCAAGTATGACACACTCCCATTCTTGGAATTGAGAGCTTTGTGTAACGTGAGGAAATTAAGGACAGGCCAAAGTCCCACCACCCAACACCTCCAGGAGTTGTTGGTGGCTTATGATCTTAGTAAGTCCTCAGAGACTGAAGGGGTAGGAGCAGAGGGTGGGCCAGCAGATGAGGAAGGGGCCAGGGGTACTACTACCCCCAGCCCCCCTCTGAAACTGACCAGGAGGGTGACAATGACCCTGACCTGGAAAACCCAATCCCTTCTGGGGAAGATGAAGATGAGGATCTAGAGAACCACACCTTTGTCCCCCCAGGAAGGATTATGAGTGTGCTCAGAAAGTCTAGGTCTCCTTCTCAGGAGTCTAACCACTCTGGCACCTCAATAGGGAGCTCTGTTTCTTCTCACAGGAGGGAATCCTCTCATGAGAGAAGAAAGAGACTGGTCCAGTATGAGGAAACTCAACTAGAGATCAGGAAGAAGCAATTGGCTTTAGATAGAGAATCCCTAGATCTCCTTAGAGAGAGAAGAAAGTTGGGACTAGAGTCCCATGGTGGCAGCAATATCCCTAGAGATAGGGACAGGTCTTATGACCATAGAAACCTAAACAAGATTGTCCCTCCCTACCAGAGTGGGGATGACATCCACAAATGGATAACTTCACTGGAGAGGGCCTGTAAAGTTCAGAAGGTCCCCCAGAGGCAGTGGGCAGCAATCTTGTGGCTCTCCTTTGCAGACAAAGGTAGAGACAAGCTCCTCACTGTAAGAGAAGAGGATGCTGACAATTACACAGTCTTGAAGAGTGCTCTGATAGATGGGTTTGGCCTAACCACTGAACAGTATAGGTTGAAGTTCAGAGACACCCAAAAAGCTCAGACTCAAGACTGGGTTGATTTTGTAGATTGTGCTACAAAGGCTCTGGAAGGTTGGATACATGGCAACAAAGTGCATGACTTTTTAGGATTGTACAATTTGATTATGAGGGAGCAGATCCTTAATAATTGTCAAAACCAGCTTTTGCACCAGTATCTGGTGGACTCTGATCTGACCTCTCCCCAAGAATTGGGAAAGAAGGCAGACAAATGGGTCAGAACCAGAGTAAAAACTAGAAATCAGGGTGGTGACCAGAAGAAAGATTCTACTAAGTCCCAAGAGAAAGGTGGGGATAAATCTAAGGATAAGTCCCCTACAGGGCCCCAAAATTCCTCTTCTGGGGGTGGGTCCCAAACTCCTTCCTCTCCTGAAAAGAAACCATATTGCCATGTCTGTAAAAAGCCTGGGCACTGGAAAACTGATCCCAGTTGCCCCAGGATTGGCAATAAAGAAAATGTTCCTCCCACAACTACTACCACCCCTCCTGGTACTACCAGTAGTAATCCTCCAGTTGGGAGTAGTGCACCCAAAAAGTTGGGTGCTTTTGCAAGAGGAACAGAGGTGGGCCCTAGTTTAGACAGGGACCCCTCAACAGACTCCTCTGACTCTGATGGTGGTATAGGATTTGCCACCTTTACCATGGGTCCCATAGCATTGGGCAGGTACAGACTGGAGCCAATGATTAATGGTCAGAAAGCTGTGGCATTTAGGGACACAGGGGCTAGTGTCACCATGGTGGCAGGGAAACTAGTCCCCCTCACCAGCTTTTACCTGAGTTTAAATACCAGGTGACCAACATTGATGGTGTCAGAACAGATCACCCCATGGCCATAGTCAATCTCAGCTGGGAGGGGGTCACAGGCCCAAAAAGAGTGGCAGTGTCCCCAACCCTACCTGTAGATTGCCTGATGGGCAATGATTTGGAAATTTCAGCCTGGGCTGAAGTTGAACACCAAACCCATCTTAGGATGTTGGGCGTCCCTGCAAAGGTTAGTGGGGCTGTGATGGCCACAGCCCCAGCCCAAGACTTTGGAGAGATGGAGCCTGAAAGAATGGCCCACTCTCCCCCAAAAGAGAGCAAAAGGGTTGAAGAAAAGTCTTCTTCCCCCAGACAGTAGGTAAGGGTCAGCCTCCTCAGGGAACTGACCCTACCCCTAGTGAAGGAACTGCCACAGAGGTAGTCAGGCCTGGCCTGGCCACACCCCTGATGGCAGAGGACCCTTCCACGGTGGTACCCAGTCTGGAGCAGGTAACCTGCCCCTCTCTACCCTGCCTCAGTCAGCCCAGGGCTGCAGAGGTCAGGGAGGTCAGTGGACCCCCCGGGCCCCCTGTCCAGAGGAAGCCCCCCATCAGCAGATTAGGGGCAGCCAGTCTAGTAGCCCTAGCCAGGTGAAAATTCCTCTACACACTGAGGGATCCCCCATACCTTTATGTAGGGACCTCCCCCAGAAGGACTCTGGTAGGCAAGGGCAAACCTGGGACCAGAAGGTTCCAAACCTGCCATGTCCCTCCAGTGTTCCATCCAAAGGGACCCAACCCCCAGCTGTAGGCAGCCAAAGGTTGACCCTTAGAGCAAAGTGCAACTCAGTCATGGAAAGACAGGCATACATGGTGACCAGTGATCTGAGGAAACTGAGGCCAACATTCCTAGGGCCTCACTTCCCTACTCAGACACCTCACCAGCCTTGTACTTTACCTAAGCACACCAGAGGTAGTGATTCCCCATGGTGGAGACCCTCTCATACCCTTAGGGTGAGGGATTGCTTAGTGGACCATAACATAGGGGGCAACCATGCTAGTGCAGGTGCTTCCTTATATGGCCACTTAGTCAATATAGGCTCAACTGGCCAAGGTTAGCCTTATCTCCTTTCGTTTGGGGGGGTTATGTAGGAAGGTGGAATCTGACTATATGGTTGCCCCCACTTTTTTATGGTGTTTTGCTGGTTTATGACTTAGTTGGACTGGGATCCTGCTATTCAGGGCCCCAGTCTATCTGCTTTCTCTGTAAAATGGATTCCATGTGCCTTAGGCACATCTCTGATTGGGATCTGGAGTGCCCTTATAAGTCCCTAGTATATGGTATACTATGTACCAAGGGCATAGGTACCTCAGAGGCCTGCCAGGGGCTGCAGCATGTATTATGCCACCCCTGGAAGGCCATCCAAACTGACACCACAGGTCTGCTACTGCAGCCTGGGTAAGGTGGTGCATGCACCCCTTACTGTGATATAGGTTACCTATATCACGAAATACATACACACCTAGAAACCTATAAGTCACTCCTAAGGCAGGCTTTATCAATCCTAAAGGCAGAGTGCATGGTTCCTATGTGAGAGGGTGCCCCTGCATGAGCAGGGCCCCTCTGCAGCGTTCGGAGACCATCTCTGATGCTGTTTGTAGTGCAGCCTGACCATATACTCTTAAGCGCATTATATCCTCGCGGTAAAATGCTAACTTTGGAATGGCTGCACCTAAACATGTCGTGTTTGGTGTCAAACATCTTGGAATACTACCCCCCGCCAATCCTGGCGGCGGGGGTAGCATTCCACCCTTCTAGAGGGAAAGACATGTTAACTCTGGCTTACCCGGTAACTTCTTTCTGAAGCCCTGGCATCACAAAATGGATGCTGCTGCCACAGACACAAGTCTGGCCTCCTGCTGCTGGACGAAACTCCGGCAGGGGAGGCCTGGACAATAGGTTTCCTGTTGCAGGGAGGTGTGACCACCTCCCCAGACAGGATAATGTGTATTGGGGCTGGGTGGGTGCACTCTTAGAGTGCTTTGAAGTCCTGCACTGGGGGAGCAAAAGGCTCCTCTGTGCATATGCCAGTTCAAACCAGCTCAGGGGCTACCTGCCCCTGCTCTGGCGCGAAACTGGACAAAGGGAAGTGGGTGTAGCCACCCCTCCCTTGACCCTCCCATAGGTGGGGTCATAGAGTTAGTCCCTCCCTGTTTTACTAGTTAAAATGGGGAACCCTTGCCACAGCAAGATTAGATTATACCTGGACGAAACTCTGACACGGAATCCTGGACCTTCGACGCTCTACGACAAGATTAGAGGACTGAAGAATCTCCCTTGGGGTCAAGGAGTGACTCCCCTGCTTGGCAGGCACCAAAGAAGCATCTGTCCGGTTCGCATCACTGAAGCTCCCGTCGGACGCCGAAGTCATCGCATCACCAGAGGTGGATTCTCAGACTTCCCCGAGGCTACCCTGAGTCCCCAGCAAAGCTGAGGCCCGTGGCTATCGTGGGTGACTTGAGACCGTGACCCCTGGACACCGAGCACATTTGCAAGTGCACCATCTTCTGGGTCTCCCAAGAAGTCGTGCTTTGGGCTCCGAGTAGCCCTAGCCTCCAGCACCACCTGCACCGAAGATCACTGGCCCCCACTCCACGAGTGTCCTGTAAGCCAGCTCCACGTGCGGCGTCACGAGGCTCCTTCGCGGTCGCTAGCCCGTTGGCTAGTAGCCCTTACCGAAGGCCAATCTTTTCTTTACTTGGCAGTCTGGTTGCTCCAGGCCTGCCCTCACTTACCCTTGCTGGGTGAGTTCCCCAGACCTTGCTGGTCTGCATCATCGACGATCTACATCTTACTCGAGACTTGCCGTTGCCAAGGCCTGTTGGGTCCAATCTGGTCGCCGACACCTCTGCACTCGACAGACATCGAGCAACAGCCCGAATCCTGCTCCTGGTCACCGACAACGCCTCCCGGACCTCGTGGCTGAAGAGTCAAGACGACCGTCAACGAACTTGAAGCACTCGACATCGGTGGGCATCTGTCCATCGCCCTCCTGGTCACTGGCTAGTGACCCAGACTCTGTCCCCTCTGCTTTCAGGTTCTTCAGAACTCCGATCCACTCTTGGATCCACCCGGACACTTTTCTCCTGGTCGCCAGCAGCACTTTGCAGCAGATCGCCATAAGAAACGACGACGAAACCCGACCCCGAAAGGCACCTATGCACCCGGCTTCCCTGGGTGAGGTAACACGAGTACTCCGGTGCTCCCGTGGGTAGAGACTCTTCAAAGTCCTAGATCTCAAAGGGTTTTGTCCTAGTCCTTTTTAAAGTGTCCCTTTCCTCTATTTTCCCGATCCCGACTTTCTCCATAGAAGTAAACGGCGTATCGCGGTTGTGTATTTACACTGCACGCGTCTCCCGTGGGTCCCCTGTGTCACTACCTTGGGTGGTTCCTTGTGGTCCAAGCACTTCTAGAGGCTCTAGGCCTAGTGTCTAAGTCAGTCGTGGTTCGCATACCACTTTATTGGTATATGGTTTGGTACGTCCCTAGGGCCCAAACGTGTATTTGTGCTATTACTGTGATTTAAGATCTTATAACCTATGTACTTCGAACTCTAGCCTCATAAAGAGACTAGAGGGGTGTGTTTAGTAATAAATACATATATTTTGAATATATACCTGGTGTGGTGCTCTTTCATTTGGTCACTCAAGAGATTATAGACTGGTAAAACAAGCTGCTTTACATTCCTTCAAGACTTAGCCTGAAGGCTGCTCTCCACAGCTACCACTAGGATAGCTTTCAATAAGGTTGTCTTTAACCTACCTACCATAAGAGTCGATTTGGACTGGTGCAAGGTGCCCACTATAATTAGTGGACAGCATATGCCAGGCCAACTTCTCACATGTATGTTATGGTTTGTTCTACTTTTATGGTTTTTATCTCAAAAACCGAATAAAGTTTATATTGATTGATTGAGTGACTGTTTTTGCTGATTTTATTTTGGCTGACTTTAGTAATCTGGGCACTTTACCACTGCTAACCAGTGCTAAAGTACATGTGCTCTATACTTAAAATATGATAACATTGGTCTATCCACAATTGGCATATTTGATTTACTTATAAGTCCTAGTAAAGTGCACTACATGTGCCCAGGGCCTCTAAACCAAATGCTCCTAGGGGGCTTGCAAGACTGATTGTGCTACCCACTTTAGTAGCCCTTTAAACATGTCTCAGGTCTACCACTGCAGAGCCTGTGTGTGCAGTTTTAAACTGCCATTTCGACCTGGCAAGTTAACCTACTTGCCAGGCCCAAACCTTCCTTTTTATTACATATAGGCCCTGGACATCTCCCGGGCAGGGTGCAGTGTATTTAAAATGTAGGACATGTGCTTTTAAGTTTTACATGTCCTGGTAGTGAAATACTTTTAAATTCGTTTTTCACTACTGTATGGCCTATCTCTCCCATAGGATAACATTGGGATTCGCTCGTTACATTTTATGTGTAATTTCCAATTGGGAAGAGATAGGAAATCCAAATTTGGTGTCTCTGGACTCACAATTTAAAAACACAACTGATGGTGAAGTTGGTTTTTAAATTGCAGTTCTGAAAATGCCACTTTTAGAAAGTTCGCATTTTATTAAACCATTTGATGCCTTTTGCTTGCCTCTGGAATGCACATCTGGAGTGGGTGACAAATATCTGCCTGCATTCCCTCTAGACAGCCAAACACAACGGAATGGTAGGTGTGACTGAGTAGCCATCTGCATGCTGATGGGTCATACCAAGCAGGATGGGAGAGAGGAGCTGACACTTTACACCTGAATGGGCTGTATCCTGTCCCCACAAAAAGGATTGCATACCCTCCTGGAGAGATTCTGGAGCCAGGGCAGAAAAGGCAGGGTCTTGTGCACTTCAAAGCATCTCTTTGAAGTCTCTCTACTTCAGAGGCCCAACTGGGTATAAGTACTGGGCCTCTGATCCTACCAACTCAGAACACTTCTGGAACTGAGGACATTCTACCAGGAAGAAGGACCTCTGTGCTGCCAGGAGGACTACCACTTTGCTGAACTGCTTTGCTGGCCTGCTGCCTGCTGTTTCTTGCCCGGGAGTGAGAAGGACTGGACCTGCATCTCTAAGTCCTAGAACCTAAGTACTCTCCAAGGGCTTGTTGGCTTGCCTCCTGTTTATGAGGTCTCATGGATATCAAAGACTACCACTTTGCTGAACTGCTTTGCTGGCCTGCTGCCTGCTGTTTCTTGCCCGGGAGTGAGAAGGACTGGACCTGCATCTCTAAGTCCTAGAACCTAAGTACTCTCCAAGGGCTTGTTGGCTTGCCTCCTGTTTATGAGGTCTCATGGATATCAAAGACTTCACTTTCATCTTCAACTCAGCACCTGGACTTTACTTGCGGTACGTCTTGCTCTGCCAAGTGGTGCCAACCCAATCTGGGCCCCTTTGGACGTGAGTTTAATGTGCTGCATCTCCCAGAAGCTGCGCATTGACGCTGTGGTGCCAGTCAGAAACAACGCATCTCCTGCTTCAAGATCGGGATCAATGCATCATTGCTACTGCAGGGACCAGATTGGTGCATCACACTTGGAACCACCGCATTGACTCCGGAACCATCGCATCAGAACCTACGCATCTCAGCAACTGTGCAGAGAAGATTGACGCATCGCCCCTCCAGCGTGGATTAACCTGGCGCATCGCATTCAGAACGGCTGCACTTGGAACCGGTGTTTCGCTCAACGGAACCGCCGTATTACTGCAGTTGCATGGAGAAATCCGGCACAACACCCCAACTGCTTGGGGATAATCAACGCATCCTGTGCTGCGACAAGGATTAACGTACTTTTGCTCAGTGGGCCCTGCATGGTTCCTGTAGCCAGCCTGCGTTCCACCGCAGGTGGCCTGAACTCTTTTTTTTTTTTAACTCTTTTTTATTAAACACGCTCAGTAGACAGCACAATAACATTTGCCAAAGCATGCACATTGGAGATCCACTTACATGGGTTAGGATGACAAATAATAGGGTGGGACAGAACCCATTTTGCAAGTAAGGAAGAAACAGCATTAAAGGAGTACCATTCTCTAATCGTCTAGGGCCTCTCTGATGTCCACATGGCTCTCCAGCGACCCCCTGTAAGCTCGCCACGGGGCCCACACATTTTCCCATTTCTTAACGCACCCTCTACTCTTGTATACCGTTTCCTCTGCTCTCTGACACCCGTCTATGTCCTTCTCCCATTCTGTCACTGAAGGGGGAAGTGGCGCCCCCCACCCCCTAGCAATATTACGTTTCGCGATTCCCGCTGCCAGCGTAAGCCATATAGTGACATACTTGGGCCAGACTATCTCCCCCTTAATTATAAGCAAATGCCATTTTGCGTCCAGCGGCACGTCAGTACCCACCACCCTGGCCATTATTGCCGTGACCCTGCGCCAAAATTGCACAATCTTAGGGCATTCCCACAGGATATGAAGGAACGTGCCCTCATTCTGGCAACCTCAGGTGCACTGTGGTGATGGTGCCCTACCAATCTTGTGTAAAAGCGTCGAGGGGTAATAGGAGCGATGCAAAATCTGGAGCTGGATCAGTCGGAAACGTACTCGTATTGCTATTTCCCGCGGGCCCTGGAGTGCCTCCTGCCACTCTTCATCATCTATATTGCCCAGGTCGTCCATCCAGGTGGCCCTTAAGGCTATCAACTGGTCAGGCAGATTATTCATAAGCTTCCGGTATATTGTTGAAATTGCTTTCTCGGGGATAGGGTCAATTAGAAGTCTGTCTTCAAGGGGAGAATAGTCAGGAAGGGAGGTGTCCCCCCTCAGCTGTGTCAACAGTGCACGTCTGAGTCTCAAGTAATGAAATCTCTGGGTCTCAGCCAGCCCAAACTCCCGCAGTAGTTCCTCAAACGGAAGTGGGGCCCCTTCCCTCCACACGTCCCCAAGTCTCTCTATGTCTATAGTCTTCCAGCCTGAGAACCCTTGAAGCGAGGCCACCTCTCTTAGCCCAGCACTGGACCAGAGCGGCGTTCTGCTGGTCAATTTGTTCTGCCACCCCAGCACCCGATTTGCCTCCCTCCAGCATGCCACAACTGTTGCTGTGTGTGGGAGCCAACTAGGGTCATTCCTTCGCGCATACAGCAGCGGCTCACAGTTCCCTGCCGGCATTGCGTCCCGGTCTACCCTGTACGCCGGTTCATCTCTATCCGTGTACACCCAGTCGTTAACTACTAGCAGTTGCAATGCCCAATAATAGAGTCTTACATCTGGTATTGCCAGACCTCCATCATATACCCCTCTTTGCAACTTATGCAGCGCTATCCTGAGTTCCCGAATATCCTGAGCAATCTTTTGAAAAACCGTTGGTGGTATAGGATATGGGGTACTTTGCATAATGTACAACAAGCGCGGCAGTGCCATCATCTTAAAGAGGGCCGCCCTGCCCGCTAGGGACAATGGTAGGGTTTGCCAATGTTGCACATCACTGTGGAGTCTCTCTAATTGGGGGTTAAGATTCCTTTAAAAAAACAGCAGCTGATCCCGTACCACCTGAATTCCCAAGTATTTAAAACCCTCCATAACTATAGGCACCGTACACTGCACCGGTAGTCTCGGGGGGGTGCCCGCCAGTGGGAACACCAATGATTTGGCCCAGTTTATCGTGTATCCCGAGTAGCTCCCAAATAAGTCGAAGAGATGAAGCACCCTGGCAATAGAACGGTATGGCCTCGCAAGATACAGCAAGATATCGTCAGCATATAACAATATACGATCCTCCCAGCCCCCCGGTGCCGCAATGCCCCATATCATAGGGTCCCTCCTGATCCAGTTCGCCAATGGCTCCAGTGCCAAGGCAAATAACAAGGGAGATAGGGGGCACCCCTGTCTCGTGCCCCTCCGCAAGTGGAATTGCCGTGATAGCACACCATTGACTTGTACTTGGGCTATTGGATCTTGATAGAGAAGTTTAACCCACTTGCAAAAGTTAGGGCCAAATCCCAGCTTCATTAACACGGCAAACAAGTATGGCCATTCGATACTATCGAAGGCCATGGACGCGTCAAGCGCCATCAGCGCTGTTTGTGGACCGACGGGGTCTCTTGTCGTGTGCAACACTCCATATAGCCTGCGCAGGTTGTGTCGGGTGCTTCTATTGGGCATAAAGCCTGACTGATCCCTATGAACCAAGTTGGTAATAATCGGTATCAGCCTATTTGCTAGGGCCTTGGCCAACACCTTGACCTCAACATTAAGGAGGGAAATTGGCCTGTAGGAGCTGCAGCGATCAGGGGGCCTCCCCGGCTTATGTATTACCACGATAGTGGCCACCCACTGATCGACTAGTAGCTGGCCCTCTTCCTGCGCTTCCTGCAACATATTACGTAGTGGCGACACTATTTTGGAGGCTGAACCCTTGAATAACTTGACTGGAAGCCCATTAGGGCCCACCGCTTTACCCACCTTTTAGGATCCCAATGCCTTCGATAATTTGTCTTCCGTATACTCAGACTCTAAAACCTCCCTGTCTTCTACCAACACTACCGGTAATGAAAAGTCCCCCAAAAACTCAATGCAGTCACTTTCCGATCTCGTACTGACTGGCGAGTAAACACCTTCATAATATGAAGCAAACACCTCTGCAACATCTACGCTGGCCGCGCTGAGAATGCCATCACTATCCTGGACAGATGCGACAAACGACCGCTCTTTATCGCGTTTCTCAAGCCATGCAAGCAACCTGGATGCCTTATCACCAACATCGTAAAGGCGTTGTTGCACTGCTAATGCATGTACCTGCGTTGCACCTTACTGTTATGTAGGCCTCCCATATTGTACGGTAGGAATCCACCGTGCCGGCATTCTCCTGGAAATACAATTCCGTCCCCTCCCGTAGTTTATCCCTCAGCACTGGGTCTCTCAATCTCCACGGGTCTATTTTGGGGAATGCTCCCTTATTAACGCGCAGCCCCTGGACTGTGACACACACTGGGGAGTGATCTGAAATGCCCCGAGCCATATGTGTAGGCGCGAAAACGTCTCCCACCCTGTCACCCTGTGTGAATAGATAGTCGATTCTAGAAAACGAACCGTGGCGCGCCGAGTAGTATGTATACTGCTGTTGTCGGGGATTCTGCGCCCTCCAGATGTCCACTAAACCCAGGGCAGACAGGAAGCCTTAGGAGAAGCCCCCCGCCCCTCTGCCCCATTGAAGCACGCGAGCGATCCAGCTCCAGATCTAAAACTGCATTTGCATCGCCCCCAGCCAGAAGTGTGACCACCGGCAGCCCTATAAGGATTTTACTGATCGTTGGAAAGACGTTCTTCTGCAGCCTCAGGGGAGCATAGAACGAGCAGAAGTTAATACTTCGTCCCTCCCACCTCCCCGCCACAGCCACACAACAGCCCACGTCGTCGGACCAGACCCTCTCTACAATGAACGGGCAGGCAGACCGCATCAGGATCCCTACCCCCCTGGCGTCGGTGGTGTAACCTGAATGAGCCACAAGCTTGTAGCCGAAGCGATCCAGCGCCTTGTATTTGTTACCTTTAATGTGCGTCTCCTGAATCATTATGATGTCTGGGGTGTGTCTTTTAATATGCTGCAGGACAAGGGTACGCTTGATTTTATTCCCCAAACCATTTACATTCCAGGTCCAGGCTCTGAGCTGCGTGGGACTCTCAATTATCCTAGCCATGGTGTCTCACATTTGGTCCTCTCGTTCCCCCCAACCCCATCCCTCCCCTCTGTGCATGTACATTGTATTTCTTTTGGTCCTGAGCTAGAAACATCAAAACAAGACAGCAAACAGATTAAACAATATCCCAACCCCCCCCTCCCTGCACTCCTGCTCGGTGAGTAAAAAACCTCCCACCTCCCCAAAATGCAGAGTGCCTGTCGCCTGAACTGGGTACTGGTAACAAGTGTAGTGGGGTACGCGCCAACCTCCAGGCACATGGTATCTCATGTAACCCCCGGATAAGTAGTGCCCCAGTCCTCTTTATGAGTGCACTTCTGTGCATATGTCTCTAGTCCAGCATCTGCCAGCTTTCCCAGCAACATAGTCTCTACGACTGCTCCCCAGAGCCTCAGATCAGTGGCAGACTCGATGGAGCACCCACCCCCCCACCCGCTCCCCATTCTACAAATATAGTACCCCAGGAATGGTCACTTATCTGGTCTCTGCCGCTGCGTTGGATTGTCGAAATCCTGGTCTTCACCTCTCTGATCTCCATTCCGCTCCTTGGAAATGTGTTGTTGGGCCCTACCCCCTTTCCGCTCAACCGTTCTCCAGCCTTCCAGCCAGTCGCTCGCCTCTTCTGCCAAATTGAAGAAGAAGGTCTTGCCCTCCGCGATTATTTTCAATTTAGCTGGAAACAACATCATGTATTTGATGTTTTGATCACGTAGGGCCCGTTTCACTGCGTCGAAGGTTCGCCGCTGGCGCTGTACCTGGAGCGTGAAGTCGGGAAAGAAACGGATCGTGGCATTTTCATGTTGTAGATCACCCTGTTGGTGCGCCGTTTGCAGGATTACATCTCTATAGTTAAGTAGGTGCACTATCATTGTACGTGGGGGAGCCCCTGGTTTGGCCTCGGCCCCAGGCCACGGTGGGACCTCTCAATTGAAAAAAACTTAGAGAAATGTTTCGGCTTCAATTTATTCAGAATCAAGTCTTCCAGAAAAAGGTCCACCGATGGTCCCTCCATGCCCTCTGGCACCCCCACCACACGGATGTTGTTGCGCCGGGCTCTGCCTTTTTTATCATCTAGTCGAGCTAGGATGTCCGTCTGGTTCTTGGTCAATTTCAGGACCTGGTCTTCTAGGCGCTTAGCCTTAGATTGTAGCCCATCAATGCTGGCTTCCGCCGAGGTCATCTTGTCTGACATCTTACGAAAATCTGCTCTGAGCAGGTTGACCTCCTCCGTAACTGAGTCCAACTTCGGCTCCAGGGTTCCTCGGATCTCCGTTATCGCGCGAAGTATATCTTTCAGCGAGGGGTCCTGGGTTTGGTCCTCCCCTTTCTGTTCCTGAGCTCCCCCCGAAGCGCTCTCATCACGGCCCATAGCGACGGTGTATTTGTCAATTTGGTTGGATTGGCCCGTTCCCACTCCTTTCGTGCGCCCCATCCGACAGCTCCTTGATATTATAGCCGGCCTGGCGTCAACCACAGTCTCTGACTGTCGTGGTCAATTTGCTTTGTGGAGCGGTCCAGCGATCGCGTACACCGCTTCCTTACAGTTGGACAGAGGGCTCCCTTGCGGCACGCCTCAGGGCACCCGGTGGCGACACTCCCTAGATCAGGGCACCTCCAGTCCGTCCGGTATTAGTTCCCACATGGGTGGGGTTGATCATCAACCTCCGGGGCTCACCTTCGTTCCAAACGGGCACGGGCCAGGCCGTGAGCAATGTTGGTGTTCGTGGCCTCCAAGCGCCACATGTGTGACCACCAGGCCTCTCAGCGCTGTCTAGGTGCCCAATAGATTCACCCCCGTGGTCCTCCAATGCACAGTAAGCAGGGGTGCACCGCACAAATTCCACCCTCAAGTCCCTCGGGGGCCCAAGGTCACCTCGCTACAGTCCTCAATACTGTGCTGCCAGGGCGGCGTTATGTATAGCTTATTTTAGAGCGTGCATCTTAAACAGGTAGGCACTCTCTTCCCACGGGCGTGCATCAACCTTCCCTGCGCCCACGGCTGTTATGGCGTTCCAGATTATCGGAGGCGGAGGGAGAGAGGGAAGCGGGGGAGGGGGGGCACTCCTGGCTTGCTGCAGTCCTGGCTGCGCTCAACTCACCGGGTTCCCGCCTCAGACCCCCGCGGGCCGCACACAAATCCTCGGCGTGTCGGCTGGGTACACCGCACAGTCAGGCTCCTCGCAGATCAGGCCCGATGGGGCGGCGCCATGTTGTCTGCACCTGCTCCCGCGGCCGCCGCTCAATTCCCCAGGTTCGTATCGCCTCAGGCAGCCTGAAACTCGCTCAGGAGATCGCCGTAAGCACCTGGTGCTCTCCTCTCCGCTGGGTGCACTCAAAAACTACGGATTATGCCGGATTTCACAGGGCTCTCACTACGTGGCTAGTGCAGCTCTCCTAGTTTGCGGCCATCTTAGCCGGCTGCTGGCCACGCCCCCGTGGCCTGAACTCTTGACTTTGTCCCGGTCCAGCGCGATCATTTCACTCTTTGAGTATGCATTTAATCTTTAGAAATTCATATCTCGACTTATACTGACTGGAATTTTGTTCTTGTTTTATTTATATAAATATTCTCTATTTTTCTAAACTGGAGTCTTTTTGTGTTGTTTTCATTGTGTTACTGTGTGTTGTGTGCACAAATACTTTACACATTGCCTCTTAAGTTAAGCCTGACTACTCTGTGCCAAGCTACTAGAGAGTGAGCACAGGTTAATTTAAAGTGTGTTTCTGACTTACCCTGACTAGGATTGTGGTCTCTACTTGGATGGGGTGCATAACTCTGCCAACTAGAGACCCAATTTCTAACATTGATGATCAATGGTGGGATAGGACTTGTATTTGTGCAGGACATACAGTGATTGGTGTACACTACTATCTAGATCTCAGACCAATACAAGCCTTTTTAAATTCTCGCCGATTGGCATTTTTAGTTTTTTCCAAAATCATGTCTCTGTCTGGAGAAGCAGCATCTGCACCTGCAAAAAATGGATATTGAGCTGGCCAAGCTGGAGACCTACACTGTGACCCAGACCAAGGGTTTCTGCAAGGGGTTTGGGCTTTCCACTAAAGGCTTCACCAGGAAGGTGGAGCTGCAAAAAGGCGCTGAGGGCCTGGATATAAGCTCGCGATGCAATAACTTTCACCCCAGAGGAGGAGGAGGAGTTGGATGATGATGAAGAGCTGAACCAGGATTCACTGGAGAATCTGGGAATGCCTGTGGGGCAGGTGGCCGACATCCTGCCAGGAGTAGTGGTTCCCACCAGGGCATGGAGCAGTATATCATCAAGAGGCCTGTCCCCAGAGGAGCTGGAGGACAGGAGAGTGGAGAGGAAATTAAAATTGGAGCTGGCTAAGCTCAAAATGGAGGAGAAGATTACTGTGGAGCATTTGGCTCATGAGAGGAGCCTGGGATTTCTGGACATAAAGGCCAGTAGGGCAGAATCCAGCTAAGATGGTGACAGCATTTCATCAGTGTCCTCTGACAAGACAGTACACATACCCAAGATTCTGGTGCCTGGTTATGTAGTTGGAGATGACATAGACAGATGGTCTGAGGCATACGACATTGCTTTGCAGATGTAGAAGATCACTGAGGGGGATTGAGGAGGTAGTCTGTGGAAGCATATCCCTACTGAGGGGAGGTACACCCTACTGGCCCTAGAGGGGAGTGACAGGATGAGATGTCCCTCCATGAAGAAAACCCTAATAAGAAAATATGGTTTGATCTCAGAAATGTACAGGCAAAAGTTTAAGGACAGTGTGAAACTATCTCCACAGACCTGGGTGGATTGTCTTGCTTCTTTTTGCAAGGCACTGGATGCTTAGGTGATGGGCAGTGATGTTAAAGATTACCAGGGGCTGTATACCTTGATTGCAAAAGAGCACATGTTTAGTCTCTGTTTTACAGATCTGTGCCAGAACTTGATTGATAGTAAGCTCTCTGACCCCAGGGAGCTTACTTAGGAGGCAGACCCCTGGGTCAGCACCAGGGTCCATAAGAATGTATCTGGGGAGGATCACCAAAAGGGTGGGCAGGGTTCTCACCAGAGGAAGGAGGGGGGACAGAAACAAAAGCAATGAGTTCTCCAAAGGGCCCCAAACTAGTTCCACAGTAAGGATTTCCATCCCCCCGCTAAGAAGAAAAAGAAGTGGTGCCCTGACAGTAAGTCTGCAGAGAAGGCACCCACTAAGTGTTATGAGTGTCAACAGGAAGGATACTACAAGGGGATGCCAAGTGCCCCAGGAGGGCACAGCCCCCCACTGGTGGACAGTCACTGGGGATGGCTAGTGTAGTGCTTGGGGAGGAGTTTGTCCCAGCTAGTGGTGGGTACAGCAGAGTTGAGGTTACCCTAGTGTCCCTCGGTGACGGAGAAATGGTGCAGAGAACCCACATGCCTGACAATCCTAGGAAGGACAGTCAGAGGGTCACCATCAATGGACAGAGGGTGGAAGGCTCTGGGAGACATAGGAGCCAGCATGACAACCGTCAGGTGTCATCTGGTGTCTTCAGAGCAAGTAGTTCCCAATGTGTTCCACCAAGTTGTTGCTGCTGACAGCCGTGAGAGCCACTACCCAGATGCTCTGGTTTCCTCTGAGTGTGTGGGGGGGGAGGGGGGGTGTCTCAGGTTCCTTTACGGTAGCTGTGAGTCCATCCATGCCTGTGGATCGACTGCTTGGTAACGACCTGGAGCATACCGCCTGGAAGGAGGTGGAACACAGGTTACACTTGGAGATGTTGGGGTTGCCTGAGTGGGTGTGACTGTGAAAAACAAAAAATACAGTTTATCTGACAAGGTAAGAGCCAGCATCAAAGAGGAGGTCTCTAAGATGCTGGCGTTAGGGATTATGGAGCCCTCAAACAGCCCTTGGTCTAGCCCAGTTGTGTTGGTCCAGAAGGCTGCCACGCCAGGTATCACACCTGAACTCCGGTTAGGTATTGACTAATGTGGGCTCAATGTGGTCACTAAGAATCATGCACACCCCATCCCCAGAGCTGATGAGCTCATAGATCGGCTTGGAGCTGCCATGTTCCTCAGTACATTTGACTTAACGTCTGGGTACCGTCAGATTGCCTTGACTGAGAGGGCCAAAGAGAGGTCAGCGTTCTCAACACTGAAGGGCACTTCCAGTTCTGGGTCAAGACTTCTGGGTTGAAGAAAGCCCCTGCCACCTTCCAGAGGTTGGTCAACCAGGTCCTTACTGGGTTGGAGAACTTCAATGCCGCCTACCTAGACGACATTGCGGTCTTTAGTTCTAGATGGGAGCACCACTTGCACTACCTCCAGGAAGTGCTTTAGGCTCTGCAGAGTACAGGCCTGACTATCAAGGCCAGTAATTGCCAGATAGGGCAGGGTTCTGTTGTGTACTTGAGACACCAAGTAAGGGGCGGCAAGGTGCAGCCCCTTCAGCCAAAGACTGAAACCATGCTGGCTTAGACACCCGAAGACCCAGACAGAAGTGGGAGCCTTCTTAAGCCGCACTGGCTATTACAGGAGATTCATCAAGGGGTATGGCACCATTGTTGCCCCCTTGACAGAGCTGACTTCCAACAAGCAGCCACTTCAGGTGATCTGGACAGAGGCATGCCAGAAAGCTTTTGACACCCTGAAAGAGTGCATGTGCACAGCACCCATGCTCAAGGCCCCTGACTTCTCCCAAGAATTTGTGGTACAGACAGATGCCTCAGAGCATGGCATAGATCAGAGCATGGCATAGAGGCTGTGCTCTCAAAGCTGAATGAAGAGGGCCTGGATCAACCTGTAGCCTTCATCAGTAGAAGGTTACTTCCCAGGGAACAGAGGTGGAGTGCAATAGAAAGGGAAGCCTTTGCTGAGGACTGGGCACTGAAGACTGGGCCATACCTGTTTGGCACTCACTTCTGGGTTCAGACAGACCACATGCCCGAAGAAGGTTAATGCAAATGAGGGTCGGGAATCCCAAACTGTTGAGGTGGTCTATCTCCCTACAGGGAATGGACTTTGCAGTGAAACACCGTCCTGGAAGAGACCACACCAATGCTAATGGTCTCTCCAGGTTCTTCCGCCTTAGTGAAGGGAACTCACAAGGGGTCCGGTAGCTCTCCCCTCTTTCTGTTTGAGGGGACACGTGTTAGACCTGGCATCCTTAGCGTGGTTTCCCCAGTGTTTTTGCCTTCTGACCTCCTGTTTTTTACTGTGTTTTTGCAGGCTTTACGAATCTGGGTACTTTACTACTGCTAACCAGTGCTAAAGTGCATGTGCTCTTTACTTAAAACATGATAACATTAGTCTATCCACAGTTGGCATATTTGATTTACTTATCGGTCATAGTAAAGTGCACTAAATGTGCCCAGGGCCTGTAAATCAAATGCTACTAGTGAGCTTGCAGCACTGATTGTGACACCCTCTTAAGTAGCACTTCAAACATGTCTCAGGCCTGCCACTGCAGAGCCTGTGTGTGCAGTTTAAAAATGCCATTTCGACTTGGCAAGTTAAGCTACTTGCCAGGCCCAAAGCTTCCTCTTTATAGGTCACCCCTGGACAGCCCATGGGCAGGGTGCAGTATATTTAAAACGTAGGACATGTACTTTTAAGTGCTCTTAAGTTTAACATGTCCTGGTAGTAAAATACTCATAAATGTGTTTTTCACTGCTGCAAGGCCTATCTCTCCCATATGATAACATTGGGATTGCCTTGTTACATTTTATAAGTGAAATTTCCAATTGGGAAGAGATGGGAAACCCGAATTTGGTGTCTCTGGACTCACAATTTAAAAACACAACTGATGGTGAAGTTTGTTTTTAAATTGCAGTTCTCAAAATGCCACTTTCAGAAAGTTGGTATTTTCTTATTTAAACCATTTGGTGCCTTCTGCCTGTCTCTGGAATACACATCTGGGGTGGGTAACAGCTGCCTTCCTGCATTTCACCTAGACAGACACACACAAAGGAAAGGTAGGTGTGACTGAGTATCCATCTGTACGTTGATGGGTCATCCTGAGCAGGATGGGAGAGAGGAGCTGACACTTTACATCTGAAAGGGCTGAGTCCTGTCCCCACACAAAGGATTTCATAGCCTCCTGGAGTGAGTCTGGAGCCAGGGCAGGAAAGACAGGGTCTTGTGCACCTCATAGCATCTGTTTGAAGTCTCCCTACTCCAAAGGCTCAACTGGAAATAAGTACTGGGCCTCTGACCTCACATACTCAGAACAGTTCTGGAACAGAGGACATTCTACCAGGAAGAAGGAGTGCAGTGCTGCCAGGAGGGACTGCCACTTAGTTGAAATGCTTTGCTGCGTTGATCTGCAATCTGCTCCTTCATGCCAGGAGTGAGAAGGACTGAACTTGCATCTCTACACCCCAGAACCTAAGTATTCTCCAAGGGCTTGTTGGCTTGCCTCCTGTTTCTGAAGTCTCACAGATATCAAAGACTTCACTTTAATCTTTAATGCATTGACACTGTCACGTCTATCAGAACCGACGCATCTCCTGCTGCGAGTCGGGATTGATGCATCACGGCTGTTGCAGGGACCAGATTGGTGCATCGCACTCAAAACCACTGTATCGTCTCCTAAAACACAGCATGGAAACCTACGCATCGCTGCCACTGCAAGGAGAAGATTGACACATCGACCCCCAAGAGAGGATTAACCAGGCGCATCACATTTACAACCGCCACACTCAGAACAAGCGTTTTGCTCAATGGAACCGATGCATCGCAGCAGTTGCGTGGACACAATCCGGTGCAACACCCCAACTGTGTGGGGATCATCAACGCAGCCCGTGCTGGGACAAGGATTAAGGAACTTTTGCTCTGCGGGCCCTGCGTGGGTCCTGTAGCTGGCCTGCACTCCATCGCGCGTGGTCTGAACTCTTGACTTTGTCCTGGTCCAGTGCGACCAATTAACTCTTTGAGCGCCATTTGTTTCTAAGCGCTGTTTTGGCATTTACTCTATAAAAATTCATATTACGACTTCTACTGATTGGATTTTTGTCATTGTGGTCTTGTTTTATTTATAAAAATATTCTCTATTTTTCTAAGCTGGCGTGGAGTCTTTTTGTGGTGTTTTCACTGTGCTACTGTGTGCACAAATACTTTACACATTTTCTTTTTTTTTGTACATATTTTTATAGGCATTTATCAAAATCACATTAAGCCAGTTATATCCATTACTGAAGTTTGACATCTTTTATGGTATGAAACATTGCTTTGTAATACAATCAATGTTTTCACATTGTAGGTAGACACATTTGCAGGTATATACGCGTCGTGACATCGAGCTACTCAACCTGCCAGTACGTAAGAATTTCTAGGATACCGCACTGTATATAAGTTATTCCTTTTGTCTGTCATGTGTATTTCTCTTAGCTGTGAATATCTATAAACAGTTTATGTTCTGGCCCATCTCAGATAGGGGCTCCAACAGGAAGGTCTCCCTAATATTGCCTCGCAAACAAAACTAGAAACAAACATGTACTGGGTGGTGTGTTATCTCCCAGGATCTGAAAAGAGCCCATTCCAGCTACCTGTTGAACTGGCCAGGTGGTGGGGGGGGGGAGAGGGGAGGGAAAATCTAGTCAGTCAGCAGCTTCCCCAGTTACTCTATGTATATTTACTTGTAGGTGAGCTCTCTGGGTGTATTTGTCTTCCGTATAAGCTATCTCAGACCTGACCTATCGATCGCCTTCCTCAGGAAAAGCTGCTTTCATCTCTAGTCAGTGTTACTTATTTATTTATAAAGTTTTGTATAGCGCGAACAAGACCCAGGAGGGTATCAGAGCGCTTCACAGTTGAGCTAGGTAGAATACCAAGGTGTGACAAGAGCAAAACATTACAAATAGGTTCAAGATAAACATTACCACTAGGTTCAAGACGAGAGCACGACAACAAAATGATTCCGAACATTTGCGAACCAGATAGGATAGTTCCAACCATAGAAGGGCATAGGCAATGTCCACAGTAACAGTAGTAGCCTGCCCATCCTATTAAACACCAGATTACACAAAAGTAACAGATAGCGATCAAACAATGGGAGAGAAACATTCCATAAATAGCATACAGTGGTGTGGAATGGCCTGTTCCCACTGTTAAACCCAGAAGTGTAACTGTGAACTGGAAAGTCATATCATCAGAGAAGAGAGCAGTATTGAGGCAACTGACCCAGGACTTTATGGCAGGAATTTCAGCATTAGAATTTTTTTCACTTCGTTTTTGAAGGAAGCGGTGGATGGGATTCGGCGAACTTCCGGTGGAAGTGAGTTCCAAATCTTCGGGGCCATGCCCGAGAATGCGCTGTTACTCGTTTTCTTTTTGTGGAACATTTGAGGTTTCAGGAGAAGTGAGTTTGCACTTCGAGACGGACGGCCACCCCCTGATAATTCAAGTTTGTGAGCCAGATAGATGGGGGTCTTGAAGTGCAGTGCTTTGTGAGTCAGGCAAGCGATCTTTAGATGTATTCTAGCTTCATAAGGTAACCAGTTTAGGGATTTTAAGGCTGGGGATATGTGCTCATTTCTTTTTGTCCCAGTAATCAATCTGGCTGCGGCATTAATGGAAGCCGTAAGTGGAACCAAGCTTTGTTTGGGGAGACCGCAAAGAGTGGAGCTGCCGTAATCAAGCCTTGGTAATACTAAAGCTTGAACCGCCCATTTGAAGTCTTCCTGTGGGAGGAATGGTTTCAGATTCCTTAGTAGCCTCATCTGATGTTTAGCACCCTTGGTTACATTGCTGATATGTTTCTGCATGTTCAGGTGCCTGTCTAGGGTGATTCCAAGAGATTTAGCAGAGTCGATAATGTGGGGGAGCAGTTGAAGGCTGACAGGTGATGGATCCAGAGGTCAATCTTGGGGGCATGGTTAGGGGGAGCAATGAGGAGGAATTCTGTTTTGGAGGTGTTGAGCATGAGGTAGTTTTGAGTGAGCCAGTTTTGGGTGTTCATCAAGATGGAGTTGAGTGAAATGAAGTCTTCTGGGGAGGAGACTTTCAAATAAAATTGGGTGTCATCTGCGTACATGTGAAAGAGAATGTTCGCTGAGTTCAGGGCATTAGCTGAAGGTTCCAAGAATAGATTGAAGAGTATGGGAGAAAGGGCGGACCCTTGTGGAACCCCCATCAGTACTGTAGACGGCTGAGATAGGGATTGATTCATTTTGACTCTTTGGGATCTGTTGTGGAGAAAGGAAGAGAACCATTGCAAGACCACACCTGATAGACCCATCCGGTGTTCTAGCGTGGAGAGTAGTTTGCTGTGGTTAACATTGTCGAAGGCCGAAGATAGGTCGAGGAGAATGAGGAGGCAGGATTCGTTTTGGTCAAGCAACTTTAAAATGTCGTCTAAGATGTGAGTGAGTGCCGATTCTGTACTGTGGCCACTCCGAAAGCCTGATTGGTGTTGATCCAGCAGTTGGAATTTCTCAATGTGAGCACAGAGTTGAGATTGCACACACTTTTCTAAGAGTTTCGCTAGTGTGGGGATGTTGGAGATAGGACGGAAGTTATTCAGATCAGACCTGTCTGCGTTTGGTTTTTTTAGAATGGGGGATACTTGTGCAGCTTTTAGACAGTCGGGAATCATGCCTTGCAATAGTGAAGCGTTAACAATCTTAGCCCAAATTGGAAGGACAGCAGCTTTAATTTCTTTGAATATGAGAGGAGGTAGAGGGTCATTGAAGTGGTTGGAGGGTTTGATCGCAAGAAGAGTGTTGTAGATGTCGTTATCACTAAGGGGTGTAAAGGCATGCCAGGAGGCATTGTTCTTGGGACTAGTACTAAGGAGGACGGGTAGTTCCTGGTGGTATGGTGGGGCCGTGCGTCCTGAATTTAGGAGAGGAGCCCTTTTTGATTCAAGGACTATGTTGATGCTTGACGTTTTTTCGACAAAGAAGGTGGCGAAATCATCGCAAGTAGGAGTGCCTTCACCAGGGTTAGTGCGGACGGGTGCCTTGATCGATTGTTGATTAACAATTTCGAATAGTTTCTTGGGGCGATTAATGGCTCGATTAAGTTGAGATCTGAAGAAGTCGACTTTAGCACTCTTGATTTTCTTGTTGTATGGACTCCTGATGGCTCTAAGGAGGGTTAGGTGTTCGGTCGATGGTGTAGATCTCCAAGATCTTTCAGCTGACCTTAGATTACGGCGATCCAAGTTAAGGTTGTCATTGAACCATGGTTTGGAGATTTTGGAGGAGGCACACTTAGTGTGTGTCCTCTCACTCTACTGATCCCTAAACTATCGGTGTTTCATTTACCCCTGCCCCGGTTCAGTATCTGTCGCTGCCATCTGAATTTTGTTCTAGCTCTGGATGTTCCCAACTTTCCAGGGTTTCCCTCCACTGTTCCGCAATAGGACGTGTACATAGTCCCCATGCCTCTTTTCTAACCAGAGCCCTCCCCTCTGCACCAGCCCAGTATGCAACGTCTGATCTCCAGGCACTCACCGCTGGGCCAGCGGTAGACTTCCAGGTCATAGCTATCCTTCTTCTGGCAAGAACTAGAGCCAGATCTAAAAATCTGTTTTCGGCTTTGCGTTTGGGCGGGTGAGGGAAGAGCCCCAGTAGGCAGACCCCCAACCGTGGAATAAATCCTGCGTCCTAGTGTCTTACTCACTGCTGATATCACTTCCTCCCAGAACGGCGTCAAGACGGGACATGCCCATGTCATATGCATAAAGTCTGCGTCTTCGTAACTACATCTGGGGCAACTACGGGCCTCTCCGCCATACGCGACATTTAGCCTATTGGGCATCATATACGTCATGTGTAAATAATTAAATTGCATGAAATTTGAATCTCGTGTTTCAAGAAACCATTTTGGGGTAAGCCAGGACCCTGTTCAACTCTGGGTCAGAGAACTCCTTCTCTAATACCAGTTCCCAACGTTCATGCAAATGTTTTAGAGGGGTACAGGATGCCTCTGATAAGGAACAGTATAGCCATTTCACTATGTGGATGGCTGATCCCAGGGTCATTAGGGAGTGCAAAACTTGATGCGTTGTTGGCTCTTCTCTGCCCTTTCCCCACAATTCCTTAAACGTCTGTATTAGGGCATCATATTGAAGGAATTGGCCAGAAGGGAGACCTGTGTCTTCCACTAAGTCTTCGAAATGGATAAGGGAATTCTGGTGGTAAAAACCTCCCACTGTGTCCAATCCCGCCCAGGACCAAGTTGATAGTTCTTCAGACATAAAGATAGAGATAGGATCCACATGCGGTAATCTTATCAGGGGCAAGACTGGTGAATACCTGGGAGCATCCATTGTTTTGGACACCCCTTGTCTCCAACATTTCAGGGCTGTGATTAGGAGTGGCGATCGCCACGGTATATCCACCTCTGGATTAAGCAATTTAGCCAACAGCCATGACGGGTCTGCTCTCCTCTCCATCCAATCTATGTCTTCCAGCCCTCATCCCTCCAACCAGTATGTGACCCACTGAAGCTGGGCAGCCAGAAAATATCATTCAAAATGTGGTACCCCAAGGCCGCCTTCCTTCATAGTTCACTGGAGGATAGCTAGGGACACTCTTCGCCTTCCCATGTCCTAGATAAGGTCTCGCAACAGGAAATCCAGCTGACAAAACCATCCAGTTGGCAGTGTGATCATGAGGTTGATAAAGTAATACAACAAACGCGGAAGCAGAACCTGCCATGATGGGAAGACCCAGGGAGCACCAAAAGTGGACACTGGACCAAAGGGATCGAAGAGCCCTCCCCAGATTACCTTCCCGCAGGTCTTCACCTGTTCTAAATAAATTCACTAAGGGCTCGATCGCCAAAGCGAACAGGAGCGGCGACAAGGGGCATCCCTCGGAAAACGCCATATTGTTGTAACACTATCCTACGTGTTCGAACTCTCGCTGTGGGATTCTCGTACAATAGTTTCATCCACTTTCGCAATCCATCACCAAGTTCCATCTGTCACATGGCCTCAAACAAGTAATCCCACCTGACAGTGTTGAAGGCTTTTTCCAAATCGATTGACAGAAAGGTGGCTTGTGGGATAGTTTGGGCTTCTGGATGGAATAAGATCAAATAGAGTCTCCGCAGGTTAAAAGAAGTGTTCCTAGATGGTATGAACCCGTTCTGGTCAGAGTGAATTAAGGTGGGCATATGTGGGAGTAATCTAAGCGCCATAATTTTACTAAGGATTTTAAAGTCCATGTTTAACATGGAAAGCGGTCGAAAGTCTGTCATGCCAGCTCCAGGGGCCACAGTCTTAGGGAGTGGGATCACTACCGCGTCACACAACGAGTCTGGGAGATGCTCAAGCTGTAGAGATTTCGCATAAAGGGCCACCAATCTGGGGACCAATATTGGGGCGTACGCAGAAAAAAATTCAGCCAGGGGGCCGTCTGGGCCTGGAGTCTTCCCAGCCACCATACTTTTAATGGCAACTCGGACTTCCTGCTCTGTCACCGGTCCACCCAATGCCTCTCTGGCCTGGGGATCTAATTTACGGAGTTGTAGGCTGCGCAAAAAGTCCTTGTGTACCTGTGAAGTGATCAGGGTTGGAGTGCCATATAGACTCTTATAATATTTGTAAAGCAGGGCATTAATTACCTCAGGGTCATAAACAGTTTCGTTATCCTTCCCCCTCAATTGGGAAATCGGGGATCCCCTAGATTCTGGTCGAATCAATCATGATAGCAACCGACCTCGCCTTCCTTCATCCTCTTGGACCTTCGTAAGGTATCCCCTATAATCATGGCACCGTCATCATTCCAAGGCCTCGCTGTAACGCATGTGTGTTTCTCTCAGACCCTCTGGGTCCCCGGCCTCCGTCCCCAGTGTGTTCCCCAGTTGATGAAGTTTATCCTCTATTGTCTGGTAATAACTGTCCAAAGGGAATGTGAGCACAGAAAAGCATCCAAGCATGTGTGTAAGTGGTAAATAGGTGAATAGTAGAAGTAATCCCTTATGGATGCATGTTGCGTCCTCCACCCCCCAGTTCATCATCCAGTCTCACATCCCTGCTGCATTGCGGTGTGCCCTGGCTCCTGGCAATGGGGGAGTCTAACGATCCAAAAGAATGCCAGAGACATTGTTAAAATTTCCCCCCAGGAGTTTATAGCCATGTCAGCCAATGGAGCCGAAAGTCGATGCAAGAAAGGGACCTGATCTTGATTAGCGCCATACACGCTCCCAGGGGTAAATTCCCGTCCCTATAGCCTCCCAGTCACTAGAACGTACTGCCCTTCCTGATCTATATGTGTGCGCTGTGGTTCAAATGAGACTCCTGCCGTTATCCATATTAACACCCCTCTTGCATATGCTAGGAAGGAGGTTGCAAAAACTTTACCCCTCCATCTCTTGCGCAATTTATCCACTTCAGATTGGACAAGGTGTGTTTCTTGCAGCTTAGCTACCTGCACTCCCCGTCTTCGTAAATAGCTATGGACGTTATGTCGTTTGGCTGCGGATCCCATGCCTCTCAAGTTCCATGTCACAAATTTCAGTGTGTAATGTGGTGTAGCCATAGTAGATTATTCATTCCCGATCTATCTCTCAACCCACCCATCCCTCTGCCCCTTAAGCCAAACAGCACAAAACCACCCATGTGTAGAAAACAAACCATCCTGAAATTAGTTGTAGAACATCTCTGAACATAAACTCCCCCTCCCATGAGCAGTCTGGCAACGCCCAGCTGCCCAAACCCCAAAAAGAAACTCATAATAATGAATTCGAAGGCCTGAACACCGTGGCCTGTTGACCTTCCAAGAGGGGGCAGGCTATGAACTAAGAAACGATTGGTGTTCAATGCCATTGCACCAGCCCAGTTCCACGGCTATAGTCTAAAAGCACCCATCCCTTTCAGAGTCCAAATAATGTGTGACAGGGTGGGCCCCGTCGTCATTATTCAGCGTCCCTTCAAATTATATCATCTGCTGTCCTCGGGGTAACAGCTGGAGTTTGGATACTGTCCACTTGTGAGAACTCAGAGTCAGATTCCCCCGTCTCCTTCACTAATGGCGATCCAGTTTCCGACAAACTCCCAGGTCCTTTCATGATCGTCATTACGTCCTGAAGAGTTGCGGCCCTTTCCTGTTCTGTTTGCAATGGACTGGGTTTCCTTGGTAGGCCCTTCCGGAGCCTTTTGTGGGGTTTTTTCCTCTTTGTTCCCAATTGCATGTTTGCAACTCATTCATTGGCAGATTGTGTTCCAGTCTTGTACGCTTCAAGCCATTCCAAGGCTGAAGCAGGGTCATCGCAAAAGTGTGTCTTCCCATCCAATTGGATTTGGAGTCTAGCCGGGAACATCATAGAGTATTGCACGCCGTCTTCTCTCAGGGTCTTCTTGACCTCAAAAAATGAGGCCCTCTTCCTTTGTACTTCCATTGTGTAGTCCGGGAAGAGGGAAACCTTACTGTTGTTGGCCGTGAAGGGGCCCGTAGTTCTAGCCTTGTGCAATAGCGCATCTCTGTCCTTGTAATGGAGTAATTTTGCCCCTACGGGGAGTGGGGGACACCCAGGCGCCGGTGGATGGGCCAGGTCCCTATGAGCCCGCTCTAGGGTACAGAAGGAGGAGAGACCCTTGGGGCCCACTTCTGTTCTAAGCCAGTTCTCCAGGTAAGTTATCATGCCAGGGTGTTTCACCCCTTCAGGGAGGCTGACCACTTGCATATTATTGCGCCTATTGAGTCCTTCCGCGTCTTCTGCCTTTTGCTCCAGTACACAAACCCTGTCTGTGAGTTCTGTAAGCTGGAGAGACGTCGTTTATTGTGCTGGGTGTAGGTCGGCTAGTGAGGATTCCGTTAGTTTTACCCATTCTGCTAGTTTGTGGTGTTGGGCCCGGAGTAGCCCCAACCCCACTGACACTGTACTGATATCTTAATGTAGAATGGATTTGGTGCCCGCAATGGCCTCGAGAATTTTAGTTAATAGTAATTGTACTGGGTCCCCCGGGGACTCCTGTTCCTGTCTCTGTATTCCCAGCAGTTGCTCCTGGTCGGGCGGCATCTCTGACGGTCGCGCCCTTGTTTTGCCCATTACTGTCGGGGTATCACACGTGGGTCTTCCAAACGGGATTGTACACTCTATTAGCCCCCAATAATGCAATTGCACTGAACAACAGTGATTAAGGTCTGGGGAATCGGTCACCTCCTTTGCTCAATACAGCTTTCTGAGTACAGTGGAGTACCATTCATGGGCTAAAAGTTCAACCAAGAAGATTGTTTGGCCTGTGGCTCGCAGAATACTGATTCTCCCTCTCCGCTCCTCCCACGGAGCATCTGTGCTATTGGACACAACACAGGCTTGATCCTTCCAGGTCTTTTTCTCCTCTGCCCGGTCTGTCCTCCCTCTCAGCAGAATGTGGGAGCTTGCAACACTGTGCTGTGGGCTTACATCCACGATGGGATTATGTAAGTATGATCAACCACTATACCAGTATTTGGACCAATGTCATGAGGCAATGGGCGGCTGGGGAGTTCTGGCCCCCCCCCCCAACAGACTGATGGTAGCAACCCAAGCACGGGGCCCCAATCTAAGCCAGAGTTGCTCACTTACTGGGGGTTCTCCTCGTCCTCCCCCTGCCGCCCCGCCTTGAAATCTCCAGGCCTCTGCTGTGCCGGTCGGGGTCTGTATTTCAAAGCGGGCCCAGCTGCGTAGTATCGTCCGGGCCCAACTCGCTGACAACGAATCCCCGTAACTTGTTTGTGGGGATGCGGTCTCCTCCCTCGATCGGAGAGGAGATACCGCTCCTACCTGGCAGTGCGTGTTTCGTGTGGCCGGGCTCCTCCCCACCTCCACCACTTCGACGAGTTCCTCTCTCTTCGGCAACCGGCAGTTCCGTCTCTGCCTTCAGTGTGAGGGGCCATGTGACTGGGCAGACCGTTCTCCACTGTGGCAGTTTGGAGTGCGTCTCCAATTCCCCCGTCAGCACGGAGGCCTCCCTAGACCATAACTCACTCATCCATTTCACCTGGCATTGATTCCCCTTCTGTCGTCTCACAGAGGTATCTGGCGTTGCCTGGCTATTCTTTTTGTTTCGCCACCCACCCTGTCTGTCACTCGTCTGCAGAAAGGGTAGGGATCCGGTATGATAGATCAGGATAAACACGGCGGAGCTGCAGGCTCACGTGTCTGCAATCTTCAACAGTCAAGCCACGCCCCCCCACTTTAAACATTGCCTCTTAAGTTAAGCCTGACTGCTCTGCGCCAAGCTACCAGAGGGTGAGCACAGGTTCATTTAAAGTGTGCTTCTGACTTACCCTGACTAGGATTGTGCTCCCTAGGGTGCATACCTCTGCCAACTAGAGACACAATTTCTAACAGTAGGTTTTGTCAAATAAGTGAAGCAGTATGAAAGTTTAAAATAATCAAACGAAGGGCGTGGATTAGCAAGCCATCATGGCGGACGTGTGCTAAGTGAGCTCCGTCCAGCCTCGATCTATATCCTGCTTGTATTCTGCTTCTCCGGCCCGTCTGCACTCTCCAAGGATGCCCCGGGGGTGACGCAACCTGGCGCTGCATATTTGGGCCGAGTTCTGACCTGCGACGTGGCCTGGGGCGGCGGAGCAACGACGGCCACAGGTGGGGCCTCCGGGTGGCGTGGAAACCGGGACCTGGAGTGCGGTGCTGCCTGTGTTCCCCGGTGGGGGGCGGAGCCGCGGCGGCTGGGCTGGCACGCTGAGTGGAGGAGACGGGCCGATTCCTGGAGAGTGCCTCCCAGCCGGGTGTCTCCTACTGGGGATTAGCTTCCTCCCCGCCTATTGAGAACTATAGGGCAGGTCTCCCTCGATCGGCGGTCGCGTCGGGCCGTGAGGGAGAGGCGCTGAGGGTGCACGCGGCGGGACTGGTGAGTCGTCGGCCTTCGGCTGGGCCTCGAGCTGGGTTGGGACTGGCCGCCCCCTCTGGATAGCGGCGTGTGCCTGTCTCCCCCCCACCCAGCGGCATCTTCTTTAGGTGGCTTGGGAGGCCCCACGAGCAACATCCGGGGCCCTCGGGGGACTGGGGCCTTGTACAGACCGGCGCCCGTTTTGCCGCTTGGGTCCCTCCGCCCTTTCCCCCGCCCCCCCTGCACAGATTGATCCGGGGGTTCAGCGGCTTTGTTGGGCCGCGGGGGGAGTCACCTAGAGGTTCTGTCGGGGATGCACACGAGGCCAAAGTCGTGCTTCCCTCATATTGCCCGTGGAGTGCTTACCTCATCGGCCCGCGGAGCCGCGTGCCCCCCTGCGGACTACAGCTGCACCTCCCCTCCCCTTCTGCCCGGCAATATCCTAACGTGGGTGGCCTGTCGAGCTGCGAAAGCAACATCGGAGGCCCTCGGAGATCAGGGCTTCTCATTTGCCGGCGCCCCGCCTGCTCTTCGGACGTCTCCGCTTCCCTTCCCCCCTGCACGGGTTGACTCCGGGGGCTCGGCGGTCTTATCGGGCCGCGGGGGTGCCGCCTGGAGGTGCTGTGGGGAGACGTCGGTATTCTGAGGTCCGGGTGGGAGAATGGGCGTGCCCGCTTGCACATCTTGCGGCCCAGTGAGTGGCCGGCGCGGTGCCCTCTCCCTCCTGCTGTGCAGAGCGCCTATATCGGTGGTCGGTCGGGCGGCGTGAGCACCTACTGCGACAACCGGCAGAGGGCCTGGATCGCTGCGCTCCTTGGGGCACGTGTGGTGATTCTGGATTCCGTGTCCCGCTCCTGTGCTCTGCCTCAACAGTGGTGAGATTGGCGGTCAGGTCGGGCCGCCGGAGCCGTGGTTCTACACTTGTGCAGCTTCTGCTCTGACCAAGCGGACTCAATTATCTGTACGGCACTGTGCTGGCTACGAACAGTACGTTCTCCGGGGCAAGGGGGGGCGCACGGCCCGCCATGACGAGAGATAAGCCTGGGGGAGGATCGACTAAGCAGAGCACGATTGACAAATTCACGGGCCGGGGGCCTCTGCGGTGGCATCAGGGGGGACACATGGAGACGTGCCCGACAACGCCGCTCTCATGGCTGCCATCACACAGTCCAGGGACGTCCTCGATGCCAAGATTGGGGCGGTAGGTTCCGACGTCATGCTGTTGCGGCAGGACTTACGGAATGCGGTTGCACGCATCACTGAGACCGAAACAAGAATCTCGGGAGTGGAAGATGTGGTTACCACCCTGCAGCAGCGAGTGACTTCCTTGGAAACCGCCCAACGGGGTCTAGCATCAAGAGTGGAGGATGCCGAGGGGAGGGCGTGGCGCAACAATCTACGTTGGATTTCCGGAGGGATGCGAGGATGGAGACGGAGCGGTTCCTTACTCAGTGGCTGGAGAGCTGGCTCCCCCCGGAGTCCTTATCCAAATGCTTTGTTGTGGAGTGTGCCCACAGTGCCTTGATGCAGAATTCTCCGGTGGGGGCTCGTCCGAGGCCCATAATTGCAAAGCTACTCAATTACCATGATCGGGACGCTATCCTGTAGCAGGCTAGGGCCAAGGAACCGATGTTATACGACAATGCCCGCATTCTGATCTTTCCAGACTACACAAAATTAGTTCAGCAGCGGAGGCAGTCCTTCCTAGCAGCCAAAGCCCGCCTCCGAGAGCTCAAACTTCCGTATGCTTTGCTCTATCCAGCCAGGTTGTGGATAGTGTACCGATCCCGTACTCACTTCTTTGATTCGCCGGAGGAGGTGTTCCAGTGGACTGATGAGACGGTGCGGCTGCGTCCCCACTCGCCACCCGGGAGGGACTCTGATTCTTCGTCGAGTGGGATGGCCCGGAATTTGCCTAAAGTGAAGGGGAGAGGCTCCAGGCGCTCTAGGTCCAGACGGCGATCCAGATCCCGCGATGCCTCCTCTCGGGCTGGGTCGGCCTCATGACAGCCTGCGTCAGCGGACTAACTGATAGATGGGACGATGGTCTCGGGGTCTCAGGTATACTGCATTGGCCGGAGAAGAACGAAAGAAGGCCGGTATCTCTGTGGGACCTTAACGAGCAGAGAGAGGGCCAGCAGACAATGGGCTGTAAGTTGGGGATCCATTGGCGGGTGAGGGGTGGGACCTCCCGTTGGGGTCAGCCTGCTCTGCCTGCCGCGACAGGTACTTCACTGTTATTGAGGTATAGGGTGGGGGGGGGGATTTGTCGGGTTGTTCTGGGGAACTTTCGTTTTTTTATCGCACTGTCTTGTTCTATTTTGGAGTCAGTTCGTGCTTTCTATACAATGTCATCTGTGTCTTTAGCCGCTATGGAGCATCCCAATGGCGGATATATTGGGTAGTTCACCGGATCCCCCAGGGTCCCTGCGGATAATTAGCTGGAACGTTAGAGGGGCGCTAGACAAGGTTAAATGTGGGGCTATCCTTAAACAGGCTAAGCGCGCCCGCGCAGATATACTAATGCTGCAGGAGACACACCTCATGGGGACGAAAGCGCTATGTTTTCAACGCTTTGGCTATGTACATGTCTTCCACTCGGGGTTTGTGAGGGGGTCTCGGGGAGTTGCAGTTCTGATTCATCGCAGGGTCCCATACACACACATTAAGACATGGGGGGACACTCAGGGCAGGTATCTCTTCTTGCAGGGTACAGTGGGTGGCGAAACTGTGATACTGGGGAGTGTATACGCCCCCCCGCCACTGTCCTGGGGATTGGTGGAGAGACTTGTGACCCTGTGGGCGGATTTACCAGGGGGCCTGGCAGTGGTGGGTGGGGATTGGAATGATGTGCTCGATGTGGTCAAAGATCGGTGGAGGCCCGGGGGTCCCCTGGAGGCCCGACACCCTACCAAACTTCATTCCCTGGTGATGGGCTTGGACTTGGTGGACCCCTGGCGTAGGTTACATGGCACAACGCAGGGATACACTTACCTCTCGGCGGTACATGACTCATTCTCCCGCATCGACTACATCTTTGTTTCCCAGGCGGTGGCCAGCAGGGTGGCGGCAGCCGATATTCTTCCTCGTGGGCTCTCGGACCATTTGCCGGTGGCCATCACTCTACGTGCAGGGACGGCGCTCGGGCCCTTTAGGTGGCGCCTCTCGGTCTGGAACCTCCAGAAGGAAGAATACAGAGAACGTATGGAAGCGGCCATCGATCAATACTTGTCGTTCAATATTGGGTCGGTGAAGGGGGCCGAATCTCTCTGGGAGGCAATGAAGCCCACACTTCGGGGGGTGGACATTTCCTTCTGTGCGGCGGCTCGTAGAACGCGCAGAGAATCCCTCATTCGTGCAGAAGCTGAAATTCTTGGCCTGGAGGCGCGTAGTAGGGAGGTAGGGGGGCGGCAGGTCCGCCGCCAATTGCTGCTCGCGCCACAGGGCTATTCGCATCTCCTGCTAGACGAGGCCCGCCAGGCTTGGTTGGCGACCCGGAGCAGGATCTATCAATGGGGGGATAAATCGAGCAAGCTGCTGCAGAGACTGTGTCAGGGGTCGCTTTGCTCCCAGGCTCTCCCGGGCATTGTGGGGATGGACGGGTCACCTGTTTTGGACCCCTCGACCATTGCCGAGAGCTTTGCTACGTACTACGCAGATCTCTATGCCCCCAAAGAATGCCTGTCGGCAGAGGTGATAGGCCGCTTCTTAGATGACCTCCCGCCTAAGGCCCTTTCGGACGTAGTTAGTGTGGAGTTAGATCGCCCACTCACGGAGGACGAACTGGGTGCCGCCCTGGGGGATTTACACCCCGGGAAAGCCCCGGGACCGAATGGTTTCCCAAATGAATTTTTTAAACGGTTTTTCTTGCAGCTGGGTCCTCACTATTGCAAAGTGGTGGGAGAGGCTAGGGAACGGGGTCGCTTGCCTAGTGACTGGAGGCACGCGGAAGTGGTCGTATTCCACAAGCCTGGTAGACCTCCTGATCAACATGCATCATACCGCCCTATTTCCCTCTTGTACGTTGAGGCAAAGGTTTTGGCCAAGGCGTTGGCCAACCGCCTCCGGCCCCATATCTCCTCCTTAGTTCATCCCGATCAAGCCGGGTTTATGCCCCAGCGGGTGACCCGTCATAATATCCGCCGGGCGCACGTTGCCGTTGCGGCTGTCAGGGGTTCGGGGGAGCGAGCGGCGCTTTTGCTGGCAGATATGGATAGGGCCTTTGATTCTCCGAGCTGGGTGTACCTATTTGCACTTCTCCATAGATTGAACATAGGGCCTCGTTTTCTGTCTTATCTAACCCTACTATATACAGACCTAACCGCGTCTGTGCGTGTGGCGGGCTCTGTCTCATCTACGTTTTCCATCGGACGGGGCACCAGACAGGGGTGTCCACTGTTTCCCTATTTGTTTGCATTAGCGATGGAGCCCCTAGCTGCCTGGGTGCGGATAGACGCTCAAGTGACCGGTCTCGAATGGGCGCATGGATTGTCAGATCGTATCGCCCTCTATGCTGACGATGTGTTGTTCTTCCTTACTAACCTGGACAGGACGGGCCCGCGGCTGTTACGCATCATGCAAGTCTTCGGGGAGAACTCCGGCCTATATATGAATCCACGGAAGTCTACCCTTTGGGTCCTGGGCGAGGAGGGAGATCTTGGCTCTTGGGTATCCGCGGTGCAGGTGGTGTATGGGGGGATGAAATATCTGGGCGTGTTCCTATCGGATTCGCCTACCACATCTTGGGACAGAAATTTGGCGCCTGTATGGGATCGTGTACGCGAGGACATTAGAACCTAGTCTCACATGCCCCTGTCTATTTATGGTCGCTCGGCCATTTTCAAGATGGTCTCGCTCCCGCGCCTATTGTACCAGTTGTAAAACCATCCGTATCAGATTTCTCCTCGATGGTTCCATCAGGTTAACGCGGCCCTGGGTCAGTTTCTCTGGGGTGGTGGGGGGGCTAGGGTGGCCCTACGGACCTGCTTTCAGTCCACCTACGGTGGGGGGTTGGCAACCTCTGATATTCTTTCGTACTACATGGCCTCGCATCTGCTGGGCCTTAATGAATGGTGGTATGGGGATAGGTCTGACCCGGCGTATGCTGTCGAACGGAGGTGCATGGGAGACCACACCTTACACACGATTCTCTACTCTGCGCCATTGAGACGCTCCCTGCCGTCTGCCACGCTGACTGTTTTCCAGATCTAGAGGCAGGCGCTACGGAGGATGGGTTGGTGGAATAGGTTGACTCGGGAGACCCCTCTATGGCACAATGGTCGCCTGCCGCAGCTGGTGGCTCTGCCTGGCTTTCGCGACTGGGACAATATCTGGATCTCTACTTTGGGGGATGTGATGCGGGGGCTTGTGTTGAAATCCTTCCAAGATATGCAAAAAGATTTCCTAATGCCAAAAACCCATTTTTTTTAATATTTGCAGTTCCGACATGCCATTTCCCCTAGCTTGGAGGGGTTGGAGGCGCTGGCAGAATTCAGTCCGGTGGAGGCAAAGGTGTTTATGGGGGACCTTCAAGATCACAGGATCTCCAAAATCTACCAGTCCCTGGTCACGCATAGCTCCCCGTCTCTGCAGCATCTTAGGGAGCTATGGGAGGGAGATGTAGGCCCAATGGAGGGGGAAGATTGGACAGAGGCTCTGGCCTCCCCACGTGGGGCAGCTATTGCGATGAGCCTTCGGCTTATCCAGTTTAAATACCTCCATAGGGTATACTATACCAGGGTCAGGCTGTGGAGGGCGGGCTTGGTGGCTTCCCCGGTATGTCTTCGCTGTTCACATGAGGAGGGTACCCTGTTGCATACTGTATGGCACTGTTCCGCACTGGCACGGTTTTGGAGGGGGGTGATGGCCTGCCTATCTGAAGTTCTGTGCTGGGACCTTCCCTGTTCACCGAAATTGGTGCTCCTACACGTTATGGATGGCATTGGGGGCAATATTTATAAACGCCATCTCATGCTTCTGGGCTTTACACTAGCCAAAAGGGATATTGCCAGGGCCTGGAAGGCAACAGTGGCACCCTCTATCTCTGCGTGGAAGAATGGCCTGGACTTTTGTATGGTATTGGAGGCTCCTATTTTTGTGGCAAGGGGGTGCCCTCGTAAGTACTTCAAAATTTGGAAGCGCTGGGCGGACTATCGTGGCCTGGAGCTTGAGCCTGCCCCGACTCAGCGCGTTGACCCGGCTTAATAGCTCCCCTCTCTTCTTGTGCTCCCTTCTATGCGTGTATGGTAGGAAAGCCGACTCCTGGGTGATGACACATGGTAAATATATGCTTAAAGTTTGTGCTTGCGTGGTTGCTCTGGAGTGGACGATGGGGGGTGGGGGGTCGGGGGGGTTATAGTTCTATTATTCTGTTTCATCTGTATTGCTTCTCAATTTTTTCTTTGTTGTATTCATGGAAAATTGTCAAAGTCAAAATGGTGTATGTTGATGCGGCGGAAGTCTCTGGGTTACAGAGCTCCGCTCTATATGTGTTATTTGACAAATAAAATTTGTTTAAAGAAAAAAAAAATCAAACAAAAATGAAAGTATTTTTGATGCAGATATTAAGGCTCTAAAAATATATGGATCTAAAGCAACATGGAAATTAGTTCTGCTCTGTTGAAGACACAACAGTGCTGACTATCTTAACTATAGCATGGAAGTCTACAACCTACTTAGGAACGTATTCATAAATATAGGTTTGGTGTGCAAATATCTAACAGTTTCAAACATTTCCGTCGTGCAAGAAATGTTTTCAACACTGAAATTTATCATATTTATCAAGTTGGGACTTAGAGCATTATTCTGAGCATGAAATGTTCTTTTGGGACAGAGAGAAAATGTTTGCGTCACTGTAACATGATTACACTATCTCTAGGGTGCACTTTATAAAAAATAAAATTACCTGTAGGCTTGACTCAAGCAATGGTGTATTTACACTCTGTTTTTTTAATTTTGGGACCCACAAAGCATCGTCCACTAATTTTTGGGGTGCCGGACCATGATGACCAGGGTGTACAGGTGGCAAAAGGCTGCAGCGAAATTAGATGTATTTTGGCAGGAGCATATCTCCCAAACTTTGAGCCTCCAAGGAGGATGAGATTGATTGATTTCGGAGAATGATCACTCTAAAATCAATGGAGACAAAGCCTTTGGAGGCTGATGATGGTTTGTCTGGGGACAACCCGATTCGGGATAATGGGATGCATTTCACTTGTTTGGAAGGTGAAGATAAGTCTTGTGGTGGTGACACCCTTGAAAGACAGGTGAGTTGAGAGTCATGTATAGGAATGGTACCCTCCTCATTGGTTAAAAGCACAAGACAGCTGGGTGGCAAGTAGGCATTATTCTGCACATCTGCACACAACGCAGACCTGGATTTTCTTTCTCTCCATCTTAACCAGATCAGCTCAGCCTCCAGGACAGTAGGACCACCAGAGCGGCAATGTGAAAGTAATGGGCCGCCATGCTGCACAAAAACTGCAATCCGTTGGAGAACTCTAAAGTTAAGTTACCTCTGTGTCCGCCAAGGACTTTGACAACCCCCCCACCATGAATGGAGCACTGGGGTCAAGAAGGATCCAGGCTGCTTTGTCTCCATTGTTCTGTTGTGAGCAGCAGAACAGGAAACTGACACTTTCCTTTATTGGTTCACTGATATTTATCTTTATAGTCAGTTTTAGGTGCATGTAGACAAGCAAAAGTCAGCCCATTTTATGTTCGCTGAACTATTTTCTTATGAAGCGTGGAGAAATACACTGATGAAAACATAAAGAAATCGTGATAAGATAACTCTGATTTAAGTTGGGAACTCCAATGGAGACTCCCTTTTTTTTTAGAAATTAGTAGATATGTCTGTAAGTTTTAAATGCCCTACTGGACAGCTGACCCTCATTTGAAGGGTATCACCCTTGCTTCGATAATATACACCCTCATAAAAATCAACATGTTCGAAAGGCTTCCATTAGTTCACTCCCTTTGCAAACTTGCATCGCCCTCCAAAAGTTGTTTATCTATATCAAGAACATAACTGTCTGACAGGCATGTGAAGCCATATTGAAAAGGTTTGCAACAGAATACAAAAATTACATTCTGTGCACAGGCACTGCATCTAAGGATGTATTTGGGAGCTACCCTGAAGAGACCACCTCCTTAAGGGTGCCTGAGGCACATGCCTGTAAACATAAATGTGGCTATGAAAATAAAACAAGCTTACTGTTGTTATTGCTGGTCAGTGTCTTCATACAAGAGTCTGAAGCCATTAGGTAGCAGCTAACTTCTTTATTTCATGTTAGCTAGGTCCTTAGGTTACAGCAACAGCAGGTAGGTCCTGACAGGGCTCCATCTTCACTCCAAGTGACCCCATCTCCTAGCTTCCAATACACACCACTCAACTACATTCTATTACATCATTTACTCCCAGGATTCCAGACGCCAGCTCAGACATACAGCGAATCGGGAAACACATGATATTAGGCACCTCCCTTTCTTACAAACAGCAAAACAAAGAAAAGTGATTCATTTACATATAAAGCACAGGACATCATTCACAATCACTCAAATGTCTAGCTTACACGTTCACCCAAAAACAACCTATTTAACTTGCAAATACCCATGCAGACACACAAGGGTGACAAATAGTAGTCACAGAAATGCTTCCCACACCTCATGTCAAACAAAGAAACAAGACAACTAGATTGTGACTACAATTACACAACGATCCAAGACTTGCACGTCTTGAGACTTCCTTAGACATGAGACCCTACCACCACATGTTTGTACATTCACAATGACACCATTTAGGCAAGAAGAACATGTAGCCACAGATGCTCAGTCACACAACAGGTAGGGTATGGAACTCGACTTTCTTTGCTAAAGGGTTTCCCCATCATTTCTAAGTCTACTCATTGAAGCCACAAACAAAGCAAAAATGGAATGTTTAACCACACATCAGCTTAACTCAAAACTCCCTTGACTGGACTCCAGCATAACTCTGTCATCACAACTACATTCATACACAATGTCCCCAGACATCCACCTCATATAAATAAACTATGCAGGTGACACAGACACAACGCTCACACATTTTCCATCTTTCACAAGCAACTCACACAACCCCAGAAGGACAATATATTCCAACAACCACACACTCACACACAAAAGTGAAGCCCAGCACTCCAACACCCAGTCACACTACGTGGTCAAACCAACATGACCAAGTGCGAGGCCGAAGAAAGCACTATGGGCAAAATGTACAAAAAATAGGACTTACAAACTTCAGATAGTGATTCCTAATGTCGTCGAAAATAGACTTACTTCATGAATATGATTGAGGTAGGTCACAATTAGCGACCCATTAGGAATTGCAGGCATCACAGGGATGGTGGCCTGTTGGGGTTCGAAGACCACCATATCTGTGTTTGCTTTTTAATATAGCAATCTTTTTTTTTTTAAATGCGGCCCATTTTCCTGAAAGGAAAACTGAATGCATTTCAAAAATAAAAGTAAACGTTTAAGTTTAGACCACTGCCTGCTTTTAAAAAATATTTATTTTAACATTCATAAAGGGAAAAGTGTCCCATGGTGAACCCTTCCCATTTGCGCATGGATACCACCACCCTTGAGGTCAGTAAAAAATGAATGTTTTGCAACCGTAATTCGGTCGTAAAACATTCATACGTAGCACTACAATTCGGTATTTAGAAGGCAAGCCCTAAACACGCCCCTTTCGAATACTGAATTGCTAAACACAAATTGCTATTCGGTAAAAAGATACCGAATAGCAATTTGTACATATAAAAAAGCATGTTTGCGGTCAAAAATGGCCTGATTCGTGGGGCATGGCCTGCAGCCAACCAAGATGGCCACAGCTAAACTAAGCTCCGGCCGCCACGAAATAACGGCAAAAATCCAACATTGTCCTGACGAGGGTCGATCTCCGTGATCTCTGACTGAACCCCCCGCAAGCGTGCAGGGCTAAGTTAATTGCACAAAAAAAAAAAAAGGAAGACGCGCCTGCATCGGGGCACGGCCTGCGCCGATGGTAGCACCTCCGCGAGCTACGCCTACTATGATCGACGGAGCCCGGGCATGGTGACCGGAGCTCCGAGGAGGCAAGGCGCGGGACTCTAAAGCACCTAAGACTATGTGGCTAACCTCCGAACCTGATGGCATCGGTAAAAGAAGCGGCGGAAAGAAGCTGCGGGCCTCGCCAGACGCTGCGGCCCCGCCCAATGACGTGGGTCCCTTCGAAGAGGCCCAGATCAGGAGAATCACTGATGAAGCGAGCGGCCCGCATCCGCGGAATGTTAAGCCGACCCCCGATCCTGAGGATCGGCAGCGGACTGCAGCATATAACTGCCCTCGCCCAAGTGCACCATTTGGCAGCAACGAGAAGAATCCAGCGACCGCCGTTGTTGAGGTGCCGTTCGAGTGAGGGGGGCGGTCTCCGCGCCGCAGCAGAGTGAGGGTGGCGCGACCCTACCTTCATGCTTGGGTCCCCTGGCGATGTCCGAATGGTGAAAAGGTGCCCAAGAGTGTTGAAGGGCCCTCCAACGTGACGCGGCAGGCTGACACCGGCCTCGAGTAATTACAGATGCGACGTACCCTGTAGACCAGATACGATATCACTGGAACAACGTCCACGCAAAGAGGTGAGACAGCGCTTGGGGGCTGGAGGTGATCCCCGATTTACAGCTCAAGCAGCAGGGGCCTCGGTGATTGGCGTGATCCCGCCCGAGGCCCAAATCCTCCGGCAAGGCCCAGAATCAAGACAGGGGCAAAGGTGCTAAAGACCTGCGGTGATGAAAAAGGGACATCAGTGACCCTAGAGACCCAGACACTCAACTGAGTTTAGCCCTCCTCACAATCAGGGCAGGGAATACTGCAAGGCGAAGGCGGCTTTCTCAGGACAAGGGGGGGAAAAATTACTGGCCTCAAAAAGCGGTGAGTGCACAGATTGGCATCGGGCTGGGGTGGAGTGGGTGCAGGCATTGGATTAGCTCCCCCCTCCCACTCGGATAAGATTGTGCCAGTCAAAACACGGCCCCCTCAGTGAAGACCTGCCCAGTGGGTCCCCAAACTTTACGCTAGCAACAGGACCGATAATCTGGGCGTTACGCCCCAGAACAGTCTGGAACATTGACGGCCCACTGCCCCGGGTCGGTGAGGGAAGAGTGCAATTCAGATTGCTAAGAGGGATTGAAGCGGCCGTGGCTGTTTGCCCCTCCCCAGCCTGCAGGGATTGAGGAAAAGACCGTAAAGACTTCCTGACCCACCGGAAGGGGCCTACCCAGATCCGGTGTGGGCCTGAGTCTAGTAGCAGTGGTGTGACTTCTGGGTCGACATTGATGGTGGGAAGCGTGCAGATTGGACCGCGCTGGATACCTGGAGGGGTGCTGATCTATTGGGGGGACGTTTGGGACGAGGGAGGCATGATCCGACAGGCCACTGAGGGAGCCCCTGGCCCCCACGGTTAGGCAGCGGAGACGGCCCTCCTCTCCCCATGCACCTCCCCTTCATTCTGAAGCCAACGCTCCCCGAAAACTCGACTACACCTCAAATAACGTTGTACTCTGCATAATGTCTGGGCCCAAGGGTTCAAGGGCAGCGTCGCTAACCAAGATGGAAAAATATGCCCACCCCAGGACGGAAACACCGGCCCCTCAGTCGTTACACCAGCAATCCCAAGACGAAACCCAGGCCCGGCAAATCAGGAGCCACCGACCCTGCAAGATGCTATGGCAGCGATTAAGGATATCAAAACCTCGTTGGAGGTTAAAATTGATACAGTAACCACAGAAATGACACCGATGCAGGCAGATATCCCAACATAGGTACCCGAGTCAAAGGGGCAGAGGAAACCATCACCTCTCTCAAGATTGACACCAAAACTCAAGTAGGCGAACTGCGCAATTCAGTTAAAGTGCTAGAGGCTAGAATGGAGGACGCAGAAGGCCGGTCGCGCCTAAACAATGTAAGAATAATTGGAGTGCCGTAAAGGGCCAAGGGCCCTGCAGTAGACTTGTTTGTAGAAGACTATACTCAAACACCTGAAGCTGAAGCCCAAAGGCCTTTAAAAAAAATTCTCTGTGGAACAAGCGCACTGGGTCCCAGAAATCCCGCCGAAGCTGGGGCCTCACCGAGACCTATCATTGCCCGCATTTTTAACTACAGGGACCGAGATGTGATATTGAAGACCTCACGAGTTCCTCCTCTTGTAAAATGGGATAATGGCATAGTTTCCTTTTTTCCGGACTTTACAGTAAAGGTGCAGAAACAACGACGGTCTTTCTTAGAGGTCAAAAAAGCCCTATGGGAAAAAGGCCTGAAGTATGCCATGCTGTTACCGGCAAAACTATGAGTGCTCGCAGAAAGGAAAACATGTTTTTTCGCTACACCGGAGGAAGCATGGGATTGGCTGGATGGTTGGAGAACTCCCAGGCACAGAAGGACCATGGGGGGAAAAGACAAGGACAAACGCGAGCTGGAATCCTCTGACACCCACAACAAAGACTCGACTGACCCGGGAGAAGACTTGCAATGATACGTAGTAAAGATTGCAAGATTCAGTTGGGAGCTCCAGTACCCCGTCAAAGCACCCGAGAAGGACAATGAGACCCGAACTGTACATGAACAGAGATCTCCCGAATAAGATGCAGATTTACCGATAAGTCATGTTTTCATTTTTATAGACCCTGTGTTGGGATATTGTAATAATGTTGAGTGATGAGCAATAGCGGCACCAGGAAGGGTTGGATTGAGGTCTCCCCCCCTAAATAGGTTAATGTTTGTTTAAGGGTACAAAGGCACTCTGCATAGTTGGGGGGCGGTCAGTTCTCAGTCCGTCATGCAGGAAGGTGGGGAGGTGGGATGGGATTACGTTTTGCTAGAAATGTTTTGCTTTATTGTTTTCTTTATCGATCAGCGACAAAATACATGTTGGAGGCGATGCCTGGAGTCGAGGGGTTGGGACGCTATCTTCCTCCCCCTCCCCCCACTCGGAATCCATGCAGGGGGGGGTTAGAACGCACCCCGGAACAGAGGCTAAGTAGGCCATATGGCGCCATCTAAAGGACTTAAAATTCTCTCCTGGAACGTTAATGGCCTTGGGGACAGAATTAAACGAGAGGTCGTCCTACGATACCTGAAAAGATATGCCCCAGAGGTGGTCCTGTTGCAGAAGACCCACATTCAAGGAACACAATATGGAGCACTAAATAGATGGGGGTGCAAACTGATAGTGCATGCGGGATACACCAGAGGTTCTATATCCTTATATGTTCATCCTTCCCCTTTATAGTCCAAAAGATTATTCATGACGACATCGGCAGATATATGGCCACCACAGGAACATGAGAAGGGCAGTTATTCAACCTAATCTCACTCTATGTCCCACCGCGATTACAGACACAGCTACTTCCGAAACTGGGGGTGCTACTCCTTGAACTCCCAGCAGGCAACTTGATAATGGGAGGAGACTGCAACGCTGCTCTCTCCTCTGAGGTAGACCGCTGGGGCGATACGACCACAGGAGCAAACGGGAACTAATCTAAGGGACTTCCTGTCAGCCTTAGGCCTTATAGACGTTTGGAGGACACTCAACCCCACAACACAGTAATACACCAACCACTCGGGTGCCCACGGTACCCTTTCTCGTATTGACTATATCTTTACATTGGCACATTTACTCCCATAGTTCCATGAACCACATCACCTGGCACGAGGTATCTCCGATCATTCCCCAGTGTGTGTACATTATAACCTAGGCTCCACCAATCACACTTACCAAGGGAAACTAAACCTGTAGTATCTTAAAATACCACAAATCAGTGCTAAACTCCACAAAGACACAGATAATTACATAGTAGAAAACAAGGGCACGGTAGACTCTGCCAATATCTTGTGGGAAGCCTATAATACAGTCATTAGAGGACGAGGGATCTCCCTAATAGCAGGCCACAAGAAGGAAAAAAGGTCCTAAATAGCAAATTTAGAACATGAGTTACAAGACCTGGAAGCAAAATTATTACAGGACAATAACGATTCACTGCAACATTGCCTTCGGCTTAAGCAGAAGGAATTTAGAGATACAGCCGAAGAAGCAGCCAAGGCTAAACACCATGCAACGCAACATAATTTATACGAAGTGGGTGATAAGGCGGGAAAACTGCTGGCCTGGTTAGATAGAAGAGAGGGAGCAGCAAGATGGGTCTACGAGATTAAACGGGGAGATGGTACAATGGCAAGGCAGGGAGAGGAAATCGCAGAAGAATTTGTGTTGGACTAGAGTCAGGTCTATAAGGCCTCACATTCAGTCACAACGGAGGAAGCTCTGGAGCTATTAGTTCATTTACCCATACAAAAGCTTGTAGAGGAAGACAGAGAAGCCCTAGAGGTAGAAATAACGGAATGTGAAATCACTCAAGCAATTGGGGCGCTAAAATCCAGAAAAGCTGGAGGCCCTAATGGTATACCGATCAAACTATATAAACAGACAGCGTCAAAGATTGCCCCAATGCTCCTCCAAATGTTTCAGGAAAGTCGTGGTCTGGGCACACTACTCAGAGATCAGGGAATAGCTAATATAGTGGTTATATACAAAGCAGGTAAACACAAGGAAGAGTGTTCTTCCTAAAGACCAATATCATTTTTGAATGCAGAAGTGAAAATACTAGCCAAGTTATTAGCAACCCGTTTGACTAAGTTTCTGCACACCCTCATTCATCAGGACCAGTCCGGATTTTTGCCAGGGAGAAACACGGCATTGAATCTGAGAAGACTCTATGGACTCTTGGGTAAAGCAGCCACAATAGAAGAAGTCGCGGTAGTACAATCATTAGACGCCTGAATGGCCTTTGATACCATTGAATGGCCCTTTATGTATGCGGTGCTAGAGAAGCAAGACTTTGGACCACAATTCCTGTCCTGGCTGCAGCTACTATACTCCCACCTACTTGCCCAGGTGACCGTCAATAATGATACATCAAGGCTCTTCGAGTTACATCGGGGAACTAGACTGTGTTGCCCGTTATCCCCATTGATATTTGCTCTGGTGTTGGAACTTTTAGCGGTCTGGATTAGGGGGGACCCTATAATCAGGGGGCTAAAATGGACACCAGACTGGGAAGACAGAATATCGTTATATGCAGATGACATCCTGTTATATATAGCAAACCCAAAGACAGCCCTCCATAGGATTCTGCATATATTTGAACTCTATAGAAAGCACTCTGGATATATGATTAATTGGGGAAAATCAGTACTATATGTCCTCTCGGGAGCCCCACTGTCCCAACCTAGAGGAAGTGAGATACCTATAGCAATCGAGGGATTTAAATACTTGGGCATTTACGTCACGAGAGAATCCAAAGTTTTTTATGAACACAACCTAGAACCCCTGCTCCGTAATTTACATGGTGATGTACAGCACTGGAGATCACTTCCACTATCGTTTTTGGGTAGAGCCGCACTGTTTAAGATGATTGCCCTGCCACGGTTCCTTTACGTGCTACATAACACCCCCATCTGATCTCTCACACATACTTTCAGACAATTGAAACTTCTGTGCGACTGCTTTTATAGGACGGCGGCTCCCCAAGAATTTCTCTACAAAAATTGACGAGGGGATGGTACGATGGGGGAGCGGCAGTCCCAGCTCTGTGTAAGTACTACTGGGCGGTCCAACTCACAGTGGTCAATCACTGGGTACACTACCCTCAGGAGGACCCCGCATAAAAAATGGACGCCATAATATGCAACCAAGGGGGGACTTGAGGGCTATTTATGGAAGCCATAAGGCAGAATCCTTTCCAGAGGCAACCGCCACTACATTGATGATTTGGAAAGAGGCACTTAAAGCTCCTGGGTGGAAGGGTAGACTCACTCGGATGACACCATTGTGGGATTCGGCATGTCTGGGGCTCTTGGGAAAACATGGAGGATTTAGGAAGTGGGACTTGATTGGCCTCTCCGCGCTGGGTGATCTATGGGCAAAGGGGGACATTAATTCGCTCGCAATACTAAAGCAAAAATATCAGTTAGCACCATCAGAAACCTTTAGATACCTGCAAGTGAGACATGCATTAAGGGCTAAAATCCCAAGGGGAGAGGAACTTCCAGATTCCTCTCCACTAGAAGATAGGGTGCTTATCGAACGTCTTGAGAAGAATGGACGTCTTTGATATATCGTAAAATTATGAATAATTCTACAGATCCCTTGCTGACCCTTCGGGCACGTTGGGAACAAGACCTAGGGAAGATGGAAGACGAGGACTGGATGGAAGCTCTAGCCTCACCCATGGAAGTAGCCATTAGATCACGGTTTAGGCTGGTACGATTTTTTTTTTTTTTTAATTCTTTTTATTAACCATGAAACATATGCTTCCAGAAGAACAATACAATATACACCATGGTGGATCAGCGTTTGCACATACATAACAACATTCACATTGCAGATACCCACAATACCGTCAGTTCCCCCAAAGGTGATCGTAGATATCATAAATCACGTGTTCCCTGCCCGTTGGCCCCCACTCTGCCGCTAATCAGTTGCCCCTGTAGTTTATCCAGGCCCCCCATATCTTTTCCCACTTACGTGGGCACCCTCTGCTCTGGTACACAGTCTTTTCAGCCCACTGACACCAATCCAAGTCATTTTTCCAGCCCTCCACAGTTGGTACCTCCTCGGCACCCCATAATCGAGCGATGTTTCGTTTTGCCACCGCACCCGCTAGTGCGAGCCAGGTTGTTGCCCATTTGGGCCAGACTACATCCCCCGTCACTCCCAGGATATGCCACCGTGCATCCACCGGGACCGTGGACCCGACAACCGAGGACATCACCCGGGCCAGGTTTTCCCAGTATCTTTGAATCTTAGGGCACATCCACAGTATATGAAAGAATGTCCCTGTCTCACCACACCCCCTCGCACATTCCTCAGACACACAATGTCCAATACGATGTTGGACGGTCCTGGGAGCATATGATCTATGGAGAATTCGAAGTTGGATTAATCGGAACCTTGCTCTCCCAGCTATTTCTCTGGGACTCTGCAGAGCCTCCACCCAGTCATCATCTTCAAGGAGTCCGACATCCGACTCCCAAGCCTCTCTCAATGGCCCCAATGGGTCTGGTGTGTTATTTATCAGCTTCTTATATGTGAGGGATATAGCCTTATCGATCATGGGATCAAGCAGAAGCCTATCCTCTAGTGGCGCGTACTCTGGCAGCGGATCAACCTCTTCCAGGTGGCAGTGGAGTGCATGTCGCAACTGCAAATATCGGAAATATTCACCCTACCCACCTGATATTCTGTTTTTAGGGTGGCAAAGTCTAACATTTTTCCATTTTTCCAGACATCACCCAGGAGGTCTATGCCAATATTACTCCATCTATGGAAGCCCTTGAGGCGTGCCGTCTCGGCCAGAAAATCTCCCTCCCACAGTGGGGTTTGCTCCGTGAGCTTGGTCTCCCACCCAGTCATCCTGGCTGCCTTCCGCCATACCGCAATCACCGTCCACGTGTGGGTGGGGAGGGACTTGTTAACCTTCCTTTTCGTGTAGGGTGCAGAGAGGTAGCTACCCCCACCCAAGGCCAGTCGATCGACCCGGTATGCCGGCTCCTCGGTCGGTGAGAAGACCCACCCATTAATATTGACAAGCTGTGTCGCCCAGTAGTACTTCCTAATATCAGGCACCGCCAGCCCACCCTCATACACCCCCAGCTGTAGCTTTCGCAGGGCAATTCTGGGACTCCCCCCCCCCCCCCCAACAGCAACGTACGCTGCTCTGACTCAATCTCACGTAGGAAAGCCTCTGGGAGCAGATAGGGAGTGTTCTGTATTGCGTACAGTAAGCGCGGAAGAGCCATCATTTTGAACAGAACTGCCCGTCCCATGAGAGATATCGGTAGGCACCGCCAGTGGGCCACGTCTCCCTTCAGTCTGTCCAATTGTGCGTATATGTTTAATTGCATAAATTCCTCCTTCGATTTGGTAATCCAAATGCCCAAATATTTGAAAGTTTCTTTGAGTACCAAATCTTTACACGCTGACGTCAACACAGGAGGCGTCCCCGCCAGCGAGAACACCAGGGATTAATCCCAGTTGATGCGGTACCCAGAATACGCACCAAAAGACTGTATGATGTGGATGAGTCTGTGAAATGTTTGTCTAGGCTTGTGGGCATAAAGTAGGATGTCATCAGCATAGAGGGAAATGCGCTCCTCCCATCCCCCTCCGATATTAATACCACTTATCAACGGATCCCTTCGTACCCATGCGACCAGCGGTTCCAGGGCAAGTGCGAAAAGGACCGGAGAGAGCGGGCAACAGTGCTGTGTACCCCTATGCAGTTCGAAGACCGTGGCGATAGTTCCATTCACCCTAACCCGTGCCAATGGTCCAGCATATAGAAGCCTAACCCATGCCCGAAAGCTCGGACCCAATCCCAGTTTAGTCAGCACTGTGAATAGATATGGCCATTCGATACTGTCGAATGGCATATGGGCGTCAAGCGACAGGAGTGCTGCCGGCGTCTCCGGCCGTTCGGACACCATGTGCATCACACCGTATAAGCGTCGGAGATTTAACCTAGTGCTTCTGTGGGGCATGAAGCCGGACTGGTCCGGATGTATCAAGGATTGAATGACTGGGCTTAACCTGTTCGCTAAAACCTTCGCTAGCACTTTGGCCTCAAAGTTAAGCAACGAAATAGGCCTATAGGATCCACAGAGATCCTGTGGCTTCCTTTTTTTATGAATCACGACTATGGTCGCCGTTCTCAGGTCTCTAGATAGTTGACCCGCTGCCTTTGCGTCGTTGAACATGTCAAGCATGTATGGTGCGATTGTCCCGGCCACACACTTGAAGGACTCCGCAGGAAACCCATTAGGGCCCGCTGCCTTCCCGGATTGCAGATCCCTCATGGCCCCTTCAATTTCCTCGACCGTCAAATCCGAGTCAGCCGCCTCCCGCTCTTCTACACTAAGCGTCGGTAGCGCTATGTCTTGTAGGAACTCTTGACAGTCACCTTCTCCCCTCCCAGTCTGTGATTGGTAAAGCTCCCCATTGTATTGAGCAAAGGCCTCTGCAATATCTGCGCCCGCAGTTCACTGTGTATTCTCAGAAGTCCGGATTCCTGAGACCCCATTACGATTCTTGTTCCGCCTTTCCAGCCATGCGATAAGCTTATTGGCTTTGTCACCCGGGTCATAAATGCGCCTCTGCGTCGCTATCGCATGCGCTCAAGCCAGGTTTTCCCCTAAATTTCTAAGCTCTTTTTGTTTAAGCTGAATAGTATGCTTGCGTCCTGTCTCGTCTCCGGGATCCAGCCCCAATGCCAATTCAAGCGACATTATCTCTTGTTCTAGAGAGTCACACTGCGCCCTGTTCTCCTTGCGCTTGACCCCAGTGGCAGCCTGCACAAAGTCCCTAGACACCGCCTTGTATGCCTCCTATTTACGATGCACGACACGAGCCGGTACCTGGAACAACTGAGTCCGTTAGAATAAAAAGCTACGGATACGGGATCCGGGTGCCATTAACAGCAGGGGATATAAGGACCCGCTCTATACTACACATGAGGTGAGTAACCGAGACATATTCCGGTTCCGGCCTTAACTACATGTTAAAAACCATAAAACTTTCTGCCAAAAATCGATTTAAAGGGAAGAAAGAGAGGATATCGTCCTTTGTACCCCTGTCATCCTAACTGAAATAGAATAACCTTAACTATCATCATATAGTTGGCGACAGTGACAATTTGAACAATACTGATGTACTCCTTTTGGCCTGGAGACATACCCACCTGAGTGCAGCTGCACCGGTAGAACTCTGATTCAATAGGAGATTAGATGTTTAAGGAGAAAAAAAGTTTGGTCCTGAAGAAGGTGGTCCCATTGTAAATATACCACCGAAACGCGTCGACGCCTAGTGTTTTTGGTGTTAAATTTGGCCAAGACAGCTACTATTTTGAGACAGGGAATGCTTGGTGCTGTTTATAATGTGTCCAGATTAACATACACAAGACAAATTTAATTGTCTAGATGATTTCTCCTTTTTAATGTTTAGTTATGAAGAAAATAATTTGTTTTTTTTAGGATTTGATGTTTTTAATGTTTTTATGAAATTATCCATGGAAGGATAAAAACTGTACATGTTTTTTATTAATTAAAAGGATTTCTTATATATACATATTGACTTTTGTGAATATAAGTGCTTTAAACATCCTGAATGAAAGGCAGAGTGTGTCTAGTGTGATTCTGGTCATATATTTAGTTCATTTCTCACCAAAGGTATTACTTATTTTTGAACTTTTGCCTCCCATAATATACAGTGAGATTGCACGGTCCCGGAGTTCTCCGCGAAGTACTGCTCTGTTCGTTCCCGAAACTTGTCCTGGAACTCGTGATCTCTAAACAAGTAAGGGTCTAGGCGTGGGGGTGCAGCCCAATCCCTCACCGGGCCCCACATACACACCTCTACCGGGGAGTGATCCGATATTCCACGGGCCCTGTGGCATCCAGCCTGGAAGGGACCAGCCGACATAGTGTGCGTGAAAATATAGTCTAGCCGTGACCCACTGCCGTGTGCCGCTGAAATATGAGTGTAGTGTTTTATGCCTGGGTTATGTGCTCTACATAGATCTACCAGCCCCATCGCATTCGCGAAAACATTTAATGGCTGTGGCCCCTTAACTCTGTGGGATACTGTGTCTCGGTCTAACTCCTGTGACATCGTCTCATTCATATCCCCTCCCAGAATCAAGGTACCCAGGGGCATATCAAGCAACAGTTGGCTAAGGTCTGGAAACGTGACCCCATGCATCCTAGGAGGTATGTATACAGAGCATACATTCAGGGTGAGGCCCTCCCACATCCCCGTAAGCACCACGTAGCGTCCCAGGTGGTCGCACCATGTACGATTCAGCACCAGTGGCACCGAGTTTTTAAGCAAGATTGCCGTTCCCCGTGAACCAGTAGTGAACCCAGCGTGGGCCAATAGAGTGTACCCAAAGCGGTTAAGGGCTAGGTGGTCATTGCCTTTCAGGTGTGTCTCTTGCAGGAGCACTATGTCCGGGGAGTGTCGATGCAAATATTGAAGCACCATAGTCCGCTTAATTTTATCCCCTAGGCCGTTCACGTTCCACGATAACACCTTGAGTTGTTTAGCTTGCTGTATAGTCATCTGGGAGTGTGTAGGTCCCATTCCCCCCCCCCCTCGGTCCTCCCCTTCAGCCCACCCCCACCACCCACCCGGCAATTGCATAGATTCGGAAGCATTAAAAACAGTAACATTCGAGAATAAAACCCACTAACTAATGCCCCCCTCCCTGCTACCCTGCATTGTAGGTCTGAAACTACCCACATCCCAAACTAGCAGAGCACCTGTCGCCCAATTAACAAACAAGGAAAATAGGGGTTGCTGGGCGCCGCCTCCCTTAAATCCCCAGAAGGCCCAACTCAGCCCAAGTCCTTCAGAGTTCGTTGCAGTATAAAGTCCATAATTCAGCGTGGCTTAATATCATGCGGGACCACCCACCTCAATGAGCACAGTTACCCTCTTACTGGACAGTTTCACATACATTACATGTTTCACCTGTAAGGTCCAATAGCCATTTATCTGTGGAGCTGTGGCTACTCTCTGAGGCCCCCCGAGGTCGCAGGGTTCATTGACCATGACCTCCTAGACCGTTTCTCACGATTGTCCATTCCTGCACGCCCGCTTGGAGATCCAGACTGGCGGTCGCGATTTTCTCTCCAGCCGCCCTCCTGGCGCTGGTTGCGCTTCTGGGAACGCCCCTCGTCCAGCCATTCCTGTACTTCCGACGGGGTTGTAAAGAACCAGGACCTGCCATCGTCGATCACTTTGAGTTTCGCCGGAAAGAACATCATATATTTTATGCCCCTCTCTCTGAGGGCATGCTTTACTCCATCAAAGGTGCGGCGCTCCTGCTGTACCCTTAAAGTAAAGTCCGTGAAAAATTTCACGGTCGTGTTCTCATAGGGGAGGTCACCATGTATTCTGGCCGCCTGCAAGATGGCGCCCCGGTCCCTATAATTCAGGATCCTAGCAATAATTGTTCGTGGGGGCGCCCCAGGTTTCGGCGGAGGGACCGGGGCCCTGTGAGCCCTTTCCACAGTAAAGAAGGTGGAAAGCCGTTTGGGTTTAAGATGATTCAATATTATGTCCTCAAGGAAAAGGCCCATACTGGGGCCTTCCGCTCCCTCTGGGACCCCCACCACCCTAATGTTATTTCGGCGGGCCCTTCCTTCCTGGTCCTCCAGCTTCAGGGCCACTTGTTTGTGTTGATGAATCAGTTGCTGGACCTTTTCCTCCAAATTGCGTGAAGTAGACTGAAGTTCTGTTATACTCGTCTCCGCCGTTGTAACCCTCCCTGAGGTCTTGTTCATATCCGCCCGTAGCAAGTTCATTTCTATGGAGACTTTGTCAATCTTTGTCTCCAACGTCGTTCCCAGAGTTTGGATGGCCGCCATTATGGATCCCAGGGACGGTTCAGACGGTTCTTCCCGGTCGCCGGTAGCTCCTTCCTCCAGTTGCGATTGCCTTGGGACCGCGTATTTATCCAATTTGTTGGACTGCACCGGAGGGGCCCCATTAGGCTTCATTATAGCAGGGTCCCGATCTCAGCCAGTTCGACCTAGGGTGGGCAGCCAATGTCCTCTCGTCTGCCCCCGCACCACCGAACCGAGCTCACCACCGGCCCGTGTGGCTGTCTATGTGTCCACGTCAGGAGGGGGCCAGTATGAAGACCGAGCACACCCTCCGCAGGCTCCTGGTACACCACAAGCGTTCACTAGGGCCGGTAGCCTCGCACGATCCACGTGCCGGAGTGTTCTGGCAGGCAGGGCCCCTCCCCTCACGTTGCCGACAGCGAGGCTCCGTGGACCAGGCCGTATCGTAGTCTCAAGCACCTTATTCCACTCCTACAGGAGCCAAGTTTTCATCCAACCGCAATATGGGCGTGCCAATGTATGTGCCCCAGCACCCCTTTCCGTGTTAATTCAGGGCACAAGCCCAGCCGCAATCTCGCAATTTCTCGGGTCCCCGGCCCTCAGTCCGCTACATCGCAAGACCAGCAGGTGGCGACGTATTGATGTATGCACGTAATCGGAGCCTGTCAGTCCCGGGGACCCCAGGCGCAACCGTCAGCAATTATGCGGTAACGGGGTAAGAGGGTGCCTCCCCTACTCCAACAACTCAGTCCGATCATATGGGCTGCCGCCCTGTGGGGTTCACTCCCTCCAGCCGCTCCCTTTCGCCGCTGCCGCCCTTCTCCGCCTGGCGTCCCAGCACTTACCAGATGGGAGCGGCAGCGTGATGTAGGATCTCCGGGGCTCTATCCAGGCTTCTCCCAATCACATCCGGCTGCTTCCCTGACACATAGCCGAGACGCGCGGTCTTCCTCGGCGCGCGGGATTCCAACACCGCGTCAGCTGCCATCTTGGCAGACGCCAGGCCACGCCTCCCTAGGCTGGTACAATTAAACGTACTCCACAGATCCTACATTGCCCGCACATTCTTGGTAAAAATGGGTAAACTCGATCTCCCACGTTGTATTAGGGGGTGTGGACAAGAAGGCTCCTTCTTTCACATAATATGGGACTGTCCAGCTATACAGATATATTGGGAAAAGGTGATATCTTACACATTGCAGTGATGCAGAAATCCGCACAGTGGTGTCTCCTAAATATCTGGAGCGAAACAGACCTTACCAGTAAGGAACGCATTTGGGTAACATTGGGATGTATGGTGGCCAAGTGGAATTTTGCAAGGCTATGGGGTGCCCAAGCGTCCCCGGAGTTGACTGACTGGAAAAATTATATGGATTGGTGCATGATAGCCAAACAAAACTGTATATGAAAGTAAGGGCTGTCCAGATAAATGGACTAAAGTTTGGGGGAGATGGAACAAATGCAGAGGCATGATATGTACACCAATACCACCATCAAGGCAAAGAAACCAGATGATAATGGACTGAGGTGTGAGGGGAGGGGGATTGTGATCAATGATATCCTGGAAATTTATTTTTCGGCTGATGAGACTTCCTCTACTTGGTGTTGCCTTTATGACATGTAACACAATACTGAAAGTATATTGACTCGCTGATTGTTTGTTATGTGTTTTCTTGTTTAAATAAAAAGATTTAAAAAATAAATAAAATTGCTCAATTCTGCAAATTGAGCAGTTTCTGACCATTAAGATTTTTTTGTACATAATGTACTTAAACTGCACCCAGTACTGTGCCATGGGGCAACTGACCCAAAAAAAGTAGAGACTTGTTTCAAATATAGTGATGACAGCCTTCTTCCTTTTTTTGATAAAATAGCTGAAAAACATTCAATGCTCAACTGACACATTTCAAAGAATCTAATGGCCTGCTTCATGAGTCCCAATCTAGATTTCAGGCTCAACATAGTGCTGAGTCTGCATTACTACTGGCTTCAGAATCTCTCAGAGCCATTGCAGACAAAGGGCACACAGCCGAACTGATCATGCTGGATCGAAGTGTGGCCTTCGATACTGTCTCTCATGGTCTACTGCTGCAATAGTTTCACAACTGTGGGGTGGGCTCTCTGGCTCTTATATGGCTGGCCTCTTTTCTAAGGGAACACACCTTCCAGGTAGTCCAGACTCCTTACCCTTCAGAAGTGTTTCCTTTGACCCAGGTGGTGCCTCAGGCATACACGTTAAGTCCCACACTATTTAACATCTACATGCAGCCCCTGGCAGATGTCATCGGCAAATATAAGTTCACAATGGTGTCTTATGCTGATGACACACAATTGATTATTTCTCTTGCTCAGGATGAAGGAGAGTCTGCAACTAGTTTTAAATCTTGCACGGCAGAACTGGCTCAGTGGATGACTTCTAGTTTTTTTTAATTAAATGCCAACAAAACAGAGGTTCTTATAGTTGGAAAACAACCTTCAGTATGGTCCTCAACTTGGTAGCTAAACCCGCTCGGCTCTCTATCCAGTCCCAAGCCTAAAGTAAAAAATCTAGGAATATGGTTTGATGCGCACATTTCTTTTGACAACCAAATTACTTACTTGGCCGGAAAATGTTTTGCCATGCTTAAAATGATCTCCAAAATCTCTGACTTGCTTCACTTGACTGCCAGGAAGGCAGTTGTACAGGCGCTCGATATTTTAAGACTGGATTATTGCTGCAATGAGTACAAAATGCAGCTGCCCGTCTTCTTTGAAAGCTTTCGCGACGAGCACATGTGTCCCCAGCTCTATCAGAACTTCACTGGCTCCCCTTGAAAAAGCGGATCATTTTTAAGGTTATGTGCCAGTGTCATAAAATCTTCAACAATAGAGGACCTCGCTATCTGCTCCACCTGGTGGAACCCCATTCACCGGGACGTCACCTCAGATCATTGGGCACCGCTCTTGCGGTGATTCCGAGGGTTAGGAAAGCCGGGCTAGGTGGCTGTTCTTTCAGCACTCATGCCTCCAGGCTCTGGAACACTCTTCCTTTGCATTTGAGATCAGAACCGGTGGAAGCCATCTTTAGGAAAAAAAATTAAACTTGGCTGTTTAGATAAAGTTAATTTCCTCAGTCTTTCACTATCCTCGTTTTCTCTTTTTATGTTCTTTTATGTTGCTCCCTGCTCCCCTTGTTCCTGTCATGCAGCAATCCTAGCACTGGAATGCTCCAGCTGGAGTAACCTAAGTGCTTTAGAAAACTTATAACATAACATAACAGCCTCTAATAGATGCATACTGAAATATTCTTGACACAACAATAAAGCACTAGAGAAGTCCAGCAATACCAACATTATCACCAGACCATGTTAGCAGGCAAATAAGTACTCACCTACAACACACAAGTTACATTTAACACTACATTTCAATCATACCACTGTCCAACTACATTATACTCAAACTGAATGAAACACACCACTAAACAATCACAAATCTGCTCTGCCTCCCGTAGAACACATCGGTCGAATCTTCCATTCATACAGAATGACAACTGAGGTGTAACTTGCAGCTATCATCCACAACACTGAGGCTAAACACCATGGGGTACTACACATCCACACATTTTCACTTCATGGGGTACTTACTTCCAATTGCAACCACTTGCGGCATGGTACTTCTCTTCTCCAACTTAGCACACCATGAGGTACTCTTCCATGTAATTTCTCATGACAGTGTAACACTTCTCCCAACTTAGCACACTATGGAGTGCTCCTCCATGCAACGTCTCACAATAGAATACTACACGTCTCCACCTCCACATACTGCGGGGTGGTACCCCATACAACTTCTAGTGACAGGGTACTGCTCTTTCCCAGTACACATCAACACACAAGTGTACTGCACATGCTTATCACACAATGGGATAACACACTTCCCCACATTCATAACACTCAGACACACACAATCAGCATGAACCTACACAACAATACACATATGGGTACTTCACCCTGTTCCCCAAACCTCTATCTAGAATCCATATGGAGTCAAAAGAAAATGCTCACCAGTATTCCCAAAACAACCTACAGTTGAATAATTTAAAGTTTCTAGCCTGTCTTGCAGTACTAGGCATTCAGCACATCCCAACCAATAGCATAAACTACAATTCCTGAATAACAGAAATCCATTTACATGGCAAATTACTAACTCGACATCCATTGCCAGAAAGATATATATGGCACATCAATAAGCAAGGATCGCCAACCAAACTGTCCTCTACCGAATAAGCCTCACACGTAGCAGGAAACAAAGTACACTTCTTAACAGAAGCATATAAAAGAATATGAACTATATGAAAGTCAAATGACCCTGCTGATTAATTAACTGAATGTCATATTTTAATATCACAATTGGACAAATGCCATACAAATGATCTTTTGACTTCAGGGCACAGTATACCCTGAAACAATACAATCTAATTTTCATCTCAAATGTCCTTGGAGAAAGTCTTGCTTCTCTTTCTAAATTAACCAAGCGGTCTTTGTAGTCTTTCATAAACATCTCCAAACCTGTCCCAATCAAACATCAGTTTACTTCCCTCCTTCATAATATCAAAGGTTACATAGCCAGCACCTCACTCTGACATCCTGGAATCCAAGACATTGGGAAGGCTCTCTCACAAGCCCATTGTGCTGCTATGGCCCCAAACACCACGGCCTCTTCTTCCAACCTTGACTGACTCACGCCGGAGAGGAATGTTCCCATTTTCATGGTGCTGTGCATTGTCTCAAGACTTCTTTCCATTCCCTTATCCACAGCGCTAGCAGGAACACCATCCCCTCTAGTCACTCCGGGGTGGGTGCCATAAAATATGCATAATGCCTTTAACCAGCACTCTTAGAGGCCATTAATTGTCCTCCTCAAACTCGGACAGGCCTCATACGCACAACAAGGTTCTTGCTTGTCACGCAGTACATGCACTTATAGCGATGCAGGTAGAAACTGTGCCTCTCAACAGAGCAGTGGCAGGATTGCGAGTGATGCATGAGCCCAGAGTATGTGATGCTTGAATTCAAATTGAGAGATGTGAAAATGCCACAGTACACTAACACCAACCGGGTACACAGGAGACTCAAAGGGCCTGGACTAGCCTGTGCCACACTCCCCTTAATTTAGAAAACATACTACGCACTCACTAACTCTTCTCCTTCTGTCACTGTTGAATGTATTACTGCCTGGAAATCCATGGGTCATTTCAGATTCATGCTTCCAATAAAAGAGAGTTCCTGCATCTTTCCACAGGCTCCACAGCGCTGTCCTTGTAACACTGTCCTTGAGCTTAGGACTGTTCACTGGGACACATCGCCTCAGTTTATAACTCCCCTCAACTGGCTCCATCTCCTTGCCAGATCTTTCCCACCCTCCGCACTGGGGTCCACCTGCCCAGCAGCAATTTCTGACACCACTCGATTGTGGATTTGACGGTAGTTGGCCCCAGACTAGCCCATCAAAGTTACAGGGCCACCTTCTTGTTACAGTAGACCTTCTCCCCTGCCAGAAGTGGCTCCTAACTGCCACCAGGGTCTTGCTGCATCTTCGCGCAGGTCCCTAACAACCTGTTCCCAAAATGTTGAAGTCAGAGGGCAGGGTCTTCATAAAAGTCTGGAGTGACACAGGTGGGAGGCAAGTTCTTTATTTCAAGTTAGGTACTTAGGTTACAGCAATAGCTAGTAAGTCCTATCAGGGCTCCATCTTCCCTCCAACTCTCCCCATGTCCGGGGTTCCATTCCAGACTGCACACCAACGTTCTATTCATCATACGCTCTCAGCATTGCAGACACAAGTTCAGACATACAGGGAATGAGAACACACAGGATACCAATCGTGGGAGGGGTTGGGAGGGTGGTGGGGGTTCCTGACGCTCGGGAAGAAAACAGGTAGAAGCAGGACATCACCTAGAAGAGTGATTAAGCCCAGGAGTACTTTCAATGCTATGTTTAGAATCAGGAGTCAGATAGTTCTTTCTCTTTTCCTTCACCAACAGATTAATCGGTGACATTCAGAAGATACGTATCGCCTCCATTAACGTTTGTGGCCTGAATGATCCTAAAAAAAGATCAAGAGTTGCAATAGGGATACAGGCCTTGAAAGCAGACATTGTCTGTTTACAAGAAACACATATTGAAGCTTCACAGAGGGATTGTTTTAAATACTAGGGGCTACAGTCTTGTTGGCGCGACGTCACAAGGGGCATGTACTGGGGGGGTCGCTATTTTAGCCAGAGGCAATTGGCTGAAATTTACACATGTGGGTGTAGCTACTCAGGGCCGATGAGTGGTTGTAGTTAGTCATACTGCCAGCGGAGATAAATTTACTCTCTGCACAATCTATGGTAGCATTCTTGATGACCCTTCTGTTATTAACCAGATATCCAGAGAATTAATTCTTTGGCCCCTACCTATAGTCTTGTGCGGGGACTTGAATATCAATCTCCCGAGTGATTGGAATATGATGGCTCAATTTCCATACATCGGCCGGAAACCCAAAGTATTTAAAGCCCTAAAAGGATTGTCTAAAGATCATGGTCTTTTTGATGTCTGGGCCAGAATGAAACCAGCGGAGCATGGGTATACGTATTTTTCTGCTCCACATTCTACACATGCCCGTCTGGACTACTTCTTTGTCTCAAATCGGCACCTCACATCTTGTAAAATCGAGCGATACCCACGGTTCCTTTCGGATCATAATCCACTGGTATTAGAAATCCTAGGTATTGGGGTAAAACTCAAAATGCTTGGAGTTTTAAGCGTGCTCTGCTTGCTAATGAAGACTATTGCAGACATATCAGCAAGTGGATCCCAACATTGTTTAAAGAGAATGCCGGTAGTGCCCCATTGGGCATAGTTTGGGATACTTTTAAGGCCTGCCTAAGGGGCGAGACACATAGGTTCTCAATGAATAGAGCAAAGATAGAGAGGCAAATTGTGAAGATCAAACAAGACAGTTTAGCCGCCGCGGAGGAAAACTTGATTAAGAGTCATTCAGCAAAGAGTGGATGTGAAAGAAGCCCAAGTCAGGGTAATATCAGCAAGGGCTGAAATAGATGCAATCTTTGCAAATAGAGCAGCAGAGAAATATACAGCCTGGAAAGAGGAACGTATAAATGCAGCAAACAAGTTGGGCACCACCTGGTGGTCAGAGCAAGGCAGAAAAACGTTAGCAGTGAGATAAGAGAAATTTGTGATCCCAATGTCGGGTTAGTCTCAGATTCACACAAAATCAGAAGTGCCTTCCAAACTTATTATCAAGTCTTATACACCAAAGATATTAGGAGTAGATCATTGCAGGCTGAAGAATTTCTTCAAACGGTGGTCGCAAATAAATTGTCCATCGCTGAGGTGAAATCCCTAGAAGGAGATCTATCATGGGAGGAGATTCTTCTTGTCCTTTCCAGTTTACCCTCCGGTAAAGCGACAGGAGTAGATGCAATCCCCTTGGAATTTTATAGAATATTTGCCTCCCAATTGAAAGATTAATTGATTGCATTATTTAATCAAATATATGACAGCGTCACTCCTCCGGCCTCGTGGTCTGTTGCTAAAATTGTAGTTTTTCTGAAAAAGAATAAACCAGAGGTGGAGTTAGGGTCATATCGGCCGATATCACTAATAAACAGCGACTCGAAAATATACTCAAAAGTGTTAGCCGCAAGACTAGCCCAGGTTATAGCAAATTTGGTTGCAAACCAACAACATCAGGCGAGATACCACAGATCACATCAGACGTGTCATATCACTTTTGGATGCGGTACAAGTGTCAGGAGACCCTATGGCTTTAATTTTACTTGATGCCGAAAAAGCGTTTGATAGGGTCTCCAGGCACTATCTCTGGAAGGTTATGCAAGCAAGGGGTATTGGCCCAAGATTTATTCAGGGAGTAAAAGCTTTATATTTTAACCCTGTAGCAAATGTCTGCATCTCCGGGGATATGACAGAGCCGGTGACGATTACCTGTGGAACAAGGCAGGGATGTCCCAGCTCCCCACTTCTGTTCGCATTGTATATCGATCCGTTTATAAGAAAAATCGCTCAAAATATCACAATCCCCCAATAATCTTCCAGGGATTCAAAAGTAAAATTCTAGTTTATGCAGACGATGTCGGGGTAGTGATCCCTAACCCCGAAAGAGCCATCAATGCAATAGAGGAGGAAGCTTCTCTCTTTGGGGACATCTCTGGCTTTTCTTTGAATAAAGAGAAAACTCAAATTGTTATTAATGACAAGGTTTTATGGACAGATAAACGAGTAACCAATCAAGCAATATATTTAGGTGTCTGTTTATCCTCTAACGTTGAGAAAATCATAAATCTAAACTTAGAGCCCCTGTTAGCTAAGACTAAGAAAGACCTATCAAGATTGAATAATTTACATTTTACTATGATCGGCCGTTGCAAGCTTATCAAAATGATCTATTCCCTAAAATGTTATATTTTTTTAGATCAATCCCCATGGGTTTCTCGAATGATTGGTTCAAAGCGTTTGATTCTATTTTTTCAAGATTTTCATGGGCCTACACCAAACCTAGGAGGGTTTTTTTTTATATATTTTTTTTTAAAGTTTTATATAGCGCTAGCCAGACCCGTGGGTATCAGAGCGCTTTACATACACACTGTACAAAACCAAAGGAAATTGCATTAATTAGTAGGAAGGGGTTGAGGTACTTATCACTTCCAAAAGAGAGAGGAGGGTGGGCACTCCCGAATCTTAAATCATAATACTGGGCCACGATGTTGCAATATAGCCGTATTTTGCTGATGGACCTCCATCAATTGATTCCCCACAATCCATTCCTACTATATATGAACTGTTAATTGGAAAAGAGGCTTGGGGGTGCCTTTGGAGGCAACTAGAACTGAGTTACTAAACAAAAGTGTGGTTTAAGTTCCTCCTAGGTGCTTTTAAGGTATCGTCAGCTGTGTGGAAATTGCTGGGCCTAGGGAGACTGAACTATTATTCCCCGATCCAGAACAATTCGAATATGCCTCGTATCTTTAGGGATAGCTATATACAAAATTGGGCCTTAGCCGGTATAGATAAATTAGGTAACTTTTTTTCTTCGCATGGACTAGTTACGTTCGACGAGCTGAAAGCGGACTTTGTTGTCGACAATAAGGAATTTTTAAGTACCTGCAAATAAGGGACTTTCTACACCGTAAAGGAGGCGGGCCCAATGGTTTTGATAAGAAAGAACTGGTGGGATTTTTATGGGCACAGACGCATATATGCATCGGGACAATATATCATCTATTAAATAATGAAATGAAGGATGACCTTGATAAAGTCTCCGTAAGTGGCAAGAGAAGATTGCAATATCAGAAGCCGATCTCTCAAAAGCTCTTAGCCTCTCACATACTGTTTTAATGTCTGCTAATTTACAAGTACAGTTTTATAAGACCTATTTTATGCTATCTTATACGCCCGCTAGAATTGCGAAATGGGGCACAGGCCATGGGACAAGCTGTCCGCGTTGTGCATCATCCTGTGCCGATATAGTCCATATGTTCGCCACTTGCACTTTATTAAGTCCTCTCAAAAATGAAATTTAAGATTTTTTTTTTTTTGCAAGTTGAATATAGAAGTTTCAGTGACCCCAAAATTGATTCTATTAGGAATATCTGGGGAGGAACCTGCACAGGATACAGAATATTTCCTTGCGGTTGCAATGGGTATTTTAAGACTGGCAATTGCATCGGCATGGCTCGATTCACAACCTCCACTGTTTCAGTTGTGGCTGGCTCGCCTACTCGCAGTTTCTAATCTTGAGAAAGCGATTTATGCCAGAAGTGGTCATAAAGCAAGGAAAAAAGGGCTGCTAATTTGGGCTCCTCTAGCGAAGTGGGGAAACTAATTTAATACTTTAACTTGTTGTATTCTATGGCGAGGGCTTAACAACTCTCTCCGTGTTAGCACTTTGCACTTTAAATTTTATGATGTTCAGTGGTGTATTACACAGTCTTGTATACTCTTAGACGGCTGGCTCCTAGTTCTTATGAATTCTGTAACATATGTTGTATATATATTCTCTACCTGATAGTCATGAATTGTATAGTCTTTGCTCTTTTGATATAATTTCTGAGCGTGTGGGGGGTGGACTAAGGAGGGGGAAAGAATGATCTGTTTTGTATTTGTTGAATATGTGCAACTTAAAAAGAAAAGAAAAAAAAAGAAAAGCACCTGGATTCTAACAAACTCAGAATCAGGGTGTTAGTGCTTATTTTAAAACAGGTGCATTAAAAATATATTTTTACTAATACCCTATTAAGCTGTACCTAGTGCAAAGCTTTTTTATTATACATTTCCATTAGAAGGACACTCTTCACAGCTCACCTGATAACAACCTTACGTTACCTCTCAAATAGAATAAATCTTTGTCACCATGAATCCTAAAATGAATCCATCAATTAAAGCTATATACTGGTTCCTATGTAGCCTTTATATATACACTAAATAACCAACTGCACACATTTACATTTCTTTCATGTAGCAAGCATCCTGATGAGAAGGCTTGTTTCTTCTTTCATTGTCTGCCACTCACTTGGCTTCACAGAAAAGGTAGAGGTGGGTGAGCCAACAAATCAAAAGGGAGAGCCGAGCCAAGGGTCATGCTTGACTCCGAGAGCACTTGCAAAAGCTGAGCCTTGGAAATATTTGGGGTGTGTATCAAGAGATAGATATCATTCACTGCTTTAGCATGCAGACGCATTCAATCTTAGTACATCAGATTATATCCTTGCATTGAGAGGCATTTATTAAAAGTAATAGTTTCTAAACATGAACTTGAAAACATTCATGCTACCCACACCCCGCCATGAACACTTTAACTTAAAGACAAGTCAATTGTGCCTATCGTGTATGTGGCCTGATTTCTAATTATGCATGGACCAACATTATAGTCTATTAAATCAAACTCGAGTTGTTTGCACACTAGCATATTTGAAGATGCTCTCCAAGCTACTATGCAGCTTTTCCCCCCCAGTGATTTTACCTTATGGATTTTCTGGTCGGTAAAATTGGGTTTGTTATGCCCACACCAAGTAAAAATATTGGTGCAGGGAACACCAGACCTGTTCTAATTGTGTGGAATGGAATTCCACTCAGGAATTGCTCTTTGCACAGATCCCAATCTGGGCCCATGCCCTTTATGGGCACCTTGCAATCGGCTGATTAGGCAGACAACGTGCAACACAATGAGCCATGAGAAGCAATGAAAAAACAAAGTGCCCTCCATCTGTAAATGGTATTTGGAGGACCTCAGTAGTTGAAGTGGGGGATCTTATTGGAAAGGATGTTCGCAATCATTTTTAATTTTACAATTTTCATACTTTTTGTTAAAAAACAACCATTCCAGAATGGATAATGCCAACCTTCAATTACCTCTGGCTCAAAGGGAAGGGAATGGGTCTTCTGTTTTCAGAGATGGGACCGAGTGACTAAATGCTTAAGCCAATAACATCTGCTTATATCCACATCGTGTTGCTATGAATGTGCTCACATTCGCTCCAAATTGAAAAGACACCAGTCACGATAATAGGTATGCCAAGTCTTCAAAAATAATCGTTCCTGGTTCCTGAACTTCCAAAGCACAAACACGCCGCAGAAATGAAGATGCAAAAACTACTAATTACTAGTGCAGAGTTTGCAACCCTCCAGTACTGTTCAATGTGTAATCTGGCCATTGTGTGCTACTTAAAGTGGCTGGAAATAGATCAACAGGGATTAAACAACCACTTATCAGATCCCACCACATCTACAAAGACACAGTAGGGATACTTCATTACACTTTAACTTCAACAAAAGATAAAGCATGCAAGGATCCATAAAAATGTAATAGAAAGAGGCAGTGATACTATATTGTGTTCTCACCATTGAGAGGCCCAAAGTACATTGCTTTGTTTTGTTTTCTTAGTGTATTGAACTTATTAATAACATCAGGCACTTTTTAAACAGAAACTGAACAATACAATTATATATTCTGTCATCAGGTTTTATCACTGATTCTAATTAATGCCTCAGACCTCCAAAGCCTAGCCGCTTTCCCGATCAGAGGTGTTATCTTAAGCAAAGTATAGTGTGGGTGGGGGGCATAGCCAAGCCGCCGACCGTAATGGCCGCGTGGAGTTGAAGCTCCGTCAGCCTTCCCGCAGATCCGAGCCCCTGTGGGGCGTGTGGTGCGGCTGCACTGGTGCCGATGCTATGATATCAAAACTTAATCATGGCATAGGAGAAATTTGCGGCACTCCGATCCTCGGAGAGTCCATGAGGTCAACATCAGAAGAGCGAGGGCGGAGCGAAATGGCGGCCTGCTTTGGGCCTGTGCCTGCGCCGAAATGGGGAGCGGACGTGGCGTTGTAATACCGCCTGCTGGTGAGCGTGAGCCGGACACTGTGAAGGAGTGAGGAGACTTTGCGGGGGCAGCTCCGATTGCCGCGATGTCGGACCATCCACCAGAGATGCCGGACCACCAATGGGATTCTGCGGTCATCCGGGGCCCGGGGTGAGCCGCGCGGTGCTGAGACTGGGCACACGGGACCGGAGGCCTGCGAATGCAGGGCGGGGGCACGCCGCCTGCAGCGGAGTACCTCAACCAGATGGGGGTTCCTGGCTCGCAAGCGGGGGTGGAGTGGCCCGGGGCTGCGCTGGGCTCTGTGGGGCTTTGGGATGTGGCGTGCATGAAATGCTGCAGGCATTGAAGCAGGAGACCGGGCCCTGACTACTGCAGGTGTCGATACACCTCCCGTATCCTGGCATTTGCGTGCGGAGGGTTGCCGTTGAGGCGGTGGCGCTGTGCCCTGGGCCTACGTGGCAGGACAGTTGAGGGGGCATCCCGCTCAATAGTGGCAGCGATTGTTCCTGGCGCTCCCTAAAAAGACAAACATGGCTAAGAGGGACCCCAAGCAACGCAAGGTGCTCTTTGATGTTGCAAAAGATAAAACGGCCACCTCTTGCGCTGAATTGTGTGTCTTTTGCTTATTAGTGCGCTGGGTACGCCCAGACGTGGGTCCCGGCCTCACTGTGCCACTGGATTCAAGCTATTCTGGCTGATGAGGGGTGAAACCCCGAGACCGGTCCTAGAATGCTTGTTTCCGGTCCAGGGAGGACCTGGCTTGGCAGTTCGGGCTGGACTGTTCCCATGAGGCACAGGGTCAAGACTGATTTGCATATGGCCAGGTCTAAACTGGGGTGGCATGGTAAGCAAAAGAATGATGGGGTGAATGTTTTGTTTTGTTCTGCATTCCGTCCAACAATTGTGTGTCTTTTGCTTCCTCGCCCCAAGTGCGCTGGGTATGCCCAGACGTGGGTCCCGGGCTCACTGTGCCACTGGATTCAAACTCTTCTGGCTGATGAGGGGTGAAACCCCGAAACCGGTCCTAGAATGCTTGTTTCCGGTCCAGGGAGGACCTGGCTTGGCAGTTCGGGCTGGACTGTTCCCATGAGGCACAGGGTCAAGACTGATTTGCATATGGCCACGTCTAAACTGGGGTGCCATGGTGAGCAAAAGAATGATGGATTTAACCCAGATCTCTTGACTGGGGGTGAATGTTTTGATTTGTTCTGCATTCCGTCCATCAATTTTGTGTCTTTTGCTTCCTCGCCCTAAGTGCGCTGGGTATGCCCAGACGTGGGTCCGGGGCTCACTGTGCCACTGGATTCAAGCTATTCTGGCTGATGAGGGGTGAACTCCCGAAACCGGTCCTAGAATGCTTGTTTCCGGTCCAGGGAGGACCTGGCTTGGCAGTTCGGACTGGACTGTTCCCATGAGCCACAGGGTCAAGACTGATTTGCATATGGCCAGGTCTAAACTGGGGTGGCATGGTGAGCAAAAGAATGATGGATTTAACCCAGATCTCTTGACTGGGGGTGAATGTTTTGATTTGTTCTGCATTCCGTCCATCAACTGTGTGTCTTTTGCTTCCTCGCCCCAAGTGCGCTGGGTATGCCCAGACGTGGGTCCCGGGCTCACTGTGCCACTGGATTCAAGCTCTTCTGGCTGATGAGGGGTGAAACCCCGAAACCGGTCCTAGAATGCTTGTTTCCGGTCCAGGGAGGACCTGGCTTGGCAGTTCGGGCTGGACTGTTCCCATGAGGCACAGGGTCAAGACTGATTTGCATATGGCCAGGTCTAAACTGGGGTGCCACGGTGAGCAAAAGAATGATGGATTTAACCCAGATCTCTTGACTGGGGGTGAATGTTTTGATTTGTTCTGCATTCCGTCCATCAATTGTGTGTCTTTTGCTTCCTCGCCCTAAGTGCGCTGGGTATGCCCAGATGTGGGTCCCGGGCTCACTGTGCCACTGGATTCAAGCTATTCTGACTGATGAGAAGTGTAACCCAGAAACCGGTCCTAGAATGCTTGTTTCAAGTCCAGGGAAGACCTGGCTTGGCAGTTCGGGCTGGACTGTTCCCATGAGGCACAGGGTCAAGACTGATTTGCATATGGCCAGGTCTAAACTGGGGTGGCATGGTGAGCAAAAGAATGATGGATTTAACCCAGATCTCTTGACTGGGGGTGAATGTTTTGATTTGTTCTGCATTCCGTCCATCAATTGTGTGTCTTTTGCTTACTCTGAGGACCCCACCTCAGCATTGGGGGAGGACATGGAACGGTCGAGCACAGAAGCGCTCTTGAAAGAGCTGCGCACTGGCTTCAAGGCACTGGATGGCAGGTTTGACGTGCTCGACAAGAGACTAGATAAAATGCACGAACGGCTGGAGTGTCATGAGCGGCGACTGGAGTGTCAGATCTGGAGGATGAAGCGGTGCAAATGTCAAAAAGGGTACAAAGGTCAAGACGTTAGCCGTGAAGACCGAGGATTTGGAGGCAAGAGGGAGCAGGAACAACCTGCGCATATTGGGGGTGCTGGAATCGACGAACAGTGGACATCTGGACCAGTTTGTTGAAAGATTGTTAACAGAACTGTTCGGTGCAGAATCTTTCACTACTACTTTTGTTGTAGAGCGCGCTCACCGGTCGTTGGGGCCGTGTCCGAATCCAGGCCTCCCGCCTCGAACCATTATTGCGAGGATACTGAACTTCAGGGACCGCAACACTGTGCTCAGGTTGGCGAGAGAAAACAGTCCACTAAAATGGCAGGACTCTGCACTGTCCTTGTTTCCGGACTTTACTATCATGGTGATGGAAGCCTGTCATAAATATGCAGGGGTTAAGACAAAGCTGCGCAATCTTGGACTACGATATGGAATGCTCTAACTGGCGCAGCTGCAGGTTGGCATACAGGGGAAAGAACGCATATTTGACAACCTCATGGCTGTTCAGGACTTCTGCAAGACCTTCTTAGACACTCAGCAAAACAACCGCCGTGGGTCACCGGAAGGGTCACAGCCTGAGATCCACTCTAGTGCAAGTATGGACTTATTCCTGACGGGATACCTGCAAGGTCCGATGTGTCTGATCCACAATTCTACAGATAAGTTTGGCATGACTTTATATACCTGTGCACATGTTTGACTGCCAGTAAGGATATGAGTGCTAGGTATGGTGGTGCAGCTGCCACACACAGACTGGATACACAGTAAATGTTCATGTTTCAAGAAGCGGGGGCTGACGTAGTGTTGCCCTACCCCCAGTGAAGTTCACATTACAGAGTAATGATTAGCCAGGGTTGGCATTGGGAAGTTAAGCAATTGTTATGTTTGTGGTTCCGGGTATGTGCTGGGTGGTTAGATACTTGGCATGGGTGGGGGAGGGGGAGTTGCATCAATATGTTCCCAATAGGAGATGGGAAATTTTGCAGCTAGGGAAGCAACAGTGTCAAGAAGTATTTAATTTCAGGGTGATATCACTGGGTGCAGTGCACGATGACGGCGGCTAACATTAAAGCATTTGCAGACATAGCATTCATGTCATGGAACATTAGGGGGCTCAATAATTCGCGGAAATGCAGGCAGGTGGTGCAGTACATGCACAGGAAATGCACCTGGCCCCTACACAGTCACCCTCATTGGCTTCTACGTGGGGAAAGATAGATTTTTCGCCAGCTACAGTTCCTATGCACGGGGATAGCCACTCTGATACGTAGGAACTTACCATCCAGACACTTAAACACAGTAGCAAACCCAGCAGGACGTTATTTGCTGGTACTGGGGGTGAGGTTGGGACACCGCATATTATTGGTCAATGTATACGCACCGAATATAGACAACCCAGGATTCTTTCAAAACTTAGACACAAATTGCCCTGCTAGACGCTGATCATATTTTAATGGGGGGAGACTTGAACATAGTACTAGATCCCACACTTGACAGCATGACCAGAGCAGTACATACTAAACCGCGATCACGCATGGCACTAACAGAACTCTGTGAACAGTACACGATGCACGATGCGGTTCCCAGAAAGGGCATTGATGGATACAGTCTTCAGAAGTGAACTTAGGAAGGCACTAATTGAATATTTCGAGACCAACGCAGGGTTGGTTTCGCAACAAGCTACATTATGGAAGGCATTTAAGGCACAAATGAGGGGAGTATGCATCTCCAAGGGTTCAGGGATATTGAAAGACCTCCGTAACACACTTACCAAACAAAAGGGGGGGCTCATGTGCTTAGACCAGGATCAGACTAACAGAGCAACTCAAGACTATTTGTCCAGGAGGGCGGCACTGTTGGTGGACTATCAGGTAGCGGCAGAGAGAGAAGCTCACTATATGCGTAAATACGCCACAGCAAGGATGTATGGGGAAGGAGAGAGGCCGAGCGGACCCCGGCACACTTGCTGCAGATGCCTCGCGGGCATTCGTACATAACTGGCCTGCGCGGACTGCAGGATGAACATATAGCTGACACACCCGGAATTAAGCAAGAATTGCTTATGTATTATACAGATCTGTACACCACCAGGGGCACAGAGGGGGATAGTGACATTGCCAGCTACCTGGACACTCTAGCTATGTTTGGCTGACATCTGCACAGCAACAGTTCCTAAGTGAGCCGTTCACTGTTGAGGAGCTCAAGCATACAATAGAAGCCATGGATGGGAATAAAGCCCCGGGAGCAGATGGGTACCTTCTATAAGGCTTACAAAGAGCTATTGGCACCACAGCTGCTGGAAGTGTATGCAGAGGCATTGCAGGAGGGAATTCTTCCCCGCTTGTTGCGAGAGGCCGTTATTGTGCTACTCCGCAAACCTGGGAAAGACCCATTGTGCTGCGGCTCCTATAGGCCGTGTCGCTATTAAATTTTGACATGAAAATACTGGCTAAAATGGTGGCGACCAGGTTGGCGCTACTGCTGGTGCAAATAATATCACCAGCACGGTCAGGGTTCATCCCGCACAGGTCTACTGCACTAAATCTTCACACGTTTTTTTCTATCCTGCATAGAATAGTGCCTACGGTGCCGGCGATTGAGGCACTGTTGGACGCAGAGAAAGCCTTTGACTCGCTTGAGTGGCCCTTCCTCCAAGCAGTGCTACACAAGATGGGATTCCCTGCGGGGTACATATCACATAACCTGCTGTATACCCGGCCTACAGCACGTATAAGAACAAATGGCACGATAACCTGTTCTCTTAAGATCACGCAGGCACTAGACAGGGACGCCCACTTTCGCCACTCTTGTTTATTATAGCGATGGACCCCTAGTGAGGTGCCTCCAAGAAAATCATCTGCATAGAGGACTGCAGTTTAAAACTGGTCCAGTCCTGGTGACGCTGTATGCGGATGATATTATTCTGTATGTCAGGCACCCTGCCGAGAATCTGGCACCATTGTTACGCAAAGTCACACGCTTCGGGGACCTATCGGGACTACATATTAACTGGACGAAGTCGGTAGCATTTCCTCTAACAACTGTACAAGACCGTGCATGTGAAGGATTTCCACTGATATGGTGCAACACGGAAACTCGTTACTTAGGGATTGTTTTGCACAAGGATAAGGAGCAAATATTGCGGCTAAATTATGGTCCAGTGATGGAAAAACTAAACGTTAAAATAGACCGATGGATTGGGCTGCAGCTCTCATTGGCTGGCCGAGTAGCCATAATAAAAATGATCATCTTACCACAGCTGCTGTATCTTTTTCACAATATTCCTATACCCCTCACCAACTCATTTTTTGCTCAGCTATGTGCGCAATTGATGCGCTTGATATGGGGAGTACGTCAACCATGTATTGGGTGGGATACCTTAGCTCTTCCATATGAAAGAGGTGGGTTTGGAGTCCCGAATATGCAGCTGTATTACTTAGTGGCACAATGCAGCTATGCATGGCATTGGTATCACCCAGATTCCAGACTACCATATGCTAAACATGAGGCAGATCTGGCTGCCGGAGTGCCACTACATGGGCTCTACCTGCGGGGTTGCCACAAGACAAAGAGGATATTCAAACGGTATCAAACACCTGCTGGGCCTGGAGGAAGCAGCTGCGAGTGACGGGGCGTTGATTGTATGCATCCCAGATTCCCCTGGTAGACAACCCTTGGGTACCCATCACGTCAGAACCACTAGTAAAGCGTACACTGCAGCGGTATGGGCTATGCACATTTGAGGACATATTCCCTGGGGGTCATATTTACTCACGCACAGAAGATAGTTGCTTTGAAGGCGCCACACCTCTAGACCATTTTGTATTAGCCAGACTCCAAAATGCGCTGCGGAGCCAAGTGTCCACTTATCCACTAGAACCTATCACTTCTACACCACTGAAACTACTCATATCTGACACGGAAGGGGATAGGCTAATATCCAAATTATACCATACTGACTTGGAAATGATGCCAGCGCGTGATGGCAAGGTCAGAAGCGCATGGGAAGCGGATCTGGGGCATGCCATCACAGACAAAATATGGAAAGAGTGTTGCACGCTCACCCACACGGTATCATGCAACTACAGACACAAACTGTTGCATTACAAATTTTTACGCAGGGTGTATATGACACCGGTAAGAATGGCGCGCATAGATCGGTCCCGCACGATGTGCTGTCCTAAGTGCTAAGCCCCAATAGCGGACTTTATCCATATGACATGGACGTGTAACAGGGTGGCAGCGTACTGGGAACACATTTTTACGGCAGTGCAACAAATGACAAGCCTACAGATTAGGCCATCTCCACTATTGGACCTGCTGGGCTATGTTGCGGACATCCCCAAGGCAATGCGCAAGTATGTTGGTATAGCACTACTCATGGCAAAGAGGGAGTTGGCCATTCACTGGGGTTGCAGGAGCACACCAACACTCGAACAGTGGCTTAAAAGTTTGACGTAATGTGACACCAATAGCGAATTATATGCTACATTACAACCCCCCACGTCAAGGCCAAAAGACATTTGGCATCGTTTGAGAGACTATTTGAGGGACAGGGTCGACGTAGACAACAGCCAGTGAGCCTAATGTACACTAACGCTAGGATTGGATGGAATATGTGGGCTCAGGATTTTGGGAAACGGGAGGGGTAGGGTAAACGAAATGTAGTAAATGCATCCGAATGGAACCAGCAGATGTGAAAATTGATCTAGCAATGCACTGTGTAATGCATACTATGACAAATGGATGCACTGTCGCGCACTATGATGACCATCGTTACGAGTGACAAAATTGATGATGTCACTGATATTGAGAAAGAGAGCACTGTTGTACTGTTAAATGTATTTTTACAGATGCAAAATAATAAATAAAGTCTTTTTAAAAAAAATATTGTGTGGGTGCTGTACGCCCTGTTGTATTGCACTCATCTTTCACTCATTTTCTCTTCAAATTCACACAGATGCATAGCAATGAAACATAACTCTGGTCTGGATGCATAACATCAAGAACCTTTCCATCTAGGCTGCACAACAAACACAGACTTTTCCATGTATGGCACTCTATGGAGCAGCATGCTACCACTCCGCAAATCCCTTCTCTTTGGTGACTCATTAGGAGTGGGAAACACTATATAAATGCAACTACAATACAAATCAACATACTTGGTCCCTACAGCACTGTGAGGCCATAATAACGCAAATAAAGCAGTAGGCAAATCTCTATTGACATTGCCTATCCCTGTTTTCTGTAAACCTACAGACTACTTAGACCCCAATTCAAAGTTTTGTTTTAAATTCTGATCCATGTGCAAATGGATGTTTGAACATCGATCGGAATTTCGACTTGTTCACCAATTACCACACACTGCAAATTTCTCCTGACAGATTTCACCAGAAAACAAACCGCTGAAGAGTTCAATCAGGATAAAATGTAAAGACATAAATGCATAACATGCAGTATTCGAAATGGTAGAAACCAATTGTTTTTAGTTCAGCACCAGAATGTTTGAAGGCGTTTGTTGCACTTTATAAATAGCAACTCAAGTGAACTCCTATCTTGCATGTATATGTTTTAGATATATTTAGTGGGTGCCTTCAGGCACTAAATACATAGCTGGTGGAATAGAAGAAATGGAGTAGAAAAGATGGATTGTGGCTCTTGCCCATTCGTTTTCGTTCTGGAGCATTGTCATTTGAGGGATAGCTCCTGTGTCTGATGTTCGCCCTGTTGCTAAACTGAGAGATAACTTAGCTATGTGAATCCTGAACAAAAAACATTATGGGGTCGATTCCGATTCGGGCCGGAAAAAGCACCGACCGACTCGGAGCCGGAATTTATTCCGACCGACACGTACCTGTGGCGCCCGACACGCCAAGTACGATGCAAGGCGTGCAAAATCCGACCGACACGTACTGAACCCAAGCCGAACGACCGAGCCGCACGGAAAACAGCAATCCGGCCGGAAAAACACGCGAATCGAACCGACCGACACGCACCCGGAACAAATCCAACCGAAACGTACACGCGAACGCCAAACCGCTAAGTACGATGCAAGGCGCGAAAACCACGACCGAGTCGAACGGAGGACAAGCCGTACGACCGACACGCATACAAAACCGAGCCGAAGTAACACAAAACACCGTGACCGACGCGTACGCAGCATAGAAAACTGCACAAACACAGCGTGAACGAAACGGAGAAGACCGTACGAGGCAAATGCAGGGTCCGACTCGGTCACAAGAACGTTTCCAACATGCACAGAAAGTACTAAGGAAAAATACACAAAAAAAGGCCAAACAAGCAATTACAAAGCCAATAAATACTGGGGAGGGTGGGGACAGAGAACAAAGACACACCCACAACTCCACCCATATAAAGGACACAAATCCCAACCATGATCCTTTGCAAATGCCATTCTACTGCCAGCACTCAACAGACCGATACAAAAGGGGATGATGGACGGAACGTTTGAGCCAATCAAACACTCACCCCCAGTCAACTGATCTGGGTTTAATCCATCATCATTCTTTAGCTCACTCCACCACCCCAGTTCAGACATGGCCATATGCAAATCAGTCTGACCCTGTGCCCTAAGTTGGCGGGGGTATACCCAGACGTGGGTCCCTTGCTCACTTTGCCACTGGATTCAAGCAAGCCTGGCTGATGACGGCTGAAATGCCAGAAACCGGTCCTAGGATGCTTGTTTCCGGTCCAGGGAAGACATGGCTTGGCAGTTCGGGCTGGACTGTTCCCATGAGGCACAGGGTCAGACTGATTTGCATATGGCCATGTCTGAACTGGGGTGGTGGAGTGAGCTAAAGAATGATGATGGATTAAACCCAGATCAGTTGACTGGGGGTGAGTGTTTGATTGGCTCAAACGTTCCGTCCATCATCCCCTTTTGTATCGCTTTGGTCCCCTAAGTTGGCGGGGGTATGCCCAGACGTGGGTCCCTTGCTCACTTTGCCACTGGATTCAAGCAAGCCTGGCTGATGACGGCTGAAATGCCAGAAACCGGTCCTAGGATGCTTGTTTCCGGTCCAGGGAAGAAATGGCTTGGCAGTTCGGGCTGGACTGTTCCCATGAGGCACAGGGTCAGACTGATTTGCATATGGCCATGTCTGAACTGGGGTGGTGGAGTGAGCTAAAGAATGATGATGGATTAAACCCAGATCAGTTGACTGGGGTGAGTGTTTGATTGGCTCAAACGTTCCGTCCATCATCCCCTTTTGTATCGCTTTGGTCGCCCTAAGTTGGCGGGGGTATGCCCAGACGTGGGTCCCTTGCTCACTTTGCCACTGGATTCAAGCAAGCCTGGCTGATGACGGCTGAAATGCCAGAAACCGGTCCTAGGATGCTTGTTTCCGGTCCAGGGAAGACATGGCTCGGCAGTTCGGGCTGGACTGTTCCCATGAGGCACAGGGTCAGACTGATTTGCATATGGCCATGTCTGAACTGGGGTGGTGGAGTGAGCTAAAGAATGATGATGGATTAAACCCAGATCAGTTGACTGGGGGTGAGTGTTTGATTGGCTCAAACGTTCCGTCCATCATCCCCTTTTGTATCGCTTTGGTCGCCCTAAGTTGGCGGGGGTATGCCCAGACGTGGGTCCCTTGCTCACTTTGCCACTGGATTCAAGCAAGCCTGGCTGATGACGGCTGAAATGCCAGAAACCGGTCCTAGGATGCTTGTTTCCGGTCCAGGGAAGACATGGCTTGGCAGTTCGGGCTGGATTGTTCCCATGAGGCACAGGGTCAGACTGATTTGCATATGGCCATGTCTGAACTGGGGTGGTGGAGTGAGCTAAAGAATGATGATGGATTAAACCCAGATCAGTTGACTGGGGGTGAGTGTTTGATTGGCTCAAGCGTTCCGTCCATCATCCCCTTTTGTATCGCTTTGCTCGCCCTAAGTTGGCGGGGGTATGCCCAGACGTGGGTCCCTTGCTCACTTTGCCACTGGATTCAAGCAAGCCTGGCTGATGACGGCTGAAATGCCAGAAACCGGTCCTAGGATGCTTGTTTCCGGTCCAGGGAAGACATGGCTTGGCAGTTCGGGCTGGACTGTTCCCATGAGGCACAGGGTCAGACTGATTTGCATATGGCCATGTCTGAACTGGGGTGGTGGAGTGAGCTAAAGAATGATGATGGATTAAACCTAGATCAGTTGACTGGGGGTGAGTGTTTGATTGGCTCAAACGTTCCGTCCATCATCCCCTTTTGTATCGCTTTGGTCGCCCTAAGTTGGCGGGGGTATGCCCAGACGTGGGTCCCTTGCTCACTTTGCCACTGGATTCAAGCAAGCCTGGCTGATGACGGCTGAAATGCCAGAAACCGGTCCTAGGATGCTTGTTTCCGGTCCAGGGAAGACATGGCTTGGCAGTTCGGGCTGGACTGTTCCCATGAGGCACAGGGTCAGACTGATTTGCATATGGCCATGTCTGAACTGGGGTGGTGGAGTGAGCTAAAGAATGATGATGGATTAAACCCAGATCAGTTGACTGGGGGTGAGTGTTTGATTGGCTCAAACGATCCGTCCATCATCCCCTTTTGTATCGCTTTGTTCGCCCTAAGTTGGCGGGGGTATGCCCAGACGTGGGTCCCTTGCTCACTTTGCCACTGGATTCAAGCAAGCCTGGCTGATGACGGCTGAAATGCCAGAAACCGGTCCTAGGATGCTTGTTTCCGGTCCAGGGAAGACATGGCTTGGCAGTTCGGGCTGGACTGTTCCCATGAGGCACAGGGTCAGACTGATTTGCATATGGCCATGTCTGAACTGGGGTGGTGGAGTGAGCTAAAGAATGATGATGGATTAAACCCAGATCAGTTGACTGGGGGTGAGTGTTTGATTGGCTCAAACGTTCCGTCCATCATCCCCTTTTGTATCGCTTTGGTCGCCCTAAGTTGGCGGGGGTATGCCCAGACGTGGGTCCCTTGCTCACTTTGCCACTGGATTCAAGCAAGCCTGGCTGATGACGGCTGAAATGCCAGAAACCGGTCCTAGGATGCTTGTTTCCGGTCCAGGGAAGACATGGCTTGGCAGTTCGGGCTGGACTGTTCCCATGAGGCACAGGGTCAGACTGATTTGCATATGGCCATGTCTGAACTGGGGTGGTGGAGTGAGCTAAAGAATGATGATGGATTAAACCCAGATCAGTTGACTGGGGGTGAGTGTTTGATTGGCTCAAACGTTCCGTCCATCGTCCCCTTTTGTATCGCTTTGGTCGTCCTAAGTTGGCGGGGGTATGCCCAGACGTGGGTCCCTTGCTTACTTTGCCACTGGATTCAAGCAAGCCTGGCTGATGACGGCTGAAATGCCAGAAACCGGTCCTAGGATGCTTGTTTCCGGTCCAGGGAAGACATGGCTTGGCAGTTCGGGCTGGACTGTTCCCATGAGGCACAGGGTCAGACTGATTTGCATATGGCCATGTCTGAACTGGGGTGGTGGAGTGAGCTAAAGAATGATGATGGATTAAACCCAGATCAGTTGACTGGGGGTGAGTGTTTGATTGGCTCAAACGTTCCGTCCATCATCCCCTTTTGTATCGCTTTGGTCGCCCTAAGTTGGCGGGGGTATGCCCAGACGTGGGTCCCTTGCTCACTTTGCCACTGGATTCAAGCAAGCCTGGCTGATGACGGCTGAAATGCCAGAAACCGGTCCTAGGATGCTTGTTTCCGGTCCAGGGAAGACATGGCTTGGCAGTTCGGGCTGGACTGTTCCCATGAGGCACAGGGTCAGACTTATTTGCATATGGCCATGTCTGAACTGGGGTGGTGGAGTGAGCTAAAGAATGATGATGGATTAAACCCAGATCAGTTGACTGGGGGTGAGTGTTTGATTGGCTCAAACGTTCCGTCCATCATCCCCTTTTGTATCGCTTTGGTCGCCCTAAGTTGGCGGGGGTATGCCCAGACGTGGGTCCCTTGCTCACTTTGCCACTGGATTCAAGCAAGCCTGGCTGATGACGGCTGAAATGCCAGAAACCGGTCCTAGGATGCTTGTTTCCGGTCCAGGGAAGACATGGCTTGGCAGTTCGGGCTGGACTGTTCCCATGAGGCACAGGGTCAGACTGATTTGCATATGGCCATGTCTGAACTGGGGTGGTGGAGTGAGCTAAAGAATGATGATGGATTAAACCCAGATCAGTTGACTGGGGGTGAGTGTTTGATTGGCTCAAACGTTCCGTCCATCATCCCCTTTTGTATCGCTTTGGTCGCCCTAAGTTGGCGGGGGTATGCCCAGACGTGGGTCCCTTGCTCACTTTGCCACTGGATTCAAGCAAGCCTGGCTGATGACGGCTGAAATGCCAGAAACCGGTCCTAGGATGCTTGTTTCCGGTCCAGGGAAGACATGGCTTGGCAGTTCGGGCTGGACTGTTCCCATGAGGCACAGGGTCAGACTGATTTGCATATGGCCATGTCTGAACTGGGGTGGTGGAGTGAGCTAAAGAATGATGATGGATTAAACCCAGATCAGTTGACTGGGGGTGAGTGTTTGATTGGCTCAAACGTTCCGTCCATCATCCCCTTTTGTATCGCTTTGGTCGCCCTAAGTTGGCGGGGGTATGCCCAGACGTGGGTCCCTTACTCACTTTGCCACTGGATTCAAGCAAGCCTGGCTGATGACGGCTGAAATGCCAGAAACCGGTCCTAGGATGCTTGTTTCCGGTCCAGGGAAGACATGGCTTGGCAGTTCGGGCTGGACTGTTCCCATGAGGCACAGGGTCAGACTGATTTGCATATGGCCATGTCTAAACTGGGGTGGTGGAGTGAGCTAAAGAATGATGATGGATTAAACCCAGATCAGTTGACTGGGGGTGAGTGTTTGATTGGCTCAAACGTTCCGTCCATCATCCCCTTTTGTATCGCTTTGGTCGCCCTAAGTTGGCGGGGGTATGCCCAGACGTGGGTCCCTTGCTCACTTTGCCACTGGATTCAAGCAAGCCTGGCTGATGCGGCTGAAATGCCAGAAACCGGTCCTAGGATGCTTGTTTCCGGTCCAGGGAAGACATGGCTTGGCAGTTCGGGCTGGACTGTTCCCATGAGGCACAGGGTCAGACTGATTTGCATATGGCCATGTCTGAACTGGGGTGGTGGAGTGAGCTAAAGAATGATGATGGATTAAACCCAGATCAGTTGACTGGGGGTGAGTGTTTGATTGGCTCAAACGTTCCGTCCATCATCCCCTTTTGTATCGCTTTGGTCGCCCTAAGTTGGCGGGGGTATGCCCAGACGTGGGTCCCTTGCTCACTTTGCCACTGGATTCAAGCAAGCCTGGCTGATGACGGCTGAAATGCCAGAAACCGGTCCTAGGATGCTTGTTTCCGGTCCAGGGAAGACATGGCTTGGCAGTTCGGGCTGGACTGTTCCCATGAGGCACAGGGTCAGACTGATTTGCATATGGCCATGTCTGAACTGGGGTGGTGGAGTGAGCTAAAGAATGATGATGGATTAAATCCAGATCAGTTGACTGGGGGTGAGTGTTTGATTGGCTCAAACGTTCCGTCCATCATCCCCTTTTGTATCGCTTTGGTCGCCCTAAGTTGGCGGGGGTATGCCCAGACGTGGGTCCCTTGCTCACTTTGCCACTGGATTCAAGCAAGCCTGGCTGATGACGGCTGAAATGCCAGAAACCGGTCCTAGGATGCTTGTTTCCGGTCCAGGGAAGACATGGCTTGGCAGTTCGGGCTGGACTGTTCCCATGAGGCACAGGGTCAGACTGATTTGCATATGGCCATGTCTGAACTGGGGTGGTGGAGTGAGCTAAAGAATGATGATGGATTAAACCCAGATCAGTTGACTGGGGGTGAGTGTTTGATTGGCTCAAACGTTCCGTCCATCATCCCCTTTTGTATCGCTTTGGTCGCCCTAAGTTGGCGGGGGTATGCCCAGACGTGGGTCCCTTGCTCACTTTGCCACTGGATTCAAGCAAGCCTGGCTGATGACAGCTGAAATGCCAGAAACCGGTCCTAGGATGCTTGTTTCCGGTCCAGGGAAGACATGGCTTGGCAGTTCGGGCTGGACTGTTCCCATGAGGCACAGGGTCAGACTGATTTGCATATGGCCATGTCTGAACTGGGGTGGTGGAGTGAGCTAAAGAATGATGATGGATTAAACCCAGATCAGTTGACTGGGGGTGAGTGTTTGATTGGCTCAAACGTTCCGTCCATCATCCCCTTTTGTATCGCTTTGGTCGCCCTAAGTTGGCGGGGGTATGCCCAGACGTGGGTCCCTTACTCACTTTGCCACTGGATTCAAGCAAGCCTGGCTGATGACGGCTGAAATGCCAGAAACCGGTCCTAGGATGCTTGTTTCCGGTCCAAGGAAGACATGGCTTGGCAGTTCGGGCTGGACTGTTCCCATGAGGCACAGGGTCAGACTGATTTGCATATGGCCATGTCTAAACTGGGGTGGTGGAGTGAGCTAAAGAATGATGATGGATTAAACCCAGATCAGTTGACTGGGGGTGAGTGTTTGATTGGCTCAAACGTTCCGTCCATCATCCCCTTTTGTATCGCTTTGGTCGCCCTAAGTTGGCGGGGGTATGCCCAGACGTGGGTCCCTTGCTCACTTTGCCACTGGATTCAAGCAAGCCTGGCTGATGACGGCTGAAATGCCAGAAACCGGTCCTAGGATGCTTGTTTCCGGTCCAGGGAAGACATGGCTTGGCAGTTCGGGCTGGACTGTTCCCATGAGGCACAGGGTCAGACTGATTTGCATATGGCCATGTCTGAACTGGGGTGGTGGAGTGAGCTAAAGAATGATGATGGATTAAACCCAGATCAGTTGACTGGGGGTGAGTGTTTGATTGGCTCAAACGTTCCGTCCATCATCCCCTTTTGTATCGCTTTGTTCGCCCTAAGTTGGCGGGGGTATGCCCAGACGTGGGTCCCTTGCTCACTTTGCCACTGGATTCAAGCAAGCCTGGCTGATGACGGCTGAAATGCCAGAAACCGGTCCTAGGATGCTTGTTTCCGGTCCAGGGAAGACATGGCTTGGCAGTTCGGGCTGGACTGTTCCCATGAGGCACAGGGTCAGACTGATTTGCATATGGCCATGTCTGAACTGGGGTGGTGGAGTGAGCTAAAGAATGATGATGGATTAAATCCAGATCAGTTGACTGGGGGTGAGTGTTTGATTGGCTCAAACGTTCCGTCCATCATCCCCTTTTGTATCGCTTTGGTCGCCCTAAGTTGGCGGGGGTATGCCCAGACGTGGGTCCCTTGCTCACTTTGCCACTGGATTCAAGCAAGCCTGGCTGATGACGGCTGAAATGCCAGAAACCGGTCCTAGGATGCTTGTTTCCGGTCCAGGGAAGACATGGCTTGGCAGTTCGGGCTGGACTGTTCCCATGAGGCACAGGGTCAGACTGATTTGCATATGGCCATGTCTGAACTGGGGTGGTGGAGTGAGCTAAAGAATGATGATGGATTAAACCCAGATCAGTTGACTGGGGGTGAGTGTTTGATTGGCTCAAACGTTCCGTCCATCATCCCCTTTTGTATCGCTTTGGTCGCCCTAAGTTGGCGGGGGTATGCCCAGACGTGGGTCCCTTGCTCACTTTGCCACTGGATTCAAGCAAGCCTGGCTGATGACGGCTGAAATGCCAGAAACCGGTCCTAGGATGCTTGTTTCCGGTCCAGGGAAGACATGGCTTGGCAGTTCGGGCTGGACTGTTCCCATGAGGCACAAGGTCAGACTGATTTGCATATGGCCATGTCTGAACTGGGGTGGTGGAGTGAGCTAAAGAATGATGATGGATTAAACCCAGATCAGTTGACTGGGGGTGAGTGTTTGATTGGCTCAAACGTTCCGTCCATCATCCCCTTTTGTAGCACTCAACAGACAGCAACCACACACCCACAGCTCATCCCTCACACAAGCCACACACCATCAGCACACCAACAAATAGCTACCTCACATACACCCAGCAAAACACACACTCACACACCCTCACCTGCACACCAACACACACATCACTCACCATCACCACCCATCACCATGCCCCCCAAGAAGAATCACAAGTTCCTAGATTGTGAATTGGAAGTCCTGGTAGACGAGATCCTCAGGGTAGAGCCACAGCTGTTTGGCACACTGGTCCAACAGACACCCATCTCCCAGAAAACCAAGATGTGGGAGAGGATCATCAACAGGGTGAACGCACAATCACCATGTCTGCGCACAAAGACTGACATCCAGAACAGGTGGTATGACGTGCGCAGGAGGGTACGGGATCTGCTCAAGAAGGACTACCTCCTGAGCCAATACACCGGCAGTGGCCCTCCTGCCAAGCCAGTATACCTCAGGCCCTGTGAGGAGAAGGTGCGGGCCATCCTTCCGCCAGTGAGCGTCTATGGACTATAGAACATCCCAGAGCCTGGTGAGTACACAACAAATGTACACAATATTCTGCCACAATACACACACACACATCACTGTCAAGGGGAGAGTCAAACCATGCACTCATAGCAATTACACAGCAGCCCAGAACAGAATCATCCCAAAATGTGTATGTCAGTCAGATAAACACAACACATGCCATCTCAAAGTTACATTTAACCGTGTCATCACATGTACAAACACAACTACAACTACAGCTGGCAGTGGCACAAATAGAACTAACAAACACATCCAGACATGTAGCCACCACTACAACACCAACACACAGTGAAGACCACTGAAAGGAAGGAATTCTGTGTATGCTGGGCAAGTCAGTGTAGCCAATAGCATCATGGGAGTCGTAGTCACACATATTGCTCACCCCCACAACTGTCCCATCAACACCACCATGAACCATGCGCACATCACAGGGAGTGGAAAAGGACTCACAAGATGGCTGACACTGGCTACTGCTGTGGGGAGCACAAGGCCCTGCTGGCAACTGTGCAACAACCAACAGCAGGACACCACTGACTGACATCCTGAGAGACAACTTCCACTCCCTGCAATGGAAGCACGTTCCATGGTGGGAGATCTGGCTGGGTGGGAAGGAGGACTCGCAGCACTGACCATAGTCACAAGCACCTCCCCTCACACACCCCCTCAACACAAACTCCACAGAACCCACCTGGGAGAATGCAATGCCTCACATCCTAACTCAAGATCCCACAAAGAACCTCCACCCTGGGTAATGTTGTGTGAAGCACAGGGACACTCTTGGGACTTTTAGCCAAACAACTGCCAGGACAACACTCCCAGCCATCCTGTCAGTACAGGCAGCCCACCCCACAGGGAAGCAGAGTCAAAAGGAAGGAAGCATGGGCATGCTGGGAAGGGGGTGGAGGCAATAGCATGATGGGAGTAGTAGGCACAGATATCGCTCAGCCTCACAACTGGCCCATCAACACCACCCTGAACCATGCTCACATCACAGGGAGTGGATAAGGACTCACAAGATGGCTGACACTGGCTACTGCTGTGGGGAGCACAAGGCCCTGCTGGGAACTGTGCACCAACAAACAGCACAACACCACTGACTGACATCCTGAGAGACAACTTCCACTCCCTGCAATGGAAGCACGTTCCATGGTGGGATATCTGGCTGGGTGGGAAGGAGGACTCGCAGCACTGACCATAGTCACAAGCACCTCCCCTCACACACCCCCTCAACACAAACTCCACAGAACCCACCTGGGAGAATGCAATGCCTCACATCCTAACTCAAGATCCCACAAAGAACCTCCACCCTGGGTAATGTTGTGTGAAGCACAGGGACACTTGGGACTTTTAGCCAAACAACTGCCAGGACAACACTCCCAGCCATCCTGTCAGCACAGGCAGCCCACCCCACAGGGAAGCAGAGTCAAAAGGAAGGAAGCATGGGCATGCTGGGAAGGGGGTGGAGGCAATAGCATGATGGGAGTCGTAGGCACAGCTCTACATCCCCCACCACATGGCCCAGCAAGCTCACACTCACGCATGCACATCCCACAGAGAGTGGAAAGGCCCATCAAAGATGTCTGACACTGTTGCTGTGTCGTGGGGAGCACAAGGCCCTGCTGGGAACTGCACACCAACCAACAGCAGGACACCACTGTCAGCCATCTTGCCATTGCTCTCACACCCACACACACTGAACTCCCCACAAAAGCAAGTAAGTATGGGAATGCTGGGAAGTGGGGTGGAGGCAATAGCATGATGGGAGTCATAGTCACAGACATAGCTCACCCCCACAACTGTCCCATCAACACCACCCTGAACCATGCGCACATCACAGGGAGTGGATAAGGACTGACAAGATGGCTGACACTGGCTACTGCTGTGGGAGCACAAGGCCCTGCTGGCAACTGTGCAACAACCAACAGCAGGACACCACTGACTGACATCCTGAAAGACAACTTGCACTCCCTGCAATGCAAGCACAGTCCATGGTGGGATAACTGACTGGCTGGGTGGGAAGGAGGGCCGGCTGTCAACCAAATACAACCAATGCAGACCATGTTCACACCCCAACAAATACATAGAAATGCCCAAATAATGCAGGACAATGTGCTACACCAATATCAACCCCTGACTGTGACAACTTAGGACAATGCAATGTACAGGCCCGCACCCCGAGGCACAGTCACAACTGTCAGGTGTGTCAACCATTGATGCCTGCAGAAACATAACATACATTGTGTGTGTCTCCCAAAAACAGGTGATGATGGGGACACAGCAGCAGACGCGGAGGAGTCCCAGTCCCAGGCTCAAGAGGATGCGGAGCTCACTGGTGTCGTACAGCCTCTGCCCTCCTCGGACGAAGAAGACCAACCTGGCATATCCGGTGCAAGTCAACATGCAGCACCAGCAGGACCACCAGCTGCAGCACCAGCAGGACCACCGGCTGCACCCCCTGCACCCACCCCTCCAACGACTGTCACCACAAATACCATCCCTGCCGACATGGACAGAACAAGGAGCACCACCAGCACAGGGACCTTGGACCAACGTGGGGCCATGGACACCACCACCACCACCAACCCCCAAGGGGGACCAGGGTCATCTGTGCGTGCCACTGCACGCACTGCACATGTCGGCAGGGGTGGTGGGAGGGGTGGGAGACAGAGGTCGCTGCTTGCAGAGGTTGCTGGTGTGCATGATGACCCACAACTGGTACGCATAGCCGATGCGTACCAGTCCAGCACCGGAGATCTCAGCCAGGTAGTGGGGCTCCTCAGAGACATGAAACGGCAGCAGGCTGCCCATCATGCCCGCTTGGACTCACACATGTCCGCGTGGAGTCCAAGTGGGACGCACTGCAAGAGATGACGGCGGTGCACAGGGACATATTACAATGCCTCCGCCAGATGAACAGCAACCAGTCCACACCTCCCTGTGTGCCAACAACATCTGGTGCTGAACAAACTGCAACTGCCACAGGGAGGGAGGATGACTCTGGCGGAGAGTCCCCTGCACCGCAGCAGCCTGTACTTGAGGGGCCCCCCCCAAAGAAGAGGGGTCGTCCGAGGAGGGGCAAGTGAGAGGCCGATGGCCAAGTGCAACCCCCAGGAAGCCTGAACCTGTTCTGGATGTTCACCTTTGTGCACAAACTGTTCACCCTGTTGACGGCAACACAACTCCCACACATGACACGGGGAGTACAAGTTGGACCAATGTCTCAGACAACTGTGGCCCGGATACTGGGGATTTTGTCTACCAGGACTTTCAATTCACCTAGGAACTTCTGATTGCAATATATATGTACAGCACTAACCATCCTATGCACTATTCACACAAATGTATCACAATAAACACACTAATACACCATACTTGCCTCTGTTGTGATTCCAACGTGGGTGCTGTCATGGGGATGATGAACTGCAAAATTACACTGTGTATGCGAACTGCAACAGCAAGTACAACACAGGCATGTGAGTAAAGGCAACGTGACACATATGAGGGAGACACACCACCAGGGCTACACAACACATACACACCTAGGCCATCTGACTCATTGCCTACACTGATGTTGCCAGGGAAGACGGTGCAATGCACAGACACCACACCTATTCCCAGTTGTAGTCAAGTAGCCCACAGGTGCAGTAAGCAAATGGCAGTCAAATGTGTGACCACAGACAACGCACATCACAAAGTGAAGCACAGGTTTATTACACAGTTGCAACATGTCGTAACCACTACAGATGCAAGGTAATCCCACCTGGCAGCGGGCACACAGTCAACAACTGTAGAAGGAAGGAAGTCCATGGGTGTGGCGCACATCACCTGTAGGGACACAACAGCTACCACCCTGGAAGTACAATCACGTCGTCGGTGGACACAGTTGACCAAACGAATCTGAAAGTACCCTGTGAAGGACAGAAATGACACACAGTCAAAAGCAATGGAGAACAGGACAGAACAGCAAAACTCATGCACAATACATGTGTAGGAAGGTGGAATCTGACTATATGGTTGCCCCCACTTTTTTCCTGGTGTTTTGCTGGTTTATGACTTAGTTGGACTGGGACCCTGCTATTCAGGGCCCCAGTCTATCTGCTCTCTCTAAACGACATGGAGTGCACTCTAGGTGCACTAGTGATTGGATACTGTGGTGCCTTATGAGTCCCTAGTATATGGTACCTTAGGTGCCAAGGGCATAGGTACTTCACAGGCCTACCAGGGGCTGCAGCATGTGTTATGCCACCCCTGGGAAGCAGTCTAAATCTGACACCACAGGCCTGCTACTGCAGCCTGGGTGAGGTGGTGCTAGCACCCCTCACTGAGATATAGGTTTCCTATATCTCTCCTGCACACACATATAAACCTATCAGTCACCCCTAAGGCAGGCCCTATCAATCCTGAGGGCAGGGTGCTTGGCTTCTATGTGAGGGGGTGCCTCTGCCTGAGCAGGGCCCCTCTGCAGCTCTCAGAGTCTATTCTCTGGTGCTGTTTGTGGATGCGGTTAAACCATATACTATTTAAGTGCATTATATCCTCGCGGTAAATGCTAACTTTGGAATGGCTGCATCAAAACATGTCGTGTTTGGTGTCAAACATCTTGGAATACTACCCCCCCGCCAATCTTGATGGCGGGGGTAGCATTCCACCCTTCTAGAGGGATAAGACATGTACCTGCTGTGGAAACGCGGTAGAATCCTAAAGAGCCCTGGCATCACAAAATGGATGCCACCAGTCACAGACACTGGGCTGCCCTCCTGCTGATGACCGAAACTCGCAGTGGAGGAAGCCCAACAATAGGCATCCTGTCACAGGGAGGTGTAACCACCTCCCAGACAGGGTTTAGTGTATTGGGGCTGGGTGGGTGCACTCTTAGAGTGCTTTGAAGTCCTGCACTGGGGGAGCAGAAGGCTCCTCTGTGCATATGCCAGTTCAAACCAGCTCAGGGGCTACCTGCCCCTGCTCTGGCGCGAAACTGGACAAAGGGAAGTGGGTGTAGCCACCCCTCCCTTGACCCTCCCATAGGTGGGGTCATAGAGCTAGTCCATCCCCTCTTTTTAGTATAAGAGGGGGAACCTTGCCATTGCAAAGCAGATAACCCATGGACGACGCTCTACAGAAGAATCCTGGCCCTTCGACGTTCCACTACCTTTGGAAGACAGAAGAATCTCCCTTGGAGTCAAGGAGTGACTCCCCTGCTTGGCAGGCACCAAAAATGACAACGACGGTCGCAAACTACGCCGCTCCCGCCGGAGTCCGAAGTCCCTGCAGCCCAAGAAGTGGATTTCCTGACCTCTCCCAGGCCATTGTGAGTCCCCAGCGAAGCTGAGGCAAGTGGACCCCACGAGTAACGAGGAACCGCGACCCCTGGGTACCGTGCACTATTGTCGAGTGCAACCCCTTCACAACGTTCTACGAACTTGTGCTTTGGACCACGTGTGGTCCCGACCTCCAGCAGGAATCCCTCCGAAGATCAGAGGCCTACACCGTCCCGAGTGACCGTGGGCCCCTGTTGAGTGATTCCGCCCGAGGTGTCTTCGCGATCCCTTGCCCGCCGGCTTGTGGGTCCCCAGAAGACTTCTTAAAGAAACCAAAGGGCTCCCCTGGTTGCTCCAGGCCTGCCCTGACTTACCCTCGCTGGGTGAGTCCCCCAGACCTTGCTGGTCTGCGCCATCGACTTTTCTTCATCTCCCCGAGACTTGCTGCTGCCAAGGCTTGTTGACTCCTATCGAGTTGCCGACACCGCAGTCAGCTGCAGACGTCGAGGGACCCACCGAATACAGCTCCTGGTCGTCGTCGACACCTCCTGGACCACGTGGCTGAAGAGTCAAGGCACCCGCAACCGACCTGAATCAACCGACGACGGTGGGCATCCATCTTTCTTGCCCCGGGTCACTGCCAAGTGACTTTTGAACACTGTCCCCTCTGCTTTCAGGTCATCCTTCTTCAGAATCCAGGCTTGGATTCCACCGGACACTTCTTCAGCTCCCGCAAGCAGCAAGTCTTCTTTGTTCGCCATTGAAAACGACGCCGCGACCCGACACCAAAGGACACCTGTGCACCCGGCTTCCCTGGGTGAGGTAACTCCAGCACTACGGTGCTCCTGTGGGTGTGGGCCCTAGAACTACTTACCCTGTAAGTGACTTGCTTATAGGTTCTCCCGAAGTATCCTAAAACTCTTTATTTCCAACCGCGACTTGCCCCATTGAAGTTAACGGCGATCCGCGCCTGTGTATCCACACTGCACGCGTCCCCCGTGGGTCCTTTACTTACCTGCCTTGGGTGGTTTTGTGAGGCCCCAGCACTTCTGAAGGCCCTAGGCCTTGTCTCCCTGCAAGTCGTTGTTTCTAAGTCTCTTACTTAGTATATGGTCTGGTACGCCCCTAGGGCCCCAGCCATATTTTGTGCTTAACTTATTGTGAAACGTTGATTTGTGCATATGTTTGTCTTCTAATCTCATAAAGAGATTAGTAGAGAGTTATTTAGAAATAAATACATATATATTTGATATATATACCTGTGTGGTGTCTTTTCATTTGGTGATTCAAGAGATTATATGGTAAAACAAGCTGCTTTACATTCCTCCGAGACTTAGCCTGAAGGCTGCTCTCCACAGCTACCACTAGGATAGCTTTCTTTAAAGGTTGTCTTAAACCTATCTACCATAAGAGTCGATTTGCCCTGGTGCAAGGTGTCCACTTTAATTAGTGAACAGCATATACCAGGCCAACTTCTCACATTGGTGGGCAGCGTGTGGGATTCCAGCTTGCCATTGTTTTACCAGAAAATCTCTATTTGAATTACTAACTGAAAACCATTATAGGTACTCAAGGTACATATAAAGTCAAGCTTAGTATCAATAAGTTCTACTGAACTTAGAGCTGTGTGCCAAGGGATAGCACACCCTTTCCACAGCTCAAGCTAGGATCAGTAGGCCACAAACTAGTGTAGGTAGTACAACACTGCACAACACTAGAATGTCCTTAAAGGGTGGACCCAGTGGATCCACTCAGCCTCAGTATAAGGACATGGCTTTCTCTGACTTGAGAGCCATGTGTGTCGACAGACACCTGAGGCTAGGACAGAGTCCCTCAACACTACACCTGATAGATCTGTTGACAGCAGATGACCTTAGATTGGCTCTAGGAGCTAAAGGGTCTGAATCAGTGGGTGGGTCAGTCATAGTATCTGGGTCAGATGATGAAAATCAGAATGACCAAGACTCTGTGATTGAAGGGCCAGGCTTCAAGGGGCCTGAAAAGGACAGAGGAATTCTCCCTAAGAGAACTGACAGAGAGGAGGAGAGGCACAGATTCCCTTCCAGGGAATCTGACCACTCTTATCACTCTGGCAGAGAATTTGTCTAGCAGAGGAGCTCATACTTTTCCTTAAGAGAGACCTCCTCTGAGAGAAGGTGCAAACTGCTCCAGTATGAGGAAGCCAAAGTGGCCCTCAGAACCAAGCAGTTGGCACTGGATAGGAAGCCCTGGAGATCCAGAGAGCTTCTAGAAAAGAGGGGTTAGAACCCCCTGGTGGCAGCAACAGTGTCCCTAGAGGCAGAGAATATATTCCTGACCATAGGAACCTGAGCAAGGTTGTTCCTCCCTACCAGAGTGGGGATGATATCCACAAGTGGATAACTGCTATGGAGAGGGCCTGTAGAGTACAGCAGGTCCCCCAAAAGCAGTGGGCAGCAATCTTGTGGCTCTCCTTTTCAGATAAAGGAAGAGACAAGCTCCTCACTGTTAGAGATGCTGATGATTATGAGGTCCTGAAGAGTGCACTGATAGATGGGTTTGGCTTAACCACTGAAGAGTACAGGTTGAAGTTCAGAGATACCCAGAAGGCACAGACTCAGGACTGGACAGACTTTGTAGATTGTGCATCCAAGGCTCTGGAGGGGTGGTTGGTTGGCAGTAGGGTTACTGATTTCAAAGGATTTTATAATCTAATGATGAGAGAACAGATCCTTAATAATTGTCAAAACCAGCTTTTACACCAGTACCTGGTGGACTCTGATCTGACCTCTCCCCAAGAATTGGGAAAGAAGGCAGACAAATGGGTCAGAACCAGAGTAAGGCCTAAGAATCAGGGTGGTGACCACAAGAAAGATTCTACCAAGTCCCAAGAGAAAGGTGGGGATAAATCTAAGGATAAGTCCACTACAGGGCCCCAAAAGTCCTCTTCTGGGGGTGGGTCCCAAACTCCTTCCTCTCCTGAAAAGAAACCCTATTGCCATGTCTGTAAAAAGCCTGGGCACTGGAAATCTGATCCCAGTTGTCCCAGGATTGGCAATAAAGAAAATGTTCCTCCAACAACTACTACCACCCCTCCTGGTACTACCAGTAGTAATCCTCCAGTTGGGAGTAGTGCACCCAAAAGTTAGGTGCTTTTGCAAGAGGAACAGAGGTGGGCCCTAGTTCAGACAGGACCCCCTCAACAGACTCCTCAGATTCTGATGGTGGTATAGGATTTGCCACCTTTACCGTGGGTCCCACAGCATTGGGCAGGTACAGACTGGAGCCAATAATTAATGGTCAGAAAGCTGTGGCATTTAGGGACACAGGGGCTAGTGTCACCATGGTGGCAGGGAAACTAGTCCCCCTCACCAGCTTTTACCTGAGTTTAAATACCAGGTGACCAACATTGATGGTGTCAGAACAGAGCACCCCATGGCCATAGTCAATCTCAGCTGGGAGGGGGTCACAGGCCCAAAAGAGTGGCAGTGTCCCCAACCTTACCTGTAGATTGCCTGATGGGCAATGATCTGGAAATTTCAGCCTGGGCTGAAATTGAACACCAAACCCATCTGAGGATGTTGGGTGTCCCTGTAAAGGTTAGTGGGGCTGTGATGGCCACAGCCCCAGCCCAAGATTTTGGAGAGATGGAGCCTGGAAGAATGGCCCACTCTCCCCCAGAAGAGAGCACAAGGGTTGAAGAAAAGTCTTCTTCCCTCCAGACAGTAGGTAAGGGTCAGCCTCCTCAGGGAACTGACCCTCCCCTAGTGAAGGAACTGCCACAGAGGTAGTCAGGCCTGGCCTGGCCCCACCCCTGATGGCAGAGGACCCTTCCAAGGTGGTACCCAGTCTGGAGCAGGTAAACTGCCCCTCTCTACCCTGCCTCAGTCAGCCCAGGGCTGCAGAGGTCAGGGAGGTCAGTGGACCCCCCAGGGCCCCCTGTCCAGAGGAACCCCCATCAGCAGATTAGGGGCACCCAGTCTAGTAGCCCTAGCCAGGTGAAAATTCCTCAACCCACTGAGGGATCCCCCATACCTTTATGTAGGGACCACCCCCAGAAGGACTCTGTTAGGCAAGGGCAAACCTGGAACCAAAAGGTTCCAAACATGCCATGTCCCTCCAGTGTTCCACCCAAAGGGACCCAACCCCCAGCTGTAGGCAGTCAAAGGTTGACCCTTAGAGCAAAGTGCAACTCAGTCATGGAAAGACAGGCATACATGGTGACCAGTGATCTGAGGAAGCTGAGGCCAACCTTCCTAGGGCCTCACTTCCCTACTCAGACACCCCACCAGCCTTGTACTTTACCAAAGCACACCAGAGGTAGTGATTCCCCATGGTGGAGACCCTCTCATACCCTTAGGGTGGGGGATTGCTTAGGGGACCATAAGACAGGGGGCAACCATGCTAGTGCAGGTGCTTCCTTATATGGCCACTTAATCAATAAAGGCTCAACTGGTCAAGGTTAGCCTTATCTCCTTTCGTTTGGGGGGGTTATGTAGGAAGGTGGAATCTGACTATATGGTTGCCCCCACTTTTTCCTGGTGTTTTGCTGGTTTATGACTTAGTTGGACTGGGACCCTGCTATTCAGGGCCCCAGTCTATCTGCTCTCTCTAAACGACATGGAGTGCACTCTAGGTGCACTAGTGATTGGATACTGTGGTGCCTTATGAGTCCCTAGTATATGGTACCTTAGGTGCCAAGGGCATAGGTACTTCACAGGCCTACCAGGGGCTGCAGCATGTGTTATGCCACCCCTGGGAAGCAGTCTAAATCTGACACCACAGGCCTGCTACTGCAGCCTGGGTGAGGTGGTGCTAGCACCCCTCACTGAGATATAGGTTTCCTATATCTCTCCTGCACACACATATAAACCTATCAGTCACCCCTAAGGCAGGCCCTATCAATCCTGAGGGCAGGGTGCTTGGCTTCTATGTGAGGGGGTGCCTCTGCCTGAGCAGGGCCCCTCTGCAGCTCTCAGAGTCTATTCTCTGGTGCTGTTTGTGGATGCGGTTAAACCATATACTATTTAAGTGCATTATATCCTCGCGGTAAATGCTAACTTTGGAATGGCTGCATCAAAACATGTCGTGTTTGGTGTCAAACATCTTGGAATACTACCCCCCGCCAATCTTGGCGGCGGGGGTAGCATTCCACCCTTCTAGAGGGATAAGACATGTACCTGCTGTGGAAACGCGGTAGAATCCTAAAGAGCCCTGGCATCACAAAATGGATGCCACCAGTCACAGACACTGGGCTGCCCTCCTGCTGATGACCGAAACTCGCAGTGGAGGAAGCCCAACAATAGGCATCCTGTCACAGGGAGGTGTAACCACCTCCCAGACAGGGTTTAGTGTATTGGGGCTGGGTGGGTGCACTCTTAGAGTGCTTTGAAGTCCTGCACTGGGGGTGCAGAAGGCTCCTCTGTGCATATGCCAGTTCAAACCAGCTCAGGGGCTACCTGCCCCTGCTCTGGCGCGAAACTGGACAAAGGGAAGTGGGTGTAGCCACCCCTCCCTTGACCCTCCCATAGGTGGGGTCATAGAGCTAGTCCATCCCTCTTTTTAGTATAAGAGGGGAACCTTGCCATTGCAAAGCAGATAACCCCTGGATGACGCTCTACAGAAGAATCCTGGCCCTTCGACGTTCCACTACCTTTGGAAGACAGAAGAATCTCCCTTGGAGTCAAGGAGTGACTCCCCTGCTTGGCAGGCACCAAAAACGACAACGACGGTCGCAAACTACGCCGCTCCCGCCGGAGTCCGAAGTCCCTGCAGCCCAAGAAGTGGATTTCCTGACCTCTCCCAGGCCATCGTGAGTCCCCAGCGAAGCTGAGGCAAGTGGACCCCACGAGTAACGAGGAACCGCGACCCCTGGGTACCGTGCACTATTGTCGAGTGCAACCCCTTCACAACGTTCTACGAACTTGTGCTTTGGACCACGTGTGGTCCCGACCTCCAGCAGGAATCCCTCCGAAGATCAGAGGCCTACACCGTCCCGAGTGACCGTGGGCCCCTGTTGAGTGATTCCGCCCGAGGTGTCTTCGCGATCCCTTGCCCGCTGGCTTGTGGGTCCCCCGAAGACTTCTTAACAAAACCAAAGGGCTCCCTGGTTGCTCCAGGCCTGCCCTGACTTACCCTCGCTGGGTGAGTCCCCCAGACCTTGCTGGTCTGCGCCATCGACTTTTCTTCATCTCCCCAAGACTTGCTGCTGCCAAGGCTTGTTGGCTCCTATCGAGTTGCCGACACCGCAGTCAGCTGCAGACGTCGAGGGACCCACCGAATCCAGCTCCTGGTCGTCGTCGACACCTCCTGGACCACGTGGCTGAAGAGTCAAGGCACCCGCAACCGACCTGAATCAACCGACGACGGTGGGCATCCATCTTTCTTGCCCCGGGTCACTGCCAAGTGACTTTTGAACACTGTCCCCTCTGCTTTCAGGTCATCCTTCTTCAGAATCCAGGCTTGGATTCCACCGGACACTTCTTCAGCTCCCGCAAGCAGCAAGTCTTCTTTGTTCGCCATTGAAAACGACGCCGCGACCCGACACCAAAGGACACCTGTGCACCCGGCTTCCCTGGGTGAGGTAACTCCAGCACTACGGTGCTCCTGTGGGTGTGGGCCCTAGAACTACTTACCCTGTAAGTGACTTGCTTGTAGGTTCTCCCGAAGTATCCTAAAACTCTTTATTTCCAACCGCGACTTGCCCCATTGAAGTTAACGGCGATCCGCGCCTGTGTATCCACACTGCACGCGTCCCCCGTGGGTCCTTTACTTACCTGCCTTGGGTGGTTTTGTGAGGCCCCAGCACTTCTGAAGGCCCTAGGCCTTGTCTCCCTGCAAGTCGTTATTTCTAAGTCTCTTACTTAGTATATGGTCTGGTACGCCCCTAGGGCCCCAGCCATATTTTGTGCTTAACTTATTGTGAAACGTTGATTTGTGCATATGTTTGTCTTCTAATCTCATAAAGAGATTAGTAGAGAGTTATTTAGAAATAAATACATATATATTTGATATATATACCTGTGTGGTGTCTTTTCATTTGGTGATTCAAGAGATTATATGGTAAAACAAGCTGCTTTACATTCCTCCGAGACTTAGCCTGAAGGCTGCTCTCCACAGCTACCACTAGGATAGCTTTCTTTAAAAGGTTGTCTTAAACCTATCTACCATAAGAGTTGATTTGCCCTGGTGCAAGGTGTCCACTTTAATTAGTGAACAGCATATACCAGGCCAACTTCTCACAACATGTTACAAGATACCCACCCAGAACCAAGTTAGCATGTCAACATTGTTGGGGAGTACAGACCACCTGTAAGCACACATCGCTACACACATCCAGTCAAGTAGCCCATGGACACACTCCAACAGCACCAGAGCACCACCTACACATATCATGCCAACTCACATCATTGACATGACACCTCAGGATACTCACATTCAGCTAAAGAAGTTGGTGATGAGCTGTGTGCGGACATCACCCTCATCATCATCATCATCACTGGCATCGTGGTCCAGGCCAGGATCCTCCACAGGTGGCGGATGTTGGTCATTGTCATCCTGGATGAGAGGCAACTCCTTCCGCACTGCCAGGTTGTGGAGCATGCAGCAGACGATGATAATCTTGCACACCTTCGCTGGGGCATATGGGAGGGACCCTCCTGTCTTGTCCAGGCAGCGGAAGCGGCTCTTCAGGAGACCAAATGTCCGCTCAATCACTCTCCTGGTCCGACCATGTGCCTCATTGTAGCGCATCTGGGCTGGTGTCACAGGGTTCCTGAGGGGTGTCAGCAACCACGGCATGCTGGGGTATCCTGAGTCACCTACGGACAGACAAGTGCACATTAGCTGACTTGGAAAAGTGGGCGGAATACTACAGATCAGATCACACACAATGGCACAAAGTCAGTACACACCGACAAGCCAGGCACGCTGGTTCTGCATCTGTGCCATCATCCTGGGGATGCGACTACTCCTCATCACAAAGGCATCGTGTGCTGAACCAGGGAAACGGGCACACACGTGTGTGATGGTCATATCTGCAAGACACACCACCAGTGCATTGACCGAGTGGTAGTGCTTGCGGTTACTGATAGGCCTGCTCCTGGGCCTGTGGTGGTACCAAAGCCACATGTGTCCCATCAATGGAGCCAATGACATGCGGCATCCTCCCCAGGGCATAGAAGTCACTCTTCACGTCAGTGAGTCGTTGCAGTCTAGGGAAATAGATGTACCGGTTCAGGAATAGCAACATTGCCTCCAAAACATCGCGGAGCACACGGCTCAACATGGTCTGTGACATCCCACCAGCAGTCACCACAGTATGTTGGAAGGTACTGGTGGCAAAGAAGTGTAGGGCTGCCATCACCTTCACCTTGGGGGTCAGCGCTGTATGATACGGCCGGCCAGGCTGCAAATGTGGGGCCAACTGCACTGCCAAATCCTCAATCAGCTGCCTGGTGAAGCGGTACCTTTGGATGCTGTCCCGTTCCACCATCGTTGCCAGGTCTGGGAATGGTCTATGGACAGCAGGAGCCCTGAAGTGCAGAGGAGAAGAAAGCAAGATTGTCAGTCACCCCACATATGCGGCATTGAACACACTCAATATCACAACATACATCATTATGAGGCACAACAACATGAGGTTTGCAGTTCCGTAAGGACATGTATGGTACATACATGGCCAACATCTGTCATCACGGTTCAACAAGTGGCATCAATAAGTCCCAGGTTGGCCCATTGGATATCATGAGGCCGTGTCACAGTTCCCATCTCCTGCTGCCGTGTCACAATCACCCCCCACAGTGACATGTGAGGACAGATGTGCCCCAGGCATCACAGCTCATCGACAGGTACATTCCCAGGGACCCTGTATTGCCACATGGACACTGGCATTACATGGAGTATCATGTATACACCACAGCAAAACAACCATGACCCCCACAGGTAGTGGTCCCACTTGCCACTGCATGACAGACATGGACGTCTGTGACACACACACGCACAACATCAAAGTCCATGCACACTCAACGTGGATGTGGAGACTGTCTCCCATTGTGCACATGAAATCAGAGACATTGTAAACACTACATGCACACAGACTGTGGAGGACCATCACTATTGTGCCACTGGGACACCCTGGCTCAAACATACCGTCCCACATGGGACTCACAGGGTATGTGACATGACATACACATACACCACCGTGAAATGTGACCATGGCACATGCACAGATATGAACAATTGCACATCACAGTGGTCATGTACACGTAACACCCAGGATCCTGTCCCCATGAACACGTGCACAGCCTGGGGGTGGCTGCCCCCAGGTGACACCCACAGGACAACATGTACACCAACATACACACAATAGGAAATGCAGCCTTACATGCCTTATGATACAGTTTGGACAGGCTGTCGTGTTGTAGGTGTGCCCCTCACTCCCTGGGAGCTATCTGTGGCTGGCATATGTTCATCTGAGACAGGCATGGTGACATATGCCAGTCACTTGTACAGGGATGCGTTGAACAGCAATGGACCGATCGGTGCCCCCGGCCGGCCCATTGCATTCAATGTGTGCGGGTACGCGTTGTACCCCTGTACGCGTTGTACCGCAATGGACCGATCGGTGCCCCGGCCGGCCCATTGCATTCAATGTGTGCGGGTACGCGTTGTACCCCTGTACGCGTTGATACCGCAATGGACCGATCGGTGCCCCCGGCCGGCCCATTGCATTCAATGTGTGCGGGTACGCGTTGTACCCCTGTACGCGTTGTACCGCAATGGACCGATCGGTGCCCCGGCCGGCCCATTGCATTCAATGTGTGCGTGGTACGCGTTGTACCCTGTACGCGTTGATCAGCAATGGACCGATCGGTGCCCCGGCCGGCCCATTGCATTCAATGTGTGCGGGTACGCGTTGTACCCCTGTACGCGTTGTACCGCAATGGACCGATCGGTGCCCCCGGCCGGCCCATTGCATTCAATGTGTGCGGGTACGCGTTGTACCCCTGTACGCGTTGATCAGCAATGGACCGATCGGTGCCCCCGGCCGGCCCATTGCATTCAATGTGTGCGGGTACGCGTTGTACCCCTGTACGCGTTGTACCGCAATGGACCGATCGGTGCCCCCGGCCGGCCCATTGCATTCAATGTGTGCGGGTACGCGTTGTACCCTGTACGCGTTGATCAGCAATGGACCGATCGGTGCCCCGGCCGGCCCATTGCATTCAATGTGTGCGGGTACACGTTGTACCCCTGTACGCGTTGTACCGCAATGGACCGATCGGTGCCCCGGCCGGCCCATTGCATTCAATGTGTGCGGGTACGTGTTGTACCCCTGTACGCGTTGATCAGCAATGGACCGATCGGTGCCCCGGCCGGCCCATTGCATTCAATGTGTGCGGGTACGCGTTGTACCTCTGTACGCGTTGAACAGCAATGGACCGATCGGTGCGCACCCATTGACAATGGCCTAGCCTGGCAACGGACGCGTTTTCGAAATTCGAACGAGTCGGTTGCTGGAAATTCAGTTGGTCACCCACAACAATGTTGCAAAATCATGTATGTCATGAAGTTGAAGATTTGAAGGATGCTGTGGGCGTGTATTGGTGCTGCTATTCCATGGATTTGCCAGATTCAGAAGATGCAAACGACTTGGACCTATCACTTTGGACACATGGGACAGTATCTGCCTCTCCAGCACATATATATTGCTGGCTGTTCCCCTGAGAGCTCACTTGCCTGCACTACATGCTCCAGGACGACATCTGCCACTGCACTGCTGCTGTCTCTGCCCCCTCTGGACCCTGCAATGGCACGTACTGTGGAGAGAGCCCCAGCCTTCAGCCTTGAGGAGAACCAGGCCCTGCTGGACAGCCTACTTCCACAGTACAGCAAGCTGTATGGGACACCAGGGGAGCAGGTGAGTGTTCTGTACACTGCCTTTCTGAATGTGCATTTTGTCTGACTAGCAAGGCTGAAAGTCTGCACGCCACTGGCTAGCAGGCTCACTGAGTAGTTGTCACCCCCATAGTGTGTAGTGACATGCACTGGACAGGTATGGTGCAGTGACAGTGCATTTGAACAAGGTTTTACTTCCCATGCAATGATACCATGTAGTGACTTCTGGCAAACTGTCCATGGGCAGCGTTGCACTGCCTGTGTACATCATGTGCCCCTGTGATTGAGACATGTATATACAACTGTGTCATGCACGGATATGTTGCATGTGTAGTAATGGCCTTTTCACTTTGTCATCCTCACAGGTTAATGCCCATCGGAAGCAGGAGATCTGGAAGGACATCGTCCGGGCTGTCCGGTCCGTGGGGGTCTACAAGCGCCGGATCCGCAACTGCCAGAAGAGGTGGCAGGACCTTCGGGGCTGGACCCGGAGGATTGCACGGGTCCAGCTGAAGCTGTCGCCTCCTCGCAGGAGGGGCGGAACACGGACCCTGACCCCCACATGCTCCAGATCCTGGCGGTGGTGTTTCCAGACCTGGATGGGCAGCTGAAGGCCAGACAGCAGCAAGGAGGGGGTGAGTCAAAGACTGCACTGTGAACTCTGTATTACATGCTATGTGCCCTCCTCTGGCCTGGTTAAACTGCCACAGTACAGCAGTCATGTTGTCCAGGAGCCATGTCCCTCTATTGTGCACTGCCCACTCCTCATCTGATACCCAGGTGTGGCCCTTACATTCAGGGAATTGTGTCACTTGGGACTGTGTCCTTGCAGTTTGCTTCACTCAAGGTGGGGGACAGCATCTGTTTCCCTAACTCTGTTGTGGGCATCATGGGTGGGTCCATTGTTCACACAACGCCTGTGTTCGGACATGTAATCTGCGTGTTGCTTTGATATGCGGTCCACTTGCTGAGCCGAGCCACCACATGTGCCTGGGGTATCTGGCACACACCCATGCAGCGGGTGGGAACAATGTTTGGGCCCCAGGAGTGTGCAGATTACGTGTGTCACACATACATAGCCAGCTATCCACTGTCCAGGGCTCATCCCTCATTCATGTGGGGCAGGACAGTCATGCCTACTCCAGCCCATCCAATACACCTGTACTCCCACTCCCGTGCATCAGCTGACACATTGTGCGCAGTAATTTGACCCCTCAGGTGTCTGCCTCTGTGTCAGTGTGCTGTGGATTTGTTGCCAGGACTGCTGGGGTGTTTCTCGGTAGGGGCTCAGCATGCCACTGGAGATGTGACCATAGGAGACGATACTTGTGTGTCACATAGGTGTTTGATCAGCTGCCCGTGCAGACTGGGGTATGCGAATGTGAAGTTCAGGCAGCTGTTTCCCATTCACAGCAGATTGTGAGGGGCTCAGGTTCAGAGGGTAGTGTCACAGGTCTCCCATATGTCCAATCGGTATGACCTGGACAGATGAGGGTTAAGATGATGTGTTGTGTGGGGGATGTACATGTGCACTTGTGCAGCTCCAGGACTTGCATTCCCCATGACCTACTATTGTGACACAGTGCAGAGTGTTGTTGTCTGGCTGCCAAGTCATACATCACTGAGACAGTGATGTATGACTTAGCAGTCATGCCTCCGCCATGGCATGTGTCTACTTATTGGTGATCCTGCAGGGGAGTGACATGTGCTACATGCACACCATTGTGGCGATGGCTATCAGGACATGGGTGCATCATGGTGTCTGTCGCTGGTATGCATCACATGCATTTCCTATGTGACTCTGGGCATCCCTTTCATCCGGAAACCTGTACTGACTCAGTGGCAAGAGTTGTGATGTGTGCATGTCCACATGCTACACCGTGTCCTCTGCACTGTCCAACTACTGTGTAGGTGGTGCATGTGTCCACACTGGGGTGTTGCTATCCAACAGACACCAGACAGATGGGTGCAAGGCCATGTGGGATGTGAGTGCCATGGTTGGCATCAGACTGACAATTGGCTTCTCCTGTTCAGTTAGGGCACTTTTAGCAATGTTCAACTAATGATGCCAGGGCTTGCTCTGTAATGTGCTGTGCTCACAGTGGTGTGTGCGTTTGGTGCAGGTGACTGATGTCTGTCTGTTTCCCCATTGTTTGCAGATACATCCACGGCCACGGAAGGGGACAGCTCCACGGACCAGGAGGAGCCGGAGAGCCAGACTGGGTCAGCAGCCGAGGAGTGGTCGGAGGGACCCAGTGGCACGGAGGGCGAGGGGAGCCACACCGAGGAGTCCTCAGCACCATCCACCTCAGCTGAGGACCAGAGCAACTCGGACGATGACTCCCTTATGGAGGCGGGTGTCAGCAGCCACCACACCCCAGCTAGTGTTGCTGTCCCCGACACCACCAGCACCACCACCGCCCTCCCATCGGCTCCCATTCCCCAAGTCCGTGGAGGCTCCCATGTTCGGGAGCGTGTCTCCTTTGGGCCAGGCACCGCACCCCCTGCCCCTGTGTCCCCTGCTGCCCTGAGTGAGGAGTCTGTGTACCTCCTTCGCCAGCTCCATGTAGGGCAGACAGCCATGCTGAGTGTCCTCCATGCGCACACCGCTCTGTTGACTCAGCTGGTGTCGTTCATGGAGGGCATCTCATCGGGCATGTCTGACCTACAGAGGGGCAATAGGTCCATGGACTCCTCCCTGACGGCAGCAGTGTCCCTCCTCAGACAGTCCCTCACCCCTCCTGCCTCTGCTCCATCCACACTCCCCAGCACCTTACCCGTCCCAAGCACACACACGTCCAGCACACAGACACACACGCCACAAACAAAACGCACACGCACGCACAGTCAGGGGACTGAAACCAGACTCACAGGGGATGGGGCCCTGGAACACACACACGCATCCACGAGCACTGCGCAGTCCTCAGTTGCCTCTCCCTCCAAAGCACCCTCCCTTGCCTCACCTGCAACCCCAAAGACCCAGCGGCTCTTCCTCAGTGACCTCGGCCTCTTCCCCTCCGATCCAGCTGATACAGCATTCAGGGGAAGAGGAAGCCCACCCACACGGAGCAGAGTGCCCCTCGCCCCCGGACACCCTCCCCAGGCGCAGACAGACTGAGGCCCCCACCCGCAAGTTCCCCCGGAGTCGTAAGAGCAAGACCCCGCCGCCGCCCTGCAGCTCAGGCACCAGGTCTCCTTCCTCCATCCCTCAGGCCCCCACTCCACAGGTGCCCCCACCACACCCTGCCCCAGGTTCCCCCACCCACAGATATACCATCCCCAAGAGGATCCGGCCTTCTCCCCCTGCCACTTGCTCTCCCGGCACCACACCCCCCGCTGCGCTTGTCTGTGCCACTGATGTGGTGAGGGTGTCCTCCCCCTCTGTCCAGCCCACCTTGCCTGTTCCCCATTCTCCTCCCCTGGTGGTAGGCACTGCAGTGGAGTCCACTACCACCCTGTCTGACTTGGGCACTGCAGTGGCGGACCTGTCCACTTCATCTGCAGGGTCCACTGCAGTCGTGCCGGCACCCACAACATCTGAGTCATGCCCCCCAGTTGTGCCGGCACACACCATGTCAGACACCTCCACTGCAGTTGTCAGTGGCTCTCCAGCACCCACCACCCCTTCCCTGCCTCCTCCTGGTGAGCCCTGATCCTGTCCCTGCGGTGCCTGGCCTGCCCCCCGGTTGCCCCTCCTAGTGGATTGTCCCTGGTTTTGTGCAGTGCAGGCATGCGTAGGGTGACATCTGCCACTGTCACCCTGTTTGGACTTTGACAATGGACTGGCCATTGGCCTTTGTGTTTTTCTGGACTTTCACTTTTCAATACACACATATGCTGAATAAAGCAACTTTCTGTTCTCTGGTGCTTATGCTTCTGATGTACATGTTATTGATGATGCTAACCATGCCCTTGCTGCAGTGATGGTGATAGTTGGTCTCATGATAATGAAGTGTTACTGTGCAGGAACCCATGTGGTCCAGGGGGAATGTGTCCTATCCTGTGGTGTATCCATGTCATCCATAGCAGCATCTGAGGGTGTCATGTGTTCAGTATTTGGCAATGGGATTTCCTACTTACATTAGCAATTTCACATCTGTGGCTTCCACCCCTGCACATCTGTTGTGCCTGCCATTGTTCAATTCGTCTACTTCCCTGACCGTGTGGCCATCTCCACTGGACATGCAGGTTTGGGCATCAATGGGGAAGGACTCATCTGTGTTGTCAGTGCAACATTGCTATACAAGTGTGTTGGATCTGTGCTGATGATTTCGTTGGCACTTCCATGACCAGGCTGATGTTACAGGAGCCTTCATTTGGTGCTAATTGTTGATTGTGTGACCAAGTGCTCAGCTGACATGATGGGGCCCTACTGAGGCAACATATGGCACAGCTTTCCTCACACAGGAGTGGAGTCCCCTCATGGCAGTGTGTACTCCTGTGACATTGCCTGCGCCCAAGGTGTGTGATGTATGAGCATGTCTGTGTGTTCACTTCCGTTTAGCTGTGCATGCTGTGATCCCTAGTGTTGTACCTGTTTGTGATGCTTGCTGAGTTGACCTATGTTCCCCCAAAGTCTTCTCCCTGGGTTCTCTGTGATGTGGGTGCATGGCACATTACTGGTCATCAGGGTGTCACCCATAGGTGTGTTTGCTGTCAGGGCTGAGTTTGTGTGCAGACGCAGATGGGTCACAGTCAGGTTTCCCCTTGGCACTTGTTGTTTGCCCCTGTCATGTGATTTCCAGTTTGTGTTATCTTTCAGTGATTGTGACACGTTGTGTGTGTGACTGCTGGCACTCCTCAGGGTCCGGGCTGCAATGTTGGTTGTTGTCTATGTGTGTTCTTTGTGGGTGACCTTGGCTTCTTCATTGGTGTGTGACTGTGGCTGGGATCCCATTGGTTGGTGTGGTATTGCCGTCATGTCCATGTACAGCGTAGTGTGCAGTGTGTCAGACATTCAGGAGTCTTGTTGAGTGGCCATGTGTGATGTGTTTCTGCACCTTGGTTCCCACCCACCACCCTGGAATAGTCATGGGTGCATGTGCAATGTCACCAGTGCATGTGTGCTTCACTGCTGCACATTGTTGGAGGTCGAGGTGTGTGGTGTTGAGTGTGTGCAGATGAGAGTTGTTGCCCGGCTAGACCCCTGCCTCCATGTTGGCCTTGGCTTACTGGCCGTGCTGATTGATTTGTGCTTGTGTAGGTGTGATGGTAGTTTGTTGCGCAGGACACATGACTGTGGTTCACAGTGTGAACGACATTTAGCTTTGTCATCACAGTGGGATTGTAATGCAGCCCAGGGTCACCACATTGTGGGGGCCCTGGGGGTAGTGCTGTGGTGTGTCTGTGTCTTGCTGTGTCAGTTGCTGTTCCTACGTGCCTGTGTGACATGTGTGATTTGTGCTCCCTCTCATCTGACAATGCCTGCTTGCCCACATAGGGGATTTGGATCCATGAGTTACCTTTGTGTGGCACTGTATGCACATCTGTATGATTGGTATTCAGGCCTCCTCATGTGTTGTGTGGTTGCCTGGGGACACTGGCACCCCCCTCACCTGTTGTGTATGATGTGCAGTGTGGGTCTGCCTGTTTGTGTTTGTGCATCTGCACCACTGCATTGGCATATCTTGGGTGTGCCATTGGCTGTATGTAGTTTGGTGGGTTTCCCCTGCTGTCCCTGGGACTCCTAGGTCATCGGTCAGCACAATGATCATGGTTTGTGTGTCCCATTGCTGCCATGGTATGGTATCTGTTCACCTCACATCTACAGTCTCCACAGGGTATCTGCATTTGTGTGCCCATTGGTGCAAATATGTGGGTCTGCATTCTGATGGTCACTTCTGTCATTGTGTCATTGATGAATGTTGACAGTGTCAGCCCCCAAGGGTGTTGTTTGTCTGCACATGGCCAAAGGTATGTCTTATTTGCACTGCAGTATTTGCCTCCCCCAATTTATGTTGCAATGGGACACATGCACTACTTTGCCACTGATGTGTTTTATGTTCTGTGACCAGGAATCATCCATGCAGTTTGGCAGTTGCAGCTTTTTCTTTGTCAACACTTACATTTTGGTCACTGTGATGATGGGGGTTTGGACCCCATTGCCACAATGTTCAAAATGTGCTTCAGCTATGGACCCCACACTTACATTTTGGTCACTGTGATGATGGGGGTTTGGACCCCATTGCCACACTGTTCAAAATGTGCTTCAGCTATGGACCCCACACTTACCTTTTGGTCACTGTGATGATGGGGGTTTGGACCCCATTGCCACACTGTTCAAAATGTGCTTCAGCTATGGACCCCACCCTTACATTTTGGTCACTGTGATGATGGGGGTTTGGACCCCATTGCCACAATGTTCAAAATGTGCTTCAGCTATGGACCCCACACTTACATTTTGGTCACTGTGATGATGGGGGTTTGGACCCCATTGCCCCACTGTTCAAAATGTGCTTCAGCTATGGACCCCACACTTACCTTTTGGTCACTGTGATGATGGGGGTTTGGACTCCATTGCCACAATGTTCAAAATGTGCTTCAGCTATGGACCCCACCCTTACATTTTGGTCACTGTGATGATGGGGGTTTGGACCCCATTGCCACAATGTTCAAAATGTGCTTCAGCTATGGACCCCACACTTACATTTTGGTCACTGTGATGATGGGGGTTTGGACCCCATTGCCACACTGTTCAAAATGTGCTTCAGCTATGGACCCCACACTTACATTTTGGTCACTGTGATGATGGGGGTTTGGACCCCATTGCCACAATGGTCATGGCCTGCTTGCATTGTGGGGGCCACACACATATATGTGTGGCACATGTGATAGGGGGTCACATTGTATGTTCAAAGTCATGTTCAGTGTTGTAGGCATTTGACACAGTCTACACACGCTTGTCATGGTGTTGGGGGGATGTCTTTTTCTTGCATTCCCTAGGTTGTGGTGTGCTGGTTGTGTCATGCATTGTCCATCCTATGAGTGGGGGTGGTGTTGGTGGTAGGCATCCAGCCCCCCATGGGTAGAGGTGGTAGTAGTGACAGGCATCCAGCCCCCCAGGGTAAGGGTGGTAGTAGTGGTAGGCATCTGGCACCCCCATGGCTAAGGGTGGTAGTAGTGGTAGGCATCCAGCCCCCCTGGCTTAGGGTGGTAGTAGTGGTAGGCATCTGGCACCCCCATGGCTGAGGGTGGTAGTAGTGGTAGGCATCTGGCACCCCCATGGCTAAGGGTGGTAGTAGTGGTAGGCATCCAGCCCCCCTGGCTTAGGGTGGTAGTAGTGGTAGGCATCCAGCCCCCCTGGCTAAGGGTGGTAGTAGTGGTAGGCATCCAGCCCCCCCTGGGTAAGGGTGGTAGTAGTGGTAGGCATCTGGCACCCCCATGGCTAAGGGTGGTAGTAGTGGTAGGCATCCAGCCCCCCTGGCTAAGGGTGGTAGTAGTGGTTGGCATCCAGCCCCCCCTGGGTAGGGGTGGTGGTGGAGGTGGGCATCTGGCACCCCCTGGCTAAGGGTGGTAGTAGTGGTAGGCATCCAGCCCCCTGGGTAAGGGTGGTAGTAGTGGTAGGCATCTGGCACCCCCTGGCTAAGGGTGGTAGTAGTGGTAGGCATCCAGCCCCCTGGGTAAGGGTGGTAGTAGTGGTAGGCATCTGGCACCCCCATGGCTAAGGGTGGTAGTAGTGGTAGGCATCCAGCCCCCTGGCTTAGGGTGGTAGTAGTGGTAGGCATCTGGCACCCCCATGGCTAAGGGTGGTAGTAGTGGTAGGCATCTGGCACCCCCATGGCTAAGGGTGGTAGTAGTGGTAGGCATCCAGCCCCCTGGCTTAGGGTGGTAGTAGTGGTAGGCATCTGGCACCCCCATGGCTAAGGGTGGTAGTAGTGGTAGGCATCCAGCCCCCTTGGTAAGGGTGGTAGTGGTGGTGGGCATCCAGCCCCCCTGGCTAAGGGTGGTAGTAGTGGTAGGCATCCAGCCCCCCTGGCTAAGGGTGGTAGTAGTGGTAGGCATCCAGCCCCCCCTAAGGTAAGGGTGGTGGTAGTAGTGGTAGGCATCTGGCACCCCCCTGGCTAAGGGTGGTAGTAGTGGTAGGCATCTGGCACCCCCCTGGCTAAGGGTGGTAGTAGTGGTAGGCATCCAGCCCCCTGGCTAAGGGTGGTAGTAGTGGTAGGCATCCAGCCCCCCTGGGTAGGGGTGGTGGTGGTGGTGGGCATCTGGCACCCCCTGGCTAAGGGTGGTAGTAGTGGTAGGCATCCAGCCCCCTGGGTAAGGGTGGTAGTGGTGGTGGGCATCTGGCACCCCCTGGCTAAGGGTGGTAGTGGTGGTTGGCATCCGGCCCCCCCTGGGTAGGGGTGGTGGTGGTGGTGAGCATTCAGGCCCCTGTGTGCATATGTGGCATTAGTGATGGGCATCCCGCCCCTATGGTGCTGCTGTTGCTGGTGTAAGTAAATTCTGCATCCCTCTGTGTGTGTGTGATGTGTCGTGTACGTGTTGTATGTGTTTTGTGATTGGACTTACCTTCTGCGCCGTACGCGTCCGTGCCTGTTCCGGTAGTAAATGTAGAATATTGGTATGATCGGGACGAAGGGATTCATAGTTGGTTCGTGTCGTTCGTCTTTCTCGTTGCTTCGCGTCGTCCTCGTCGCTGGCTTGTTCGCCTCGTAGCCGTGGATCGTGTTGTGGCGCGAATCGGAGCTTATGTGCGCCTCTCCCGGATGCTTTGACGTGCCGTGCGTAGCGACGGGTTCGGCGCGTACGGAAAGCGCATCGTACTTGTTCGGCCGGACGGGGCTGCATTTTCCCTTCCGTGCGACTCGATTCTGCGTTTCCGGATTCGCCTCGGTCGGAGAACAGGACCTGGATTGGGTGAGTACGACTCGGCCGGATTTTGTGCTGTTGTGCGCATCGTACTTACTCGTTCGGTATGCTGTACGGATCGGTCGGGAAACAGGCATTCGCATGGCTTTTTTCCCGACCGAATGGTATTGGGTGCGCCTCCGACCGAGATCGGAATCGGCCCCTATGTCTAACCAGAGGCACACCTCTACTGCCCAAAGCAAACACCTCTATGATCACTTTTCTAGAGTGTATTTTAAGACAGATGGAGATTTTTATTTTACATATGCCTTGTGTGTTTTTTTTCCAAGATTGTTTCCAGGCAGAGGAAGTATTGCAGCACTCCCCTGAGTAGGCATTGTATCGCTGTGTCCTGCCACATCAAACTAATGTAGTTTGGCACTAAACTGCTTCTGAAATCTTATTCTGCTGTTAAACTAAGTCTGGGCCAGTCAAAAACAGTATAACTGATATTGGGTATAACAGGTTACCAATGCAAAAGCATTGCATAATGAAAACACTACTTTGTGCACTACTGTGCACTACTTGTTCCAATGTGTTACAATGACAGGCTGGTAACCATCTTGTCTGCCCGGTGTCTCACTTGTGTTCAATTCAAGGTTGTCCCTTTCTCTAATGAGGCCAGGTTAATTGCTATAATTAGTGTGCATATTTAGGAACAACTTATATAGAAAATATGGTTATTCTTCTCAAAGGAATTTTGTAGAAATTTGTAACAAATGTTGCTTTTTATAATGCCCATTGCCTCTGCACAATTTAAAAATAACATTGATATTATAGTATATTAGACACTTTGGGGCCGATTCTGATGCGGGTTGGAAAAGCTTCCCGACCGAATCGGTTTGGAAATGGTGTCCGACCCACTCGGATCGGGAAAGTCCGACCGGCGGAGTAGGATGCATCCGGATGCTTCCAGATACGATTTGGTTGAACTCCCATTGACTTCAATGGGAACATTTGTTCCTAACCGCATCAGAATTGGGCCCTCGGTCGGGAAGACACGTTCCCGATCCGATTTGGAAGGAGCAAATGCCGTTAGGAGGCCTTCCTAACCGCATCAGAATCAGGCCCTTTATGTGCAGGTGGCTTCAGAATAGAATTAAATGCATGGTTGTTGTTATTGTAACATTTTCTATTAAGAGTCTCAAAATCTAATTCTGTTGGAGTGACTAAGATTCAGACCTGTGCCTTGCAAGTCACACATGCAAACTCAGGTGCATTAACCCAGTAAGTTCAATATTCTGAGACATACACCTGTATGCAACCTCAAACAAGCATATGTTGCAAAGTACTAAGAAGCAGACTGAAAAAAGGACCTTTGGTCAACAGTCAAGCAGGAGCTTCTGTCTAGAGATGGAATAAACAAATTTCTAGCATGCGCAACTAGAATTTTCAACTCTATTAAGGACACGGAGGCAAGGATTATGCTTCTCTTTCTTTACTCTTTATTTTCAGTAGCCAATCAAATGTAAAACTTTTTAAACACCACATTTTCCATGACCACATATAGTCATGTCTCAACCACAGAGCCCACAACCTTCGCACTGACATTCAGCTTCCTTTTTCTTTGCCTCAAACATCAGCAAAACAGTTAATCAGTCCAAGACCCTACAACAATAGGATCACCAACAACTGAAACCACAAACTGGCCCAACGGGAGCCTGACTCGAAGGTCCCGTATCCAAGGAATTTGAAGTCCTCTGCGTGCGTCAGCAGGAAGAAGATTATCCCACGAAGTACCAAGATACCACTGAAGAACACTCCCAGAAAGTTGGAACTTTGTCACGGCACAAATCACTTGTCCTCATTTCTTAGGAAAGGAGTTAAAACACCAAAGCCATAAGCACTGGCCACCATATATCAGAAAACACTATGAAATAATCAACAATGTCAGTGAGTAAAAATATATACACATATAATTTATTCAAATACATATGTATGCAAATAACCGGTTGGGATAATCCTCATATCAGTGTCCTTGGAAATGCTAGAAATCTTTTAATCTATGTCAGGACTGGAGGCTTCGATTATGCTTCTTTAAAGCGGAGCCACCTCCAGAAGCAACATCAAAAGCAGCTTATGATAGAATGACTTAAACGTGGATTCTGACGACCAACCTGTCAACCTTAAGATGTCATCCAAGCGAGAACCTAAAGCAAATGATTTCGAAGCCATTGCCTTTCTAGCGGATTGGGTGCCAAAAACAGAGGTATCAATAACAGCTTCAGACAGTAATCAATGCATCCACATAGCTAGTGTGGCAGCTGCTACAGGTCTAAAAGGTTTCTGTAAAAAATTGACCTCTCATATCTGTACGAAACTCAGGGATACTCACCTCATAAGCCTTTAGGCATTGTACCACGCAAAGCTTAGAGTTATCTGGAAAAGCCGGGTAAGATACTCACCTGGAATTGCATTGTGTCCATCCGAAATAGAAAAAGTAATGTCCACAGGTGAAAAAACTCTCCCTGCTAGATCTCGGGCACACATGTCAGACACATACAAGCCGAGGCTAGCGACGACAAACAAATTATGACCAAACTAGAATCTAATTCACGGCACCAATTGCACTAGCTCCTCCATGCTGAAGCATACCTCGTGTGTTCCCGAGGACCAGGCTTGACCGATGAAAGCATTAGCTTCCTTCTAAAGATCTGGGAGACTCCATCTTTCCTAGAAACTCTCCAAGCCACCAGAGAAAGGTGTTCCGACAGGATCAGTGGATGTGGAAAGCCCACTGGATCCACTAGGAGGTTTTAACAGAGAGGGATCAGAACCGGGCAAGCACAAGTCAGTTCCGGAACCACCGGAATCCAAGCTTGTGCTCTCCAGGGTGGGGTCACTATGATTGACTCTGGCGTCTCAACTGTGCAAGAGTCCTGTGAACCATCATGAAGAGGTGAAAGGTGTAGCTCAAGAAGGGGGACTAGGCCTGAAGAAACGCATCCATGGCTAGGGCTTCCGGATCTGGACGCCAACTGAAAAAAGTCAGAAGTTTGCAATTGAGGCGAGATGCAAAAAAATCTACCAAGCACAGCCCCCAATAGGGGTGAAGCACTTGGAAGATTTTTAGGTGATACCTCCAGTCGCTGAAATCCCACAGATGGCAAGAGTGCCAACCCGCAATTGTATTGTGTTGCCCTGGGAGATATTCTGCCACTACCGAGATTTGGCTATCTCCGTCAGGAGGCGTGACTTGGTCCCGCCCAACATGTTCATATACCGGACCGCGGAAACATTGTCCATATGGAGGAGAATGCAACAATCCGTCTAATTCGGCGAGAGACTACAAGTTGCAAATGAACCTGCCATTTGTTCCAGACAATTGATATGGAGATCCAGTTCCACATTGGACCAGCGACCCCCCGTGGAGATCGGACCACAACATGCACCCCAATGGCTGGCATCGGACTCTATTATCATCTCTGGAGTTGAGCCAAATATTGCCCTGCCATTCCAGGCTTCCATGTGGTCTAGCCACCAAGACATTTCCGTGCTGACTTCCTCCGATAGAACGATCTGTTCCGAATAGCTGAGAGTCTTGCGGAGGTGTTGAATTTTGAGTTGTTGAAGGGCACGGTAGTGGAGGGGACCCAGAAAAATGGCCTGGATCGATGAGGCCATTGTCCCACAAGGCGAGCTATTGATCTCAAGGATACAGTCTGTTTCCTCAAGGCAGACTTCAACTCTTACTTGATGTTTCAAACTTTTTAGGCTGGTGAGACCAGTTGGGACAGCAGAAAGTTCACCTGAAAACCCAGACATTCCAGGCATTGGGAAGGAATTAGGATCAATTTCTGAGCATTTATGATGAAACCCAGATTCTGAAGGAGAAGGATCGTCCACTCTAGATGAGTCAGGGCCAACTGGGGACATTGGGACACGATAATGATGTCGTCTAAATAGATGATCAGACGCACCCCTCGTGCCCGCTGGGACTCCACGGCAGGCCTCATAATCTTTATGAAACACCATGGGGCGGAAGAGAGGCCAAAAGGGAGAACTCTTAATTCGTAACAAAGACCTTGCCAAAGGAACTGAAGAAAAAGTCGATAAGGAGGAAAAATGGGGACGGTTAAGTAGGCGTCTTATAAATCTAATCGAACCATCCAATCTCCCTCTGGAAGGATATCCCTCAAAATGTGGATTCTCTCCATTTTGAAATGACAGTAGACTATCCATCCATTGAAGTCTTTTAGGTTTAACACCAAGCGTGACCCACCTCCTTTCTTTTCCACCAAAAAGATGCAACTAAGAAAATCATTCGGGTGGGGCGATGACACTTCTATAGCTCCTTTCTCTAATAGAGCTTGTACTTCTGTGGAGATGAAATCTTGCTCTTGTTGGGCAAAATACATTGTGGGTGGAAGAAAGGGTTGGACAGGAGTGTTGTAAAACTCTAACTTGTATCCCTGAATGGATTTGAGAACCCAAAGGTTCTGCATTAGACTCTACCAGTTGTGAAGAAATAACCTGGTTCTGCCCCCCCCTCACCCCCCGTAAGACTTCTGAAAGTGGAATAATACTCACCTATGGATCCAGATGCTTGAAATGATCCCTGTAAACATCTGTATCACCCTTTCCTGAAGCAATTCCTGTTGACACGGGAGCGAGAGGTGTTTGACCTGGCATCCTTGGTGTGGTTTCCCCTGGCTTTTTGCCTCTACCTCCTGTATTTTTGACTATGCGCTGGACTTCGTTTTTGCTGGTTTAGGTACTCTGGGCACTTTACCACTGCTGATCATGGCTAAAGTGCAAGTGCTCCCCATGAAAATTGTGATTATGATTGGTTATCCATGATTGGTATATTTGATTTACTGGTAAGTCCTTACTAGAGTGCACAATGTGTGCCCAGGTCCTGTAAATCAAATGCTACTAGTGGGCCTGCTGCACTGGTTGTGCCACCCAAATGAGTAGCCCGGTAAACTTGTCTCAGGCCTGCCATTGCAGTGTCTGAGTGCAGTTTTAACCTGCCATGTCGACCTGGCAAGTGCACCCATGAATATATGATGTTACAATGCATACCATTACAACGCATACTTTTACATCGCAGTTATTACAACACAAATACCATTACTACGCATGTTTTTACATCGCAAACCATTACAACGCGATTTCATTGGGTTACATTAAAAGTACCATTACAACGCAAAACAGTACAACGCATACCATTACAACGCATACATCACAACGCATACCATCACAACGCAATTTTACACTACATTAAAAATGATTTTTTTAAAGGTTAAATATTTTTTTTTTTTTTTAAACTATAATGGGATGCCAGAAAAACAGGTGTTTTTGAGGAGGGGGGTGGGGGGGATAAATATAAACAAATACCGAGAAAATCATAGAAAAAGGAATAAAAAAATTGTAATTTCGCAAAATATATTATCTCAATTTTAAGAAAAATAATTAGAAGCATATATACAAAGCACATTTCAATATAAAAACTCAAGTCTGTATCATAAACAGAATGCGCATACAATGCACCCAAAGCACAGAAAACAGAAGTCCATCAACTATTTCCATAACAGACCCTGTCCCATCAACTACACAAAATGGCTGACATTCTGAAACGGAACTTTAAAACCAACATTTCACACAGCACAAAATAAAAATACATTCTGTCAGGTTCTGATTCACGCGAAAAAAACGTTTCTAAAACATATTTTCTTTCAAATTATCGATTAATCCCTAAAAAACGTATAAAAGAAGCCGGCCACCATTTTGTATTCAGTGGTGCACTGACTTCCATGGTGACCACACGCAGCAGAAGTTGGAGGAGACTTCACGAAACTTTCAAGTCATACACTGTCATCTACTGACAGAAGTAAGTGTACGTTTAACACAAAACACCTTCAGAATGAAAACAAATATTTCAAGTACTTAAATTATTTTTTTTAATTATTTACAGCAATTCAAAATCAGCCCCAAGTGGTCTACAGACATTCCAGAATCTATATTTCCGTTTAAAAGTAAGTGAATATCAAACTACATATATTTATAACCTAAAACCCCATAAATGAAAATGAAAATATGATACATTTTTAATTGTTTAAATTACTACACAGATTGAACAAACACCAACAACAATTACAAATTGAAGAAATCAATCATATGGCAAATCAACTGTAAGTAAACATTATAACAAAATTTCACACAAAAAAAGCTTTGTAAATTTCAAAAATAAATTGGCAAGTAATAGTCAGTAAAAGAGGGTAACATTTTAAAGCAAAATCAACCAGGTGTTTGCTTCAGGGAATGATCTGGACAGTGGTCGGGGGCAAACTTACTATTCTAACTCCACCAGGTGTTTGCCTCAGGGAAGGTGCTGGTCAGTGGTGGGAGGGCACAATTACTATTCTAACTCCGCCAGGTGTTTGCCTCAGGGAAGGTGCTGGTCAGTGGTGGGGGGCAAAATTACTATTCTAACTCCACCAGGTGATTGACTCAGGGAAAGTGCTGTACAGTGGTGGGGGGCAAAATTACTATTCTAACTCCGCCAAGTGATTGCCTCAGGGAATGTGCTGGACAGTGGTGAGGGGCAAAATTACTATTCTAACTCCGCCAAGTGATTGCCACAGGGAAGGTGCTGGACAGTGGTGGGGAGCTAAACTGCTATTCTAACTCCACCAGGTGATTGACTCAGAGAAAGTGGTGGGGGGCAAAATTACTATTCTAACTCTGCCAAGTGATTGCCTCAGGGTAGTTGCTGGACAGTGGTGGAGGGCAAAATTGCTATTCTAACTCCACCAGGTGGTTGCCTCAGGGAAAGTGCTGGACAGTGGTGGGGGGCAAAAATTGCTATTCTACCTCCGCCAAGTGATTGCCACAGGGAAGGTGCTGGACAGTGGTGGGGGGCTAAATTGCTATTCTAACTCCATCAGGTGTTTGCCTCAGGGAAAGTGCTGGACAGTGGTGGGGGGCAAAATTACTATTCTAACTCCGCCAAGTGATTGCCTCAGGGAAGGTGCTGGACAGTGGTCGAGGCTAATTTGCTACTCTAACTCTGCCAAGTGATTGCCTCAGGGAAGGTGCTGGACAGTGGTGGTGGGCAAAATTACTATTCTAACATGTAAAGGTGCTTGGCTCTTGGAAGGTGTTGGAAAGTGATGAGGTACAAAATGCAAGTTGATTGACATTTGCTTCGGCTTACAACATAATCATTTTAAAGTTGAACATATAATCAATAAACTTTTTTTCACAGGTTTAATTATTCTGCAAAAACAACCATCCAAAAATAACCAGCAGCTGAACTTCCACCAAATCTCTCCAGCACTAACTGAAAAAGCAAAAGGCCCTTCATAGGTAAATTATTTGGAAACACTCACAAAACAGCCAAAACTAACTAGCCCAATTCGAATAAGTATCCGAAAAAAGAGTTAAACAAAAAATCACTTTAAAAGCCAAATAAAAAATTGCAAAAGCAGACTAACCAAAGATAATTTTCAAAAAAGTCAGTAAATCTCATCTTTATCTTTCAGACAAACCAAACAACAACCAGAAAAGAGAATCCCAAATTCCATCCCACCACCAGCAAAAAGTCCAACACCATCAAAAGGACGAGGAAATAAACAAGAAAAACCTTTAAAAGGTGAGTAAAATTACAAAAAAGACAATAAAAGCATAATATTCTTTTGCGGGACTCAACTACAAAACAAATGCACGAAATCCTAGCATGCATAATTAAAGACAAACAATCTAATAAACAGCATGTTATTTGAAAAGTCAACAGGCAATCAAAAAACTATTAACCTAAATTTTTAATTCCACAGGTTGCAATCAATAAAAAATTTCAAAATCCTAACATTTTTTAACAAAAAAATTTCAGACAAAAACAAGATGGCAACTGGAAGACAAGGAACATACATGAAACCCAACAGAGGCAATAGGTTATTGAAGTACAGTGGCTACGTTTATTGTAAGGAGAGATTAACTGAGCCCAGGTGTCATTGGAGGTGTGTGCAATATTACTCATCCCATTGCACAGGCAGAGGGGTTACTCTTGGTGACACAGTTGAAAGGACCACAGAGCATAACCACTCTGCCTCTGCAATGGAAATTGAGGTTAGAGAAAACATAAATCAAATGAAAGACCTTGCATCCACCTCCAATGAACCCTGTGGCTCAGTTTTGAGGGAGGTATCCCAAAACATTCCTACGCATGTAGCAAGTTGTATGCCCACAATCCCAAACTTACCCAGAATTATTCAGTGAAAAAACAGGCAAGTAACACCCTAGGTGTAATACCCCAAACATACTCTGATATTAACATTCCTCCTGAACTGTCACTGTTACTAATGAAACCTTTCTTTTACATGATAACAAAAACCCTCAAAAAAGAATTACTAATATTTAGCACAACTGTAACCTCGTGAAATTAGAGACTAGTGATATTTGGATGATGGATGGCACTTTTAAATCAACAGCCCATCCATTCACCCAAATATACACTATTCATGCCTACATTAATAACACAATAGTACCGTTATTGTACAGTTTACTCCCCGATAAGCAAACCTCAACATACACTGAATTTTTATCAGTGGTAAAAGCTAAAACCTTGAACAAAAGTCCTAGAAAAGTGTTAATTGACTTTGAATTACCCATGAGTAACACCATCACCAAAATGTATCCAGATACCCAAATTCAAGGATGTTGTTTTCACTTTTCACAGGCATATTGGAGAAAAATTCAAAAAACATCCTTAGTTGAGGATTACTTTTCAGACAGTAAACTGCAATTCAAGTTTAAAAAACTAACAGCCCTTTGCTTTGTTCCTCCTGACTGTGTAGATGAATACTACACATCTGTTACTGAATCTGAATATTTTACTACAAATGATGAAAAATTGGCACCCCTTCTAAATTACTTTGAGGACACATGGATTGGCCATCTAAGCAGGTCATGTCACAGGAGGAAGCCACGATTTCATGTGGAGTGGTGGAACTGCTACATGACCTGCTTAGAGGGAGAGGAAAAACAAACAATGCCATAGAGGGACGGCACTACTCCTTCAACAAATCAATTGGAAACCTCACCCAACCCTGTATCATTTTTGGGAAATTTTGAAGAAGGAGCAAAGTTTCCAAGAAATGAGAATAGCACAATCATTGACTGGTAGTCTGAACCCAAGAAATCTCAATAAGAACAAAAGAAATGTCCGAGCGACTATTGGGTTGAATTCAACAATTTTCGTTGATGGTGGCTTCAGACTACCTAGACAATATTGCACACATCCTTCATTTCTAATCTACATTAACCCCTATTCAACCTTACTTGCCGGTTTTGAAATTCAATTTTACAAATTCAATTGGCATTTTTTTAAATTACATTTTAAATTTAAAATAAAAGTCGGGTTTCCTACCTTAATTTGTCTTCTTTCTTCGGCTCTTGGAGTTTGGTAAAATCCCACATTTCACCAAGAGTCTTGTGCAGTCCGTAAATCCAGAGAAAATAATCCATAAACCATGTTGAAATCCAAAACCCGAGTCAAACTTTCAAAAAGTCCACAGTTTGGCATAGCCATATTTTTCAGCGAAATTAGTGCTGCAAATAGTACTGTGTCCACCTAAAAAAACGCATCCCCCAAAAAATTTGGGGTGCAAAATTCACAACAAGAAATCCATCGATGCAATCCTCTATCCACAGTAATCGACCATATAGCAAAAATGCATTCAGCAAATATTTAACAATGTCCAAAAAAACAATTCTGTCATCCATGCCATCTGTGTTCTTGAACCTTCCATCTAGACAAAAACGTGACTAAGCAATACTTTTTTAGAAAAACCTGACTCTTTAAAAATATTTTAAAAATATTGCTTTCTTTACACTTTTCTTTTTTTTTTAAATTAAAGCCTTCTTTAAAAAAATATATCTTAAACCTAAAGTGTCAAGAAAGCAATCAACCCGACGTGGGCCTACAACTGCTACCTGTGTAGAAATGAAAATGTGGGTTAAAGCATTCAAAACATGCATAAAACTACTATCTGCGTTCTAACTACCTCCTTCCTCTCTCCTTACAATAAACTAAGCCAAGTACCGACTATATTTAAAAAATTTAATTTACCTTACCTGAGCGCAGCTCTTCCTTCCATCCGTTCTTGACCGCGACGCTCCATCGACTGTGGAAAGCTACGTACAACCAGCAACGTCATCAGTATTAGTATAAATAAAAAAAGGACATTTTCTCCCATTGATTTCAATGGGAAACCGTGGGAAAACCTAAAATAAATTACAAAAAAATATGTTAGTGTACAGTACAGTTGCAATGTTGATTTTTAACAAATAATAAACAAATTTAATTTAATTTAATATTATTTTTTAAACATTTTAATTGACTATCTTATATTTTTTTAAATGAAATAAACTTTAAAAAAATGCATTTTGAGTTGTCTTTATTTTTTTATCTCTATATTTTACATTTTTAATTTACTTAAATAATATTCTACATTTACTCTGTCTTAAGCATGTTTACATATAATTAATTGTTTTATTAACTATTTAAATGCTTTTAATTCTTAAAATTTGTAATTAAAAAATAGAATTAATTAATACCTATGTGTTAAAATTAATTCCTGGGTATTAATACAGTCAGACACCCATAAACCCTGATTCCCATGCATCCCGTCCCAGGGGATAAGTGTCAATCTATTCATTATTTTATAAACATTTTTTTTTTAAGTGCAAATTAATTTTCTAAAAATCTAATTATTACTCAAGTATTAAAATTAATGCCTGGGAATTACTACACCTACCCCACCCAAGCCCCTGCTTCTCTAGAATCCCATCACAGGGGAGGGGTGTCATTCCCAACTATATTTATTTTATTATTTTTTTAATTTCAAAAAGAAGAAATAAGTTTAAACATTTCTAATATTAGTAAAATTAATACTTAAGTATTAAATTTAATACAGGGGTATTAAAACACTACCCCACCCAAAAACCATGTTTCCCTTGCATCCCGTCCCGGGGGATGGGTGTCAAACCCTCTTAAAAATAAATTAAATTATTTTTTTTAATTTAAAAACTAAATTGAAATATATTTTCAAAAACCACAACTTTTTATAAAAATGAATTCCCAAGTATTAAAATAAATACCTGGGTATTAAAACTCCACCCCAGCCAAAACTTAAAGACTTGAAAATTAAAATTTTTTAAAATAGAGAACATACCTTAAAAATGCATTGTAATGGCATGCGATGTACAGGCAGATGCGTTGTAATGGCATGCGTTGTAGTGGCAATTGCGATGTAAAGGATGCGTTGTAACGGCATTACGATGTAATGCCTGCGTTGTAAAGGATGTTTCCCGCACCCACTTGCCAGGCCCAAACCTTTCCTTTTATTACAGGTAAGGCACCCCTATGGTAGGCCAAAGGTACCCCCATGGGCAGGGTGCAGTGCATCTGAAAGGTAGGACGTTTACTGGTGAGTTTTACATGTCCTGATAGTGAAATACTGCCAATTTCGTTTTTCACTATTGCAAGGACTAACTCTCCCATAGGCTGTCATTGGAGCTGCCTTGTAACCTTTTACAAGTGTAACTTTCGATTGGGAACAGCTAGAGAGTTTGAGTTTCGGTTATGGTAATAAATCTTGATAAAGCGTGCAACTCATCCCCAAAGGGACATCTCGGCGCTGTTGTCGTAGGTGCAGGTGGGAAGGCAGCAGTTAAAATAGCCATGTTTAAAGGTGTTTTTAAAATCTGCTGGGCTAGTGCAAGTGCAAATGAACAAAGGGAGTTTGTTCCAGTGGAACGGGGCCAGATAGGAGAAGGTTCCCTGAACTCAGAATTTAGAAATACATCTTTTAGTGAAGATGGCTTTTAAATTGTGTGTTTGAAAATGCCAGTTTTAGAAAGTGGGCATTTTCTTGCTTTACCATTCTGTGTGCCTCTGCCTGCTTGTGGAATCAACGTCTGGTTTAGACTGACAAGGACTGTTTGTGCATTTACTCCAGACACTCACACAAAGGGAGCTGTGGTGTGCCCTGCATATTCTGATGGGTCTTCCTGCGCTAGAGTGGTGGGATAAGTTGTCAATGACACCTGGATAGGTGTCAGGTCCCTAGAGGACAAGAACCATACGAAATGTGCAATAGTTCAAAAATCACCCCGATTACCTATTCCTGAAGGGAAAAACATTACTTGGAGCGAGGCATGGAGAATTAGGAACTCCAAGATGGCCGACGTCCGGTTGGTGTTCTAGTCTTTTTCGCCTTGCCCTCAAGATTCGACTTTGAGCGCTCAATTTAGAACGCCGATGCACTTCACCTGGGTTCCTGCCTGGAGAAGCACCTAGAAACCTTCTCTCCGTCGTGTTTTTAGTCAGTGAGGGTAGAACTGCGTTTCGAGAGTAACGTCGGGCATCTAGTGCAACGTTTTCCGTATTTCCGCATCTTGTGAGGCTTCGGACCGCCTACTTGGAGTTTGCGCATTACTTGACGAACGCTTTCTCTCAGTGAAGAGTAGCGTTCATTTGAGTGCATGCGCAGAAAGAATTACATCGGAGTTTTGACAGTAAGCATAATTTTCTCTTCAAAGATTTCCTGGTCGAGTGAACAGCTTTCCGGATGAGTAAAGAAACACATTCTTTTGAGAAGCTAAGTACTGGGCAATTCAAAAGACTGTTATATAATATGTATATATATATACTTTCATACAAAGGCATGTATATTTGAGAAGTGAATGACTCTTATTTGAAATAGCACAAACTAAAAAACAGAAGTATAGATATGACGAATCTTACCTGGAGCAGGAGAATATTTCTCTGAGTCCTTCCCTGTGACGAAAATAACAAGAAGTTTAAGAAGTATTAACCCTTTTGAATACATAAATTATAATACAGAAGAGGAGCTAAAGTCTGAGGTTATTTAGGTATGTTTCTAGTTTAATGAGTACAGTAAACGATTTATATTAGAGAGTGTAAACAGAATGCTTAGAAAATTATTAATATGTTCTTAGTTTTATAGAACCCGCAATCCTAGCAGAACAGACGCTGAGGAGAAAAAACAGTGGGTGAAGAAAAACTGATGACCAAAGGCAGCGTCTTCTTGTGTTTGTTATTTTATCCAACTTCCCCTTCCCCTTTTTGGAGACATTTCCAAACGCTATAATCTTAGAGCGTTGGGGGTGTTTCGCAGAAGGGGCATTGGGAAAAATCATCTCTGTTCCTGCGCAAGTACATGGTATATCGCTCTGACAATAGGGCAGTGTCGGCCTTTCACAATGCTGTCTCCACCCCATGTAGTGTGGCTGGACCAGGGAGGACAGAACTGGTTAGAGTAAGCAAGAGACACTTTCTTTAAAACCTGCACACTTCAAAGGCTGAAAGTAGTATAAGTAGTGGGACCCTGGCCCAGAACTTTAGAACACTTCTGGGCCAAGAGGAACTTCTGCCAAGGAGAAGAGCTGAAGAGCTGTGAGGAAGAGTACTACCCCTTTGCTGTTTGTCGCTTAGTTGGGTTGGCCTGCAGTTGCTGCTTCTGCTTTGGAGAGGACAAAGACTGAACTTTGCTGTGTATCCTGCTTGAAAAGATTCTCCAAGGGCTCGACGTAGAGCTTGCCACCTGTTAAGAAGTCTCAGGGACACAAAGACTTCACCTGCAGAATTCTTGAACTGCACTGCTGGGAGTTCTGACCTGCCTTGTGGTGCCAACACCAGTTCTGTGCCCTATGAGGTTGTTTTGCTGCTCCTGTTGCTGAAAATCCAAGCATCACTGTTCCAGTTCCGTTTTTCCTGCCGCAAGCTGCTGTGTGGTTAAAAAACACATGCATTGCCATGCTGTGGCAAAAAAAATATCGACGCAGCGCTTGTTAGTGGCCGGAGAAAGCACTGCAGACTGAAGCCTGAGCACTGAGTCTCTGAAGGCCGAAACTCCCACTCCGACTCCAACGCAGGCCCTGCTGTGTGCCTGGAAAAATCGATGCAGCACCTGTCTGCGCCTGTTAAAATCGACCCAGCGCCTGGATCACCGCTGCATCAACCCATCGCGCCTGGATTTTTTCATGCATCGCACCTGTGTGCAAAATCTACATCGACACTGGGCTTTCAGTAAGAAACAGACGCATCTGCCCCCCTCGCAGTAAGACACAGACGCCTCACCTCCTCTCCAGTAAGGAACCGACACATCACCTCCCCTGCGTGGCAGTAAGGAACCGACACATCACCTTCCCTGGAGCAAAGAACTGACGCATCACCTTCCCTGCGCCTATTTTTGTCCTGTAATTTTGACGCATCCAAGTTACTTTGTGCTGAAAGTGGCACATCCATAGTTTTGTATGGACAGAACTGTTTCTCCCTTTTAAAAGTCATATTTTGATATCTGTATGTTGGATTTTTGTCACTTTGGTCTTGTTTTGTATAGATAAAGATACTTTATTTCCCTAAACTGGTGTGTTGTCCAATTGCAGTGTTTTCACTGTGCTACTGTGTGTTATATACAAATGCTTTACACGTTTCCTCTGAGATAAGCCTGACTGCTCATGCCAAGCTACCAAGGGGGTGAGCAGGGGTTATTTTAGGTGTGTAACTCCCTTATCCTGACTAGAAGGAAGGGTCCCCACTTGGACAGGGTATAATCCTGCCAACTAGAGACCACCGTTTCTAACAGGAAGGATAGGAGTTGGGGTTGTAGGAGGATTCCTGATTACCTTCTCTACCTCATTGGTAGAAGTCTTGTTGTGGGCCTTGTTGGTAGCCACGGGCAAACGCACACCCCTGAAGTTTCCAGCCCTGCCAAAAAGTGGTCGGAATATCTTCTTAAGGGATCCTTGTACCTTGTCAAGATTGCTAAAAGTAGACACAATCTTTGATAGTTCTTTCAGGAAAGGGGTCCCAAAAAAAGGCCTTAAGCTATTGGCCCCGAATCAGACAACGCGAGCTCGGTGAGCTTCGGGTCGATTTTGAGGAGGATGGATCACCGATGTTCGCTGGATATAGCACAGTGCGCATTGCCTAGCTGGCACACAGCTCTTTGGGCCCAACCGACTAAGACGTCTGGGTCTATAGGCGTCACTGACTCTTTGGCTTGATATGCCAATTCTAGAATTTTTGTTAGCAGGCCTGAGACATCCAGTAATTTGTCCCGACAGTTGCGCCAGGCACGATCAAAGCTCTTTTTTGGATTGTTAGAGTATTTCTTTAGGAAAGTTACTAGGGTAGGGTCTACCTCAGGGGTTTCTGTGACTTTGCCGGGAAGATCCGATATGGGACATTCGGAGCGTAGGCGGGCCTTGACATCCTTGACGAATATGCGAATGCACATATTCCGCAAATTCTTGTGAGGGCAGCCACACAGTAGTTTGTGGGTGAATAATATCTACTGGCTCAAAGGTAAGTACCCTGGTCTGTTTCTGGACATTGGTGTGGCGCGGTTTGCACTCGTGTTTACTAGGACCAGGTTTGCTGTCTTAGTCTGAGCCCTGAGAGGAGGTAGAGTCCGCATCATCTAGGATCGAGGCTAGGGTGGGACTAGGAGGAGCGCTATAGGCGCTCTGGCCATGGAGTCTGACAACTTTTTGTAAAGCCTCAGCGTGGGGACCCTTAGGGGCTTTTGTGCTGGGCTTGTCCTGCGTGGCTGAAGGGCTACCTTCAATCATGAATGGGGGTGTAGGGATCCAACCCTGTTGCTTAGCGTAGCCACACAGGTGCAGTTTAAGAGGGTCAATGGCCTTAACTAGGGCCTTTTAAACTGACTGTTGTACACCAGCATCTAGCACCTCCACCAGGTCATGCTCCAAAGACCCCTCAGGGTCATAATAGTATCCCTCCATGTCTTCATCAAAGTATTCATACATTGCTAGGGTCTGCAGAGCAGATATTCAAGTGCCTCAGGAGGATACAATATGACTAAATAAACTTCGTTGTCTCCAAGAAACTAATCTGGAGCAGTCAGGGGGACTGTCGTAATTAAGAACCCCAAAAGAAGATCAAATGTTTTAATATATATTCATAAAGCGTGGGGGGATGACCAGCAGCACTCTAGGCAGAGCCTAATCCAATTTATTAACCCTGAGAAAGTCAGTCCTACCAGGGCGTCGCCGGGGACCAGCAGAAATGGGTAGAGGAAGAGACGGAATGTGTCGCTACGCGTTTACCAAAGCCCGTAATGATCAGGCTTGAAAGAATGCAGGTTGCGGAAGCGCTCAAGACGCCTGACTACAAACACAGAAAGAGGACTGCACTTAAGGCGACTATGCGTCCTCGCTCCCCTTCTCCCACTCCATTGATTGCAAGTGGGTGCGTCAAGCCGCTCCGCTGGGAGGATGAACGCTCCCTGAATGGGCCCACAGTGATTGCGCCAGCACTGATTAAAACAATGAGGGGAAAAAAAACTCAAAATCGGTCAAAGTGAAGCACAACAGCGATGTAACAAGCCCTCTTGCCTAAACAATTAACATGCGATCAGACCACAACTTAAAATACGCCCAAAGCATCATATGAAAAAACATGAAACATAATCATTATTGAAAAACAGTAACATCAGTAGCTAAGTCTACATGTTAATGCAAATACGAGGAGATGTACATAACTAGCTGCGAAGCAGCAAAGAAAGAGGAAGCTGAATGACAGTGTAAAGGTTATATAGGGCTGAGGGCCCTTTGGTTGAAACGGGACTGTAGGTAGTCATTGGAAATGTAGTGTTTTAAACGTTTTACAATTGATTGGCTGCTGAAAATAAAGAGTAAAGAAAGAGAAGCATAATGGGCGCCTCCAGTCCTGACATAGAATTAAAAATATTTCATGAGTTTGTGGCGTCTTGGGCCTTAGGCCCTCATGCTGTTAAAACAACTAGCACACACAAGGAGGTAGTGGGTTGCACTGAACCAGGGCACATGCCCCTAGCCCGTTTTATTAGCAGGGTCACCTGACTGGTGACTCTTGTGTTGGATGGGTGAGGGGTAGATGTTAGCATTGTCCCTAGGGAGGGGTTGATCTATGATGTTTCCTACAGGACACTACAGAGTTCACTATCATTTTACAGAAGGAATTGGAAAAAAGAGTGTCTGTAGTGTCTTGCAAACAAAACAACGCTGGAACTCTTTTGGTTCCCACTGTACACTGTAGGCCTGTGACATAAGCGTTGGAGGGATGTGCTGAACGTAGGCTTAGAATGTTGAGTTCTGACTTACACGCAGCGGAGTAAAGACCGGTAAAACTACTCGACGTGTGTGGCGTGTGTAGTGACCTGCTGGTCACTGGTCTAGTCTTTCATTTGTACCAGCCACTCCCCAAGGGCTGGCTTACACCCCACCCAAAACCCATCCAACACAGGCGTCACAGGACATGTGACCCTGTTAATAAAAGGGGCCGGGAGCACGTGCCCTGCGCCAGTTCTACTAAGTATAATCCAGTGTCTGTGCTGTTACTATATATGCATGGGGGCCTAGGGCCCCACTACCTTTCATTGGCGACGAGCGGGTGAGCCTGCGTGTGTAACCGCCTTGCTGGTGGTTGAGGGGCAGAGAGAGGCCTGTGACGAGGGCACCCCCTGCTAGCAGGCTTAGGAGGTGCCTGATTGCCCGCGGGGCAGGTGAGGAGCCCGTTGGTTGAAGAAGATTATCGGGAGCCCACCCGGCGTTTGATGTGCCCGCAAGTGTGTGATGCAACCTGACAGCTGAAAGGATCGTGTGGCGAGCGAGGGGGCAATTGGCATGACCCTTGCCAAAGTCCTGCTGAGGGCCCAACTGAAGAGAGAGCAGAGCGGGAGCCCATCCCGCTTCAAAAGAGCCCGCTGAGTTTTGGGTGGGAGTTGTGCCCGCGTGACACGCAGCGAGATGGGGTGTTCCCCCGATTAAAGTAAAAAGTGGGAGAGACCTCCCTATGCCCAATGATGCGTCCCAGCAACTGCCAATCGATGAGGCAAGGATCGAGGTGGCGGGGTAAGATGCCGGGAGCAGTACCGCTAAATGAGGAGCTGCAGGGCGAACGGAGTGCCTAGGAACAGCAGCAGTACCGTGAGCACATCCATACTGCATACCTGCTCAGGCGTCTGCAGGCTGCCCCGGTCGGTTGCCCCATGTGAGAGGAGCGGTGTGAGGCGGCTCCAGACAGCGGAGAGACCCGTCACGAGGGTGAAAGACACGGAGGCTCCCCGTTGGCAGCTCCAGCCCTGCGCAGCTCAGGCGGTAAGAGAAGCTGCTGCGCAGGGGCAGGAGCAAGCGAAAGGACAGAGCAGCACTCAGCCGCACAGCAGTGCAGCGCATGCAAGGCCAGGAGATGAGAGCAGTACCCTCCCCACTCCGAGGCCTGGTGGGCCATCGCGCACAGACTAATGAAAGAAAAAACAATTATCAGGCAAAGGAGGAAAGGCTGCTGCCCTGCGGGAGGCCTGAGGCAGAGTGGACCGGTACTCAGCCTCAGGCTGAAGTAAGAGGGTGGGGTCACTGCAGTGCAGAGTACAGCGTGAGGGCCCCGCCCCTAGGAAAGACATCGCTGGAGGAGTGAGGCCTGCCGACAATTAGTGGTGAGGGGGGTGAGAAGTGCCGGTACGGTTAGCACGGACAATGACGGCAAAGGGCTGGAGTAGAAGCCCTGCCTACATGGCGTGAGGCCCCCGCGTGGCTCTGGAAAAAAACAGAAGAGTAGACACTTACCAGGACAGCAGGAGCACTACCAGCAGCAAGAGGAATCCCGAGGAAGTGCTGCCGATGGGAGAAAACTTCCTGGTGCGCCAGAGTGGTGCAAGGCCCCCGCGCGGCCTGTGATGGTGACGAGGGTGCTGAGAGGGACAGAAAGTACTCCTACGGCAGCCCAGTCAGGCAGAGGCTGTGGCCTGGAGGCCGAGAAGAAAAAACGGTGGCAGGGCCACCTACAGGTCGCAGGAGGCACTGCAGCCTGAAATGAAGGAAAAGTAACTATTTTAAAGAGACAGTGCAAGAGGCATGCACAGCAGCTAATGGACAGCTGCTGCGGTTTAAAGTTGATGGGGGAAAACGGACAATTGCCTAAACTGAAGTGACAGACCTCCCCCAAGACTCCGTCTTGCTATGGGTGAAGAAAGGACTACAGCATCAGTCAGCAAGTGAGCCCGTAATGGAACCTTAAGAAGACAGACTGCCAGGGCTTGTGTGATTTTCAGTGAAACCTACTGGCCATGGGTGGGCACTGCAGGAGTGATGACATCAGTGAGTAATGCACTTGGACGGCAGGTGTGGTACAGGGCAACAGCCCCAGGCAGCAAGTCCCTGAAGGACTGAAGAATGTGCGCTGCATGCGCGCCCAGCGGCGAAAAGACGCCATCGCGAGTCGAAGAAGTGGGTGCGCAAGCAGCCCGACGCAGGAGTACCATCAGATGAAGAAAGGAGAGCGCAAGGTTAGGAGTGCGCCAAAGATCGTATCCCAGACACTGACGATACGGTCTGGAGCCTGAGAGCGAGAAGGTAGTGAGGATGACCAGCGAGGTCAGAGAAGATGACCTGACCTGCAAGAGGTCAGCGAAGATAACCTGCGAATGGTCAAAGAAGAGGACCGAGGAGACGTCAGTGAAGATGACTGAGGAGAGGTCAGTGAAGATGACTGAGGAGAGGTCAGTGAAGATGACTGAGGAGAGGTCAGTTAAGAGGACCGAGGCGAGGTCAGTGAAGACGACCGGGGAGAGGTCACTGAAAATGACTGAGGAGAGGTCAGAGAAGATTGACCTGAATTTGACGGATGAAGTCTGAGAAGAAGTCGGAAAGGTAGAAGGTCACAACGAGTGGTCTGGACACTGACAGAGGATAAAGCATTGTCCTAGGGGTAGGACATGGCCAGGGAGACCTGTGTGAAGTGCACGTCACATGTAGAGGCCAGGACAGAGAAGACGAGCAAGAAGATGGGACCAGACCGCGTCGCGAAGTGAAAGTACAAGGAAATCGTGTGGCATGAGGACACTGCAGAAGAAGGGAAAAGAAGAAAAAGAAGAGAGGAGTGTGTGATCAGACACCTGACACACTGCAAGATACAGAAGACGACTGAGTGCAAGAACATCAGGAGTGAAGCACAGTCCCTAGGTAACATCGGTGGCACCATGAGAGGCTGGCTGCCCAGAAGTCTTCGGTTACACCAAGCAACCTGGTGACTGCAAATGTGAGCAAGCTGGACCATTTGTGAAATCCACTTTTGGGATCGCCCGGGAGACTGGATGGTGAGACTGCTCAGATGTCCTGAGTGACCTCAGACGTGGGGTCTAGAAGAGGATCCGACCACTCCACACTAGACCATGGCGATCCAGGGACAAATGCCTCAGGGATGCCGGTGAGAGCGGGTCCCGCCACGAGAGATGAGTCTACAGCCGCTCCTCCGCAGGTCCCAGGAAGACGAAGTACTTGTGTCGTAAACTGGTTATTCCAAAGACCATCCTATTAATGCCGGTGCACCAGAGTCTAGGTGGCAGGAGTAATCCTATCAGGAAACAACTACCCTCCAAGTGGAGCGAGGGGCTTGAAGGTGGGGCTCGTAGCGCTTTCTCCACGAACCTAGAGGGTGGCGTTGGAGTGACAAGGTGAAGTACACCCAGTCCAGTGGAAGCCTGTTGAAGAGGGCCTCCGGGACATCCCGTGAGAGAGGAACACCCAGGAGAGGGGCATCCTGGTGAGAAAGTTAAGTTTGTAACTACTCCACCATTCTGTAGCTATGAGCAATGCTGCTTCTGCGAAGACGCAACAACAACCAGGACGGATTTGTGAAAGTGTAACATCTACCAGATTCACTTTCACTTCACCTGCACCGTCACAATGAACTGTGTATATAGAGTCTTTTGTTGTCAACTTCCACGCCTTGAGTCCAGGGAAGACCGGATCAGGAGTGCACCACTGAACTGTGCTAAGTAGAACTGGTGATCTTAGCTGCAGTTGTACCATTGTCTTGTTCTGCAAGCAGCTAAATAGACTCAGTGGACGTTTCTGTTATTGCTTTATTCTCTCCCACAGGTTGGACTTTGTTGTTCCAGTTTGAATAAAGTTTGGGAGGGATGTAGTGACCTACTGGTCACTGGTCTAGTCTTTCAGTTGTACCAGCCACTCCCCGAGGGCTGGCTTACACCCCACCCCACACCCATCCAACGCAGGCGTCAGAGGACATGTGACCCTGTTAATAAAAGGGGCTGGGTGCACGAGCCCTGGGCCAGTTCTACGAAGTATAATCCAGTGACCATATCGTTACTATATATGCATGGGGGCCGAGGGCCCCACTACCTTACAGCATGGTTATTGGCGAGTACCTGAGCTAGTAGGATGCTACACCATCCTCAGATAGCATTGCAAAAACTGATTTTTAAAGTGCTCTACTGTTAAATCTATAAAAAGTGCCAGCTCCTCAGATTATTCTTTCCCCCTTTTAAGGAGCTCTGTCAATAACCTATAAACACCACAAATGTACCAAACGTGTTCTGAGTTTGACCAGTATATTTAAAACGCACATTTTTTTCACGCTAGTTTCTTGTACTGGCTCTAATTCGCGTTGTTTCTTGTTTGAAGGGTTAGTCCCGCCTCTTTTGGATGACATATTATACCCCTCAAAGTTCAGGTCTAGTTGCGCCCCTGGCTTTAGTTGAGCTAGCATCAACAGAAAGGTCGATGTAAAGAAACGTTGCACCCACCCTGCTCCTCCCTTCTACATGCAGCATGACATCATCACGGAGCCGACAAGGAGCCCTGGCGCAGTCTTTCTTCTATATTCATTGTGACTTCACATTACATTCAGGATCCACGTTGACAGAACGATATAGAGCCTCCGAACGCATGGTCTGCGCGTATCCTATGTTTGCGAAGGAAAAGGTGTGTTCTGGCAGCAGCCACGTTAGAGTCAGGCACCATTTTTTGTTGTATATAGAGACGCAAGATGCTTAGCACATAGATGTTTTGAAAGCAATTCGCTGGGCTGGAGTAGTGACGTGTTGCCTGATTCTAAAAGGGCCACCGCAAAAGATCAGCTCCGCCCACAGTGCTCTCGTTCACTTGTTAGCAATGCCATTTGAAGTGGGCGGAGCCCGCATCGGGCTGAAGGTAGCTGGAGAGTGCTGATGTGTTCTATAGCTACTAGATAGTCCCATCGGCACACGCAGCAGCTGGCAGCATGTCTTCACCCCCCAAGGAGAAAGCAGAGACCAAAGCCGGGCACCCACCAGCCGGTATTAATCAGACGCGCGCTTGCTTTGAATGATCACTCTTTAATTTCTTTAGGAAGGGATGGTAGAGGAGTGGAAGTAGTATGAGCAGACGGGGGACCAGGGTTGTGGACAATACACCCCTCAGTTTTAGACTGTGCTTAGTCGCTTCTGTAAGGCACTACATGTATGCAATATCTCTCTTAATAGTCTTCGCCAGAGCAGCTCAAACAGGCTTACGTCTTAAATGAGTTAACCCCTGCGCTTCTTGTGAACTCAAATTGACCTCTTTGTAGAGAGGCGACTTTTTGCATTGGATGTCTTGCCAAATCTCCACACTTTCTTTGAATCACTTGTTTCATGTCCATGTTTCCCCCATTAAAAAAGTAAGTTGCTTCATTGCTTGCCGCTTTGTCGACCCACATGGGATCAAGCCAGGACAGGGATGGTTGGCCTTGCATCACCGGTTTTAAGCCCTCCCAACTTTAGCTTTAATTATTAGTTGGTCGGAATAGAGTGGGGTATTTTCTTACGCGTGTTAATACCATTACCTCGGGGTTAGGGTTTACCACGGTTGGGAAATACTCCATATTCCGACTTTTCCACGCGAAAATAAAGTATAACGCGCAGAATCTGTTTTTTAACAACGCATATGTTTTACCCTTTTTTTTTTTTTCTGGTCCTTTTCATCTGTTAAATTTCAGGTTTGGCCGGTCGGAATTTAACATGGGAAAACTGCGAGGGTGTGATAATTAGTACACAGGTCATAAACCCGATCCCTGTGCAAACCTCTGTGTCTTGTTGGAATTTACATCACGTATGCTTCAGTAAAGCATGAGTCAATAGGTTAACAATTGTGATTACCTAAATCATTTTCAGAAAAAGCTGTCCTAATATCCTCCAGAATTGTAGATTACCCTTCCTCTGCTTTATGATTTTATAATTCAATTGCAGTTCTCACTTCGCAGCCTGTACTGTTTTATCATAGCTCCTAGATAATAAACATTTGAAAAGCACTTATCACTAAAACATCACTTAACTTTCTGACTCTAGAATGTCAAGTGTGGCCGTAGGACAGCTGTTTACTTTTGATTGCTGGTAAGATGATTCTTCATATGTGCTGCTTGCATTTTATTTTCAGTACCTTTCACTTTTGTAGTGTCCTATGTGCTGCAGGAAACACAACATAGACACAGGTTAGGGCAGAACTAGAATAAGGGTTCATGCACCCAACTCGTATTCTAATAGCAGGATCTCCTGATGGGTGATGCCTCTAAGGGATGGTTGAGGGATGTGTGTGCGACCGCCCCCTGGGAGAGGGAGCTGTACTGTGACATTTCTTTATTGACTCTATAGTGTTTCCAAAAACCAACAAGATGTCAAGGAATCCAACAGGGAAAACAAAAGAAATAAACCTCATACCACTGTAAGTCTGTTGGTCACAGAATCAATCAGCAGGACAGTGGAATATACCTAACAAATTGCTGCAACAAGGACGTATTTGCTGAAGTTCATAGTTGAATATATGGTGAGTCAGAAAACGGATGCAAACAGGTTCAGGATCTTTGACGTCCTACATGGCAGAACGATGCTTACAGAGTTTGTAGTTGGTCCTACTTATGGACGAATTTGAGAGTTTGTGGTTATTGTTCAAAAGGTGCATTAGGAAAGGAACATTGCTGGAATCATGTTGGTCAGAAAGCTTAACTACCGAAGGCAGTCTTCAAGGGACTTGTGAGCTGGTAGATGAGTTTCTGGAGTGTTTCTCAATCCCACCTCTGAATCTGGTATCCTTCAGTGGAGCAGCCCCGAGTCCAACTTCTGAGTGAAGCAGAACCTTGGGCGTGTCTCCACAAGACCACAGATGAGCCACTGCCAAATCACTCCTGGAGCTCTTTGAGGCAGGCGGATGGATCAACGGTAAAGGCATGCTGTAAATGTGACTCAGACTCCAGTGGGGTGAGCAGAAGATTGGGTTTTGCTTCGGAATGCAAAAATTGCTTCTAGACCTTATGAGCATGGTACCAATAGCCTGTCTCCAGCCCTATTCTGGACAAATGGCAGTACAATTTGTCATCTGCACAGCCATCCTTGCAAGAGATGGATATCTATATCTGTTCTTAGTTGATGATAAGACCAGTTCAATGAATGGTACCCTAGGCTTTGATTTCAAGGGTGAGATGTAGCTGTGATAAAGTCTAAACGGTATGGTTGAAACTTCAACTTGTAACTTCTTGGCAGTTGTTGGCTTGTCCATGGATATGTGGTTCTTTTGTGATGCATCAAATCTTCTTTTGAGTGCCTAAATGATTTTCTTGATGGTAATGGGAGGGCATTCATATCCCAGTGAGTTGCTTGTGATGGGTGAACGCCTATGGCCTGTGAAAGGTGATAGCGATTCATCTTGTTGTGGATGCTATGTTGCACAGGGCAGCCAGTGACCGAGCCTGCAGAGTTGGTATGTGAAGCTGTGGTTAGGACCTCTGTTGAACATGTGTGTGGCTTTTCCCTGGTTCTCTTGCTTGGCCTTCACCAAGTCATTGTTCTTTGACAGTGGCCTGTGTGCTGTTGGTTGATGGATGCATTCACACCAGTACTTCAAGTATTTGTTGATATATTCTTTTTCTTGTGTAGGAGAGTGCTTCGGGTACTTAATTGTCAACTGGCGAGCGACTCCCTTCTCTTATTTCTTCTTGGTGCTCCGAGATGGCACCATTTGTGTTCAAGCTAATTGAGCTTCTGTGGTAGAGTCTGTGCATTAATGGTGATGCTGACTCTACTCCACTTCACAGATGGCATTTAGTCTGATGTGGCTCCATGTTACGTGTTCTAATTCATGAGTGAACTTCGAGGTCAAAAGGTCTGTGAGTGGAGTTGTGGGCAGCAATGAGGTTGTAGTCGGGATTAATGTCTTGTGGCAGAAGCTGGAGGTAGCACACCTTAGACTGGCACCTGAACGTGGATGACTGTGCATGCCCTTTTACTGTCTCTTTCTTTGGCCACCAAAACGCATTTGGGAACAGGATGCTTGACACTTTTTGCAGTGGGCTCTCATTCAGTGTATCTTAAGGGCTACAGCATGGCTGTGGAGGGCATGGCTTTCTTTGCTTCCACCTTTTTTTTTATTGAGCCTTAGGACCTTGTAGGACTGGTAGTCTCTAGGCAACAGGCGTGGTGTACCCTGGGTTTACCACAAAACGGTAACTGCTTTGTGCTGTTTCATGTCTGTCTGCTTGAGCCTGATGGTAGGCATGCATATTTTAAATTTTTATTTTTTTCATTGGACCCGTCACTTGGATCCCGAGGGATCCAGCTGCTGCAGTACCGTTCCTTTCCTGTGGGACGGCTATGTAGTCCGCTGTAGTTTCAGCAGTTGCTTTGATGCTCGTTTCTGCCTGTGGCAGTCCAAGGAGCGCAGAGGGGAAGGGAGTGGGGGGGGGGGAGGGGGAGTGTAAGCTGCAGGGGAGCCAATGCCACGTACACAACAGTCTTTTAATTAGCAGGGTCACCTTTTTAGTGACATCTGTGATAGATGGGTGTGTAGATGTGTGCCCACCTATCACACCTTTAGAGGATGGATCAGTACTGTGACGTACTTATGCACACTGCAAGTGTGTCTCCACTTGAGTATTCTAATTCTTTTTAGCTTTCATAATTTCACAAACATTTACAGTATTTGTAATAGCAAGTTAGCATAATCGTTTACAGTATTGTTTATCTTCATTGATTAAAGCAGAAACCATATCACACAAAAACAATAACATTTTGGTCAGATATGAGAGTCTTGAGCTAGAAACAATTTGTGTCTGCCATATTGGCATGACTCATTCTGACAGCTTGTTTCTTCTGTCATGAGGCATGTCTACATCAACACAGTAAGAATGATATAATTTATCACCCTATTAGTACAGATCGAATAGCAGCTCCATCTATTCTTGTGGCCCTAGGCGATGTATAGGAACCATATTGTATCCCTTTTACTGTGTACAATAATTAAAAACAATCTGATGAGCTGGGAAACCCGTCGGGTAGCAATGTGCTTAATAAAACTCCCTGAATTGAATGTGTCTATTCCAGGCATTTACCCCATACTTCTTAAAAATGTATACAGACAGTCATTTAGTCTACGTATTATTTTTTCTTTTGTACCCAATGTATGATATAATCTAACCAAGACTGAAATTATGGTATTACGGCTGATTCCAGTGTTGTAGTATCTCCACTTTTGCCACCGCCATGGTCCTAGAGATCCATCGCTCAGTGTGAAAGGGTAGAGAGGATAATAATGACATGTCATATAACAGGACAAGTCTCCCTGTCAGAAGTGTAATCATCTCAACTTAATTTGTATTCCAAGTCCCATATTGCACGCCAGTAGCGGGAGAGTACTCCCACAGAATGTGTACAGTATCACAATTTTGAGCATTGCATCTCCAACATTTAGTGTCATCTATCATGCATGCCCTTTGTATTTTAACCTGTGACCAATGTCATTGGCGCAGGATTTTATAGTAGCTAAATTGTAGCTTAGCTTCCCTTAGTGTCTTATCATGATCCTCTAAAATGCTCAGCCAACCTTCGTCTGGGATTTCAATGCCCAGTGTCGCTTCCCACCATTAGTTGAAGAGCCTTTGCATTTTTTTGTGAGAAAAGAATGTTGGTTTGTGTTTGATATAGCTCCGACATAATCCCTCTGTGTTCTTCCCATTTCCTAATATATCGTTAGAGTGGGTCAGTCTCGAGCAAGTATGGCTGGGTACCCAGGGTATCCCTGAGACTATGAGAGATTTGCAGATACCTCCATTGTTGCGATCGTGATAGACCATATTTTTGCATGAAAATAGCACTATATCACCATCTTATACCAGGTTTGTATTTATCTCCACAAAGGGACCTTTCTATTTCCACACCTCAAATTTGTATACTTCTATTCCTTCGAATGTAAGTGGATGATGTCAGAGGACTGCAGTAAGGTGTGTGTGCTCTCCCATTGGATATTGTGGGGAGTGGAATAAGGGGTTGTTGCATGTGGGTGCAATTGCTGCAGAGTACCGTTAGTTCGCTTTTGCCCCAAGGAGTTGTTTTTCCATATGGACCTACGTCTGTGTTTCTCCGTGTGTCTTCAGTCAGTCAGTCAAAATTTCATTCTTTTGCAGTGTTTCCAAAGCATATAAAGTACACAGAATAAACAGTAACACAGTTTGTATAAAAATCTAGTACATAAAACCAGATAAATACCATTAAAATGCCAATCAGGCCAACATCATAATCAATAACATTATAAAGTGCATAGTACCATCAACATTTTGGACAAGTCATGTTTCATCAGACCGCAAGACTCTCAAAGAGGACCTCCTCATAAATAGATACTGTATAAAGTGCCGGTTAAGTATTGATAAAATCACATTTCATCAGCACTCAAGGCTCCCAATCTGAACAAGCTCTTCTGCATTTCCAAGAATACCAAAGAAATGAGGCTGTTACAAAGCATACTAATGGGTCACGACGTTTTTTAATTAAAATAAAGGGCTGGGCGGCATTGTTTAAAAATATATTTTCTTAAGAGTGAGAATACAGAAGATCAGTCTGCTCTGACCTTCCATCACATGGGCAGGCTGATAGATCTTACAGCGTGTACCTTTTGCTTGGAAGAAAAACATCATCAAGGGAATGAAATTAAATGAAAACCTCACCAGAATGAAGCGGTGCTGGGGGTTCGTTACAGACTCTAAATACCAGTGCTTGCTCTGCAAAATGGGGGGGGGGGACGGGGGGACGACGACAAAGTATAGCTTAACAGAGGATTTTGATCTATTTTCCGCCTCTCTCTTCTGCGCCGCCTTCATTCTTCAATAAAAAGATTTTCTTAATTCTCGTTTTTGAGATGGCTGCACAGCTAGTAGGGTTTTTGTATAGTTCAGCCTGCCCCAATGAACTCAGTGTGCACTGCACATACTGCAACCAGGCAACCTTATGCGCATTATCCAGGGACACACAGTCCCTGATGATGCTCTGGGTTAGATTAACTGTGTCCCTCCTCCAGATTGAATGCCATAATAAAATAGGGGCAAGTCTGATAACATCAGAGAGGTATGGGGAACCAAGTTATGTGTGACAATTATAATTAGAGCAACTGCGAGGAAGTGCCAGTAACCTTTTGAAAAACCTTTCCTTTTGTCATTGAAGAGAGTCTATTTCCACCAAACCCCTGCCCCATACGTTGCATAGGTGATGGTCTTTGCACTGTATACTTTTTTTATGGTCTCAATAGGCGTGGACCCTAGCTTCTTCTTAAAATTAAAAATAGCTGACACACTTCTTTCCATTATGAGACTCTATATGTAATACTGGGGTTTCTTATAACTTGCCCCTGCCACCAGTACAAAAGATTTTGCTTCATTAACACGTAGCTCCAAGCTTTTCATAAACTCTGAGTAGGCCTCCATCAATCTCTGTAAGGCCACCCCCGTACTTGCTATTAATACAGCATCGTCTGCATAGACTAAAATTGGAAGGGGAGCTGCATTAAAAGAGTGGACCCTGACAATACGGCTTCCACCCCATCAGTATAGATCAAAAATAACAGGCGATGACGCAGCCTTGTCTGACTCCTCTCTTAATCTAAAAAAGCCTTGTGCACTCCCCATCCCTACTATAGCGCGCACGCTGTTGCTTGTGAGTACATCTGGCGAATAAAATGAATTATACCAGTATCTATGCCCATGTCCTCCATGATTGACCATAGCTTAGAGTGGGACACACAATTGAAAGTGGAGGAGTAGTCCACGAAGGCCATACAAATCTGCCCGCTCTTAGCCATCGTATATTTTGCAACAGTCGAGCTCAGGTTAAGACAATCAATCAATCAGGTGTTTGTTAAGCGCGACTACTCACCCGTAAGGGTCTCAAGGCGCTGGAGGGAGGGGGGGGGGTACAGGTTCCAGTTCATCAAGGAGGGGGTTTGTCGAAGAGCCAGGTCTTGAGGTTACTCGCGAAAATGGGGAGCGATGTCTGTCTGAGGTGGAGCGGAAGGGCGTTCCAGGCTCTGGCCGCGAGGAAGGAGAAGGAGCGGCCTCCCGATCTGGTCTTTCTGGTGCGGGGGACCACGGCGTAGGAGAGCTGGGCTGATCGTAGGGTCCTTTGGGGTGCGTGGAATTTGAGTCGGCTGTTCAGGTATGCTGGTCCGGTGTCATGGAGGGCCTTGTGTGCATGGGTGAGAATCTTGAAGGTGATTCTAGCCTCGATAGGGAGCCAGTGGAGTATGCACAGGTGCTGGGAGATGTGGCAGTGTGTTGGCAGGTTGAGGACCAGTCTTGCGGCGGCGTTCTGGATGTTTTGTAGCTTGCGGGTGAGGTTTTTGTTTATTCCGGCGTAGAGTGCGTTGCCGAGTCTGCTGGTGACGAGGGCGTGAGTGACTGTCTTTCTGTGCTCAAGGGGGATCCATTTGAAGGTCTTGCGTAGGAGGCGGAGGGTGTGGAAGCAGGAGGATGCGACAGAGTTGATCTGGCGGTCCATTTTGAGCTCGGAGTCCAGGATGATTCCAAGATTGCGTGCGTGGTGGGTGGGGGTGGGTGGGCTTCCGAGGGCGGGGGGCCACCAGGTGTCGTTCCAGGCATCGGGGTTTGGGCCCATGATGAGTACTTCTGTTTTGTCGGTGTTGAGTTGTAGGCAGCTGCTTTTCATCCATTTGGCGACTGCTTCCATGCCTTCTTGAAAGCTGTGTTTGGCGGTGTTGGGTTCGTTGGATAAGGAGAGGATGAGTTGGGTGTCGTCTGCTTTTGACACAATGTTGAGTCCGTATGTTCTGACGATGGGGGCGAGCGGAGCCATGTAGACGTTGAAGAGCGTGGGGCTGAGGGAGGACCCCTGGGGGACTCCGCAGGTGGTTGGTGTAGAGTCCGAGAGGAAAGGGGGGAGTCTGACCCGCTGCGTTCTGCCGGAGAGGAAGGAGTGGATACAGTCAAGGGCCTTGTCCCGGATTCCTGCGTCGTGGAGTCTGCGTATTAGGGTGCGGTGAGAGATTGTGTCGGACGCCGCTGAGAGGTCGAGGAGGATGAGGGCTACTGTTTCTCCTCTGTCTAGTAGGGAGCGGATGTCGTCTGTTGCGGCGAGGAGGGCGGTTTCTGTGCTGTGGTTTTTTCTGAAGCCGGATTGGGAGGAGTCGAGGATGTTGTGCTCTTCGATGAAGGTGGCGAGTTGGCTGTTGATGGCTTTCTCAATTACTTTCGCTGGGAACGGGAGCAGGGAGATGGGTCTGTAGTTCTTGAGGTCGGTGGGGTCCGTCGAGGGCTTCTTCAGGAGGGGGTTGATCTCTGCGTGTTTCCAGTCGTCGGGGAACGAGGCGTTCGTCGGGGAGCGTTGATGGTGTGGTGGAGCATGGGTGCGATGGTGTCGGCAGCTCTGTTGAAGATGTGGTGGGGGCAGGGGTCCGTGGGGGCCCCGGAGTGGATTGACTTCATTGTCTTCAGTGTGTCTTCGGTGGTGAGGGCTGTCCAGTTGTCAATCGTTGGCTTCAGGGTGCCGTGGGTGGCTGGTGAGGGTTCAGTGTGTTGGTTGTCTTTGTCGAAGTTGTCGTAGATGTTATTGATTTTTGTGGTGGAAGAAGGTGCTGAGTTTGTTGCAGAGGTCTTGTGAGGGAGGGATGTCAGTAGACTCGCTGGTGGGTTGGGCGAACTCCTTGATGATGTTGAAGAGTTCTTTGCTGTTGTGTGCGTGAGAGGAGATTCTGTCTTCAATTGCTTTTTTCCTCGTTTTTCTGATGAGTTGGTGGTGGGCGTTGGGGGCGGCTCTGAAGTCGTTGTGGGCCTCTGTGGATTTGGAGTTCCTCCAGGCCTTTTCGAGGTGGCGGCACGTGCGTCTGGACTCTCGCAGTTCGGTGGTAAACCATCTGGCTTTCTTGGCGTGAGAGTTGTTGTTTTTCTTGAGGGGGGCTATGGTGTTGGCGCTGTCGGAGATCCATCTGTGCAGGGTTCGGGCTGCGGTGTTGGGGTCGTCGTCTTCCGTGATGGTTGGGGTGGAGCTGCTGAGTGAGGAGGTGAGCTGGTCGTCGGTGATTTTGGTCCAGTTTCTTCGTGGGAACAGGTGCTGGTTCCTGTGGAAGGGGGGTGTTCTGAAGGTGAAGTGGACGCATCGGTGGTCTATCCTTGGGAGTTCGGTGGTGTGGCTGAAAGTGATGGAGTTTCCTGTTGTGAAGAGGGGGTCGAGGGTGTGTCCTGCGTGCGTGGGTTCGGTCACGATCTGGCGGAGCCCAATGTTGTGGAGGTTGTCCAGGAGGGATGTGGTGTTGGGGTCCAGTTGGTTGTCGAGGTAAAAGTTGAGGTCTCCCAGCAGGGTGTAGTTGGTGGATGCGATGGCATGCGGGGAGATGTCTGTGATGGGTTGGCGAATGGTCCGCGGGGTCCAGGGGGTCGGTAGATGATGGTTCCCCAGAGGGTGGTGGTAGGGCTGGCCAGTATCTTGAAGTGAAGGTGTTCCATCAGGTCTGTGGGCTCGTCGGGGGGCGTGCTCAGGCGGAGGGTGGATTTGTGGACGATGGCGATTTCCCCCTCCCGGGCGGGTGGGGGGGGGTCCTTCCTGGAGATCTTGTATCCTTTGGGAATGGCGATGTCCGGTCCCGAGGTGGTGTTGGTCCAGGTTTTGGTGAAGAATGCTCCGTCCGGGGTGGTGGTGTCGAGGAGGTCCCAGATTTCGGTGGTGTGTTTGTGGAGTGTTCGGCCGTTGAGGAGGATGCATTGCAGGGTCTTCGGTTCGGGTGTGTTCTTGCGGGCGGGTTGTGCTGGGTCAGTGTTCCTGGCGGTGCTGTAGGTGTGCCGGCATCGGTGACAGCTGAAGGGTCCGTGGGTGTCGGCTGGTGATGATAGCTTGCAGTTATTGTTGCGACCTGGGTTGAGTGCGTGGAGTGCCGCTGGGTCGTAGCGTTGGTGGTTCGGAGATCCAGGGTTCCTGTCGCTGGTCGCGGTCGGGTCGCAGACGGGCTAGCCTTTGGCGTGCCCGCTGCGCAGCGGCTTCTATTAAGTAGGGGTCAGGGAGGGCTGGACAGCTGGGAGGCGGGGAGGAGAACTGGAACGGGCTGGTCGCGCTGGGGGGGAGGGGCAGCAGCGGCGGGGGAAAGGAGGCCAAAAGAGCGAGGAAAAGTGAAATAAAGAGAGAAAGTGCAGAAAGAATAAAGGGTGAAACAGAGCAGAAAGCAGAGAAAAAGTGAAGAAAAGCCTCTAGGGTGAAGAAGCTAGAGGGTGACACGGAGCAGAAGGAGAGCGAGGAAAAGTGAAATAAAGAGGTTAAGACATTGGTCTACAATCCTCTTGCCCCTTTGGGAGCCATACTGTGCTTGGATCAAAATGTTCCTCTCTCGAGCCCAGTCCTCCAAACTGTTTAGCAATAAGTACCCCATCAATTTAGCAGTGCTATCTATAAGTGAAATTGGTCTATAATTTTGTGGTAAAGATTTATCCCCCTTTTTAAAGATGGGCATTATTATAGTATTTTTCCAAGAGACGGGGGAGGGGGCCCACCTTGCTTATTTCTTAAAAAATGTTAGTCATCAATGGGTCCCATTATTCGTGATGGTCTAGGAAAAAATCTATGGGGACCCCATCAGGACCTGGGGCCTTGGCGGAACTACATTGAGCCAATCCACGGCTCACCTTCGCCAGTTTTTGAACACTAGGTGTTTTTTGGGGTTACCTGCGTAATGGAGGATAGGGAAGCCGGGAGTCCATCGACCACCCCAAACGTTTTCCTGAAATACACCCTCCATGCTTCCTCACTAACATGAGTATCCGAAGTTGGGTCAGTATCCTCTTTAAGGAAGGACACATTTATCACACACCAGAAATCCTGACAGTTTTTAGAAATCGCCGCTTGAGAGAGGTCCCCCCACCCCCCAAGCTTCCTCCCTCAAACCTCTTAACCTAGCTTCCCGGGCCTCTCTATGAATTACACAGCTCCTTAACCAGTCTATGGTCTCTTGGAGATGACCTAAGCACGCTATGTAGGTCTTTAAGAGTCTTTGCGCATGTTGCATTGAACCAACGAACTAGCGGGATCTCCTTAGAGGAGTTAACCCTAACCAAATTGATTTTGACTTTGCCCAGTATCTCATAAAAGGCTATTAATACGTTTTCCTGCTGCAGATCAGGGTCTAGACATATCATTACCTCCCACAATAGTTTAGATAATATCAAACGGACCACCTCCTTATTAATTTTGTCCCATTTTAGTAAGAAGCCTTTCTTTCTTGCAAAAATTGGCTTTGAGGTCTTATCTGCTACGGAGTTATTGCCACTCTCCCATAACATGGATAAAGAGAGAAAATAAACAAGAATGATGGCAGTGGTCCTAGTCAAGCAACAGTCAGCACCTCTGCAGAATTTCGCATAAAGTAAATCACGGAAAACATTTTGTTAGCGTGCTCAATGTTAAGCACCGTGCCATCCACAATGCTACTCAATATGAAGAGAAAAAACAATTCCTCCAAACATATTTTATAATATAATTCCAGATAACAGAGCACAGCAAAAGAATTTCAAACTGGTAAACAGACAACCAGTAAAGTGTTTAATACAAAAAAATCAGAGACAAATTCTTGACACGTTGATGTTGAAAAATTATATCGGCACGTAGATGTTGATATTACACAGCCAACACATGTTTCGTCGTAAAACTACTTTTTCAAGGCTTAAAACCGGTACTCATACGTTTCAAGGAAGATAAGCGATCCAGTTTTTTTAAAAGTCAGCAATCAAAGTTTAGACGGCAGCAAAAAAACAAGTAAGGTTTCTTTATGGCGGCTGCCGACACTGTGTAAGCGTACATTGAAATCTGACCTGGACGGGGTTCGGATTGACGTTCGCATGAACTCTTGAATGTTGAACACTTTTGCTTTATGAAACGCTTATCATGACGTTTCCTTCAATCACTTTACGTTGTCTTTAAATGATTACTTGGTTTTTGCTGCCGTCTAAACTTTGATTGCTGACTTTGAAAAAAACTGGATCGCTTATCTTCCTTGAAACGTATGAGTACCGGTTTTAAGCCTTGAAAAGTCGTTTTACGACGAAACACGTGTTGGCTGTGCAATATCAACCTCTACGTGCCGATATAATTTTTCAACATCAACGTGTCAAGAATTTGGAATTTGTGTCTGATTTTTTTGTATTAAACACTTTACTGGTTGTCTGTTTACCAGTTTGAAATTCTTTTGCTGTGCTCTGTTATCTGGAATTATGGATAAAGAGAGCACTGCATGGTCACTATATGCAGAGAAGTTTGGTTCAGCTTGGGTAATTTCCCCACACAGAGTTTCGAAGGGTAAAGCAAAGACTATGGTTGAGTCGTACTCATTTCGCCCAAATTTCTTGGCAAATTCACCTGTGGCCAGATCTACCATATTAATTACCTCAAGATTTCTAATTATTATCATCCTGTTTAGTAGGTTGCAATAGTCCTTGTGTATGAAGTGGGGGATAACCTCTGCCCTCACCAAGGAACCCGACATCACCAGACAGTTTCCAGCAAGGTATGAAGGACGTCGCATCCTGGATGAGCAGCAGCTGCCTGAAGCTCAACTCGGAGAAAACGGAAGTCCTCGTCCTCTGATCCACCCACTCCGCGTGGGACGACACCTGGTGCCCCCCCGCCCTCGGCAACCCTCCCACACCTATGGACCACACCCGCAACCTCGGCATCATACTCAACTCCTCCCTCACCATGAACCGACAGATCAACGCTGTATCTTCCACGTGCTTCAACACCCTCCGCATACTCTGCAAGACCTTCAAATGGATCCCCCACAAATCCAGAAAGACCGTCACTCACGCACTCATAACCAGCAGACTGGACTACGGGAACACCCTCTACTCCGGAATCAGCAAATCTCTGCTCCACAAACTCCAGACTGTCCAGAACGCTGCAGCCAGACTCATCCTCAGCATCCCACGACAAGACCACATCACTCAGCAACTACGAGACCTCCACTGGCTCCCAGTTGAAAAGAGTCAGTTTCAAGCTGCTCACTCACGCCTACAAATCCCTCCACAACACGGGACCCAATACCTGAACGAAAGAATCTCCTTCTACGCCCCCAAGAGAAACCTCCGCTCTGCCGACCTTGCCCTGGCCAAAATCCCTCGTATCCGCAGAGCTAGAACGGGAGGAAGAGCCTTCTCCTACATCGCGGCCAAGACCTGGAACTAACTCCCCCTCAGCATCAGACGGACCCCCACACTGCAGGCATGCAGGAAGAGCCTCAAGACCTGGCTCTTCAGATGAATCTGAGCTGCCTGAACAGCCCCCCTCCTCCCCCCAGTGCCTTGAGACCCTCACGGGTGAGTAGTGCGCTTTACAAATCCCTGATTGATTGATCCCTCCTCATCCACTAGACCACATACGGGGTTCATCATATGCTTCAGCAATGAGCATTGAAATCTCCCAACCATACTATGTTAATACGTTTTTTTAGAGTGTGCTTCGCAAATGGCATCTATCTCCTTTTCTAAAAGCCCCACCACAGAGGCCATGTTCCCACCGAAAATATTGTTGTGATAATTAATCAGAAACCAGTCCCAATCACCATAGCCTTCACATAACAAGGTATGGAAATATGGACAGGAGCTATAATTTTTTATTTACTTTTAAACTCTGCGTGTTTGCTATTAGTGTTACGATGCCACTCCTCTCTCTACCAGTCAGGGAAGGAACTGCTGCAGTTTATAATGAGCGGTACCCATCTAGGAAAATTGGGCCTACTGCCCAGGTCTCCTGGAAGCTCAAAACCTTCTGCTCTCTCACAATGCTTAACCAATCTGCATTGCTCAGCTTTAGACCAAGACTTGTTACTATTTGTTAGACAACCAATACCTCCTGTCTTATTTCCTGCTGATTGCCCGGAAAGGGAACTAGGTGGGTAGTACTCAGTCTGTCGCAAGACTCCAGGTCCATCAAGGGGCTAAAACGGTTCTCAACCCTCACTTCAGATCTAGCAGGGCCTGAGTTACAAGAGACAGAGGGGCGACGTGTGGCAGTACTACCCCCCATAAGCTCAGATATCGGAGGCCTTATGGGGCTATAAAAATAGTCCAGTGGAAGACCAAAAATGTGTGTGCCCAAAGAGTGGGCATTTGGAAGTTCCCTTAGCAGATCTCTTGTCACACTTCAATCATTAAAATTCACAATTATGCAATCGCCGTCTAATACTTTTGCAGACGGACCCACCCACCCAACTCTTCTTGCCAAGATAATATTTCTATTGAGGGCGCCTACTCCTTTCGCCTGGTTCGTCAGCCAGTGAAGTTCCTTGGCTATGAGGTGCTCAATTGATTCCGACTGACCCTCTTTCAGCTCCGGAATTTTGACCATGACAAGAACATATGGAGTGGCAGCTGGAGGGAGATTTATCTTGTGGAACCTTTTGCCACCTTGCCTTGCCCCCGCCCTAGGAGCCTCCCTATTTACTCTTTCCCCGTTGCATACTTCTGTGAAAGCAAGGGGGTCTAGGGCCTTCTCGTGTGTCTCCACATGGTATGGGGTAGGCTGAATTGTTTGGATAGAGCATTCCATTTCCCTCTGGGAACTCAGTTGGTGTGGGTAGTTAATCCTGCTCTTCACACCCACCACTTCACCCAACAATGGGGGTCCCTTAGTGGATTGAAATGAGACACTGATTTAGTACTCCCATCAACAACCTGGGTTACAGCCCCTCGTTCAATCAGTGTAAATAAACTCTTTTCAATTATACTCAATCTGTGCACTAAAGTTTATAACAACAGAAATTGCACTTTCTTTTCTCACACACAAGTCGTCATTACAGTTAGTGAGGTTGTCTTTTGCAGGGGGTTCCGCGATCTTAAGACGGTTTAAGCTCTTTGGTCCCTTAGGTAACCTTAGTCGCCTTGGGCTTTATGCCACCCCTGCTGATTGGCTTTCCTCTTACCCATTGGTAATGAAATGATGCCCGTCCTTCACGTCGAAATAGACCCGAAGGAAACAGCTTAGTGGGGAGGCACAGCCCAGCCTCCTCTGGTCACTGGCGGGATGATGACGCGCTTAACAGTGCTGCAAAGGTGGTTGGGAGTGTGGTCCCCCTTTCATGACTCCCACAAACTCTGGACTGCTCCCCCGCACACAAAGGGTCCAGGCGGCTTAATACACAAGCTGTGGGACGATGACTCGCTTATCCGCGCGGGAAGGGCCGCAAAGATGGTGGGGGAGAGTAGTCCTTCCCCTTTCCTTGACTCCAGCAAACGCTGGACTGCTCCCCCGCACTCAAAGGGTCCAGGCGGCAACATGCAGTCAATTCAATGCTTGGGGAGCAGAAATTTTTCACCAGCAAAAGAGACCCAGATGGGTCACCTTATAAGTCAGATCCGAAGCTGGCTTACCTTTTTGCCTTTTTGCTACCGGAGTCCTGAGCGGAATACACACTTCTGCCGGTAAAAAAGGGCATCAGCTGGAGTAACCAGCCCCATTGCCGATGCGGAAGCACCCCTTTCGGCTCCTGTTCTCAGCCGTGCCCTCACAGTTCATAGGTTCGCATGGGACCCACGGTCAGGCTGGAGCCCTTGAGCCTGACCGCCGGCAATTGATAGCATCCAATATGTCCAGTATGGGCCGCCGGTATCGCCTGGAGCACAGCCCCCAGTTCCTCTCTTTTCGCTGCTCCCCTGCTGCAGCGCCGACACCGACAGCACCAACAGCGGCACCACCAACGGACTGCTGCAGCCCACAGCTCGCCTGCGACCTGCACACGGTTCGTAGCTCCTCCTCACATCAGGTATGTCTGTGTGTCTTGCAGCCTATAAACAGTCTGTGCCATTTGGGAAACCGACCAGTATGACTCAGTGTGTGTGGTAGACGTAGGCCAACCAGTATGAATCGGTGTGCGGAGATGTAGGCTTCCTGCTGTCGTCATGGCACATAATAGACACTTTAAGTCTGTCTGCTTTCACCCCAGATAAATCTTCTGATACTATTGTCAATCTCTATACTTTCACAGGTAGCATGCTAAAGCTGTAATTAAACCTCTAAGTCACACACAAAGACAGTTGTAGTTTAGACCAGTTACTAAATTCAGTTTTAACTAGGGTGGGATTAATGTTCTAGTTTATCATATTAGTAAATCCTGTTTGAGATGTTCTTGGAGCAATTTAAATGATTCCCCTATAGAGACTATGGTTGCGGTTGAAGTCATTGGTAGTGCCTCACACTTGGACCAATTAATCTTGTAGAACAATAATTCAGAGAAGGAATTGCTCACTGACTTTAAGGCTGGTATGGAATTAGACAGGTGTGAGAGAGATACTAATATATCATCTGTGTATTATAATACTTTATGTTCCCCCATTACCGTATTTACAGCTTGAATTTTCAGATCCTTGCAAATGGCGAAAGCTAGGACTTCAATCGGTATCAAATCCGAGAGGAGGCATCCCTTTCTTGTTCCTCTTCTTGTATCTAAGAAGGGTGGAGAAAATCTGCCACAGTTCACTGAGGCTTTAGATTCGTATATAGCCAGTGGTTCTTGTTGATTAAAAGATTTTCCTGGACCCATTTTCCCATTACTTGGAACAAGTATGCCCATTCCACTCTGCTAAAATGCCGCTTCAGCACCTAATAATATCAAGACTTTGTCGTCCTCCTCATGTTAGGTTAGTCATGGTAAGTGAGAGAATGTTCTTAAGTGGTTCACCGAGGATAGCCTGGGTCTAATCCCCTACCTGGAATGGGTGGATCAATGACAGGATGAAGTGTATGAGTCTATTGGCTAAAACCTTTGGCAATGTTTTTATGTTTGTGTTTGAATGTATTGGCCTGTAATGTATGCATTGTAACATCTCTACTGGTTTTTTTTAATTAAGAAAATTCTGACCCTATTAAATTCGTTTATAAGGGTTCAAGTCTTAGGAGCTTCCTGCAAGAGCTTCCGTAATAGTGGTTCTATCAGTGGCTTTGTTAAATTTATAGAACTCTACAGGTATCCCGTCGTCCCATAGCACTTTGCTAGTTGCCATCTCATCTGTTGCTTTCTCAGTCTCCTCATCCCTGTGTAGTAGCCTGATCAGTTGAAAGTTGTGGTATATCTAACTTCCCCATAATCTAATTTTCCCATTTTCCTTAGGTTTTCTGTCAGTTACCTCCATTCCATACAAGCGCTGATAGACTGTAGTAAATTATTTCAAGATATCTTGTGGACCTGTTAGGAGCACGTTCTGTTCATTCCTAAGAGCAGGCATCAGTCTATGAGAGCCAGTCTGTTTCATTTGAGCTGCCAACATCCTTCCAACTTTTTTGCCTCTTTCATACTGGCATTGTTTTAGCCTGAAAAGGGATGATTCAGCCTGAGAAGTATATAAGGAATACAAGTCATGTTGGGCCTTGACTAATACTCAAATTCGTTAGAGTTTGGCATCCAAAGGCAGGCTTTAGCATGAAAGGCAGTATTTCTGAAATACTTTATATTCTCTGTTAATCCGAATTCAGCTCTCTTGCAAATATGTGCTGGCAGGAAATCATCAATTCTGCCCATAATGGCCCATGGAGGACCTATATGACAGATTCCTTTCAAACCTTCGGATGACAGGCTCAACGGCCAACTTAGATGGCCTCATTATGCCTCGAGCACCTTCTGAACCAATCAGCTAAACTTCTTTCACACCACTTGGATAAAGGTACAATTGCAGCTAAAAAAGCGTGCCTGGTCAGTCATGAATTCTTACGAAACTCTGAGCATTCAGACTTATTTGACTAATCATTTCTTTACCCGTATGCGAGACTCATTGCTGAACTTAAGACTTGGTGCTTATCCAACTAAAGATGGGACATTGAAATGGCTAAATAATAATTGTAGGCTCTGTGGCTATCCGCAGGAAACACTATTGCATAGAGTATGTATTTGTCCAAGTTTATTAAGTGCTCGTCAAATCTTGCTAAAACTTTATTTTTAAAAGTGGAGCTGAGAACGTGTTATCAAATGCTCATTTTATGTTTATCCGGCAATTCTATTCCACTTATTTGACGGTTTGTTAAGTTTTTGGTGGAGGCTGAAATAAAATTGACCATTTTTACGTAACATGTCTTTTTATAGTAAATACCGCAGTTTATCTGTTGATAGTCGACCAATTGAATTAAGTATCAATAATTACTATTAAGCTATAGTATTTTTTTTTTTTTTAGAGTTACTGTGTTTCTCAAAGGTTGAACAAAGTGAATCATTCAACGGTATGCACTTTTAGCATGTTTGTACAGGTTTCACGACTGTATTGCACATGCTTTACTATTAAGTAACATTTGGTTATAAGCTAATAGACCTAGAGTTTATGGCCTCGTAATGTGTTCTAGTTCCATGAAATGCTATCGGTTATGATTCTGTTAGATAATGTTAAGATTATTTGCTCGCATATATGCGAAATGCATTTTTGAGATTTACCTCGGTATACTGAATTACAAGGTTGAAAGTATGGGAAAAGATTATTTGGTCATGCTATCATTGTCCATAGTAATGTTGTTTATGTTAAAGGGATTTATAAAGCGCAGGACAAATCACCCCCGAAAGGGTCTCTTGGCACTGTGGCATATAGACAGGAAAGATAGAATCAGAAGAGCCAAGTTTTGAGCAGTTTTTTAAAGCTGGCAGAATCGGGATTGGTCCGTATGTTGAAAGGCAGTCTGTTCCAGTGGTGGGGAGCAAGATAAGAGAAGGATCTCCCACCATATTCGGCCGTGTGTATACGTGTGGACGTAGCAGAGATTGGGACCTGAGGTTATTAGTGGGCAGGTACAGTTGCAGTTTCTCTTGCAAATAGAGGGGGCTGTTGCCAGACGGAGACTTGTGAACAAGGCAAATACTTTGAACAGGGAGCGTTTTCTCACCGGCAGACAGTGCAGGGATTTCAGAGTGCGCTCAGAAGGGGTACGAGAAGGGAGTTTACAGCCGTGTTATGAACCACCTGAAGTTTAGACAAAAGAGCATCATTTGCAGCAACCTTAAGAGCGTTGCTGTAGTCTAGATGGCTTATAATCAGTGTCTGAGTAAGGGTTTTACTGGGTTTGGAGTGGCAACCATTGGAAAGTCTTCCTGAGCAGGTGCATCATCCCAAAGCAGGCACCATAGTTGAGCTAACCTGCTCTGTCAGTGAAAGATTCTCATCTATCAGGATGCCCAAGTTTTTCCCTACCATTTTAAGGAAGGGGGCCGTGCCCAGTTCCAGGGGCCGCCAGTCATTTGACCAGTGAGCATGGGCCTTACCTTAAAGCAGAATCTCTGACTTTTTGCTGTTCAGTTGTAAGCAGTTCGACGTCATCCAGAAAGCTATCTTCTTCATACTATCACTTATTCTAATTTTTGCAGATTCAGGATTGGGTCCCATGATGATTATCAAGTGAGTATCATCTGCGTAAGAGATGACTTCAAAACCGCAGGATCTTACCACTTGAGCCAAAGGGGCCACATAGATATTAAAAAGTGTGGGGCTTAGGGAGGAGCCCTGTGGCAACCCTTTGTCTAGGGCCATGGTAATGGAGTTGAAGGGCTCTGGATGTTCAGGTTAAGTCTGGTTACTAAGGAAGTTTTTGAGCCATCCAAGAACCTTTCCACCGACACCAATCTTGAGGAGTCTCTGGATCAAGATAGTGTGTGAAATGGTGTTGAATGCGGCGGATAAGTCGAGGAATACCAGCATAGCTACCAGACCTTCGACAAGAGGAAGTCTGATGCCGCCACCAGCGCAGTTTCTATGCTGTAGGAGGCACGAAAACCTGACTATATATGATTGAGTTAATTTGACAAACTAGGCTAATTACGTCGTACAACTTTTCTGCCTCTCGTATTGAATAGGAATCTACCCAACAATATGCACATGTTTACTGGATGAGTTGATTCTTTGGAAAATAACTACTGCTTGTTTATAGTAATTTTGGTTATATGTTCATATCAGCTCTGTTAAGACACAGTTTTTATTATGCTCTAAATGGTTGTATTGTTTTTAATTAAGCAATAAATTAATTCATACATACATAATACTGTAAGTAGTGTCTGTGTCGGTCTCAAATTATAAGCCTTGGTAAATAGTTGTGTAAGGATGTCTAATCTGTGTTTTTCCTGTTCTAGGTTTCTTTCAAAATCTGCTGAGACTTTCATTAAGTCTCCCTGCAGACATGCTTTCCTGGCTGCCCATAGCATTTGTGTTGCGGGTACCATTCCTTTATTTTCCTTTAAATAGATCCGTAGGTAGGAGAGCAAACGTGCCTTCTCTTTGGGGTCCCTGTACCTAGCAATGTTCATGCATCAGTGGGTCTTAGGTGGTTACAGTAGAGTACGTTCGAAGTCTAGTTTGTTCAAATCGTGGTCTGAAGTGCTTTTCGGAACTATAGATGTTGTAACTAAACTACTTACTGTCAGGGCAGTCATAAGAAATCATTCAAATCTGGAATGGGTGCCATGAGTCTTTTTCATATGTATGTGTAAGTCTGCATGGTTCTGTCAGGGCATGGTCCTTGATTACATCACCTAATATGAATCTGTCTCTGGGTGCCTAGTATCTAGTCTCCCTGATTTATCTAAAAGTGGGTCGAGTGGCAAACTCCAATATCACCCAATCAGTTTTTTGTTTTGCCAAACGAGTGAAATAGTCTGGATAATGTAATTAAAAGGTCAGATTTGGCTCCATTCTCTCCTCCACTTCTCATTTTCTTTGTCTCTCAAGTGCGTTTCTTGTATTAACACTATATGCGGGTACTGTGATTTAAGGAATGTTAGAATATTTTCATTTTATGAATTTTCCATTCACATCTAGAGCTACAATCTGCCGCAGCTGTGTGGGGAGTGTAATGGCAGCCATCTGGTTAGATGTATAATAATGATAGCAAAGTGACAAATGGAAAATACTTTGTACTCTCCAAGAGGGACTACTAGTTTCACTGTAATCAATCTTGTTTCAGAGAGAAACAAAAGGGGGAGAAAATAATATTTCACTCCTCCCTATTAAAGTCTAATGTCAATTGTGATCTATGGAAGTACCAAGAGTGTGTACTATAGGCCTTAACCCTGGTCCCACACTTTAAGGGAGTCTCCTGCTAAGCCTGTTGACTTAGGTAATCAGTTCTAGGTCAGTCATGTGTTAGCACATCATGAGAAACTTGTGTAGAGCATATTTTAGGGTTTGCAGAGTCCATATATTGATCACCTTTAAGAACACAGAGGAGAGCACACTTTAGTTGGGATGCAATATACGTTGGACCCCATGCAGCCATATGGGCATGATTGCCCTAATGTCGTAGTAGAGAAAATGACAATAATCAGTACCTTTATGATGAAAGGCATATAGGTTTACAGCATCCTTTCTCAGAACCATCAATGGATGACTTCAATTAAAACATCCAGTCAAACATGTATCATAACCGAATTCTTCGAGGTCTATGCAGATCTAGTCCCGTACTACAGTGCATCAGTTCTCCTGTAGGGATCTGGATTTCTCTTCAGAAGGTTTGTCTGGTTTACATATGTTTCTCCAACAGACCATTTCTAAGTCATTTTTTAATTTCTGATGTTCTTCGTCGTATTCATTCCTTTGGTCCTTGCGTGCAGCATTTTTTATTGGATAATGCGGCTCCCCCAATGCTTCTATGTCTGACTTGTCAAGTGCATCTAGTAGTTTTTCCATGGCCTCCAGGTCATTGTATTTCTTCATCCTTCCATCAAGAATGATATACATAGCGGATTTCTCTTTTACGTGTCTGCAGCCTGAGGGCTAGCACTTTCTTCCTTTTCAGGTTAGTGTCATGTGAGGAGTCCACAGATAGGACAATGTGCTTGTTTTCCTACATGTAGGCGACTTGTTTATTCACTGCGTTGATGACTTGGCGAGCTTCTTGATGTTGCAAGAAACAGGCCAGAATTGGACTAGGTTCGTTAGAAGTAGAAGTGGTATGGGTCTTAACTCTGTGAGATGGTTGTAGTTCAAAGTGTGGGTCATATGTTAGTGTTAGAAGTTTCAGAAATAATTTGCACAGAGGCTGACATTTTTAGCTTCTAGTTGTCTGGTACCCCAGTGATAGGTATGTTGTCTTCAAATCTGTTCCCTTTTGTTTCAAGGACTAGATCTCTGGACTCCCTTCTGGGAACTTGTCCAGCCATGTTACAATCCCTTGCATTCTAGATTTGGTATTGTTGAACCACTGATGAAGAGTTGATTTTGTGTCTCAGTTATTGTACGCAGGTCACGGTATTCGTCACTGCCAGGTTCATAGATCCTGTAGACATTTTGATGTCGGATAAATCGCATAGCAGAGTGTCTAATGCTGAAGCAGTTATAGGTGATGTACCTGTCATGTGAGTGTGCCACAGCTGTAACCTTAGTGTTCGTAAGTGCCTAAAAAAAAAAAAAAAAAAGCAATTGATGAGTGGCTTTTGGTTCAAACATTGACAGGTGTGGAACCAGTGGTCCCACTCAGTGTAGTTGTAAGTTCACTCTAATTTGAAAGTTGTGATTTTAAAGCAGTTCTGCAGTGCAAAAAGAGGAGTAGCAATGCAGAGAGATGGTTGTAAAGTCTGACCAGTTATTCAATTGTTCTATTCCAGGGTAAAGGTTCACTGGATCAGAAGTGATTGATCAATAAAAAGTTAACAGCAGGTGTTCAAAGGCCACGCATATGGAGAGGATAATTTTGCCCACAACTAAAATGACCGCCATAGAAATTGTGACAGAGTTCTCGTTTTATCTGAGTAGGGCTATTTGGTGTAAAAGTCGGTAGCGGTAAGTGCTTGTGTAAAGTTCTGAGGCACACTTACCATGGACATAAGGGCACATTGTGCTCTTCTCAGGTTACTTTGCAACAAATCTGTGAGTTCGCCTTCTCTATTTAGGCCAAAATGGATATCCCGTTCTTGTTCTGTACACTGCTTCTCGATGCGTGATCACAGAACGGGACGACCTCTCCTTGGACTGCAGGTGACACCTCCTCACCACAGAGTCGATGGGGTCTGACGCCGTCTCCTCCTGTTATTCATCCATACCGCTCCGGGGACTGCTCATAAACTGCACTTCACATGGATGGTTTGTGCTGCCTTTCTGCAGGCCTCATTGTAGTTCTCCAGATTTGCGGAGACGAGGTCCAGACCAGGGCCTGAAAGATGGTGAACATGAGTTAAGTCTGCTCCGGCAGTCACCCTCTTTATATTCTTCATAATTCTATTTCATCCTTGGGGCCTCGCGCTGTATTAGCTGCTGTGTCACCAGGGAATCTACAGGTGGCTGATGGAGGCGAGGCGGCGGCCATGGAAGTGAAGATCTCGCCCAGAGTGAAGTGCAGCCGGGTGATGTCAGGGATGACCATAAGCCCTGTGTAGGAGGAGGACACATACCCGGAGTGGAGTGAGCCTGACTTATGGAGACACCGTGGAGACTGCTTGCCTAGACCTGTGACTTACGGTGATATTTTTCCCCCCTCACCCCATCCCCGCAGAGAGTGTATGAGCGCTGTCCTAGTTTGGCTGCCCCGACTGAGCTGAAGATGGAGTTCCAGAGTGAAGCTGCTGCTGCTGACGCTCGCTGGACATGGCAGCGGCCTGCGTTTTGAAAACCAGCTCGATAATGTGCTCACCTTCTGGCTGCTTATTAGCCAGCATTTGGATTTTGTGAGGCCCCCGGGGACAAATTGATTGTGTATGTGGAATCTTTCTACAAACAACACAAAGGTTCCCTTTTCCTGAAAATAAAACTGTGTAAAATCTGAAAACAACTGGTGCTATGACCCAACTGGTTTACCAGATACAATCAATCAGTCCGTTATCTGAATAAGGTATAATTAAAATTAAAAATAAAAGGTTTCCAGGTCACTAAATTACAAATTTATATGTACAAAACAATAAAACAATGATGTAAGAATAAATCATAAGATCTAAAAGGGAATGCTATATGGAAAGATTTTTATTATTATTGGCAAAGACAATTTTTATACAAAAATTATCAAAATCATTTGCTCCGAACATTTAGCTAATTCACAGTGTTTGTGCATATGTTAAAAACATTTGTCAATTCATGAACATTTTAATAAAATACATTGTTAAAAAACAACAAAAGAACAAACTGTCGACGCGGCGTTTCGGTGTTAAGGTGTTTCGTCACCTTCTTCAAGACAATAGTTCGGTTTAAAAATCTTAGAACATAATACTGGCGCCCCTTGTTAATGATGTTGGGCTTTCAAAAGAGATCAATCTCACAAGTCCCACGCGTCGACAGTTTGTTCTTTTGTTGTTTTTTAACAATGTATTTTATTAAAATGTTCATAAATTGACAAATGTTTTTAATATATGCACAAACACTGTGAATTAGCTAAATGTTCGGAGCAAATGATTTTGATAATTTTTGTATAAAAAATTGTCTTTGCCAATAATAATAAAAATCTTTCCATATAGCATTCCCTTTTAGATCTTATGATTTATTCTTATATCATTGTTTTATTGTTTTGTACATATAAATGTGTAATTTAGTGACCTGGAAACCTTTTTATTTTTAATTATACCTTATTCAGATCACGGACTGATTGATTGTATCTGGTAAACCAGTTGGGTCATAGCACCAGTTGTTTTCAGATTTTACAGTTTTATTTTCAGGAAAAGGGAACCTTTGTGTTATATATCTATCTATCTATCTATCTATCTATCTATCTATCTATCTATATCAAAATCAAACCTACAAGTTGCCTGTTGAGAGAGGACCACACACAAGTAAGTATTTCATCTGCCATCATTTTATTGTGCGAAGGCAGTCAGACACAGACATCGTTGCACAACATGAGTCCCTCCTGACGCGTTTCGTGCTTTAACAGCACTTCTTCAAAGGATGACGGACTGGCGAGGAATGAAACCGGCAATTTTTTCAACATGACTTTTGAACAGTTGTTCTCCCGCCCCAGTGGGCTTGGCCACCCCTGTGGCCGATGGTAACTGTAGTGTTGAAGTCCTACTGCAGTGAGTCGCCAGGTTTCAACCTCAGTGCTGATATAAATCCCAAGTGGGTATGCAAACCGACATGTAGGTTTCTGGATTGCCGCTCACTTCGCATTCCTCGCCAGTCCGTCATCCTTTGAAGAAGTGCTGTTAAAGCACGAAACGCGTCAGGAGGGACTCATGTTGTGCAACGATGTCTGTGACTGCCTTCGCACAATAAAATGATGGCAGATGAAATACTTACCTGTGTGTGGTCCTCTCTCAACAGGCAACTTGTAGGTTTGATATTTATATATATATATATATATATATATATATAATCTACTGGCGGTCGCCAGTAGATAGTTATAGTTAGGACCTATTTTCCATAGGAAATCCGCGACATTCTATTTGAAATAACTCTCTTGCCGGTTGACGTATCTTCGCGAAATTTTCAAACTTTGTGGGGCGCTCCGGTCCGCTCCTACCCTGAAAGTCTCGGGGTGATTCGTTAAGCGGTGGCCGAGAAAAAGGGGGTCCCAAAACGCGTTTTCCCCATTCATTTTTCCATAGGAAACTTTAGACACGGCTACAGCCCGAACTGCTGAACGGAATTACACCAAATTTGGCAAAGAGGTAGTTCTTGGTTCAGAAAGAACCCTTTTTGTTAAATGGTGTAAATCCGTTCAGTAGTTGCTGAGAAAATCAAAAGTAAAAGTACATATATATCTATGGGCACGGAGGATCCGCGCACCCTCCCGATCACGAGCTGTCTGCTAATTGGCTGTCAACACTCCAAACCAGGAAGTGTTGGCAGCCATCTTGTTCCTCGGTAGAACCGAGGAACAAGAAAGCAGTAAAAAAGTGCGCAAAACGCACAAAGGGGGCAGGGTAGAAACACCCTGACCCCTAGGTCTGCTCAGGGGTCCCACAAGGACCCCTGGGCAAAAAAAAGCATTAAAAAAAAAAAAAATCGGCAGGATGCGCTTGGGGTGCGCGGATCCTGCCGATAAAAATAAAAAAATCGAAGCGCGGTCTCCCGCGCTTCGATGTTAATTTGCCCCGGGTGGGCCAAGTCCCGTGGGCATGCTGGGGGGGTTTATTTTATGTATGGGGGCCTCTAAGGGCCCCTAAGCCCGGGGACCGCCACCCCCGGGGCTTTATTTGAAAAAGTAGCGGGAGGGCTCTGAGCCCTCCCGCAGCCCCGAGGACCACCACCTCCCGGGGCTTCTTTATTTTTAAATTAACATGTGTGGGGGGCTCCAGCCCCCACACGCCCGGGACCACCACCTCCCGGGGCACTAACAGAATTGAAAATGGGGGTCTGTTAAGGAGCCCCGGGGACCACCACCTCCCGGGGCTGTGCATTTGGATGGGAGGGGGCCGCGCGGCCCCCTCCTGAGCCTGTGGTGGCCCTGGGGACCGCCACCCCCAGGGCCGGCTCCTGCAGTTTCCCGGGGTGCCTACCCCGGGACACTGCTGTTTGCAATGACAGGACGGGAGCCTCGCGGCTCCCGTCCTGTCATTGCAAACTGCTTGGATATTGGAAGAGAGAGCAGGAAACCTGCTCTCGCCTAATATCCAAAGACAATTGCTTTTCCACACGGGAGCAGCATGTTAGCTGCTCCCCATGTGGAAAGCAATGCCGGCTCCCGTAGGACACGGGGAGCCGGCGGGACTGTGGGGGTTTGGGGACCCCCACAGTCCCCAACCAGAGGCAAGGCCCGGGGGATGGGGTCCCCGGGGCAAGTAGTGGCCCGGGAGGGGAGCCACGCGGCCCCCTCCCCAGAAATAATTTAAAAAAAAAAAAAAAAAAAAAGGCCTGCCCCGGGGATGGGGTCCCGGGGCAAAGGAGGCCTGAGGAGGGGGCCACGCAGCCCCCTCCTTAAAAATTAATGTAAAGTGTGGCCATGCCCCGGGGATGGGGTCCCCGGGGTAGGATTCGGCCAGGGGAGGAGGGCCACGCGGCCCCTTCCCGTTTAATTAAAAAAAAAAGGGGGATAAGGCCCTGGGGGATGGGGTCCCCAGGGCCCAAAATAGGAAAAAGGAAGGGGGCCACACAGCCCCCTTCAGGGGAAAAAACAAAACGATCGGGCCGCAGGCCCGCCCCCTTCTTTCACCACTCTGCAAACGCGCCCCTGGCGCGTTTGCAGAGTGGGAAGTAATTCCCCTTCAATACTGGGGGTCCCTGAGGCCAACTAGCCCACCAGGAACCTCCAGTATGCGCCAGGGGCTGCGTTGCAGAGAGGTGTACAGAGGCCACGCCCTTTTACACCTCTCTGCAACGCAGCTCTGTGGCGCTTTTGGATATACCTGTTGGGCTAGTTGGCCCCCAGGGACCCTCAGGATTCAAGGGAGTTAATCCCCGACTTAAAACGCGCCACGGGCGCGTTTGCACAGTGGTGAAGGGAGGGGGCGGGGCTTCAGGTGACATGGGTGCAAACAGGCCCCGTGGCGTGTTTTAAGATGGGGATTAAGTCCCCTTGAATCCTGAGGGTCCCTGGAGTCCAACTAGCCCACCATGTACTTCCAAAAGCGCCACAGAGCTGCCTTGCAGAGAGGTGTAAAGAGGGTGTGGCCTCTGTACACGTCTCTGCAACGCAGCCGCCTGGCGCATACTGGAGGTTCCTGGTGGGCTAGTTGGCCCCAGGGACCCTCATGATTAAAGGGGACTTAATCCCCAACTTAAAACGCGCCACGGAGCGCATTTGCACAGATGTCACCTCAGGCCCTCCGCCTCCCTTCACCATTGTGCAAATATTCCTCTAAAATCAGCCGAAATATGAATTCCGATTTACTCACCTGTTATCAGGAGAGACCTCAGTGCTGCATTTTTCAGTCCAGTACTGATCCTGAAAAGTAATTTTAACCGTACTTACCAGTAACTTGAATTTCCTTCCATAGGATATCATTGCCTGCTTTTTGCTGAAAAAGTTTCTAAGTGTCGATTTTGGAACATACAAATATTCCTCTAAAATCAGCCGAAATACGAATTCCGATGTACTCACATGTTATCAGGAGAGACCTCAGTGCTGCATCTTTCAGCCCAGTACTGATCCTGAAAAGTAATTTTAACCGTACTTACCAGTAACTTGTATTTCCTTCCATAGGAATCCATTTGTCTGGTTTTCAGCAGAAAAGTTTCAAAGTGTCGATTTTCACAAACTACAAATATTCCTTAAAAATCGCCTGTATGACTTAAACGCATTCTTTCAACTGTTTACAGGAGATGCACCAGTGCTGGATCCAGGATCCACCACTGAGTGAGAAAAGTCACGATAACACTACTTACCTGCTAAGTGAATTTCCTCCCATAGGATAACATTGGTGATTCTATGTGAAAAAGTTTCTAAGTGTCAACTTTTAAAATACAATAATATTCCTTAAAAATCACTACTGTAACCAAAACGCTTTTACTCAAGTGTTTACAGGAGATGTCCCAGGACTGAATCTAGGATTCAGTCCTGTGGTTAGAAAAGTAATCCATAAAGTAACTAATTGCATTTAGCTAGAAATTCACATTGAGCTCAATGTTGCATTGTGTTTGAAATTGTGTTGCCCATTGCAACAACTGTAACTACTGTACTTAAAAGTCTATTGCCTATTTGCAAAGTATTTAAAGTAAATTAATTCATTCTGAGAAAGTATATTTTGTAATGTAATGTATAATGTAATTACAATGTAATTTAAAAAATAAAATATCTAAAAATAAATAGTTTAAAAAATGTAGTAAATCAGTATGTAAAATAAAAATAACAATTAATACATTTAAAAATTGGCATTTACAAAACCTTTGAAATTCACTGAAAAAAACCATAGGTTTCAGACATGTTATAGTTAGGAATTAGCATTTAAAAAACCTTTGAAATTCACTGAAAAAACCATAGGTTTCAGACATGTTATAGTTAGAAATTAGCATTTAAAAAACCTTTGAAATTCACTGAAAAAACCATAGGTTTCAGGCACGTTATAGTTAGAAATTAGCATTTAAAAAACCTTACAAATTCACTGAAAAACCATAGGTTTTAGGGACAGTTATAGTTAGTTGGACATTGCACTCGTACAAAACCCGTGAAATTCCCCCGTTATAGTTAGTTCAGCTAACTATAACTCGCGCCCCGCAATGCACTGCTGATGACGTCACATATTACATCACTCATGACATGGTCAGTGACATCACTGATGACATCACTGATGACATCACTGATGACATCACTGATGACATCTCAAATGACATCACTGATGACATCACCCATGTGATAATTTCATGCATCTTCTCACACCCTAATATAACTTTTGATACACCCACTCTAAATTACAGACTGCCATTCTCAAAACCATAGACACTCCAATACCAATAACTACATACCAACTCACTGATTCTTAGGTCTACACACACATCCACTCACTCACCCGTACAGTTACTCATACTTACAGTCACTCAGTACAGGACTATCATATGCACTCATACACCTATATAAACACTGACACACCGCCACTCATCCATAGAGGTACTCACACACCTAGTCAGTCATGCAAAAAATGAATCACACACCCATTTACTCACCTATAGAGTTATACACACACCAGCTCAATAACTCATACAAATACTAGCACATTCTTACGCTCTTATACAATATCTGATACAAGCACAAATGCATCCATACAGCCACTCTCACAATCACACACTCTCAGGTATAGCCTTTTAAATACTCTAACACACATATATACTTCCTTTTACATATGTAGTTACTCGCACATGTACCACTGAGATATACATTCACTCACTAACACACCCATACACACACTCACCCACCCAAGCAGTCCATCACAGATGCACTCTTCAAATCATGCACCCAGTGAATCACCCACTCACACATCTATGTACAGAGTCGCACACACCCCACCCACACAAACACTCAGGCACCCATACAGATACTCAGACAACCAATCAATAACTCATATAGACACTCATGTAGCTATTCACAAACCCATGCAGCCACTTACACAGCAACAGACAGACGGATACAGACATTCACCCAGTTTAGTCACTAACCCATGCATTCAGTAAGATACGTTTAATCACTCACTTATACAGTTAGTCACGCACCTACTAAATCATCCATTCAGACACTTATACACCCACTCACTCTTCAATACGCCTTTCCCTATATATATTAAACATATTTAAACTTTACAGAATCACCCACTCACACATCTATGTACAGAGTCGCACACACCCCACCCACACAAACACTCAGGCACCCATACAGATTCTCAGACAATCAACCAATAACCCATGTAGACACTCATGTAGCTATTCAGAAAGCCATGCAGCCGCTTACAAACCAACAGACAGACGGATACAGACATTCACACAGTTTAGTCACTAACCCATGCATTCAGTAAGATACATTTAATCACTCACTTATACAGTTAGTCACGCACCTACTAAATCATCCATTCAGACACTTATACACCCACTCACTCTTCAATACGCCTTTCCCTATATATATTAAACATATTTAAACTTTACAGAAACACACAGTCACTGGATGATGTCATCAGTGATGTCATTTGAGATGTCATCAGTGATGTCATTTGAGATGTCATCAGTGATGTCATCAGTGATGTCATCAGTGATGTCACTGACCATGTCATGAGTGATGTAATATGTGACGTCATCAGCAGTGCATTGCGGGGGCGCGAGTTATAGTTAGCTGAACTAACTATAACAGGGGAATTTCACGGGTTTTGTACGAGTGCAATGTCCAAGTAACTATAACTGTCCCTAAAACCTATGGTTTTTTCAGTGAATATATATATATATATATATATATATATATATATATATATATATATATATATATATATATACCACACCCCCCCATCCCTTTTCCAAGGATTAGGGTACCTCCTTTAGATTTTGACACTGTGGAATCTTTCTTGCAGGCGGGCCACTTGGAGGATGGCTGCTGGTCAGGCACCAGGTGTTGGTTTGAGCAGATCGCCAGCTGGCCTAAAGGGAGGCTCCCGACCCTGCTGGACACAGCAATGGCCGGAAACAGTCACTGCCTTAAGAACAGACACCTAGAGGAGGTGTGGGGCAAAGTTGTATTGGGAGACTGGCCTGCCAGTGCACTGTTACGGGATACCTGTTACAGGGAAACGCCTGAAAGTCGCCTGCGTCCTGGACTGGCTGGTGCTTCTGGGGTGCTGGGAGGACCCCTGAGACTCTGGAGAGTGTGGAAGATGGATGTGCTCTTCTGCATTTTAGCCCTCCAACTTGGGCATGTCTGACCGCTTGTACCACCTTGGTTCAGTGCTTGCTCCCAGGGGCTGGCGGGTCAATATGATGTCTCCACGGACTAACTGTGCAACATGTTTCCTGTCGGCACCTGAAGCACCAGTGGTTAATGATAAACCATTGTTACCTGGTAAACTGAATCCTAGACAAGTTTACAGATACAGAAAATACCGCCAAACACATTAACGTCAAGACGGCGGAGGCTGTGCTCAGTGACACAGGGGCCATGGTGACCACGGACACTGCAACCATACTCACTATTGTAACCCAGTCAAGAGCCATGGTGAAGGCCAAGATTGCTGCTGTCGGAGCAGATATCATGCTGCTGTGCCAGGATCTTCCACAAGCAGTTGACCGGATTACTGAAGCAGAGACCCGTGTGTCTGGCATTGAAGATATGGTGACAAACCTGCAACAGTCTCCTTCTAGGCTTTCTTTGATCTCCAAGGAACTTGCTGCGAGGGTGGAAGACGCTGAAGGGAGGGCCAAGAGGAACAATCTCTGTATTATGGGATTTCCAGAGGGCTGTATAGAGGTCTCCTGAGAACCTTTTGGAATACTGGTTGCGATTGAGCTTACCGCTGGATTCACTTTCCCAGTGCTCTATTGTTGAGCGACCGCACAGAGTACTTACGCAAAAGCAACAGACTGCACGAGGCTTGTTCAGCAGCAGCAATCTTTAATAAAGACAAAGAGGAAGCTTCATTATCTAAACATCCATTACATGCTCCTTTACCCTGCCAAGCTTAGTCATGTTTCAATCTTGCTCCCTCTTTTTTGAGACTCCTTAGGAAGTGTGGAGGTGGGTGGAAGAGAAGGTCACTCTAAGATCGAATACTCTGCTGAGGCGGCTCGAATACAGGCCGTCTCAACCTTGCTCCCTTAATGGTATCCAATCTTGCTGTGCACAGCAGCATAAGTCCGTGGCTCTGGCTGTTCGTAGGGGTGACCGAAGTGGCAGGACGGAGGGTCACAGTGAGGCGGTGGAAGGCACATGGGGTGGGCCTGAACTGCTGCACCCATTCTTGTTGTGAAAGGAAGACCCCATCGTTGTCGTGTTGCGGTTGCACACTCAGCTGCGTCTCTCTTTTCAGGGTCACACAGGTATCCCTGCATGGTCTGATTGCTGCTGTCGGGGACATTTCTCTGGTGCACTGATTTGTTTGTGAACATTGCTGAGATGAACCGTGGGGTTTTGTATGGGTCGCTGTCTATTGAGCCTGCCCCCTCTCATTCCTTTTTCTTTGTTTGGTTTTTCATATATCCGAGTCCTTCTGGGTGTTTCCTGTATTGCTTATGGTGGGTACTGCTTATGTTTTTTTTTTAATTTAATTTTTAAGTTCAGGTTGGATATGAACCACCGACTGCCCTGTTGGTATCATTTTACGTTCTGTCCCACAACAGATGCTTCAGGTTGATGAAGTGTAGGATGGGAGGGATGAGGCATTGTTTGTTCTTTCGTTTTCGGATATCCACAAGGTGTGGATAACATTTACTTCTCAAGTCCAGTCACAGTTCGCATCCTTCAACTTGCACACATAGAGGACCAGGAGTGTCGCGTTCATCGGTTTAATTATGTTGTAGTCTCATGGCTTCAGGCATGGTACACCCGGAGCAAATGCAACATTGTCTGATCTTGTCAGGTGAAAGTTTTCAAAACCCCTCAACGGATGCTTTGTTTTTTAGGTCTCGCCTAGGCAGCGCCTGTGCTGTCTCTCGAGACATGCTGTATCTGGTGTATGGGCATTCAGCATGCCCGTCGCCTGTGATTGTATGTTTCTTTTTTTTGGGGGACGTTTTCTATAGCGCAAACTAGACCCAAAGGTATCGGTGCTTTACATGATCACCACTTGCGTTTCAGACGGACACATTCATTCTTTTTGTTAGGCACGGGGAGATTAAGTGATTTGCCCAGAATCACAGGATGTTGAGCGTCCCTGCCGAGACTCGAACCCGGTTCACCCAGCTTCGATGTAGACCGCCCTAGCCGTTAAGCCACATACTCTCCCCGGTTCCTTAATGTGCTTGTGAAAAATCCTTGCTTTTCATTGCTCATAAGCTTACATTTGTCCCTCCTTTTGCTCTTTTTTTTCACGCCCTGGAGACTGCCCCTGTTACATGCATTAGTTCACGGTGAGCCCTATACGCTACTGTTGCTCGCTAGTTTTTCTTTTGCGTCTGCTTCAAATGTTAATTGCCTGCTCCAAGCTTGTCCGCTTTTCATACACCACGGCCCGCTTTTCATTCACCCAGTGTCCGTGTTTTGTTGCTTTTAGCCCCTCCCCCCGAGCCGTTCAAGTTTTACATTTCCCGCTCCCCTCCCGTTGTCCATGTTTCCCTGTTCCAAGCCTGCCCCGCATCCCGCTCTTCATTCACCCGGTCGTGTTGCCTTTAGCCCCTCCCTCCCCTCCTCATGCCGTTCCAATTGTAAAGTCCCTGCTCCCCTCGTGTTCATGTTTGTTTTTTGTTTTTTTGTGGCTTGCACACTCGTAATGGCTGCTCTGGGATTCTCTCCTCGCTTCAGCCCACCCCTGCCCTCCCACAGCCTCTGAGCACGTGTGTACGGTGGTCAGGACCTGATCGATTGCATGTCCAATACTTGTTAGTGTAGTCTGAGCAATCCTCATTAACGGAAGACTAATGCCAAACAAGCATTTGCAATGCAATAGGCCTTCCATTACTGAAAGTTTGAACTATTGGCGTTGCAAATAATACAATGGCAATAGCTACAACTTTCAGTAATGCAAGACCTATTGCATTGCCAAATGCTTGTTTCTTTGTGCTGCCAGAATAATTTGCACACAAACTGCAAATTGCTTCAGTCCCACTGCTCTTCCAAAAAGCACTGAATATACACATCTTGTTTCCTGTAAAGCACATGCAGGTCACCTGTTGAAGGTAGGCTGACCCTGCTTAGGCAGTGCTGCTGCTGCCCATGCTGATTCAAGCTCCCACCATCATCATTGGAGCATCTGTTCAAATTAGCCTATTTTGATTTTTCCTCAGCACATTTAGAGATTGATCGCCATGTGCTTGGCAACACCCCTTCCGTTCTTACGGGTTATATATTGTTGGGCCTTTTCCGTGCCTCGCCTTCCCAAGTGAAAACTGAGCCTTTTTTTGCAATGTACCTAGCTGTGGATTTTGGGCCCTAGCTCAGACACCACCTTGGGAAACCTAGCAAACCTGTACATTTCTGAAAAGTAGACACCCAGGGTAATCGAGGATGGGGTGACTTGTGTGGCTCGCACCAGGTTCTGTTACCCAGAATCCATTGCAAAGCTGAAACTTTGTCCAAAAAACACACTTTCCTTGTATTTCTGTGATGGAAAGTTCTTGAATATGTGCGGAGCCACAAATCTCCACCCACTTAGCATTCCCACAAGTCTACCGATAAAAATGGTACCTCACTTGTGTTGGTAGGCTTAGTGCCCATGACAGGAAACGGCCCAAAACGCAAGGTGGTCACATCACATTTTTCCAGTGAAAACTGACACTTTTTTGCAATGTGCCTAGCTGTGGATTTTGGGCCCTAGCTCAGCCGGCACCAAGGAAAACCTAGCAAACCTGTACATTTTTGAAAACTAGACACCCATGGGAATCCAGGATGGGGTGACTTGTGTGGCTCTCATCAGGTTCTGTTACCCAGAATTCTTTGTAAAGCTTAAACATTTATGCGATGGAAAATTCTGGAATCTGCGGGGAGCCACAAACCTCCACCCACCCAGCATTCCTCCAAGTCTCCCTATAAAAATGATACGTCACTTGTGTGGGAACCTAGTGTCTGGAACAGGAAATGGCCCAAAACTTCTTGTGGAGACATCAAAATTATTTTTCACAAAACAACCTGGTTTTGTAAGGGAGTCACGTGCGTGTTGGTCCCTGGCTCGACGGCCATCCAGGGAAACCTACCAAACCCAGACACTTCTCAAAACTAGACACCCAGGGCAGTTCATGGAGGTGTAGCTTGCGTGGATCCCTCAATGTTTTTTTACCCAGAATCCCCTGCAAACCTCACATTTAGCTTAAAAAAATCATTTTCCTCACATTTTTGTGTGGGAAAGTTGTGGGATCACCAGGCTGACATGAATTTCCTACCACCCAGCATTCCCTCAGGTCTCCTGATAAAAATGGTACCTAACTTGTGTCGGGGGGGCCAAGTACCCGTGACAGGGAAGGCCCAAAATATATTGTGGAGACATCAAATAATTTATCACAAAACTACCTGTTTTTCCAAGGGGGGCTCCTGCACTTTTGGTCCCGGGCTAGGCGCCCATCTAGGGAAACCTACCAAACCCAGCCATTTCTCAAAACTAGAGACCCGGGGGAGTCCAGGGAGATGTGACTTGCGTGGATCCCCCAACGTTTTCCTACCCAGAATCCTCTGCGCACCTCAAATTTAGCTTTAAAAAAATCACATTTTCCTTACATTTCTGTCTTGGATCAACGCACAAGCACAAATTCCCTACCACCCAGTCTTCCCCTTGGTCTCCCGATAAAATTATACCGCACTTGTTTGGGTGCCCAATGCAGAATTGCCTAAAAACTTATTAGAAAAAAAATAGCGCTTAGAGCTCGCTGTGCTATCCCCTCAATCTATGTTTTTGGCCTTTCCCTGTCGCAGGCCCTTGGCCCACCCACACAAGTGAGGTATAATTTTACTCGGGAGACAGAGGGGATCGCTGAGTAGTAGGAAATTTGTGCTGGCGCAGTGATCCCAGACAGAAATGTGAGGAAAATGTAAAAAAAAAATGTTAAACTAAATTTGATGTTTGCTGGTGATTCTGGGTAAGAAAGTGTTGGGGGATCCACACAATCCATACCTCCCTGAACTCCCCCGGGTGTCTAGTTTTCAGAAATGTCTGGGCTCTGTATTCATTTAGGGAAACCTAACATTTAGGGAAACCTACCAAACCCAAACATTTCTGAAAACTATACACCCGGGGGGAGTCCAGGAAGGTGTAGCTTGCGTGGATCCCCCAATGTTTTCTTAGCCAGAATCCCCTGCAAACCTCAAATTTAGCTTTACAAAATCATATTTTCCTCACATTTCTGTGTGGGAATGTTGTGGGATCACCAGAACGATTCGAATTTCCTACCACCCAGCATTCCCCCGGGTCTCTCAATACAAATGGCGCCTCACTTGTGTGAGTGGTCCAAGTACCCACGAGAGGGAAGGGTCCAAAACATACTGTGGAGATACCAAATTATGTATCACAAAATGACCTGGTTTTGCAGGTGGGGTACCTGCGGTTTTTGGTCCCGGGCTAGGCAGCCATCTAGGGAAACCTACCAAACCCAGACATTTCTCAAAAGTAGACTCCCTGGGGAGTCCAGGGAGGTGTGACACCAGTTTAAACAGCAGAAGGTTCTAGGCAGGTTTTGACCACTCCTGCCAGAGGAGTCCATCATAGACTCTGATGATTAAGATGGATTTTTGCTGCTATTTAATCTTTTCAGTGCAGTCCAGTTGTGCCGCTGCACATTTGTGTACGTACATATATGTACACATCCAGTACAGCAGTGCCCAGTGAACTCTAGTATCCCTCATGCAAAGAATGTGAAAGGAATAAAACAGAACCATTGTTATTTGTTTACTTTCACTGACACTCAGCAGCAAAACCGAAAACATTTTTATTTTGTTTACTTATAGGCATGTTGCACAGCGGCTGCACTGCTGTGCAACATGGCTAGAAAAACATTGACATAGGCAATAGATTTTGCATAGGTGAGACCTATTGGCTTTGCCAGTGCTTATTCTAACCAAGTGTGGGATCCTTTTTATGTCTCTGCTCTAGACAGCCCGTGCGCAGCCACGAAAGACTTGTTGTATCTACTTTGTGGGCTTCAGACGGCCCATAGGCTTCCCATTTGCTGACTCAATTGTCACTCTTCTAATTTTTTATCCCCATTTGTCCAAGGCCTGCACGCGTCATGCCTCTTCCCGTGTGTAGCCCTCCCCAGGAGCAGTGACCAATTACTAATATCCACACACAGCGTCCATTTTAGGAAATGTTTTCGGGACTACTTTTTCTTTGATTAACAGCGTTTTTCACGAGCACCCCTATTTACATTTGCTCTGAATGTTTCTCTAAATAGGCCTGTAAATCTTGTTTCTTTAGTTAACAGCGCTTTTCACAAACATTTGTGCCTATCGATTCTGTAAACAGCCCTCTAAAACTTGTTCTTTTTTCATCACGTTGCTGGGTATTCTGGTGTTGCTTACCCGTTGTCCAACCCCCTCCTGATTCTCAGCTTGACCCATCCCCCCCACCCCTCCCTTGTCACTGCTTGCTTTTTGCATGAGCTCTCGTGACAAAGATTTCCCAGCTTTCAAGCTTTCATTTACTAGAACACGTAATGGGCGATGTAAAAGCTAGTCAATCGAAATACATTATTTAACAAATGGTTTAATGAACACGGCGCCCATATCTAGACGGCTGATGTGCTCCCAACACGCACCTTCATTTACTTTGCAGAAATGGTGTCTGTGAAGGAAGCGCGCCACATACGGAAAGCTGTGCATCAAAATGAATAACATTCAGGAAATTGTGGAATGATTTCTTTTCTAAGCCTTTTGAATTACGTGAAACAGTAAACAAAGAGAATGCTAACGGATTTCGGATGGTGGGATGCACGCAGGATTAGCGCACAGTCACTAACGTGCAACTTGTGTGACATTTGCTATGAATGCTGTTCAACAAACTCTTCCAGTGCTAGGGATGTTCCTGCAGCGGGTGCACTAGAATGATTCATGCAGTGCAAAAGTGAACAGCTCCATGCCTACCGTAAAATTAGCTGGGTTATGCACTTGGAAGAAGGACTCCAAGGCAGGGTTGTGAAAACAACTAGTGTTGACTTTATACCATTAATGCTTATGAATGCTATGCAATGCACAGTGGTGACATAATGGCCAACACCAGCTACGGGACCGTTCTTCGGCTGAGAATCCATAGATCAATAAAACCAGCCCCAGTTCTGTACAAAAATACATTAACTTTGCCAACTCTTATAGCTCTCAGATTGCTGAGACCTATTGGCTTTGTCAGTGCTTGTTGTGGGGTGCTTTCACTTTATTACTGTTTGAAATGTTGTACAAATTCTTTACACATTGCCTCGAAGTTAAGCCTGAGTGCTCTGTGCCAAGCTACCTAAGGGCTGAGCACAGGTTAATTTGTGGTTCTCTCACCCTGACAAGGAATGTGGTTCCTGCTTGACCAGGACCTCAGTCAGCCAACAAACCAATTTCTCAGAGTGCCAATAACAAATAATATATTAAATGTAGACAGCAAAATAAAACAATTATGATTAGCTATTTTTCAAACCAGGATCACGATCGGAGGCTCCGCTTGGAGTAAATAGAATGGGGTAGTATCGCTGTAGGAACCGCTTGAAAAGCACCATAACATTTAGTAACTCCCACCCTTCTGAGGGCCCGATTACGACTTTTGGTGGTGTGGGGGCAGGCGGCTTGCCACTGCTGTACGCCCACACCGCCAAGAGTTGCCGCCGTGTGCCAGATTACAAGTTTTTTGTAGTCTGGCGGGCATGTGGAGTGGCGGTTCCCTGGCAGTGCTGTTTAAAAGGCTCATTGCGAGCCTGAAACAGCAGCGCCGCGGGACCGCCAGTGCACGTTCCTGCATAGGAAGAAATGCACCATGTCAAGCATTTCTTCCTGTGCATGAACTTGAGGTGCAGAAATACAAGGGGTACAACATGTGCCTCCCTGCATTCACCCCTGTGCACAGGGGCAAGAGGGGGGCCCTGAAGGGCTTCCTTTCTTTCCTCACTGCCAGCCTTTTCATGGAGAAAGAACCTTCAATGCAGTGCTGTTGGTGAGGAAAATCGTAATATGCTTGGCGATGCCTCAGGGCACTACCAAGCATATTGCGGCCCTCAGACTGCCGCGGGACCACGAGGAAACAGCAGTTCACTGGTGGCTGCGGCAGTGCAATGATGGTACGACCGCCTAAGTCTTAATAGGGCGGTCGTACCGCCGGAGCGGCAGTGGCTCAACCGCCACCGCCGTGCCCCCACGAGTCTGGCGGTCCAACTCGTAATTAGGGCCTAAGAGAAATAGGGCAGCATAAGACGGCAACACAACAAGAACCACTGCAGCCATCATGTTGAGGGAGGAGGAGACACCAGTAGCAGTAGAAGTTGAACATGGGAAGAGCAGATTACAAAAGTATGTTCACTGTGTCCCTACCTTGGCTCTTTAGAGGCTTCAAATACATAGTAGCTGCAGCCTGACCAAATGTGGTGGCCTTTCCATCTAAAGCTGTTGCAAAACAAATAGGAAAAAGCACACAGGCTTGTCCATCACCCCCAAAATAGAAATAAGAACTCCTTCCTCCCATGTCAGCAGTTATTTTCTCTTCGTATTGAGGCACTGCTGACATCTTGGAATAACTAGAGTCTAATAGCATTGTGGATTTCCCTATCCTTTGCAGTAGCATATCTCAAAACCAAGTCACATTGATTCTCTTCCATCAATGTGAATAATGCAGTTCCCCATCCAGGTCACACTGACACGCTTACCCCTTGTGAGCAACCCCATGGCCCTTCTCAGTGCAGCAGGCTTGCCATCTGGTTTTTGCTCCATCTCATGCCGAAGAAATGGTTCAGTCCTGGATCACAGGTCCGTGGCATCTTCCAAGTTATCCCATCCGAGCAACCTAATATTGGCCATCCTCTTACCTGTCCCAAGTCTTTTCTAGCAGTCCTCAAGATAAATAACATAAGTGAAAGCACAATCTTGGAAATTTGCTTGGGTGTCCTTAATCTCTTGCTATTGTGCTCGTCCGGATTCAGGAGACCCTGTTCGCTTCTCCAGAGTCAATGTAGTTGCTTCAGTCCCTGCTACCCTGGATGACATAGTCTCCAGTCCGCTTTCAATCGACCATTACTTTAGGTTCGAAGCCCTCCACTTTCTTGCAGTGACTCTCTAGCAACTGTCCAGTCCCTCTTGCCACTTACCAAATCCGTTACAGTGCTTCCTGAGTTCCTAGTCTTCCACTTCTTGAGTGTGGTCCTGGGTGGGGGTAATGATCCATAGAACTCTGAGAGTTTGCTTCATTTTAATTTTGAGCCTTGCCATGGACACATTTTTCAATGTTCAGATTTTCAAAGTTCAATGGCTTGCTGTAGCACCTTTCACCTCACCCTGCTGACGAAAATGCAGTGTTCTATAGTTCAAGAACATGGGTCACTTTCACTGGAAGAAGGCAAGTGGTTTCACTTGCCCTAAAGAGCTGCAGCAGGTGACAATATCCCAGTCTGCAGCACTCTCATCCTCCTCTAGGCTCCTGGTGCCAAGATAGTGCTGCTGTGCTTAGTATCGAGGCTTAGTTTGTCTTATTAAGGTGTGGACTGGTTGCCTCTTCTTTCAGCAAGGTGCCAGCTGCCTTGGTATGCAACTGAGCTTCTCCTATCCGCAGAGAACTGACACATTTGCCATCTTGAAGCTCTCCGCTTAGAGGTGAGTAAATTACAACACCGCACATTTCCCCAATCCAGGCTACTCTCCACAGACCTTGATCCCCTCCAAAGTAATGCCACCTGTTTCTATTCCAAAAGTGCTGCTGTGGCCAGAAAACCCCTCCGGGCGTGGCGGTTCATGGGGGGGGGCAGAGACCGCTAGAATGCAGTGATAAGCTATGGCACCTCCTTGTTGCTGGAATGTATGGGATGGTGAATGCGAGTAAGGTGTATAGAGAACTGCTATCTTCCTAGCTGTAGGTTCATTTCTAATGGAAAATGTCCTAATTAACATGAAGGAAAGTTGCAGCTCTACTAAGGACACCAGAGCAAGGATTGTGCTGGACTTCCTTTTATGTAATTTCACTGTAGCCAATGTTAATACAAAGTACATGACCCATAGGGCGTGTGTAAAATAAACTACAGAACACAACGTAAAAGAAAGTTACATAACCAGTCCATCAAATGTGCCGCTCCAAATAACTCCTTTTGTTTGCTGCTCATGACATCCAAGATGAGTCTTTTCCTTCCAATATTTCTGTGAATTGCCTACAGTATTATCACGATTTATTGCCTTTCTTTTGTATTGTTATAATATTGTAACTGTTTAGTTGAAATGAGGCATGGCAACTCGAGCGCCCGCTACGTTTATACCTGTGGCGTTACTCTCATTCTCCTTAGTCAGACTGCGGGTGCAGCCCCCCGTACCTCAAGAAAATGCGGGACTGTGCTAAAGCAGAGCAGTCAGCACTCAAGAAGCCGTCCTCTTTCTAGCGTACATTTCACCTCAGCATCCCTTCCTTGTGCACTCTGCCCGTTTTACCTCGAGCATGGTGCACACGTTTGAATTGGGGCGTGTGTGAGCGTTACAAGTAAGATATTAATAATAGCAGTTCGTTCTGCCAGTCCCAGAATATCCCTACCTCATAGAGGTAGAGTGTTTTTCCCCCTTATAAGACCGGCGAGTAGCGTTACAGTTATCCATCTATCTGGCAATACCTTTAGATTGTAAGATATGTCTAAGCATCATGGATACTCCATGCAAACAGATTGCATGGAGGAATTATATGGCAAAGATCAGGACTTCCATCTCATGTGCAGGATGTCTGTCTCCGAATCAGTGGAGCCGGCCATGAACAAAGCCCTAAAGAAAATGCAGGAGGCCTCAGTCTGATTCTACAGGTGTTCAGAAGGGTCTCCTGTGGACACTTGAATACCAGGTGTGGTGGAGGGGGGTCCCCCACCAGGAACCCGGCAGCATTCTAGCCGAGGAGAAAGGCAGATCCTTTTAAAATAAACTGCGCAAGGGTTTTGACTTCAAAGGGTGAGGTGGTGGCAGGGCCTCGTGGCTGTCTCAAACCCTACAACCCAGAGAAGATTATGATTCCTCAGATGGTGATCATGGAGACACAGATTTTATGTCAAGACAGGTGGCTATCATTATGCATAAAACTTTTATTTCCCACTTCTGAGCAGCACCATTAAAAGCTCATAGAACCTTAAAACATCACAATCAAAAAAGAATCTTCAAGTCCATAAATAACATGAGACCACCATCTTCTTCCTCTTTTGTTTGCTGCTTCTGAGCAGATAAGTATTGGTCTATTTATTTTGATTAATTTATAATGTAGATTATTTTGTGTGTAATGAGTATTACTCAAGTTTCAACGTGGAATGGGTTTGTTGAGAAAACCCAATTTATGGGTGAGTGTTTGCGTAGGAATGAGTGATTTAAGATTAAGAGGTTTTGTAAATTAATATTAAAATGTTAATTTTAAAGATATTTGTTTAGATAAGAAGTAAAAATATGTATTGAGAGCATTGAGGTTTTTTTTAAATGAGAACTAGAGTTTTGGCTTTGTTTATAATGAAAACGCGAGCGCGTGCGCGTTTGCTGTTTAAGGGTTTTTAAGTTGATTTTGAAAAAGAGTAGCTCGCGCGTACTGTGTGTTTGTCCTTTCATAGGAACGGTAGCACGAGCAGTCTCGAGCCTCCCCGGTGTCTTTGTGAGGTTTGGGAGAGCGAGCTTAGTGACGTGCGTGCGTGCATGCATGAAGAACGCTCTCCCATTGGCAGACGCAGGGGATGTTTTCTATGGAAAATAGAGCTTGTTTTTAAACAGAAGCTCTTCTTTCGATAGCAAATTGCTCTGCGAGGCACGTTTCCATGGAAACGAAGCTTCGTTAAGACTAGGAGTTTGGGGAAACGACAGTTGGTGCTGAGAGGAGCAAATAAGTAGGTTTTATAAGCATTTAAAAGGAAGGAAGTCAAAACAAGTTTATTTGACAAAAAGGCAGGGCGTTTTAAAATATATTTAGAGAGAAAATAATAATTTAGATTTTAAAAATGGAAAATGGAAATGAGGAACAAGGAAAATTAATTAGAGAAATAATTAATAAAGAGTTAAAAGAGACAATACAGGAGTCTGTAAAACAGGCTTTAGGGAAAAGGAAGATAAATGAGGAAGAGGAGTATTTTTCTATTTCTGTGGAAGAAAATGAAAGAGGTCCAGGAGGGAAATGTTTATCTAAGAAGAAACATTTAAATGTAAAGAAGTGTCAGAGTGGAGTCCCAAGCGGCTCAAATTGGAAAGGTATCCGACGCGATACAGAGGAGAGCCAGTTATACACTGGGAAGAGGGGAAAAGCATCTGGTGATGTTTTAAATTTAAGTGAAGATGAATTAGATGAATATGTTTTGGACCTTGAGTATAAGGATGGATTAGGTGAGGAGTTTGAGGATAGTGGAAAAGAGAAAGTTAAGGATTCTGTGGTTGATCCTTTCGGTGAGCTTTTGTTTAGCCCGAAGGATATTAGACACCCTAGAGGTAAAGAGTGGTGGCCTCTTGAGCATGTGGCTGACTATATAAAGGCTAGATTAAGAAAGCCACTGGAGAAGGAGGGGAGAAACATCATGTGAGCTGAATGCTCACGGCCAAACATAGAGGAGAACGTAACTGACTCTGAATATTGACCCAGAGTTGATAACATACTTTTTTTTAAACGGAAAGGATCCAAGGAATGGCTTGGACAGATCGTTAAAACAGTGTCAAGATAAGGTGCTTGACATTTTGGGGCCTTTGGCGAAAATTTAGATCTTGACATTGCATTACTGCGTGGTTGGTGCCAGAGGGCAATTTGCTTTCTGGGCAATGCGAACGCTGGATTACTATCAGAAAGAAGAAAGACTATCCTGATGAGGATAAATCCAAAGCTGGGTGATTTAGCCATTAGAGAATCAAGTGAAGAGGTATGTGGGCTACTATTTGGAGAAGGAATGGTTAAGTCCTTAACGAAGTATGTGCGTACATTTACTAGCCTTGACAAAGCACAATATTCTATGCGCACGGTGTTCAGTAATAGTAGTTTTTATGGTCGGGCCGGTAGAAGAGGGCAAGCTACCGGACGTGCAAATTTCAGAGCCCATTACCAGAACCAGGGTAGTGGATATGCAAGAGGACAAGGAAATTACAATTTCTTCCCACAAAGGGGAAGAAGCCGGGCTCGTGGCATCAGAGGAAGAGGACAAAGCCAGGGCCAAAAATCAGAACCAGGGTGAGTATGAAGACTGGTACTCCTTCTATCCCGAAAAGTGTAGGAGGAAGATTGAGGTATTTCAGAGAGAAAATGGAGGGAGATAACTAAAGATGCTTAGGTTCTAGAGACAATAGGAGGATATCTAATAGATTTTGATTCAGTCCCTATTCAGGTGAAAGAGCCACACAAGTTGGTTTTTCAAGAAGATTTGTTACTGATAGTAGAAAACGAGGTCCGTATCATTTTAGAGAAGGATGCTATTTTGCAAGTGACAGAGGAAGAGAAACGTTTTGTAAGTACTCTGTTCCTTGTAGAAAGGATGGAGACCGGTAATAAATCTGAGAAATTTAAATCAATATGTGACTTTTTGCCATTTCAAGATGGAGGGTATTCACCTTTTGAGAGATGTACTTCAGGAAGGAGATTGGATGGTGAAAATGGATCTGTAGGATGCGTATTTCACTATTCCAATAGCGAAAGGAAGTCAGAAATACCTACAGTTCAGGTGGAAGGGACAGTTGTTTCAGTTTCAGAGCCTTCCATTTGGTCTTTCACCAAGGTAATGAGGTCAGTGGTAGGTTACTTCAGGTATTGAGTTATAAGGTTGATAATTTATCTCGACGATATTTTGATTGTGAATCAAGATCTGGTGATTTTAAAGGAACATTTGTATTTTGTAAAGAGCACTTTGGAAAGTTTAGGTTTTCTAATAAATTTAGAGAAATCCGTTTTGGAACCTGTAAGGAAGGTGGAGTTTCTGGGGTTTGTGGTGGACACAGTTGCATGTCAATTGAGTCTACCGGAGAAGAAGGTGAAGAAGATAAAGCAAGAAATACAGAAGGTTATAAACAGGGAAAGAGTATCTTTGAGAGATTTGGCAAGGGTGATTGGTCTACTGTCTTCGTCAATTCAAGCGATTTTTTTCCGGGCCCACTGCATTACAGGGCATTACAGCATTTAAAGAAGTCAGGATTGTCAAAGGGATTGTGGTATGGAGACATGGTGGATGTTCTTTTGGAAGCAAAGGAGGAATTGATTTGGTGGAGAGAGAACATGGGAGCGTGGAATGGTCGGGCAATTTTTGGTGTTTGCCCAGAGTATGTTTTAGAGACTGATGTGAGCAATCTTGGTTGGGGCGCATTTGTTCTGGGAGAAGAGACAGGGGGGGTGTGGTCCCCGTGGGAGAAAGAGAGTCATATAAATTGTTTGGAAATGAGAGCAGGCTTGTTTGCCTTGAAGAGTTTCAAAAGAGGTTTGTTGGGCAGGACAGTACTGCTCAGGATGGACAATGTGTCTGCTGTGTCTTACATAAACAGACTGGGTGGAACTCGGTCAAAGGGTCTGGCGGAATTAGCGAAAGAAATTTGGGAATTTTGTCTGGAGCACAAAATTGGTCTAAAGGCAGAATATTTACCGGGTGTCAAGAATGTACTGGCAGATTGGAACTCAAGGAATATGATGGATTACAGCGATTGGAAGCTGAGAGAGGAGGTTTTTGTGGAAGTGTTGGAAAGAATGGGTCCTCTAGACGTGGATCTCTTTGCGTCAAGGTTAACCTTTCAGTTGAAAAGGTATGTGAGTTGGAGACCGGATCCAGGGGCCATGGCAGTGGATGCATTCCTGCAGGATTGGAGAGGGGTGAGGGGCTATGCCTTTCCCCCGTTCTCTATGATTCAGAGAGTTCTGGTTCAGGTGAAGAAGCAGAGATGCGAAATAGTTTTGGTAACTCCTTTTTGGAAGAGTCAAGCATGGTTTCCATCTGTGTTGGAGTTAGCAGTGACAGAGCCTCTTTTGATTTGGGCTTTCAGAGGTCTTTTGAGGAATGTGGACGGAGAGGAACATCCCTTGGTGGGGTCGGGTTCTCTCAACCTTCTGGTTTGGAAGATATCAGGGGTTCAAGAGCATTCACGGATCTTTCTGGAACGGCTGTGGAATTATTGTTTGAGTCCTGGGCACCAGGGACAAGAAAGAGGTATAGAGGAGCATGGAAGGTTTGGTTTTGTTGGTGCATGGAAAGGGGTTTGGATCCCTTGGAAGCAATTGACGTTCAGGTAGCAAATTTTCTGGCTGGTTTGTTTGAGAAGGGCATGTCTTATAGGACTGTGAACTGTTATAGATCGGTGATTTCTGCAGGCCATTCTTTAAGTCATGGTGTGCCCATTGGAAGGAGTCCTTTAGTTTGTAGGATTATGAAAGGGATTCGGGTTAAGAGACCTCCGGAATCTAAGTATAAGTCTTTATGGGATGTTGACTTGGTTCTGAAGTTGTTTGTAGGTTGGCCTAGTAATAAGTTTTTAGAGTCTAGGGAATTATCCTGGAAGTTGGCTACGTTATTGTGCCTTATTTCTTTTAGGTGAGTTTCGGATGTCAAGGCTTTGGAGATTTCAGATAGGTTTTATCAGCCTAATGGTGTTCTTTTTGAGTTATGCAAGAGGACTAAGACTATGTCTCGTTCCGTATATTATCCAGTTTTTGATGAGTGTCCTGGTTTATGTGTGGTACGTTGTTTAAAGGAGTATGAAAGCAGGATGTTGGAGAAAAGGGGAGCTGGTGTAGATCAGGTTTTGATCTCTTATGTGAAACCTTACAAGGCTGTTTCTAGTGCGACAATTGCTAGATGGGTTAAATGTTCAATGAAGGAAGCAGGTGCTGATGTGTCTAAATTCACTGCGCATTCTGCGCGTGGAGCTATGGCAAGTAAGGTGAGTATGTTAGGTGGAAGATTAGAGGATATTATGAAAGCAGCAGACTGGTCTTCTGTTTCTACATTCAGGAAATTCTATTTTAAATCAGTTGAACACGTTTCAAAATGTGTGTTTAGAAAAGCTTTGAACATGCATAATGATAGCCTCCTGTCTTGACATAAAATTGCGATTCTAATAGGTTTACTGATTATAGAATCGGGATTTTATTAAAGACAAGGAGGCTAGCATTATCCCTCCCACCCTTCCCTTGGGTGTGGTTAAATTCTTTTTATGATTAAGTTTTGTTTCTTTGTTTCAAGCATTTAGAAGTTTATTATGCTTGCTAAAATTGTTTATATTTTTTGTTGTAGAGAATTAATATTGGTTAATTCAAGTAGTTGATGAGAAGGAAAGCTGGAAGAAGCAAACGAAAAGAGGAAGAAGATGGTGGTCTCATGTTATTTATGGACTTGAAGATTCTTTTTTGATTGTGATGTTTTAAGGTTCTATGAGCTTTTAAAGGTGCTGCTCAGAAGTGGGAAATAAAAGTTTTATGCATAATGCCAGCCTCCTTGCCTTTAATAAAATCCCGATTCTATAATCAGTAAACCTATTAGAATCGCAATTTACATACATAAGATGATTCGGACCATAGGTTCAAAATTGCAATGGATTTGCATGCTTTCGCAGGGCTCAACAAAAAGCTTAAATAATCAGCAAAACCACAAAAAGCCTGGAATCTAGGACCTACATTATTTGATCTAGAGGACATGTGGCAATCCCGCTCGGTGGAGAGGGAACCTATCCCTAAAGTAGCTTACTATTTGCAGAGCAGACTCGGGCAACCTCGGAACAGAGAGTTAAGGAACCGGCTAAGGACCTAAGACTGTCAATCAAGGACAAGGTGACCGCCACTCCAGGTCGGCGCAAACATGATGACTATCCTGGGAAAATTCACCAAAGACTCTAAATGGGGTACTGATAGATCATGGTACGCATACCAGGACAAGTTGCTGGACCAGAGAGAACCACTGGCCAAGATTACGGCGATGGTGGAGTCCGCTAAAGAGTCAGGGCAGCAAATTGACCCTGAGATTCTCTCAGGATGGACCCAGTGAGCCATCTGCAGCTTGGGCAACACAAGCGTTGTTTTATCTTCCAGATACAGACACTCCATTTTGTTTTACTCCACTGAAAGGATGGGGAGCTTGACTATTCGGAAGCTGGCACGGACGCTATGGGCAACCTGTTCGGGGAGGCATTTGTTTGTGACCTCTCTAAATTTGTCCAAAATGTCACAGTACCCAATAAAGTGCAACCCTCACTGAAGAGGAACTTCACCCCAAAGGTTTTCGGGTGAAACAGATGTGGCGGAGGATACTTATCCAGCTTAGAACAGTAGCAGATTCCATAGGTGGCTAAACTGCTAGAAGGGGCAGTTGGCAGGAGCAGGGGTGTTAGATCTCTAGAGCAAGTGTCAGAAGAGGCCGCTTCCAGAGGGGCAGTAGAGAAGCCAAAAATAGTTTTGCAGGAGAGATTTCAGTTCTGTCTGTTTCCTTAGTAAACTTTAGGGGCAGGATAGCAACCTTTCTAGACAAGTGGATGGAGATTTCCTCAGATATCTGGGTCCTGCTAATCATGCAAGGATTCAGGATAAAGTTTGTGGGCTCCCCTGTGCAAGCTGTGAGACCACGCCTCGTATTTCCAAAAGATTTGGAGTTTATGGTAGATCAAAAAAATCAGAACTTAGAGGACAAGGGAGCTATCCAGAAATCCTTTCTTCACCCAAGGTGCTTCAACAGCAACCCCTATTTTTTAAAGAAAGGGAAGGGCTTCAGGCCTGTCCTCAATCTGAGGGAATTCAACAGATGCTGGTGTACATACACTTCAAGTAGGAGGGCATCCATTGCCTAAGGGACATTTTGAACCAAAGCAATTGGATGGTGCAGCTAGATCTGAAGGACCCATACCTTTCAGTTCCCTTATTTGGTCCCCACATATGGTTCCTGTGGAGAGACCAGGTGTGGGAGTTCAAGGTTCTCTCTTTTGAATTCTCTTTTGCCCCCCTGGTGTTTCTCAAAACTCGACCAGTCGTGGGATTGATGAGGGCACACAGTACCAGCCAGAATTATCATATACCTAGAGTACATTATTTTCATGGGGTATGACCGAACACACTGCTGCATCAGGTGCTGCTGGCAATCTCCTGGAGGATCTAGGATTTGTGGTAAACCAGGAGAAATCGAAACTACTGCTAAAGAGGAGAATGAAATTCTTGGGTTTCCTGATAGATTCGGAAATATTGGTTCTCCAGCTTCTCCCATACAAAATGAGAGTGATCAGGAAGGAACTCAGGCAGGTCTTGGCAGTAGATACAATCACTGAGACCCTTATCCGGAGTTGAGGGTCTCCTGGCCTCATCCATTCAACTCCATTATTTACTATTCAACCCCATTCTGAACATCTAGTGCAGGAGACGGAGGAGGTTCTACCACTTAATTAAAAAAAATTAAGTGCCTGAGCCGATAGATTTTCCTAGTAGGCTTCTAAGGGAGCCCTTTTCTGCCAGCACTGACGCTGCCTACTTCCACCAGACGTTTTCACTTTATTTATTTATTCACTTATAGAGCGCACGAATCACCCCATAAGGGTATCTCAGCGCTATGGGCACATAAGCGAACATGAGGAGACTAAGTTAGAAGAGTGAAGTTTTCAATAATTTCCTGAATGCCAGGTAGTCTGTACATTGTCGTAAGTGGATGGGGAGATTGTTCCAGAGGCGTGGGGCCAGATGGTAGAAGGCCTTACCACCTTGTCGAGTCTTATTAAAGCGCGGGACGATAGTCAGGGCTTTGTCTCCTGAGCGGAGAGGTTTGGAAGGCACGTAATTAATGAATTTGTCATTGAGATAACTAGGGCCTAATCTGTATACGGCCTTGTAAGCCATACAACATATTTTGAAGTGGATCCTTTTCCGAATGGGTAGCCAATGAAGTTTCTGCAGCAGAGGAAAGGAGGCTGTTCTTGGGGGGGCATTAGTTACCAAACGAGCCGCGGTGTTTTGGACAACCTGTAATCTATTAATGTCTCTCTCATTGGCAGAGATCAGCAGAGCGTTGCAGTAATCTAAGCGGCTTAGAATCAACGTCTGAATCAAGGTTTTTCTCGAGGATTGTGGTAGGAAAGGGAAGACTCTTCTGAGCATGCTCAGGTTATGGAAGCAGGCTCCAATAGTAGAGGAGACATGGTCTCTCAGGGTGAGTTTTGGTCCAATCGGACTCCCAGGTTTTTCACCACTTGTTTAGGACAAGGGGGGGGGGGACCCAGTTCCTCTGGCCACCAGCTAGGTGACCATTTCAGAGGCCTCACCAAATAGCATAATCTCCGACTTGGTAGCGTTCAGCTGGAGAAAATTCGTTTTCATCCATTCCGCTATGGATTTCATGCCTTCATCAAAGGTGGTTTGAATATTGGGGTTGGATTTGTCAAGCGAGAGGAGTAATTGGGTGTCATCAGCGTAGGATATGGGGATGAAACCCAGATTTCTCAACAGTCTCGCCAAGGGAGCAACATAGACGTTGAACAAAGTAGGGCTCAAACATGAGCCCTGTGGTACTCCCTTGGTCATTCCATAAAGAAGCTAGATAAATTGAGATTTTTTCCCTTTATTTCCACCCCCTAATAGGATCAGATGTACAAAGCATTTTTGTGGCCTAAATTCTTTGATTTGGAGTTTGCGACCTCAAAATTACTTTTTGTAACGTACTAATCCCATTTTAGCAGCCTGTAACATTTTCCAACTCCTGCAATAGGTTTACAAATGCCTAAGGAATTGGTATTTAAAGGGTGTTTGTAGGTGCCCCCTCCAAATAGTGATTCCTATCTATATGTATCAATGTATCCATATGTATTAATGGTTATATTAATAGTTTGACTGAAATAGACTGAAACCCCCTACCCAAGTTGGAGGTGGTAGCCCATTTGCAAATGGGAAGGTCGACTTAGCATCTCTTCCCTTTTGTAAATGTGAGGAAAAAAAGTTGGGAAGGAGAGAGTGGTTAAGGGCACCACTACTTACTCTGAAACAAACTTTTAAAAGTTTAAACTTTTTTTAGTTTTATTTTAGGCTCAATTTCCTTGAAATAAAACATGCTGCATTAAAAGAGAAAAACAAACGATCACATGATAGCAAATATGGTGGTTTGCTGACTTCAGCTGGCCCCCTTCCTGTGATGGCTACCATGCACAGTGAGTTGCAGTGTGAGACTTACCTCACGAATATTGCTGAGGTTGGTCAGATTGTGACCCACTGTTACTCGTAAGTATGTGATGTGACCTACAAGTACATAGGTCAATTCGCTAAATTCCACACTGGTCGCAAAAATACTGGTCAGTTTGCAACCAGTGTTTTGTACATCTTGCCCTCCTCCATTCCTAAGTACAGAGTTAGGATCATGCTGTAAACTAACACATAATACGGATAATGTTGGGGCTATTCACAAATGTAACTTAGAATAGTCGGTAATTTACTTTTACAGTTTTTAATAACTTTAAACATTTTGAATAAATGTAAACATTTGCAGCTTTTCATGAAATAGGAGTGCAATGTTAATCAAGTGTACACTTGCATGTCTCCACCCCTTGAAAAAGAGGGTGGAGTCAAATTACGACTGTGAGTTACTACTTTTTCTTTTTTGGCAGTAGTAAGTCCAGCACCACACATGACCAACCATTGATAGTGCAACACCATCCCATAGACAATGTTGAAGGTTGGTACATTAAAAACAAGCATCAGAAATGCAATAGTTCTCGCATTTTTCTGAGTTAGAGCCATTAGCATTGTAAATGGCAATGTCTTTTATTATGTGTTATGGTGTGTATGTATGTGGTGTGTAGTGGAATTTTGTGGGTTGGATTGGATTAGTTAGTTGTGGAATTGTGGTGTGGAATGGATTTGTGAAGTGGAATTATGTGGCATGGCGTGCTGTGGAATTATGTAGATAGTACTTATGTGGTATTGAGTGCACAGGAATTATGTGGAGTGGTTTGTGTGTTATGGAGTGTAAATATGTTGAATGGTATTTTGTGATGTGGAGTGGTAAGTAGTGGAGGTTAATTATGTGGTGTACTGTTGAATTTTATGGCATGATGTGGAGTTTTGTGGTGTGGACTGGATGTATGTGTTGTGTAGTGTAATTGGTTGTTGAGTTGATGTATGTGCTTAGGTGCTAGTGTGGTGCAGATACATGGGGAAGAGGAGGTGGCGTTATGGATGGAGCTGCCAAGGTTTGAGTCTTAGCATCAGATCAGCACCCTGTGATCCTGTCCAAATCACTTAATTTACTAATGAGTATAAAAAAAGTAGCGCGAGACCTCTAGAAAGGGCTTTAGAAAGCTAACCACACGCTCGTGCATGTGGTTTTGCTTTCCGTGGCTGCCATTGGCTTTCGCGTGCTTTTTAAAAAAAAATCCAGCACGCAATTGGGCAAAGGCGGGCGCATGTCCCGCCTTTGCTCCGCCCATTCCCATCTGTGGCCAGCACGCGCAGCAGCGCGTGTTCGCCTGGCTGCCGCGCTCCCTCCCCCCTTCCCCCCGCTCCTCTGTGGTGCGCGCGCACCACTGGTTTCTTTCGCCGGTAATTTGGAAGGGACGGCAGACCGAGCAGAAGAGAACTGGCTTCGCTGACAGATGTCAGACGGGTGACAAGGTATCTGGAGGAGGCCGGGGGTGCCAGGAGAAAGGGATCGTGTCGGCCTCGGAAAGAAGCAACAGTACCGGCTCGTGAGCGTCCCAGACATTTCGCACGGGCGGTGACGTACAACAAGGAGCCACCCCGGCAGGTAAAGCTCCTGGTGCCCAGGCGGGCGGTCAGCTGATGAGCACCGAGCTCAATACAGAGATCCCAAGTTAACCATGCCTGAGTAGTTTATCTGGCCCGGCTCTTCCCCTGTGCAGTATGGTACTTGTAGTCCTGTTTATGCCATTGTAACTTAAGGGCTCCAAGTGACAGAATGTGTAGCTAAGATCTGCTCTGTCAATTGTATGTGCAACAGAAGTAGCAAGCTTATTTTGTTCTAAGCCCCATTATTGTGCATTTTAGAGTATGGCTCGCCTCTAGCAATCTTAGACTTCCCCGCCAGTTACAAGTGGCGCTCTCACACCTGACCTTTTCTGAGCAGTGTCCTCCTGCTGTACTTTTGCTTTCTTTTTCTTTATTCAGGACCACACGTACAGCCTGTCTCCTGCAAGAAGAGCCGAGCCACACATGCAGGGCAATTCCTGCATTGCGTTCTCAGCAACAACGTGCAGGCATTTGCAGTGAAGAACAAAAGAGTTGTATGGTTCTTGTCTGAGCGTATACAAGGGGGACACGCAGGTGGGCACAAACACTGGGGCAAGAGGTAAAGTTTTCCCACCAGGGGCGTCCACATGTGGAACCATTGCACAGCATAACAGGGCGAGGCCAGAGGTCGTGGGAAGGCGGCCATTTCAACAAGGAACAACTAACAATTTCTTGTCAGCTGCAGAGATCAGCTTGGTGCCTTCATGAATAATGTAATAACTTTTTAAACCAGTGCCTCAGTTTTCTGAATTTTAGATAAACCAATTTGTTGCCATTCTACAAAGGAAAATATTCTGTCAGCATTTTTTAAGTCCTGTGACAAATCATCACACCAGTGTACAATTAATGTATGGTACCCTGATGTGAAGTCGCAGTGTGGCATGTATTGATGGTAAGTTTCGCTCTCTTTGCCCTGTACTGAAATAGCCCGAGGTGTTCCAGGCAAGGATTGAGATGTAATGAGTGCTCAAGAGGGGGAGCTTGACTAATTGTCCCAGTACAGGAATAGCAGGGTTTGCTTCAGGGCAGGATTGAGGTGCACTGACAGTGTGAGGGTTTCTATCTAGCCCACTACAGGGATAACAGGGTTTGCTTCAGGTTTGGATTGAAGGGTACCAAGAGAAGGAAGACTAGCTGTCTAAGTACTGGTGGCCTCAGGGGTGGTTGGTACAGGTCAGGGTTGATGTGCATTGATAGTATCTGTGTCTATGTCAGTCTATCGCTAGTGCTGGCATAGCAAGAGGTGCTGCAGGTCAGGACTGAGATGTCTAAAGTGCCCTGGGTGATGGGTTGGTGTGCACAGATTTTGAATGTAAATGGCTCACCCAGTACTGAAATAACAAGAGGTGCACCAGATCAGGAGTGAGGTTCACTGAGTGACCCATTTGTCGTTCTCAGTTATCTCAATACCAGAGAGTGCTGCAAGGCAGGATTGAGGTGCATTAGCAGAGTCCGGCGAGTGCAGCTGGTGGTGACCATTGTGGCTAAGGCGCATTCTCACAGTCCACTGTATCGGTTAGCTAAATCCGCACACTGCACCAAGAGGCTAGTGCTGCAGTCTGCAACTTCTGTCATCATACTAACAAGTCTAGATGGGCATACTGGGTCTGGCTGGTAGCAGACACCTCCCACTGCAACAAAGATCCAGCGTCTTCTACCTTGCAGTGTGTGTGAAATGAACACTGCATCCAGCATTGTATCCATGGCTGGTAGTGGCACACTGTAATGCACTGTATTCCTAGCTAGTACTGTGCATTCTCTACCCTTCCTAGTACCGTCCGTTGAATCTAGGGATTGTATTACACATTGTGCCTGGAGGCAGGTGCAGTGTACTTCACCCAGTGGTTTGTTGTGCACAAGGCTTTAAAGTTGATAGCACTCCCTGCGACTGTTACTGAGTCCTGTATCTGATGATTGGCGCTCGGTACTGTGCCCATTCCAGGTACAGCCTGCGGCATCCAGGAACTGCTCTGGAGCTGCTGATTTTGTCTGGGGTTTTAGCTACGTACTATATTTGGTGGCTGGTAGTATGCTGCGTTTGGTCTGGCTTCACAGCACAGCTGTCTGCTTACCTATTGATACCAGTTATTTGAAATATACATTGAGTGGGCTTTGGCTCTACCTAGAGAAGAATTCCTCTCACTTCATGCCATTGGCTGTTTGGTGCATCAATCCGCCTCCTACAGAGTGGATGTGCTGCAGTGTATGAGGGACCATTTTACAACTCAAAAGTACATCGAACCATCACACATTGCATTATTTATCTCAGAGATGCATTGCATGCAGAGAACCACCATTGTTGCTGTGTTTTTTTCACTGCTGCAGGTTCTTTTACAATTTTAGTCAGGACTCATAATAGAAGCCAGATTATTGGCTTTGTCAGCGCTTGTTTTTGGTAGACTGCAATGTGCTCTGTTATGTAGTGTCAGGTGCCAAACACTTCAGCGAAAACAGCCCCTGGCAGAAGGCAGACTTAACCCGGCGGCTAGCACTGTGCACTGCACCCCGAGATAAGTTAACATATTGTATCTGGTAGTTAGTACTATGGTACCTGGCACCGCGCGCTGCATTTGTGAGATGGTACCGTGACTGTACTGGGCAGGCACAGGCCAACAGACAATACACGCAGCTGCCTCTGAACGTTGTACCGTGAAGCCGGTACCGCTCACTGCATTCAGCAGTAAACACTGCGCCTGGCCCCAGGTCTCATGCCAGGTCTCCGCCACCTGGCACAGTCCCGTACACTCCACCGAGCAGCGGTATTATTATGCCCTGTGGCTGACAGTGCGCAGCGGATACGTGGCTGGCACCGCTTTGTGAAAGTGAAGGTGGTAGGGCACACTGTGACCACTAGCTGGCATTGCCTACTGAAATCCAAGGCTGGCACTGTACACTGGACGTAGCAGAAAGGATTAGATTTGTTGCTGGTAGAAGGCACTGCACCCTGATCAGAGAAGCTTCTTCGCACTGCAGCTGGCTGCTGGGCACTGTACCCGAATACCAATGTGCTGTGCCACTGCCTGCTGGCCCTGTGTGCACTGTCCCAGGGGCTGCTAATGTGCATCACGCTTCCTGCTGGTACAGTGTGCACTGGGGCCGTTAGTGTGCACTGTGGGAGGCCCCTGGTACTAGGCACGGCCCCTTGGCTGCTGCTGTGCACTGCAGCCGTCTGCTGGTTCTTCTCTCCTCTATACCTACCTGGGGCTCCTCTGCACCGTAGCTGCCTTCGGGAACTGTGCACTACTGATCCTGCTGGGCTGGTGCGCACTGCACCCAGGACATTTAGCGTGCACCACAGCTGGTTGACAGCTCTGCGCTCGCGGCTGCCTGCATCCAATGAATGCACGTGTGCAGCCCACAAGGGCCGGCATTGTACTCTGTATCAGAGCTGACACCATACACTGTGCTCAGCGACGGGTAGTGCCACGTTCTGGGATTCAGATCCGACAGTACCCGGTACCTTGCATTCACACTCCGAGCTCTGTGCCACCTGCCTGGAATGTGGAAGGCGCAGGAAGCGCCGCCAGGGTGATGTTCGCCGGACTCGGCCTGTGGGTGGTGAATGTCGTAGGTTGCAGCATACGCATTTTCCACTTCCGTCGTTTATTGCTGACCGGGGCGGGGGGGGGCTCGTCTCTCGATGCACCGGTGCCGCAGTGCAAACTATACAGACCAGTGCAAGCATAAGGTGCATGCAGCCCTGTGTGTGCGGGAACACCCAAGCTTCTGAAAGGGCGGCCGCGCGGTAAAAAAAAAAAAAAAAACAGTGGTGCGCGCGCACCACAGAGGAGGGGGGGGAGGCCGCGGCAGCGGACGGCGAACGCGCGCTGCTGCGCGTTCTGGCCACCGTCGGGAATGGGAGGAGCAAAGGCGGGACATGCGCCCGCCTTTGCCCAATTGCGTGCCGTTTCGGTAAAAAAAACGCACGCTCCAGCCAATGTGGGCTTCCAAAAGCAAAACCACACGCACGAGCGTGTGGGTAGCTTTCAGAAGCCCTTTCTAGAGGTCTCGCGCTGTGCGAGCAGGGCTGCGCACTGCAACGCTAGGCGCAAGACCTAAAAAGGAGGGAAATAATGTTAAATTATTTAAAATAATTAAAAATGTAAATAAATATAATTTAATGTTAAAAATCTAATTTTGTTTTATTAAATTCTAAAATATTTTAACAACTTTTCTTACATTTATAAATTGTGACATTCATTTTTATTTAAAAAAATAGTTAAACTACTTTTAATTCTATACATCACTTTCAATACTTATTGCACAATAAAGTTTTTTTACTTCAGGTGGGAATTTATTTTTTAATTTAAACTTAAGAGACATATTTGTAACTTAATTTATTATATATTCAAATAATTATAGATTTATTCAAAATTAAGTTAATTCTGTAGATTTTTAAATGTTATAGTTAATACATAAAATTAGTTTACACTTAATATATATCATACATGCTTTTACTAATTTATTCTGTTTCATAAATGTGTTAAATTGTCCCTATACTTTACCATAGGGAGATCTCCACCCTGACTGTGGAGTCTCCCTGTGGTAAAGTATAAGGGAACAGTAAAATAATTAAGTTTATCTAACTTGATAACTACTGATCACTTTAATAATAAAAGCAGTTTTTAATAGAAAATTTGCCCAATGCAGGATAGCTTTATCTCTGTCCAGTCAAAAATTGCATGCCTACCTGGACCTGAACATCTTTCGTTATGTTATGCTCCTCCTTTCTCTCCCTTTGACTCATTACCCTTTCTCTTCCCACTCCTGTTCCATCCTCATTGCTATCTACCCTTTCCTCTTCCCCATTGCCTCTTCGTCCTCTGCTTCAGCTTTCTTTCAATTCTTCCCTGCCCTCTGTCTCCCCTCGTCTGTCTCCCTTCCACACACTCTTCTTCCACTATACACCCACTCCATCTCTGTTCTCTCTAACTCATGTTGCACCTTTCCCACTCTTATTTCCTCCCGCTCCATCTCTTACCCTTAGTCTTGTACCATCCTGTTTCACTTTCTTCCGTTTCTTGCCCTTTCCCCTCTAACCCTCTAATTTAGTCCCCTCCCTTTTTCCTGCTCTCTGGTCCTCCTTTTCTACTCCTCCTCTTCCTTGTCAATTTCACTTCTCTACCTTTCGCGCCACCCCACACTCCTAATCCTACTCTATCCCATGCTCTTCTTCCCCCAGTTTTCATGCCCTCTTCCTTGGGTCTCCTTCATCTTATTTTGATATATCTAATTCCAATTCTTGAATTATTGCATTGATCATGATGTTTTTGTTCTCTGCATGACTGTGACAACAGTGCGGTTCCATGTAAAACTCAATCATACCTTTTGGTCCTCTGCACTGTACAAAACTATAAAATACATGCGATGTAAAATGCATCGATGCCTATTTTTGATGAGACGGGACAGCTGACTTTTGATTTGTGACTTCTTCGTTTCAGTGAAGGCTGGCGGCATGCGAATTGTTCAGAAGCATCCACACACTGTTGATTCCAAAGAAGAGAAAGAAAAGGATGATGAAGATTGGGAAACCGGCACCAGGTAGGTGTTTTATGTTCAGTTGCATACTGAATTTGATTCTTAAAAGGAAAGGCAGTAGTGGATGTGAAACTCTCCTTTGCTCCCCAAAGCAATCTACAGAGAACCATTATGTACAGCAACACACAAGCCTCGTACAACACAAATACCAGATCTGGAGGCTGTGATTACTTCAGCTGTTTCAGTTCATTTGAGGTTCCTGCAGATCTTATTGTCGAAGGTGCAGCTGAGCATGATGGCTACCAAGGCAGTGGAACACAAAGAGTAAAGAATGAAGCACATTAGACTGGGACATAGTGCCTGGGTCTCACATCTTTGCAGATCACTTGTAGGACAGTGACTGGACTTCAAGGTGGAGCATGCACAAGTGTTTGGGTTTTGTAGATGGAGCCTAGGCTATTTTACTGGCACCTTATAAAGGAAGAGTAGCTTTTATTGCCTTCCACCATGAAGGTGGAGGTCCACCTGTGAATTAAGCCTTAAACTCAGCCTGTCCTTGAGCTATCCGCACAGCTTATTTAAATGCTTGAACTTGAACATCTTGTTAACACTGTTGTGAGTTTATCACATTTTCAACAATGAAACAAAAATGTTAAATATTGATATGCATTATAACAAAAGCATGGCAAATATAATTTTCTGTGACGATTTCTGTTATTTAAAAGCAGGTGACTCTGCTTCAGGAAGTGGAAACCTTAGGCAATAGAATACATGTTGTGCGGTTCTTGAGCTATTGCTTTAGTGGAAGCGTAAGATAGAGCTAATAATCACACTGGTAAGGCTGAGTGGCATTTCAAATATGCAAACACTTCACAGGTAAATAATGGTCTTTGCACGCCTCAGGAAAACAAGGAAGCAAAGTTTCACTTCTTCCTCGGCGGGATGGTCTCCTCAGCACCATACGACTCCCATTATGTGAAGAAGGCTGCTTTAATGAGACAGGTGCACAACTCGGGTAGGCATTGCCTTGGCTCTTGTCATACTTAATTAAAAAAAAACGGCCTCCCTAAACATTTATATATCTTGTCCTTCCCACACCCTAAACAGTCCCTTAAACATTCCCCTGTACAACACACTCATTTCTGCCACAGACAACATCCACATGATCCTTGACAGAGGGGAGATGGTAGGCCCTCATTCTCCTGGACCTCTCTGCAGCATTTGACAAGGTCTTACACCCCATCATCATCATCAGGTGTCTGCAGAAGATTGGCATCCAAGGACCCGACCTCCGCTGGATCTTCTCCTTAACGGATAGAACACAAGCTGTTAGCCTGTGGGGTTGTCAGCTGAACCCCACATCTGGTTTAAGCATTTTGCTGATGCATGTACCAACTTTACCATTGATACTTGTAGTTGGGACGTATTTGTTCCATCGAAGAAAGTGCCCTGTACTGAGTGCATGGATTTCTTAATGGATAACAAGCTTCAAGCCGTTGGTAGTGCGAAACTTGATGAGCCTCCAGGCCTCGACAAAATACCGGGGAATCTTTTGGCTTCTGTATATCAACACATTGTCAAACACTATACTGGCAGGCGCTGACCTACCTAAAACTTGGAGAAGAACAAAGATTAATCCTGTTCATGATTAAGGAAATGAGGGTAATTGATAATGACATACCTATTAGTCTAATCAACAACCTCCCAAAAATCTTTTGCAGACAAATTCTTGCCAAACTTCAAGGCTGGCGACGGAGAATGACTGCTAATTTATTGGAAATCTGTCTTGCAGCGGGATCACTTTTGTTGCTTTTTTAGACTTGAGGTCTGCATTTGATTTGATTCCTCTGACGCAAGTTTATGGGCAGTATTCGAGCGAATGGGCACGCCTGATCATATTCTGGCCATGATTATATGCATGCACAATAACTACTAAGCCCAAGTCATGTGGGGGAAACTAGGGGAAATGAGATCGTATCTCCAGTGGGAGAAGAGCGCTTCAGTGTTGGTTGGGTGTTAGCCCCCAAACTGTTCTCATTGTATATTAACAAGGTCTTAAACTATCTAGACGATTGTGTAACTTATTCCACCAAATTGACTGGCAATAAGATACCTGCATTACTTTTTGCTGATGACACAGTACTAATTTCTAAGACACCAATGGGGCTCCAGTTTCTTACGTTTTTTGTCTTTTGTGAACATTGCATGGATTTAATGACCCTGGAGACTTCCTGCAACGCCCCCCCCACCCCCCCACACAACATTGAAAAACCAGCATTGGCAAAGCCAATGGGTCTGGAGTTGGCCACAGTCATTTTGCTTTGTCATACAAGTTGATGGGCTTTTATCAATAAAGTGCAGTATAAGAATACTAAAATACCTTTTGTGCCATATTAAGCAATGGCACTTAAAGGAATTGGTGTGTGTGGGTATGCTTCTTGTGATAGGGCAGAATGCAGTCACTCACAGTGAAGTTAGCCAATGGTTGAAGCGGGCTAACCCACTGCCCCATGCTGTAGTGGGCCAAGAAAAATGTGGAAGACACAGTAACTGACCAGTGGGTGAAGAGTGCCCTCTGAAAGCCCCTATAAGCATGTTATACATATGATTTTAGTAAAATCAAAAGATCTATGCTTACATTAGGCCAAAATAAGGTTGATGGTGCCCAGCCCCTCCTACGGGCACCACCAGGAATAAAAAGTATTATAGAAAAATGCCCTAGGGCATTATGGGGTGCTCTTTCAATGGAACAGAGAGTAATACATTAGTTTTTCCTTCCGCTCATTTATTATTCCCTTTTTAGCTAACATTTTTAAACCTATTTTGTTTGGCTACCCCTGTCCCCACCCTGTGTACCCACTCAGTTTTTAATGTTGGGGGGGGGGGGGATCCAAAGGCCCCTGTGGCCCCTGCCAGCTCCCCAGCCACCACCATGGTGGGTTGCCAGCATTTTATTTCCCAAAAGTGGCTAAAAGCAAATCTATTCTTTGATATAAAAAAAACATGCATTGCCATGGTAGTCAAAGGCACTGAAGGAAACTGCTTTGTGTGTGGATGTGCTTCTTTGTGTGGATGTGCTCCTAGTGAAAAAAAGAATGTCATCACTCAAAGTGAAGTTAGCCAGTGCCTGGAGTGGGCTGACCCACTGCCCCATGTTGCATGCTGTAGTGCGCTAGAGAAAAACGTGAATGGTGCAATAACAGACCAGTGGTTGACAAAAGCGGTCTCAAAGCCCCTATATGTAAGTATACAATAATAAAACTCTTAAAACTCTAGTAAAATGAAAAGGCTTGAATAACGCCAAACCTAAAGTGGAGAAAAGTAGATTACAGAATAGTGTTAGCAGTTTTTTAAGGTTACTGTTGCAGAAAGGGAGAGAGGGGAAGGCGCCATTTCCGATAAATATTTATTTAATGTGCTTCTTTTGTAAATCTGCCCGTTCCCAAGCTCTCCAGAACCACTTAAGGGTGCTTGTTGGAGTTAATGTACATACATACAAAAACAAGTGTGTATATGAAGTAGCCTTTACAAGCACCCCTTTCTTTTTACTTCTTTCCTTCAATAGTAATTAGAAAGACACAGTATCCTGGGAAGATGCTCTAGTTTTGAGTTTCTATAAAGATGCATCTCCCCGAGGGTTCTTGCACCTTGGGAAGGACGAGATCTCTCTTCTCCAGGGAAGATTTCTGCAACCTGTTTCCAGACATTGTTCTGCCCGGCTTAGGTTCCTCTGTTTATCCCGTTTATAGAGGGAGCAGGTTAATTGGTAAACTCTTGAACCCAGAACAACAGTTATTTCACCTTCACCAGACACCAACCATCTCTTATTTGGAGTGTGTGAGAAAAACTTAATGGGAGTTTTATGGTTCCCCGGTTTATGATCTATGTCTACAGGACATTCCCCACATCTTTAGTAGAAATAGTGTATTAGAAGGGCACTTTCTGGCCAAGAAACCCTTGCATATAGATTGAGGACGTTCTTCCTTCCCAACAGGAGAGTTCACGAGTGAGTTATTTATCCCCAACAGATGAGTCCCTTTGGACATCACAGGGTAATTGATTTTTAGATAGTCTTGGGTGAGAGCTAACAAGATGATGGCGGCTCCCATATTTTGTGGTTTGTTTCATCTCCAGTGGAAGTCCGTTTGTCAAGTTCCTTAAAGGGATTTGACTGAGCCAGTTCAATCAATATAAACTTTATTCGGTCTTTGAAATAAAAACCATAAGTGATACAAACCATAACATTAACATCAAATATAAATCATTCTCAATATAATCCCTTTAAAAAACCATTTAAAGATAAATGCACAGGTTAACAATCCTAAGAGAAAATCTAAAAAGACGACTGACCTGCACACCCCAGGGGTTTAATTGCAACTGTTTCTCAGTCTAACATCAACTTTAAAAAAAACTGAGAACATTAATAATGATATTGCCGCGAGTATTTGCAGATATAAGAGGGTGGGTCGAACCTGAGTAAAAATGGCCCTTTTCAATACTGGGGGGATATAATGTTTCCTAGGTACTGCATAAAAACTACAAAACATGGTAAAGTGTAGTGTGTCCTGCGGAGATCTACTGTCGCAGCCGCAGGCATGAGATTAACATCCATGAGATTATTGATTAATTGATTGACTGAACCAGTTTGAGACACGTGTGTTTGGGACATCTCTTTAGACACCAGACTGCAGATGGCGAGCCCCACCTACTAGGGCAATTCCACAGACTAATCAAATACACCAAATGAAATATTTACACTCATGTGAGCAAAGTATTTTTTATTTTAGACACAAGTGCTGTTAGACAAGTGGAATTTTCCCGAGGGAGAGCAGGCCATGGCAGAAGCTTGTAGCTGGAATCATTCAATTCAGAACTGAATGCGTCTTTGTGCTCCCAAAACCATATTCACATTTAACCCCGTAACTGTTTGGGATTCTATTTTTTATCACACTTTTGGAATTTTTCAGAGAGGTAGCCCATTTTCCCAATTTTTTTCTGCTTTCAACTTACTTCTAGCTTGTGCTGAAAACCAGTGTGAAACCCATGGATGTTCCAGGAAAGTTATAGATTTCTGAAAAGTAGACAAAACTCAGAATTCAGTAAGGGGTCATATGTGTAGATCCCTCAGGGTTTTCCCAAAGAAGCTAACTGTTGAAATAAAGAAATATTGAAAATGATTAGGAAACAAACGGCCATTTGTGATAACGTTTTCATCTGTAACTTTTTGTGACAAAGGCCGATTTACAAAAGCAATATGCCATTACATGTGCTAGACTCATCTCGTTTAAGGGGTATTTATAGTTGTAGGTTCTCAAAGGACCCGAGGTACCCAGAGCCATCAACTGAGCTGCACCGGACAGTGGTCTTTCGCTTTGTACCGAGTATTGACCAATTCATGTGGTGAAATATGTAGAGTGAAAAATGGATATCATGGAAACCTATGTATTTCTGAAATCAGCACAAGAGAAGGAGTTTAGGAGCAGTGGTTGTTCATACATCTCTGAATTTGTGGGTACCCATACTAGCATATGATTTAGAGTATATTTTTCAAAATGCCTTCTTTCTTACACATGAACCTACATTTGGAAAGCAAAAATGCAGTGAAATCAAATTGGTAATAACAAATGTTCTAATATTCTTTGCTCTTTCATGTAGTCCGATACAAATGGTACCTCACTTGTGTGGGTAGGCCTAGTGCCCGCGACAGGAAAGGGCCCAAAAAATGCAAAATGGACACATCACATTTTTCCTCTCACATCTGACCCTTTTTTGCAATGTAGTGATTGCTTAACATTGATTGCTGTCCTTCTGCTGATTGCGATGTGATTGAGGTACTACTTCTATATTCTCTTCTTTTCAGCCATCCTTGTTGAACCGCTTGCTATTTATTGCTATGTTTTACATTACCATACGGACTTCAAAGAAGCCCGCTTTTCTCCTCTGAAGTGGATGTTTATTGTGACAACAGATGTTCTCTGCCTTTACTGTAGCAACAGATGTTATCTGCTTTCAAATGTATTTTCCCTAATACATGGACACAGGTGCAATTGGTTTCTTTGTTATCTGATTTTTTGCCAAATGTCGCATTTTTTTTCTTTTTCATGCACAGGGGATTAACTTATTTGCTGAGAATCACAGAGATGCTGAGACCTAACAAGCATTGGCAAAGCCTTTGAGGCTATTGGCTGTACCATTGCCTTTGTTCATGCCGTAGTGCATGGATGGGCATTGCCGACTTTGGCAATGATTTGTGCCATTCTGTATATAAAAAAGGAATATGATGCATCAAGTGCTTATTCACCTTTATAAGATAAAAAAAGCATGTTAGCCCTGGCTGCATCATAACGCTTTTTAAAATTAGTTTTGGCCACACTGAAAATCATCTGGGCTACTGTAAATCATGGCTACAAAACATTGCCAACGCCAGTAGCTCTCATAGGCGAGACCTATTGGCTGTGCCCGTGCTTGTTATTTATGAAACCCAGGCAAATATGTTTTAAATACAGATGGTGTACTCTTGACCTTTAACGTGATGAATGATTTTGCTTTGCTTTGCAGTTATTTAAGCAGTTAAGACTGAAACACATTGATTGGATGGGAGGCGGAGGGTGTGAAAGGGTTGCGACGCCAACCCTCTTGGTCATGTGATCCTGGAATGTCTCGCACTGGACAGTGTTTGGGTTTACCCCAGTGGGAGGAAAGAGTAGAAGTTGTGATTGGAGGTGTTGGAGCAGCCAAAATAAGTAAATGAGATAGGTGAGTTTGTAAAATAGATTAGGCCAATGCTCAAGAGCCTAAACGGTAAAAGAGACAGAGTTGGTTCATTTTGCAGATAGCACTACTCAAAGGAATCTATTTAAGCTAAGAAGAATGTTCAAAGTGACCCAAGGGCTGGAGGATTAGAGTATACAATTTAATTTTCTTTACTTGTTCCAGGTAGAGAGCATGTAATTATTTCATGCACTACTGAGTTGTGGACTAATTCTCTAGTCTTAGTCAAGAGGGATCATGACTTAATAACTAAACAAATGGGAAATACAGTATAAAAACATTTGAACCATTGTGTTCTGTGGACATGGTGATGCCAGTCAGACCAGAATCTGAGGAGAAAGCCAGTATGTAAATAGATTTAGGAAAGAAGGCATCCTTGAGTCCAAATCTTGACACAAGGGAGTGCTTTTAACAGGCAATCGGTATAAAATGTGTCTAAGCACTCAAGTTGAGGCCTTTACAAAAATCTGATTCCTTCCTTTCTTTTCTGCGTTCCTTGACTTTTTACCACAGAGCTGCCCAGCACCTACAGTGGACCTGGGGAAGCTGACACCCTCTTTAGATGGAGTTGGAAATGGTGACTATGCACCCAGGACTGTATCCTGTTGTTGAGGCCTGTGATTGGGGCACAGCGGGTCTCCTAGGAAGATAAGAGACCACTGGACAACCTGGCAGTGGGGCCAAGTTCATAAAGTGGACTCCGGGCCATTGGACCATGGTGAGGATTCCAGGCGGTCTCATACTAACCTAGAGTGGGTGATGGCCACCTCCATGCCAATTTTAGAAACAAGTTGGTAGTAAGGTGCATACTATTTCAAATTAGAACACCGTGCTCTGCAATATTGGAATACTTTACAGATCCATATCATTTTTCACAAAACGTACTGCCAAACTTACCAGATGTAGCATGTTGACAAATTCATCCCAGTTGTGACTTTTGTTTGCACGTTCCTAGGCATGGGCCAATAGTTCAGAAACAAAATGTGACTCTTCATTGTGATCACATCTGTGGTCCAAAGTGGAGGAAATGCCTGAAAAAATCAGGAAAGACCCACATCGCGTTACAAAACATCACCAGTTATTACAAATGCACACAGACCTGTTCTCCTATGACAAGACAGAATCTACCTTTTTAGTCGAACTGGACATGCTCACAGCAGGCATAATAACTGTTTTATCAGCAGGGAAGAACTTTAAGAATTTCAAGTTTAAGAGGCAGGAGAACTCAGGGAAAAGTCTCCTCTGCAACGAAATGGTGACTGCTTGGATATTCCTCTCCCCTTCTAATTACGCAGCACCATTCAGTGGAAAATTGAGGGTTTTTTCAGACGTGAGAGGAGCTAACTTCAGACCAGTGTGTATTGCTTACAATCAAATAGGGTTACTTCATTGACTTTGTACTTTTACCATTACACCATCCACAAAAAAGAGCGAATCAGCAGTGACTTTTTCCCTGTTTTGAAAGCTGGAGTCTTTATTAGAAAATGGAGTCTGTTGGATATTTGCCCTTTCTGCTATATCAGATTTTTGCCTTCACAACCCTATGTTTACTGAACTCGTTTTTGTTTGTATTCGGACTGTGGGCACTTTACCCCTGCTAACCAGTGGTCAAGTGCTTGTGCTCTTCCTTTTAAAACCTGGTAAAATTGGTACATACCTGATTGGTACATTTAATTTACTTATAGGTCCCTAGTACATTGTACTACATGTATCCACAGCCTGTAAATTGAGTGCTATTGGGGGGCTGCAGCACTCATTGTGCCCCCCCTCCCCCCAGCCCTGTGTGTGCAATTTTAAATAAACCTTTTGCCAGACCTAAACCTTCCTTTCTAATACTTAGAAGGCAACCCTAAGGTAGGTCCTAAATGTTCATAGGGCAGGGTGCATGCTATTAAAAAGTAGTACATGTAAATTTGAAAGTTGTACATACCCTGGCAGTGAAAAATCTCCAAAGTTGTTTTCCACTGTGGCAAGGCTAGCTGCTGATTGACTAACATTGGTTTGCAATATTACATTTAATAAGTGCTAATCTCAGTTTGGGAATAGCTAGAAAATAAATTCTTCCACTCCTTTTTAATTGTAATTTAAAATCCTCTTTAATAGTGATGTCTGGTATTATATGACTATTTAGAAAATGCCACTTTTAGAAAGTTGGCATTTTCCTGCCTAAGGCAAGTGAGCCTTTCAATGTCAAGGGTCACCTGGCTGTTAATTGCTGTCCTGTGGTTTGATGTGTATTCCTCCCAGACCGTGGACAAAAGGGCCTTGAGTGTGGGGAAGAATGTGCCCCACAGGATGTCCTAGGAGGTTGTACCCTGCCCCTTCCTGAGCCTCAAATGGTAGCCCAAACGCTGTACCTAGCCCCTTCTTGGCTCCAGAAGATGCCTACCCTGTCACTGACAATTGCAGCTCACACCTGGGCCTGGCTACCCTTTGTCTCTAGACAGACTGGAGCCAAACCCAAGGGAAGAACTGACCTTAACCCGTTTGAGGGTTTGACAAAGGGGTGTTCCCCATCCACAGGCTGGCACTGGGTATAAAAGTGGCATGCCCAGGACCTGAAAGGAGAACAGTCCAGGACCTCAGAAAATTTGGAACATCTCTGCTGTCTGACTAAGCAAGATTGTACCTGCTTGCCTTGAGACCAGGACCACAAAGTGACTTTAAGGGTCCGTTGGCTGACCTCCTGTTTGAGCTACAGAGATGCAACATGATTCCAGAGGCCTTTCCAGCTGACCAGACCCAACTGGACCTGACCTGGTCCCGTCTGTTGGCCTCTAGGAGTGAGTCCACACCACCAAGTCCCTTCTGCAAGGTCCTCGACTTTTGGCTGGGGTCGGAGTGTACCTCTCCCTGCTGAACTGAAGGCTTCACCGGATCCGACTCAGAGCCTTTCATAGCAGCATAGTGCAGCTCCTGATCAGCAGCTTCAGCAAAGGCAACACAGAGTGATGCAGGGGCTTGCAACGCAAAGCAGCTCTCCTGATCAACATCTTCACTGTATCCAACCCAGAGCTGCACAGCTCCCATATGAAAGCCTCACCGAATCCAATACAGTGCAATGCAGGCGACGCAGAGCCTCGCCACACCATCTTGGTATCAAAGTCGGAAGCTAAAACTTCCACCAGGGCAAACCTGGTCCTGTATCCAGCCCATGCTGCATTAGTCGGCCTGAACTTGTGACTTTGTCCTGATCTGGCATGACCAGATACCCGCATTTGGCTCTGACGCCTTTTGGTGCTATTTTTACCTAAAACTTGGGAAACTCGTAGCTCTGCTGCTACTGAATGGAATTTTGTAGTTTGTGTTATTATATTTATTAAAATATCCTCTATTTTTCTAAGTTGGTGTGTGATTCCTCTCGTGTAGTGATTCCACTCTACTACTGTTGAGTGCTGCATAAATACTTTACACATTGCCTCTAAGTTAAGACTGACTGCTTTGTGACAAGCTACCTGAGGGTTAAGCACGGGTTTATTTAGTGACTTTTGTAGTTCACCCTGACAATGAGTATTTATTATTTATGGTGTGTTATAACCCCCCTCAACTAATACCCCAATCTCTTAAAGAGTCACAGAGTAAGTTCTACTGTCAGAACTGAAGAATGAAGTGTACTCGATATGCAACATTACAGTACGGTACAGTACTGTATACTACTTTATTCCAAAAACTAATTTCACATTGAGGCCAATCGTGTATCCAAGACTACAAAACTGATAAGTATGTACAACACATTTCAAGAAGTTACACTTCAGAAGTTCATCCTGCTGATAGAAGTTAACGTTCAACTTGAAAGATTCATACTTCCACTTTCAGATTCATCTAACTCATGGTCAATACCTAAGATTTGTGTTCATTGTTAAACATTATCTGTTGAATAGACTTCCTTTCAGCATAAAGTCCGCTTGGAGATTATTAACGAGTTGTAGAAGCACAGTTGGGCTGCCATATTATTCATGTGTACATTCATAGCCACTTCAGATTCAAAATTTCTTGGGTTTCTCCCCTCCTCAGATAGTAGTGGCAAAAGAGTCTCCAAGAACAGAGAGTCCCTGGTAATGGCTGATTTCTCCCTAATGTTTCACTCAAAGATTTCAATTGCTTGTAGCAGCTGAAGATTCTGGCTCAAGTACTCCTGATCTGCTTGGTTACAGGAAAACGTGTAGTCCTGAGTCAGCTGGTAACTCCTGTTACCAGCCAAATTAGAAATATGACAGGAATCGTGATTCCCAAAGTGATATTGGAATTTAATAATAATCGGTCAGTTTAGCTGCCTACATTTTATACTAATCAACAAGACGGGAAGAGAGATCTTTACAAACGCTTGAAGAGTACTCAATGCGCCTCTTTGACTTTCTAAACACAGCAAGAAGTTAAAAGTTTTTATTGCTTTGCAACACCCACTAAAAGGAAGCGCTATTTCTAAAGCATGGATGGTTTCATCTATGGAGGCATTCAGATTAGTTATGCAAGAGCAACATTAGATTACAGTATATGCCACGTGCACATTTCACTTTCAAAATGGCGAGAACTGCGTTTTTAATGAATAATTCCAGTAGCTGACCAGAAGGACATCAATATAGGCATTGGGTCACACACAACAAAACAATTTCAAGTGGAGATGCAAGCAAGACAGGAAGCCTGAGTTGGTCAGACACCTCTAAAGACTTAATTTGTTTAATTTTCTGCCACTTTTCACCATTCAGCACTTTGGACGAACTAAGTACTGATTTGCAATGTATCTATAGCTCGTGTATCTTCAACAGACATGACAAAAACATTATATGTAAGGATCATTTTGCAACTTGTTGTGATGTGTATTTGCAAATGACCCTCCCACCTCCCCAGGGGCTAGAAGGAGGCAGAACTGATACTTAATGCACAAGCCCACCGACACCATTGTCATGGGAAAAGACAGGCATTTTCTGAGGTGGAGTCTGTGTCCCTGTGCATTGTGGGTTTCGAGGAATGTGATTATGAGCCATTTGACATATGCTTGAAACCGAAACAAAGACTTTAAAGAAAAACAAGCTGCTATATTCTGAACTCCATACTAGATGGAAGGAGAGCCTACATCACACGGATCTTCAACTGCAGGTGCAGACTGATGATTGCAGGTAAGTTAAATTTTTCATTTTTGGGTCGAAGCCTACCTGATAGCGCAGTTGTCTGGTTTGCTAACAACATCTTGGGGACATTCAGAAAGCTTCCCAGGGAATCCAATCCGCTGATTGCTTACATTTGGCTTTGTGGTTTGTAACTCACATTTTCTTGCTTTCTATTTGCTGGCTTTATTTTTTTAGGCTGTACAGCTTGAGTTCATCCCTTTCCGTTGCCCAAACAACCTCGTTTACAGCAGCGGCAGCCGGCACAGGTAAGCATGGCGGGGCAGTGTGCAGCGGGGGGGGTGAGTTGATAGACGACAGATAAGGTATTATTTATTATTTTGGTTATACCTATTCCCCCCCCCCCTTCACCCGTCCCGCCCAACTGTTCGCCCGTCCTGCCCAACCGCGCTTACCTGTGCTGGCTGCCACTAATTCACAGTAACCTTCCAAGTGCTCCCTTTCTGTAAACAGTCCTTTAAATCTCGTTCTTATCTTGCCACATTTGCTATGCATTCAGTGGCAGAGGTCAAATGTCAGGCCTTGTCTACTTGGGAGCTTAGTGTTTACTTTTCTTTCTTTCACTAAAAAGTCAGAGGATTTCTGTGACAATCATGCTGGCTACTGAGGGCAATTCTGGTAATTCAAAAGTGGGGTGGAAACAAATATTTTAATACCATCAAAACAAATTAGTACACTAGGTGATGACATTTTCACCCTTTATCGTCTGTGCGTTGTACACTTTTTTTTTAGTAAAACTGTATGTCTGTGTAAATGTATTGGTCATTTCAATTGAAGATGTGTTGTCTAGTGGCAGTGCACTACCGCACAATGCATACTCCACTTTACCCCACTCTACTCTGTACCACGCCACTATACTCTACTCTGTAGCACTCATCACTACTCCACTCTATGCAACTCCACGCTGCGTCACTGCACTCTACTCTACATCACTCTATGCCCCTCTACTCTGCATCACTCTACTCTATGCCAATGCACTCTACCCAGCTCTGCGACGCTGCACTTTGCGCCCCTACACTCTTCTCTATATCACTCCACTGTACTCTGCACCACTCCAATCTATGCCACTGCACTCCAAGACACCTGTACTCTGCAAGACTGCACTCTCCACCACTGAACTCTATGCTACTCTGCACCACTCAACTATATACCACTGCACTCTGCCACTGCACTACTCAATTCTATGCCACTGCACTACAAACATCTGGGAGGCGCAAGTCTAATTATGCCAAGACTAGGGAGCTTACGACTACAGACTCTGCATTACGCAGATGATATCTTCATCATCATGGACCGAACAGGACTACAGAGAACCCTTAACTCCCTCTATAGGTAGAACACTGCAAACTCCAAACTCCTTGTGAACAAGTCAAAAACCAAAGTAATAATCTTTGGCAAACACCCCCGTAAGAAATCCATGCAATGGCAAATAGGCGAACAGCGAATATCCACCTGCACTAGCTACAACTACCTGGCTGTCTGGTTTAACGAAAGGGCCAACTCAGGGGCCCACCTCAAACATCTCTGGTCAAAGGGTGCCGAGTTTATCCACAACTTGAGACATCTAAACCATTAACTACATAGTCCAACAGCCGACCTAATATTAAATGTTCTACGAGCCAAGCTGGTGCCTGCTTTAATGTAAATACTCTAGGGCTACTTCAGACCATGAACCCTCAAACCATGAAGAGACTGAGAAAAAACTATAGTGACACTAAAAATTGAAAATATATAAAAAAGTTTATTTATAAATTATCTTTATCCTATTGGTAGGTAACTATAAAAACACATATTAGACATAAAGATATTCATACAGAGACTAACAATTATACAACATTCTGACCACATTAATTCACAATCAGAGGCATACTATATACATATAATCAAATTGATATACATGATTATTCCGTCCCACATGATTGAGTTTATACAGACTGTAACGAACAAACAACAACAACACTTAAATGAGAAGTCTGCATTTTTAGAGTGGTTTTCAAAGATGACTCTACGCGCGTTTCGACAGAAACACTGTCTTCATCAGGAGTTCCACCTCAGAATGTTGTGCTCTGTAAAGAATAACATATATATATATATATATATCCTATACATATAAGACATAATTTTAAATATGATTTTAAGTGTCACTATAGTTAATAATTATGATGATTACATATGATAATAAGGACCCATAATTGGACTGAGGGTATAATATCTTATTATCGTTTTATAAAACTGAAAAAATGAAAACGAGCCTGACAAATTATAAACATAAATACAAACATATAATCTCCCAAACAACATATAACACTACAAACATACAATGGAAAACTATTGCCAATGATCTGCATTCTTAATATGAATACCATATCAGCAATGCTGAAATCCCCTTATTAAAGGAAGATATAATTGGTGTCTTTAAAAGGCAATTAAATTGGAAAAAATAGATGCATATTGTCCAAGATAAATATAAAATACTGAAATGAAATTTATAACCGAAACAATAATAAAAAAATATGCATTACCAAAACTATCCAGCATCTGTACGTAGGCTGATAAGAGGTTTAAATGGTTCAGTTCAAGACAAAGATGTTATATCTTCAAGAATTTATTCCTGTCATCCAGGATACACCTGTAAGGTTCTAAAGCGGTGCACCAAAAACAGAAAAATGGAAAGAATAAATTATCTTTCCAGTACTAACTAGGTACATCCTTGAATATGAAAAGATATTATAACCAACCACTAAGAATACTTGTTTACCTTATACTGATAATGGCCTGTCTCGAAAGGGAACAGATTTAGTATATTAACCGACTCCTCAAGAAAAAGGCCCTGAAACAGATAAACAGACCCAAAACACCATATGTAAAAACACAAACCAAAATAATTGTAAGAATGTCTAGGTTGAATCATTTTCTACAAGTATCAGCAAGGGCAGATCGTACCTGCTTGATAAAATGTATCCAACAAGAGAGACGAGCTGCTAGTCCCTCAGATGGTTAGAAATGGATGCTGGAAAATAAGCAACAGACAGGAACAAAGTGTTCCATAAATAGAATGTACTCGTAACATGGTTGCTGATTTTTATTGGCAAAAAGTTAGAGTGACACATAATGCCTTACATAATAATAATAAAATTATTTAAAGCATTTCAGCGAGACCGCAACCGTCTAAAATGAATCGTATCTCAGGTATATAGTGAAAAAATCTGTATGGGCAATCACTCAAAGAAAACGGTTACAGCAATGACACCTCACGAATGAGACTGGTTTGGACCCTGAACAGTGAGTAAATGTTAATCGAAGCAAAACATGTGTATGCGAACAATTATCATGAACCAACAATAGTCTTTATTTTATATGGGTGTAAACGCCCCTAAAGAGATGTATCCCAATAACTGTGTATCATTGCCAACAGCTTGGTGGCAGCAAAACATCACCGCAATTGCTAAGTACCTGCGGGAATCTCACACTCTGATTACTGATGTCAACGATTCAAATAACAACAAGACTACTCTAATCAATGTTTGACGCTGTCAACTAAGCTCTAATCAAAGTTTAACGCCGAAAAGCTGATGGCGCGAAAAAGAGAGAAGAAAAAGACGGTACGCTTAAATGCTATCGAAACATCCACCTTATGACCTTAACACATAATGGGATAGGCGGAGCAATGCCCGGCCAAAAAACTGCGAAAACAAGGACGGTACGTTATAATGTTATCAGAGAACCAGTCTTATAACATTATCAACATGATGGGAAAGGCGGAGCAATGCCCGGCCAAAATCCAGCAAAAGGGGAAATACGAGGTACTTACAGGTATCAGAGAACCAGTCTTATAATATTAAATGTTCTACGAGCCAAGCTGGTGCCTGCTTTGACCTACAGACATTTAGCTTTCCCAGGGAAATTGGGTTTGTGTCTCATGAATATTCAAATAAAGGCATACAAAAAAATACATGCCTATCCTCGGCACGCAAGGAGGGCCAGGATGAGGCTGGACCTGGGCCTGGCAAGTCCAGACCTCTACTGCCTACGTGACCTAATGAAATATTATATCCGAACACTGCGTGCCCCAGCCCCATCCCTGAAAGCTCAATTAGAAGAAATATTTGCAGATGAGCACTCCGCATGGCACTCACAGCTGCTCCAAGTCATCAGCACCCACAAGATTGAAACAACAAATTTGCCCAATCCAAGCATTTCCCTAGCAACGTGGAAAAAGACAGTGAACGCGCAAATCATTCGAATGAGACATTGAAATGCTCCACCACAAGCCTTTCTTCAGAGCCCTGGATGCCTCTTAATTGAGGGGAAAGCTCAACCATATTTCAAATACCCACTATGTCCTCAGACTCCAAGTAAAATCACATACATAAGGGTGCTAGCACTACCAATAGCTGAATTTAACCTGCTTTGGGCACGCAGGGACGGGCTACCATCCTGCAGGTTATGCAACTACCTTCTTGAGACTTGGTTACATTTGCTGTGCTGCTGTCCTCACCTCGTCAGTGACCGGCTGTCCTCACCTAGTCAGTGACCGACGCTGCCTCCTAATTCCCCCCTGTCGAGGCAATGGCCTCCAACGCTGCAGGGAGGCATCTGTCTTGTGCTTCACTAATAACACCGCACAGTCTCTTGCAAGGCTTGGGAAATTTATCAACATCATCAGAGTCGCACTGCACACAGCCCAGCTAGCAGAAAACGATCAAGAACAGCAACACTCCTGGCGAAGAGCTCATAAGCCCCAACTAACTGACCTTGACACAGGAAATTTTTACTGCAAGAGCCACATGTGAAATTCTCTTAGCGTCTGCATCCTAGGGCGCCACAATAGGACTGCCCCAAACTATCTATCACTCTGAATCATCTTTGAAGGCCTTACAGTGGGACCATGATATCAATCCAGTTGAGACTAACACCCTGATGTACTCTCCTGTTAAGCATCTCCTGATCAACCAGCCTGCACTTTCCTCTCTGTTATTTTAGTATCATAGACATATCTCTACTGCACAAAACTGTTAACACTTTAAGGATTCACTTTTATTTTTCCATCATACAACAATTTTAAACATTGTTTACAGGGCAAAAAGCTCTTTTTAGAAAGCTTATCGATTGTATGTTACATTTTCTTATAAGCATTTATAAAAAAAACTGCTGGTAAACTGTATTCCTGTGTAATTGTTTTATACGGTTGCACACATGTAATGATTTTAATTAATCGAACATGAATAAACGAAATTACTCAACTCTATGCCATTGCACTCTCTACCACTGCACCACTCAACTCTACGCAACTGCATCACTCAACTCTATGCCACTACAATCTGCATCACTCCACGCCACTGCACTCTAAGTCACTCTACTCCTCTGCACCACTTCACTCTACTCTGAAATAATCTACTCTGTGCCACTCTGCTCCACCCTGCTCCACTCTGTACCACTGCAATCTACTCTGCGCCACTCCACACCACTCTACTGTAGCCACAGCACTCTATGCCAGTCTACTCTGCACCACTGCACTTTACGCACCTTCACTCTCGGTCACTCCACAACACTCTACTCCACGCCACTACTCCATGACGCTCAACGCAACGTCCTCTACAACACTCCATGCTGCTTTACTTTATTCTATGAGTAACTACTCCACGCCACACTACTGCACTTCACTCTACTCCATGTCACTCTGACACAATATGCCACTCCACGACACTCTACTCCACTCTGTGCCATTCCGCTCTACTACACTGTATGCCTCTCCAATCTACTCCGCTCTATGCCACTGTACCCTACAACACTCTACTCTACTTTACGCAACACCCTCTACACCACTCTGCTCTACACCACTCCACTGTACGACAATCCACTCTGCTCTACGCCCTTCCACTGTACGACATTCGACCCCCTCCACAACACTATATGCCACTTCATGACACTCCACACTACTCAACTCTACTCTACACCACTCCACGACTCTGCTCCACTCCATAACATGACGCTATACTCCACGACACTCCACTCCAGACCACTCTCCTTTACACCACTAACTTTTAGCAATGCTGAACAGCAGCCAAGCTGCCGTACAGCATGGCTAAAACATATTGGTAAAGCCAATAGTTCTTACATAGGCAAGACCTATTGGCTTTGCCAATGTTTGGAAGTATTATATAATTAGGCGTATAGTCTTCTGCCCTGGGTGCACTTAAAAAAGACAACAAAGGTATCCTTTACCTTTAGGCTGCAGAATCCAACAGAAGTGTGTACAGTTCTATGTTCCATAATGATGCACTCTGTACACAGCTAACAAACCACATGGCTATTACGCTGCTGCTGGTGTTCCTTGTGGACCGCCTTGTGATGCACTTTGTACTCGCCTATCCCGCAGTTTGGCTAGTACACCAGGGTTCCTTGTGAACCAGTTAGGGTTTTACCCGAAACCAAATACCATTCTTGGGCACTTTCCTTGATTTTATGACGGTTGAATGAAGGGAGAGTGTTGTATGATGAGTGCAGGGGTTCGGTGTAAACAGCTGAAAAGTATTGCATGTTTGCATTTTTGGTGTGCATTGTTTAGCAGCTCTCCTCTAGCCTAAGATGTAACCGTGGTTCAGCTCTTGCACGCCAGAACTGTTGATAGGATTGCAGCCGGAGTTGAACAGCTGGCTTTTTGTGTGGATGTATTGTAGCATTTTACTTCACTTCTCTGAGAGCCTGCTGAATTGCAACATTTTCATTGTTAAAAATACTTTGCAGAGATAGTGGTATTAGTGCACATTTATTACGATTATGATGCCTTTCATCAAGTTTCCCTGTTGGGTCTAATTTGAGTTGTCAGGCTAATTGTTACATTTATCAGACAGATATTCAGGAAGACAGGCAGATGCTGTTGTATGTTAGAGTAGTTTTCTCTACGAAACATCTGATGCTGCCATGGAATTCACCCAATATGTGAGTTATGCAGCGGATACGACACCATGTTCTGATTGGTTTAATTGACCTAAAGCAGCGGGTCTTCACTAGGCGAGGGATTACAAATGATTCTCGCAGCCATGTTTTTAAACATATTTACATAATGTCTTTTCACAGATTAAAGGATTTGGAAGCGCCATTTCAGTTTAGTACCTAGCTTCATCTGTCGTTAGATGCCAGTTTATGCTTTCAAAAAATATAATTTAAATTGTTTTATTTACAGTGTGCTTACCTAATGTGTGACTAGATAAGAGTTTTGATGCATGTTTGGTATTGATACTGCGGGGGTGCGAGTTATAGTTAGCTGAACTAACTATAACGGGGGAATTTCACGGGTTTTGTACGAGTGCAATGTCCAACTAACTATAACTGTCCCTAAAACCTATGGTTTTTTCAGTGAATTTCAAAGGTTTTTTAAATGCTAATTCCTAACTATAACATGTCTGAAACCTATGTTTTTTTCAGTGAATTTCAAAGGTTTTGTAAATGACAATTTGTAAATGTATTAATTGTTATATTTATTTTTTTGATACTGATTTACTACATTTTTTTAAACTATTTATTTTTAGATATTTTATCTTTTAAATTACATTGTAATTACCTTATACATTACATTACAAAATATACTTTCTCAGAATGAATTACTTTAGTTTAAATAATTTGCAAATAGGCAATAGACTTTTAAGTACAGTAGTTACAGTTGTTGCAATGGGCAACACAATTTCAAACACAATGCAACATTGAGCTCAATGTGAATTTCTAGTTAAATGCAATTAGTTACTTTATGGATTACTTTTTCTAACCACAGGACTGGATCCTAGATTCAGTCCTGGGACATCTCTGTAAACAGTTGAGTAAAAGCGTTTTGGTTACAGTAGTGATTTTTAAGGAATATTATTGTATTTTAAAAGTTGACACTTAGAAACTTCTTCACATAGAATCACCAATGTTATCCTATGGGAGGAAATTCACTTAGCAGGTAAGTAGTGTTATCGTTACTTTTTCTTACTCAGTGGTGGATCCTGGATCCAGCACTGGTGCATCTCCTGTAAACAGTTGAAAGAATGCGTTTAAGTCATACAGGCGATTTTTAAGGAATATTTGTAGTTTGTGAAAATCGACACTTTGAAACTTTTCTGCTGAAAACTAGACAATGGATTCCTATGGAAGGAAATACAAGTTACTGGTAAGTACGGTTAGAATTACTTTTCAGGGTCAGTGCTGGGCTAAAAGATGCAGCACTGAGTTCTCTCCTGATAACAGGTGAGTAAATCGGAATTCGTAGTTCGGCTGATTTTAGAGGAATATTATAAAGTTCCAAAACTCCACACTTTGAAGAATTTCCAAGTGAAACCAGTCAATGATATCCTATGGAAGGAAATTCAAGTTACTGGTAAGTACGGTTAAAATTACTTCTCAGGATCAGTACTGGGCTCAAAGATGCAGCTCTGAGGTCTCTCCTGATAACAGGTGAGTAAATTGGAATTCGTAGTTCGGCTGATTTTAGAGGAATATTATAAAGTTCCAAAACTCCACACTTAGAAGAATTTCCATGTGAAACCAGTCAATGTTAGCCTATGGAAGGAAATTCAAGTTACTGGTAAGTACGGTTAGAATTACTTTTCAGGATCTGTACTGGGCTCAAAGATGCAGCACTGAGGTCTCTCCTGATAACAGGTGAGTAAATTGGAATTCGTAGTTCGGCTGATTTTAGAGGAATATTATTTCTAAAATTAAACATGTGGAGGGACTACTTGCCGTAGAACTATTTACTAAACCCACTGACAGGAACACGATGCTCCATTACAATAGTAATCACCCCATGTGCCAAAAGGATAATATTCCTTTTGGTCAATTCTTACGCTTAAGGCGGAATTGCACAAACATCAAAGATTATGATAAACATGCCCAAAAATTGACTAAGAAATTTGTGGCGAGGGGCTATCCCAAAAGGTTAATCAGACATGCATATAAAAGAGCTAGATACTTTAATAGGGATTCTCTTCTTGTGAGTAAATCTAAGAAAATAGCAGTGGATAATCCACCTTTGATTTTTGTTACTAATCATAGTAATATTAGCAATCAAATTAAAAATATCGTCAATAGAAATTGGCATCTGATCACCAATCAAAATAAAGACTCATTACCCAAACCCATGTTTTCATTCAGGCGTAACCGTACCATTAGAAATTGTTTGGTACATACCTATAGAGAGATCAATGACAATAGTCAACCACGCATAATGAATGCCCCACTACCAACGGGCACATTTGCGTGTAGTGGGTGCAATAATTGCCCTAACATCCTGAAGGGTGCATCTATTGTCCATAATGGTGTAACTCATATTTTTAATAACTTCATTAATTGCCACACCAAAAATTTAATATATCTTACCATGTGCCCTTGCCTTTTGGGATATGTGGGCGAGACCTCAAGAGAGATTAGGATAAGAATAAATGAACATAAGTCAGCGATAAGAACGACAAAGAAAACTGCCCCATTGGTAGAACACTGGGTTGAAAAACAGCATAAAATTGAAGATTTAAAATGGTGTGGATTAGAAGCTATCCATATGAGTTTCAGGGGTGGGGACTCAACTCTAAAAAGAAAGAAACGTGAACAATTCTTTATCCCGTTTTAATACCTTTAGAAAGGGATTAAACAGCAAGGAAGATTGGGAGAAGTTGATTTGATCCTTCTTACCCTGTCCACACTGCGATATTAGATTCTGTATTTCAGTAATCTGTTTCAATACTGTTTTTGATTATGGTTAAGTATTTCTGACATTCATGTCTTTTATATATACATAAAAAACAATACAAATGACCCAACGAGAATTGACTCTAGGGGGCTTGAGTATAGTCGTGAGATAGGAGGACATTGTCCTGTGTAGACATTCAACAGAGTATAATTTTGCTTCCGTATATTGATTCTACAATATGGCTGCCATATCTATGTGGTATTAATATATTTAATTTATGGCATGTTTATACATTGGGGCGCCTGGCAATGGACAGGTTGGTGTTTAGATGTTGTTATTTAGGATCATAGGTATTGGGTTGATACTTACCTCTCCCCAAACAGTAGGGTAATAAGCAGGGTCTCTATGTAGGCACCTCAATAGAGTGATACTAGTATAAAATGGCCGCCGTGTTTACGTTTCTTTGGTTTGCCTTTTGGCCACGACATATAATATGATTTTTTATTATCATATAAATAATAGGACATGAGTCTGGAATTGCGTTTTTTGAGAATCTTTCTTTCGTTATTTACATCGCGAATATTCCTCGATGATTCTGATTGTGGAAAGAGTGTAGATCATGTGACCGCCCGCAACTTAGTATAAATAGGAGCTCCGGGTCAAACACGACTGTGTATCCTGACCCGGAAGCCGTTTATGTTGATCGCAAGGAGGCCGTTCTAATTTTATACGGTAAGCGGGGAGACGCTGGGATTCAATCCTTGTTCATGATATAAATAATTACTCTAGAAGTAAGAGATGTATAATATTACAGAAACAGGGCAGAATGTGCATTTTGTAAGTTCCTTGGTATATATCGTATACCACGTACCGTTAATATTTAGAGCAGGATGCTCTTCCCCTATGTTCTTCAAAATTGAATCCATATAAAACTTTTTGTAATATGATTAGGGGAACATAAGAATGTGCGCTATTTATAGTTCTTTATAAACACTCGTACTTTGTCGATACACACATGGTCAAGACAAAGAGTACTAGATGTGGATATTTCTCTTAAACCAGTGGGCATGCTCAAACTCTTAAACGAGTATACCCTATGAATATATCCGCATACATGGTTCACTCGTTTTAGGTTAACCTGGTGATGCAAAGCTTTTCTTTGTTCGAGTGACGCGATCGATGGCATACTATTGAGACCCTTAGGCGCGTTGTTGCCAAAAACATATTTAAAGCTAAAATTGAAGACAAGCGGCTCTAAGTTATGATAGAGAATCGTGACCGCATTAGAATCAGATTATAGAACGTCTTTTGGTAGATTTTAAATTATTGACTCCCTTAGTGTCTGAGGGACTAATCTATATTATTCATCATAGATATTGTGCACAATACCGGCGAAGAACCTTATTGTGGAATCGATACCTCTGATCACGGCGTATCCCTTCCTATTGATGCTCCAGTGTTTATCTGTTTTACTGGTAAGCTTGGTTACTGTATCCGGGCAGTTTAGAATTTTAATCGGGTGCCTTTGGTATAATACCCTTTGTATAAATTTTCCTCATAGGTTTCTGGCACAATTGGTGCATTAGAATAGAACGGTGGCATCAACGAACACCCTATACTTATAAGTCTTACCAATAACAAGGTACGTGTAGACTTTTTGGTTACCTTCAGTATATTTCACTAATATAAATATAACTTGGAGATACCGTTCGTAGTGGAAACACTTATACAATACATATTTTTTCTTGTGTTTCTCTTTTACAAACCCAAGGTTTTTGATGAGGTGAACATTTTAAATTCCTCACCCCTACAAATCTGGTTCACTGAAATGTGTTGTAGCACTGAACGTTAGAATTGGTCCACAGTGTTTCAAGGTACGTGGTACTTTTTCTAACATCACTACCTTTAGGATTTATAAAGATGGTGGATGAATTTTGAGTATATGAAGTAACAATAAGGCTAAATAACACTTTTTTTCTATGGATAGCGGAGAATAATTTTAATTACTGGCTGTAATTTTTATCAACTGTTAAAACTGCCAGTATATAATAAATTTCCTGTTGGTATGTAGTTAGCAGTGTATAATAGGTCAGCAACAAATGTTTTAATAATAATATATTGTTTTTTATAATGTTTTTTGTTTAGAAAACTGTCCTGAAGAAGGTGTACATTTGTCTAGTCACCGAAACGCAGCGTCGACAACTTTGTTTTCTTATAATTGTGATTGTTATCATAACTGACATGAATTTGTAAATTTTAATGATGTATGGTTTTTAATATTGATTGTGTATATCTTTGCAAATAAATATTAATATTTTTGAATCTTTTCTGTCATTTGTTGCTTTTGACCCACTGCTTTTTAATATTTTAGTATATTAATAAAACTCTTTTTAGCATACTTTTGGCATTTTAATTGTTATTTTGACTTCCAGTACTGTGGTGATTTTTTAGTGTTTATAATCAAATGTGTAGGGACTTTTTTTCTTGACGAAACCAGTCAATGATATCCTATGGAAGGAAATTCAAGTTACTGGTAAGTACGGTTAAAATTACTTCTCAGGATCAGTACTGGGCTCAAAGATGCAGCTCTGAGGTCTCTCCTGATAACAGGTGAGTAAATTGGAATTCGTAGTTCGGCTGATTTTAGAGGAATATTTGCACAATGGTGAAGGAAGGGGTGGGGCCTGAGGTGACATGTCTGCAAACACGCCTGTGGCGCGTTTTAAGTTGGAGAATTAATTCCTCCTCAATCCCGAGGGTCCCTAGGGGCCAACTAGCCCACCAGATACCTCCAGTATGCGCCAGAGAGCTGCGTTGCAGAGAGGTGTTCAGAGGCCACGCCCCTTTTGCACCTCTCTGCAACGCAGCTCTGTGGCGCTTTCTGGACGTACCTGGTGGGCTAGTTGGCCCCCAGGACCCTCGGGATTGAAGGGGATTTAATTCCCCATCTTAAAACGCGCCACGGGGCCTGTTTGAACACATGTCACCTGAAGCCCCGCCCCTCCCTTCACCACTGTGCAAACGCGCCCATGGCGCGTTTTAAGTTGGGGTATTAAGTCCCCTTGAATCATGAGGGTCCCTGGGGTCCAACTAGCCCACCCTGTACCTCCAGTATGCGCCAGGGAGCTGCGTTGCAGAGAGGTGTAAAAAGGGGCGTGGCCTCTGTACACCTCTCTGCAACGCAGCTCCCTGGCGCATACTGGAGGTTCCTGGTGGGCTAGTTGGCCCCCAAGGACCCCCAGTATTCAAGGGGAATTCGTTCTCCATCTGCAAACGCGCCAGGGGCGCGTTTGCAGAGTGCTGCAAGCAGGGGGGCGTGGCCTCCGGCGCGATGCCTCTTTTTTTTTTTTTTTTTTTTTAGAAGGGGGGCTGTGTGGCCCCCCTTTTTCTAATCTATTGGCCCTGGGGACCCCATCCCCCAGGGCCTGCCCCCTAATTTATTTTTTTTAAATAAATTTTGGAAGGGGGCCGCATGGCCCCCCTCCCGAGGCCTTAATCGGCCCCGGGGACCCCATCGGCCCCGGGGACCCCATGCTTTTTTGGGCCCTGGGGGTCCTTGTGGGACCCCCTGAGCAGGCCTAGGGGGTCAGGGTGTTTATACCCTGCCACCTTTTCTTGTTTTGCGCCTTAGTTTTTCTCTTTTCTTGTGCCTCGGTTCTACCGAGTCACAAGATGGCTGCCAACACTTCCTGGTTTGGAGTGTTGACAGCCAATTAGCATACAGCTGGTCATCGGGAGGGTGCGCGGACCCTCCGCGGCCATAGATAGATATATATGTGTTTTTACTTTGATTTTCTCAGCAACTACTGAGCAGATTTACACCATTTAACAAAAGGGTTCTTTCTGAACCAAGAATTACCTCTTTGCCAAATTTGGTGTAATTCCGTTCAGCAGTTCGAGCTGTAGCCGTGGCTAAAGTTTCCTATGGGAAAATGAATGGGGAAAACACGTTTTGGGACCCCCTTTTTCTCGGCCCCGCTTGACGAATCACCCGAGACTTTCAGGATAGGAGCGGACCGGAGCGGGCCATAAAGTTTGAAAATTTCGCGAAGATTCGTCAACCGACGCAAGAGTTATTTCAAATAGAATGTTGCGGATTTCCTATGGAAAATAGGTCCTAACTATAACTATCTACTGGCGACCGCCAGTAGATTTTATATATAAAGGGGCCCGGCACAACACGGCGCTGAGAGCACCACTACCTCAAGTGCCCATGGAACTTAAAAAAATCTATTTAGCAAATTGGAAAGACTTTTTGAACGCGAAATACGTAAATGGTGGGAAGCTACCTCTCTTCAAAACTATATTGAGGTGCAACGCATCCCACGTGGCTTACGCATTTACACAATTCCTGCTTATGAAAACCCCGATCCACAACTTCTCGACGAATGGGCGTCTTACACCGCGGATGTATCAGGTGGCATGTTGAAGATATTGATCAAATTTGCCTGGAGCGACAGAGACAAATGCCTCAAGGAAATAGAGGAGGTAGAAGCTCTGATTTCCCGCGAAACGGATCAGAAATTGAGGGATGAGCTAAGGGAAGCTATGAAAAAACGCCTCCGAATATATGAGGATAAAATCAGACAACGTAAACAAACAAAATTTAACAGAGACGCCCACGACTACGAGCAAGGAAGAGTCCTGACCTTTGCTCAAAAATTTGATGCACCCCGTCAAGCGTTGAGAAGTGGTGCAAACAAAAGAGTAGTCGCACGAAGAGAAACCTCGGAGTCGGATATTACCACGGACAACGAGCAATCGGGGGAAGAAGGTGCAACAGCACGCGTACAATTGTCAACGCAGTCTCATTTTCACGAGGAGTTCGAGCTCATGAGGCAGACATGGCAGAGAGGCGGCAGGGGCAAACCCCCAGAAAGAAGACAAGACAAGACAAACGCGAAGAGGGGGCTTCAACAAGTGCAAATCAAGGAGTAGCCTCCCAAACACGCAGCAAGAGGGGGATAAGGAGATAAATCTAGTGGAGGATTTAACAATTATCAATTTAACTCCACGTAAATTGACCAAGACCGAAGAAACCGTATTGAAGAAAGGACTAACATTTTGCCCGGCTCAGAACTTCGAGTTCACACAAACCAGAATTGACCTGTACCTCTTCACTCGAAAACTGAAACTCTTCAAGTTCTTCAAAATGAAAAATGTGCGGAATTTAGGTGAAAACATACCTATTGTGGCAGGAACCGGGGTATTGACAGATGTTTTATCTGGTGAGGATTTGGATATGCTGCAAATACTGTCAAGTCAATTAACTGACTACCCCGGTTATGATGAAGTTGACCAAATAGCTAATGTTGAAAGCTTTGGAATAGTACAAAAAACAGCTAAAACCAACTTTAGACCGAAATCGGTGTTCTGTCCCAACACACCATTTGACACTATTGATGTATTTGAAGAAGCAGTGAAGAAGGATTTAGTACAAATGAGGACAACAAAATCTGTTAAATTTAAAGGATCAGAACCTAATTTGTCCACTGAACAGAAACAAGCCCTGGATAGTATACGAACAGACCCCAATATAATCTGCAAACCCTCAGATAAAGGGGGGAACATTGTGCTCATGACACGAGACTTTTACTGCAGTGAAGCCTTAAAACAACTGTCCGACACTACCTGTTACAGTAAGATCACTAAGGAAGAATATAACAGCAGCATCTGTGACTACCATGAAATGATTGAAAAGTGGCGGAAGAAAGGGATGATTGGTTCCAATGAATTTGAATTTCTAAAAATACCCTGCATCCTGTGACACCTACATTTTATCACTTACCCAAGATCCATAAGAACCCTATGAAACCACCAGGTCGTCCCATCATTTCATCCAAAGGCAGTTTGACAGAAGCAATGTCACAATACTTGGATTTTTTCTTAATTGATTTTGTAAAAACGTTACCTTCTTACATTCGCGACACAACAGACTTCATACGGATTATCTCAAACATCACATGGGAACCAGACATGTATATGATAGTCCTGGATGTAACTAGTTTGTATACGTGTATAGGACATGAACTTGGCATCAATGCAGTGGAATACTTCCTTAAAGGGAGATCTCTGAAATTCATGGAGCACAACGCTATGCTAATTGATTTTCTAAGGTTTTGCCTGACAAATAACATCTTTTTGTTTCAGAAACAGTATTTTAGACAAATCAAAGGAACGGCGTTGGGCACCTGCTTCGCCCCCAGCTATGCGAACCTGTTCGTGGGCTGGTGGGAGAAGCAGGTGGCCTGGTCCGAAGGCATGAACCAATGGGTATCTTCGATTATTGGTTGGTATAGGTACATTGACGACCTTTTTATCTTTTGGAAGGGTTCTAAATCCGAGGCAGAACTGTACATACAAGAACTTAATGTAAATGCAGTAAACTTACATTTCAGTGGGCAAATTAGTTGCACAGAGGTGACATTTCTAGATCTGAAGGTCTTTATCAAGGAAGGGTTGATCTGTACTTCACTGTTCCGCAAAGAAACAGCGGGAAATTCCATTCTCGAGGCTAGGAGCAGTCATCCCAGACCCCTGAAAAACAGTATTCCATATGGAGAACTGTTGCGGCTGAAAAGAAACTGTTCAAGAAATAGTGATTTCATATCGGCAGCACATGATGCCATTGAAAGATTTAAGATACGGGGCTACCCAGATCAGCTGCTTCAGAAAAACTTTGATAGAGTAAATAAAATACCCAGACACTGTCTTTTAATAGGAAAGCAGCAACGAAGCAACAATGATACCAATAGCCTTAGATTCATTACGACCTTTTCAAGAAGCTCAGAGAGATTACATCATATACTAACTCGCAATTGGCATATTCTCAAAACCGACTCTGTCATTGGGCGAGATATATCAGATTACCCCAAAATAACATACAGGCGTTCTCGCTCCTTGAAAGATACATTGGTGCAAAGTCATTTGGACTCTATTCCTTACAATCCCAGATTGAGTAACATCACTGGATTTTTTCCATGCTCCAAATGTAAAGCATGTAGAAACAGTACAAAAATCTTAACTTATCAAGTTCCTGGAATGTCCGGTCCCAAGAAGATCACTAAGTTTCTTACATGCAACACACCGTTCTGTGTCTATAGTCTGGTCTGCCCCTGCAATTTACAGTACATAGGCAGCACGATACATCCGACTAAACGCAGGATTTTGGAACATGCAAGGGCTATTGAAAGAAACGACCTAACCTACCCTGTAGCTAGGCATTTTGCCCGTTTCCACGAGAGCAATAGAAACCTATTGAAATTCTACTGCCTCGACCATGTTCCAATACATGAACGTGGTGGGAACAGAGAATTAAAATTACGGAGACTGGAATCCAGATTTATTATTGACCTCCAGACCAGGGCTCCTCTAGGTCTTAATACAGAAGAAGAGCTAGCAATACACTTAGGCTAGTGGTCATCTCGTACTGTTTTTATAGCTAATTGTATTCTTTCGTTGAATAAGTTCTCATTATTATCCGTGATTGATACATTATCAACTCTGGTTATGAATTCATGAATTTTTGTATTAATTTTTGTTGCAATTTTGTCATTAATATTTCCTGGCACTTTGTAAATACTGTACATAGGATATTAATTTTGTTCACTCACTGATCGGATAAAGATATATACCGATGAATGAATGGCCATGGGGGCCCTTGCTGTGATATCTGAGTCTAGAATGAGTTATTACTATGATTATCTAAATTTATGATGCTTGCCTCACATATTCTAGGCTAAATGCCCATTCAGGGCCAGATATTTTTCTCTTTGTCCATTGTATGTGCGTTAAATATATTTATATAGGCAATAATTATGTGAAATCACTGATGAATTATTCATGGTATGTGAGCATTGAGATTTGTTAATTAATGCAAACGTAGCTATGGACTGTAATTTGCTGGCCCATCCAGGGCGTGATTTTGTGGATTGGTCATCATTTATAATGTACTTTATTAATTTTAGGACAGATATGAATATCCTTAATTAATTGTTGAATGATCATCAAATGTTATCAAATGGTGAATTATACATATGAATGTGAATTGTATAACATTCTAAGATGGCCGACAAAGTACACATCTATAGTCCGTTAACTATGTTCATTGTTTATTTTGCCCCGGAAGTACTACCTCCATGAGTATGTAAATGTTTGGCGGTGCCTCCGTCTACAGTTTGGAAAAAGGCGCGAAGCCGAAACGCGTCCTGTTTGTTTAACCCGGTAAATGAAACACTGAGTTTCTCACCCTTAACGGAGTGCGGTTTCTTCACTTGGCGACGAGTGGGGTTTGGAGCTATATATATATATATATATATATATATATATATATATCTCTATATATATATATCTCTATCTCTATCTCTATCTCTATCTCTTCAAGACCCGAGTGGGGGTCGAAACGCGTAATGGCGGATTTGCTGGCATTCTATTAAACAGCACTGGATTTGCACCAAGAACTTTGGGTCTGCTCTCGTTTTCCTTGTCTGTGTGAGGCTTCTTTGGATGGCGAATTGAGTATATATATATATATGTGTGTGTATATATGTGTGTGTGTATATATGTGTGTGTATATATGTATGTATATGTGTGTATGTATGTATGTATATGTGTGTGTATATATATATATATATCCATCCATATCCTACTGGCGGTCGCCAGTAGGTAGTTATAGTTAGGACCTTGTTTCTATTCAAAAAGCGTTTTTTCTTTTCCCAATAACTTTGGCGCCGGTTGACGAATCATTGCGAAATTTTCAAAACTAGTGGGGCGCTCCGGTCAGCTCCTGTTTTGAAAGTTTCGGGGTGATTCGGCAAGCAGGGGCTGAGAAAAAAGGGGGGTCCCAAAACGTGTTTTCTCCATGTTAATTCCCATAGGAAACTTTAGACACGGCTACAGCCCGAACTGCTGAACGGAATTGCACCAAATTTGGCAAAAAGGTAGCCCTTGTTTCAGAAAGAACTCTTTTTGTTAAATGGTGTAAATCCGTTCAGTAGTTGCTGAGAAAATCAAAAATAAAAGTTTCGATATTTAGAGGCGCGGTGGATCCGCGCATCCTCCCATACAAGAGCTTCATTCTAATTGGCTGTCAACACTCCAAACCAGGAAGTGTTAGCAGCCATCTTGTGACTCGGTAGAAGAGGGATTCAGAAGAAAACAGGGAAACTAAGGTGAAAAAAAAAGAAAAGGGAGCAGGGTAGAAACACCCTGACCCCCTAGGCCTGCTTAGGGGGTCCCACAAGGACCCCCAGGGCCAAAAAAAGCATTTTAAAAATAAAAAATAAAACAGCGGAATGCGCGCTGGGTGCGCGGATCCGGACGAAAAATTAAAAAAAAAGAAGCGAGGGCTTCCTCGCTTCGTTATTTTTAACCCCCCGGGTGGGCCAGGTCCCGGGGGGATTTCAAAAGCGGGGGCCCGCGATGGCCCCCGCAGCCCCGGGACCCCCAGCTCTCCGGGGCTCTGTTTTTAAATAAAAAAACTTGTGTGGGGGGCTCGAGCCCCCACATGCCCCGAGGACCACCACCTCCCGGGGCACTACCTGTCAAAATGCGGGGGTCCATTTTGGACCCCGAGCCCCGAGGACCACCACCTCCCCGGGGCTTTGCAAAGATGTGAGGGGGCCAAGGGGCCCCCCTCCAGGAGCCTTCGATGGCCCTGGGGACCGCCACCCCCAGGGCCGGCTCCTGCAGTGTCCCGGGGTGCCCACCCCCGGGACACTGCTGTTTGTTATGGTAGGGCTGGAGCACGTCTCCCGCCCTACCGTAGCAAACTCTGCTTTGGATTTTGGAAGAGAGAGCAGGGAAACCTGCGCTCTCTTCCAAAATCCAAAGCAGAATTGCGTTTCTACACGGGGAGCTGCATGTCAGCAGCTCCCCATGTGGAAAAGCAATGCCGGCTCCCGGAGGACGCGGGGAACCGGCGGGACCGTGGGGGCATTGGGGCTCCCCCCCACGGTCCCCATCGAAGTGCATAGGCCCCGGGGGATGGGGTCCCCGGGGCGAATATAAATTACTGGTAGGAGCTGGGTTTTTTTTTTCCGAAAATTTTGGAGTCGCGACCCTAGCGCGGCGCCCTGGTGTGAACGCGAGGGGTGCGCGACTCCTAGCGCGGCCCCCTGGTGTGAACGCAAGGGGTGCGCGACTCCAAAAATTTTTGGGAAAATTAAAAAAGAAAATAATATAAATATATTAAAATAAAAAAGTAAAACAAAATAATTATACTATATTTCAGTTTTAATTTTTTTTTTTTTTTTACAATTTTCACAAAAGTATATAATGTTTAATAAATAATATATTTACAAATAAACAGTTAAAAAAATCTAGAAATTCAGTACAAAAAACATAGGTATAACTACTATTATACTTAAAAATTACCATTTTAAAAACCTTTGAAATTCACTGAAAAAACCATAGGTTTCAGGGACGTTATAGTTAGAAATTAGCATTTAAAAAACCTTTGAAATTCACTGAAAAAACCATAGGTTTCAGTAACGTTATAGTTAGCTGGACATTTCACTCGTACAAAACCATAGAAATTCCTCCGTTATAGTTAGTTCTGCTAACTATAACTCGCGCGCCCGCAATGCACTGCTGATGATGTCACATATTACATAATTCATGACATGGTCAGTGACATCACTGATGACATCTCAAATGACATCACTGATGACATCACTGATGACATCATCCAGTGAATGTGGTTTTGTTTGAAATTTAAATATGTATTATATATATACACACCAATCTGTATTGATGAATGAGTGGATATACAAGTGTTTGGATGGAGGATTTAGTAGCTGTGTGACTGACTGTTTAAGTGAGTAAAAGTGTCTCACTAAATACATGGGTTAGTGACTAAACTGTTTAAATATCTGTATCACTCTGTCTGTTGTTGTGTAACCTGCTGTATCAGTTGGTCACTAGCTACATGATTGTCTATATTAGTTATTGATTAGTTGGCTCAGTATTTGTATGGGAGACTGAGTGTGTCTGTGGTTGGGTGGGGGGTGTGACTCTGTGCATAGATGTGTGAGTGGTTGATTGACTAGGTGTATGAGTTTAAGAGTGCATGTGGAAACAGTTGTTTGGGTGACTGAGTGTGTTTATGGGTGTGTTGGTGAGCGAATATATGTCTCACTGCTACATGTCCAACGAAGTACAAAAATAAAAGGCATTGTATGTGAGAGTTGGTGTATATAAATAAGTATACGTAAGAGTCCGTGATTGTGAGTGACTATGGATGAGTGTATAATTGTAATAGTGATTTTATAACATAGTAACTATGAGTTACTATGTGTATGAATAAATGAGGGTGTTGTGTGTATAACTGTGTAGGTGAGTAAATGTAAGTGTGATTGATTCTTTTCATGAGTGAGTAGGATGACTGCATAACCGACTAGGATGACTGCTGATGTGTCAATGTCTATATAGGTTTATGAGTGCATTTGATAGTGTTCTATTGATTAGTGACTGTATGTATAAGTGATTCTGTGGGTGAATGGGTAGTTGTGTGTGTAGACTTAGGAATCAGTGAGTGGGTATGTAGTAACTGGTATTGGCGTATCAATGGTTTCAAATATGGTACTCTGTATTTTACAGTGAGTGATCAAAGGTTATACTAGTGTGTGATGAGGTGTATCAGATTGTCACGTGGATGATGTCATCAGTGATGTCATTTGAGATGTCATCAGTGATGTCACTGACCATGTCATGAATGATGTAATATGTGACATCATCAGCAGTGCATTAGTGGTGCGCGAGTTATAGTTAGCAGAACTAACTATAACGGAGGAATTTCTATGGTTTTGTACGAGTGAAATGTCCAGCTAACTATAACACCCCTGAAACCTATGGTTTTTTCAGTGAATTTCTAAGGTTTTTTTTTTTTTGTGTTTTTTTTTAAACTTGATTTACAGTATATATGTATATGTATATATATATATATATATATATTCACTGAAAAAACCATAGGTTTCAGGGACGTTATAGTTACAAATTAGCATTTAAAAAACCTTTGAAATTCACTGAAAAAACCATAGGTTTTAGGGACAGTTATAGTTAGTTGGACATTGCACTCGTACAAAACCCGTGAAATTCCCCCGTTATAGTTAGTCCAGCTAACTATAACTCGCGCCCGCAATGCACTGCTGATGACGTCACATATTACATCACTCATGACATGGTCAGTGACATCACTGATGACATCACTGATGACATCTCAAATGACATCACTGATGACATCATCCAGTGACTGTGTTTCTGTAAAGTTTAAATATTTTTAATATATATAGGAAAAGACGTATTGAAGAATGAGTGGGTGTGTAAGTGTCTGTATGGATGATTTAGTAGGTGCGTGACTGACTGTATAAGTGAGTGATTTAACGTATCTTACTGAATGCATGAGTTAGTGACTAAACTGGGTGAATGTCTGTATCCGTCTGTCTGTTGCTGTGTAAGTGGCTGCATGTGTTTGTGAATAGCTACATGAGTGTCTATTTGAGTTATTGAATGCTTGTGTGAGTATCTGTATGGGTGCCTGAGTGTTTGTGTGGGAGGGTGTGTGCGACTCTGTGCATAGATGTGTGAGTGGGTGATTCACTGGGTGGATGGTTTCAAGAGTGCATCTGTGATAGACTGTATGGGTGGGTAAGTGTGTGTAAGAGTGTGTTAGTGAGTGAATGTATGTCCCAGTGGTACATGTGTGAGTAACTACATATGTGAAAGGCAGTATATATGTGTGTTGGAGTATATAAATAGCTATAAGCGAGAGTGACTGATTGTGATAGTGGCTGTATGGATGAGTGTGTGCTTGTATCAGTTATTGTATAAGAGCGTAAGAATGTGCTAGTATTTGTATGAGTAAGTGAGCTTGTGTGTGTATAACTGTGTAGGTGAGTAAATGGTAGTGTGTTTAATTATTTGCATGACTGACTAGGTGTGTGAGTACCTCTATGGATGAGTGGCGGTGTGTGAGTGTCTATATAGGAGTATGAGTGCATATGATAGTCCTGTACTGAGTGACCGTAAGTATGAGTGACTGTACGGGTGAGTGAGTGGATGTGTGCGTAGACCTAAGAATCAGTGTGTGGGTATGTAGTTATTGGTGTTGGAGTGTCTATGGTTTTGCGAATGGCAGTCTGTAATTTAGAGTGGGTGTATCAAAGGTTATATTAGGGTGTGAGAAGATGCATGAAATTATCACACGGATGATGTCATCAGTGATGTCATCAGTGATGTCATTTGAGATGTCATCAGTGATGTCATCAGTGATGTCACTGACCATGTCATGAGTGATGTAATATGTGACGTCATCAGCAGTGCATTGCGGGCGCGAGTTATAGTTAGCTGGACTAACTATAACGGGGGAATTTCACGGGTTTTGTACGAGTGCAATGTCCAACTAACTATAACTGTCCCTAAAACCTATGGTTTTTTCAGTGAATTTCAAAGGTTTTTTAAATGCTAATTTGTAACTATAACGTCCCTGAAACCTATGGTTTTTTCAGTGAATTTCAAAGGTTTTTTAAATGCTAATTTGTAACTATAACATGTCTGAAACCTACGGTTTTTTCAGTGAATTTCAAAGGTTTTGTAAATGACAATTTTTAAATGTATTAATTGTTATATAAATTTTTTAATACTGATTTACTACATTTTTAGAAACAATTTTTTATAACATATTTTATTTTTAAATTACATTGTAATTACATTATACATTACATTACAAAAAATACTTTCTCAAAATGAATTACTTTTGTTTAAATACTTTGCACATAGGCAATAGACTTTTAAGTACAGTAGTTACAGTTGTTGCAATGGGCAACACATTTTCAAACACAATGCAACATTCAGCTCAATGTGAATTTCTAGTTAAATGCAATTAGTTACTTTATGGATTACTTTTCTAACCACAGGACTGGATGCTAGATTCAGTCCTGGCACATCTCCTGTAAACAGTTGAGTAAAAGCGTTTTGGTTACAGTCGTGATTTTTAAGGAATATTATTGTATTTTAAAAGTTGACACTTAGAAACTTTTTCTCATAGAATGACCAATGTTATCCTATGGAAGGAAATTCACTTAGCAGGTAAGTAGTGTTATCGTTACTTTTTGTTACTCAGTGTTGGATCCTGGATCCAGCACTGGTGCATCTCCTGTAAACAGTTGAAAGAATGCGTTTAAGTCATACAGGCGATTTTTAAGGAATATTTGTAGTTTGTGAAAATCGACACTTTGAAACTTTTCTGCTGAAAACCAGACAATGGATTCCTATGGAAGAAAATATAAGTTACTGGTAAGTACGGTTAAAATTACTTTTCAGGGTCAGTGCTGGGCTAAAAGATGCAGCACTGGGTTCTCTCCTGATAACAGGTGAGTAAATTTGAATTCGTACTTTGGTTGATTTTAGAGGAATATTATAAAGTTCCAAAACTCCACACTTAGAAGAATTTCCAAGTGAAACCAGTCAATGTTAGCCTATGGAAGGAAATTCAAGTTACCGGTAAGTACGGTTAAAATTACTTTTCAGGACCAGTACTGGGCTAAAAGATACAGCACTGAGGTCTCTCCTTATAACAGGTGAGTAAATCGGAATTCGTATTTCGGCTGATTTTAGAGGAATATTTGTATGTTTCAAAAATCAACACTTAGAAACTTTTTCAGCAAAAAGCAGGCAATGATATCCTATGGAAGGAAATTCAAGTTACTGGTAAGTACGGTTAAAATTACTTTTCAGGACCAGTACTGGGCTGAAAGATGCAGCACTGAGGTCTCTCCTTATAACAGGTGAGTAAATCGGAATTCGTATTTCGGATGATTTTAGAAGAATATTTGCACAATGGTGAAGGGAGGGGCGGGGCCTGTGGTGACATCTGTGCAAACGCGCCCCGTGGCGCGTTTTAGGTTGGGGGATTAAGTCCCCTTGAATCCTGAGGGTCCCTAGGGGCCAACTAGCCCACCAGGAACCTCCAATATGCGCCAGGGGCTGCGTTGCAGAGACGTGTAGAGAGGCCACACCCCTTTTACACCTCTATGCAACGCAGCTCTGTGGCGCTTTCTGGATGTACCTGTTGGGCTAGTTGGCCCCCAGGGACCCTCAGGATTCAAGGGGATGTAATTCCCCATCTTAAACGCGCCACGGGGCCTGTTTGCACACATGTTACCTGAAGCCCCGCCCCCTCCCTTCACCACTGTGCAAACGCGCCCCGTGGCGCGTTTTAAGTTGGGGGATTAAGTCCCCTTGAATCCTGAGGGTCCCCGGAGTCCAACTAGCCCACCATATACCTCCAAAAGCGCCACAGAGCTGCGTTGCAGAGAGGTGTAAAAGGGGCGTGGCCTCTGTACACCTCTCTGCAAGGCAGCCCCTGGCGCATACTGGAGGTTCCTGGTGGGCTAGTTGGCCCCCAGGGACCCCCAGTATTCAAGGGGATCGTTCCCCCTCTGCAAACGCGCCAGGGGGCGCGTTTGCAGAGTGGTGAACGAAGGGCGGGGCCTGCGGGCCCGATCGTTTTTTTTTGTTGTTTTTTTGTGTCCCCTGAAGGGGGCTGTGTGGCCCCCTTCCTTTTTTCTGTTTTTGGGCCCTGGGGACCCCATCCCCCAGGGCCTTACCCTCCTTTTAAATTACAAAAAAAAAAAAAAAACGGGATGGGGGCCGCGTGGCCCCCTTCCCTGGGCCTGTATTGGCCCCGGGGACCCCATCCCCGGGGCATGGCCTCTATATTTATTATTTTGAGGGGGCAGCGTGGCCCCCCTCCTCTGGCCATTTTAAGGCCCCGGGGACCCCATCCCCGGGGCCGGCCTTTCCATTTTTTTTTCATTTTTGGGGAGGGGGCCGCGTGGCCCTCCTCCCGGGCCACTACTTGCCCCGGGACCCCATCCCCCGGGGCTGGCCCTCTCCGTTGGGGACTGTGGGGGGTCCCCAATCCCCCACAGTCCCGCCGGCTCCCCGTGTCCTACGGGAGCCGGCATTGCTTTACACATGGGGAGCAGCTAACATGCTGCTCCCCATGTGGAAAGCTGTCTGCTTTGGATATTGGAAGAGAGAGCAGGTTTCCTGCTCTCTCTTCCAATATCCAAGCAGTTTGCAATGACAGGACGGGAGCTCCCGTCCTGTCATTGCAAACAGCAGTGTCCCGGGGTAGGCACCCCGGGACACTGCAGGAGCCGGCCCTGGGGGTGGTGGTCCCCAGGGCCATCAAGGGCTCCAGGAGGGGGCCGCGCGGCCCCCTCCCATTCAGTACACAGCCCCGGGAGGTGGTGGTCCCTGGGCTCTGGGGTCCGTAACGGACCCCCATATTAATTTGTTTAGTGCCCCGGGGAGGTGGCGGTCCCTGGGCGTGTGGGGGCTGGAGCCCCCCCACACAGGTTTTACAATTTAATTAAAAAAGCCCCGGGAGGTGGTGGTCCTCGGGGCTGCGGAGGGCTCAGAGCCCTCCCGCACCATTTTTCAAAAAAGCCCCGGGGGTGGCGGTCCCCGGGCTTGGGGGCCCTTTGAGGCCCCCACACATTAAATTATCCCCCCCACCATGCCTCCGGGACTTGGGCCACCCGGGGCCAATTAACATCGAAGCGCGGGAGACCGCGCTTCGATTTTCCGGCAGGATTCGCGCACCCTGAGCGCATCCTGCCGATTTTTTTAAAAAAAATTATTTTTTTTGCCCAGGGGGTCCTTGTGGGACCCCTGAGCAAACCTAGGGGTCAGGGTGTTTCTACCCTGCCCCTTTGTGCGCTTTGCGCACTTGTTTCTGTCCCTCGGTTCTACCGAGGGACAAAATGGCTGCCAACATTTCCTGAATCGGAATGTTGACAGCCAGCTGACAGCCAATTAACATGCAGCTCGTGATCGGGACGGTGCGCGCAGGGTGCGCTGAGGGTACGCGGACCCTACTCGGCCATAGATATCACTAACTTTTTACTTTTCGTTTTCTCAGCAACTACTGAACGGATTTACACCATTTAACAAAAGGGTTCTTTCTGAACCAAGAACTACCTCTTTGCCAAATTTGGTGTAATTCCGTTCAGCAGTTCGGGCTGTAGCCGTGTCTAAAGTTTCCTATGGAAAAGTGCATGGGGAAAACACGTTTTGGGACCCCCTTTTTCTCGGCCCCCGCTGACGAATCCCCGAGACTTTCAGGGTAGGAGCGGACCGGAGCGGGCCACAAAGTTTGAAAATTTCGCGAAGATACGTCAACCGGCAAGAGTTATTTCAAATAGAATGTCGCGGATTTCCTATGGATAATAGGTTGTAACTATAACTATCTACTGGCGACCGCCAGTAGATAATATATATATATATATATATATATATATATATATATTTTTTTTTTTATTAACGTTTTTATTGCCATTTTTGCATAACAGTTGTTACAGTGGTGTTTTACTTGTGAATACATACATAATTTTTCATTATTTGCACTTATATACAGCGTTTCTCTTCAATCAATATAAAATGCACTTTTCTTCGTCCGTGTCTGACAAGTCTGTTACAGCCATTTTACCCATCCCACAGACCCCGCTCCCTTTGCTCAGTCCCCTTCTATTGATATGTGTTCTTCTTGAGGGGGTTCACAGATATTCCCTCGAAATGTGTTCCATTTCCCCCATACTCTGGCCCACTTCTTGGGGCATCCCCGATGGGTATATACCGATTTTTCCGTGATCATAGTGTGGTCCAGGTCTCGGCACCATTGCAAATGAGTAGGAGTTACTTGTGACCCCCAATGCTGTGCTATATTGCGCTTTGCCAGTGCCATTCCCAGTGTAACCCACCCCTGGTCTGCGTGATTGAGGTCTGTGGGTTCCCAGATGTTTAGCAAACATCTCTTTGGTTCCAGCGGAACCATAACTCCTGTCACCTGCGAGACTGTACGCATAATCGCCTCCCAATACTTCGTAATTGACGGACAGTCCCAAACTGTGTGCCAAAATGTACCTAGTGCGCCACAATGACGGAGGCAGAGTGGGGTGTCAGTCCTGCCTAATTTGTGCAATAGTGGTCGTGTATAATACGTGCGATGTAGGATTTTTAGCTGCACTAGTCTAAGTTTGGAAGGTATTGCGACCTCCCTTGGTGATGCCATTGCCTCCAGCCAGTCGTCTTCCTCCAGTACCCCCAGATCGATCTCCCATCTGCCCTTAAGTACTGCAGTGGGATCAGGTTGGTTGTTAATTATTTTACGGTATGTTTGGGATATGGCTTTTTTTTGTAAATGGTCTGTTAGTAGTTTGTCCTCTAGTGGTGAGGCCTCCGGTAATTGCGTATTTGGTGGTATCGCTGCCATAAGGGCGTGTCTTATTTGCAAGTATCTGAAAGCTTCAGTCTGTGCCAGACCGTAGGTGTCTTGCAGCTGCGTGAATTGGATAGGATATGGATCTTCCATAGGTCCCCAACCTTTGATATTCCTATCAAGTTCCACTGTCTGAATCCCTTTGTTTTTTTCAGAGTTCCTAATTTCCGGGTGTCCCATAAAGGCGTGGCTTGTGTAATAACTCCGTCCCACTTCAATGCACGCTGAGCAGTGTGCCAAACATGTACCGTGTGTGCTGTTGGACCCGTTAGGGTTGTTTTCCGGGACCTGTTGTATAACGCCCCCATTATCCCTCCGGCTTCTAGAAGGTGCCTGTCCATCCGGAAGGCGGGGTCCTCCTGTGATGCGTGAAGCCACTGATTTATTGTGATGAGCCGAGAAGCCCAGTAGTAAACCTGTATATTTGGTAGGGCGATCCCGCCATCGTACCATCCCCTCACTAGTTTCTGTAAGGCTATACGAGCAGACTTGTAAACACAAATGGGGCTACCCCTAGCAAAGATTTCTACAGGTTTTTTTTAATATATAGAGATGCACGTATAGTATGGGCATCTCACAAAAAGTGTAGGACTGGCCTCACACACCACCTGGTGTCATGCTTCATCGTAGGCCGTCCCTCGCCCTCTAAAAACCCGGTTTGATAGAGGGCGGGCATACACCTGATGACAGGGATGCACTTCTAAAATAAGTGAGGGCCCGTAATTAGTGAAAGTGATTTAAGAACCATTACAGTTGTCATAAAGACTAGTTTATAATTAATTAGGCAACTGTATGGTATTAAAAGAAGTGAACGGTGACTTGGGAACTAATTATCCCTTCACCGTGCTGATTGTGGTCAACATGTTTCTGCTAAATGTCCCCGAAGGGTACGTAGCATTCATCAGGACCGTGTATCTAGAGGGCTCCGTCTTTATATTAAAGTGTGAATAAAGATCAACCACTATCTGGGGTATGTATTTTCACTATCCCCGCCGGTATAGTAATCCAAAAATGCCTGTAGAAAACAAGAAGACAAAAACACACTCAGAAGTTGTGGATTTCTGTCGGTTACCATACATCAACTCACTTTAAATCGCGCATGGTGGTATCTAAGTGCAAAACACGTGTCAATCATACGTGTTTCCACTTGCCCATAGGGGAATGTCTCACTCGACTTACCCTAGGTAATTACCCTACTTTCTCCATGGGAGGTCGAGAGGGGAAGGCCCCTACACTGACATTCTGGAAAAATGGGAGAAGGACACAATATGAGCACCTAATCCTGTTAGCTCGAAATCATGAAATAAAATTTAAAATTGCAGATAAACATCAGGCTCTATGGCAGATGGCAGGTTCTTTACATAAATAAATGGTAGAGCAATCTTACCTATACTAGGGCGTTATGCACGCTCTAGCTCCCATTCATACAACATACACACTCTTACTGTCTTTAGGTGCGCCTTCCGCCGTGTAGCCTACAGGTCTCCGCCGCAAACTCCCCGTCGATGAATGAAAGCGGGAGGCGAGCGGTCTTATATAGTGCTCTCGTGCGTTTAATTGGTATCAATTAGTTAAATATTAGTGACACCTGGAAAAAATCCGGTGTCACCATCAGATGGTGCCTGGTTGACTGGTTGTGGGCGTGTCGAGCGAGGCAGTAAAGATGCTTTTTCTTTTTTCTTTTCTCAGCTATAAATGACCTCGATATAGAACCGATCAGGTAGATAGGAGTGATTGAAAAGAGGGGAGGCATTACTCGCGTCCCGTAAGAGGGGAACGTGTGTACTCATCCAGCTCTCCTCCCTGAATAATACGAGGAAAGCGCAATGCTCTGAGCCACGCTACTGACGCGCATGCGCGTCAGATACACTACACGCGGTCAGGCAAAATGCCTGGGCTTGTGTAGTGCAGCAGTGGATAGATGCGCTCTTCCTCTGTCTCTTGGAGGGAAAGAAACACATGGCTACAAAAGGTAGCAAGTAGCCTGTTTACCTAAATTAAGCTCAGACAAACAAAGTTAGTGTTTATTTACAATGTTTTGATAAATTAAATAACAAACTTAATCAAATTAAGTCCACCAACACTCTCATTTAGTAAAATGATAAGTCTATTCCTAAATCGGTTTACAAAACGGCTCTCATCCCTGAGGGGAAAAAACCAATAAGTAACACCCTGATGGAATTGTTCCACCACTGATCTAGTCAAAACTTATTACATAATTAAGTGACGGACAGACTAAAAGAAGGTGTATATGTAGGTATACATTATATAAGTATTCACAGTGTACTAAATGTTTATGTCTATCTCAACTCATCATTGTTAATGGTGGATATCCTCATCATGATTGTGCTTGATATCATCATACTGAGAAACGGTTATATCTAATTAGTTGGGTTACCGGGCCATCTGTAGCCATGGAATTTCATCATTAAGGCCTGTGTCCCATGTGCGTAAGCGGTACACCCAGCGTTGTTCCCTAACATGCAGATTTCTGGTAATGTCCATTTTTTGTTTTTTCATCACTTCCAACACTACCCACTGTAGATCTGATTCCTTGTGGTTTAGGTCTAGGAAGTGTTTTGAAAGTCTGGTGTTCGACTTTTTGCACCGGATGGTACTTCGGTGCTCGTTGATCCGTGTATTCACCTTCCTTGTGGTCATTCCCACATACCTCAGGTTGCATGGACATTTCAGGAGGTAGACTACGTTCTCGGTGTTGCAGTTGCTGAAATCCTTCAGCTTCCATGGGTTGTTGGTGCCAATAGCCACTTCTTTTGTGGTAATGGTCAAAGGGCAAGATACGCAATTACCGCATGGAAAATGGCCTATAGGTCTTGGTTGGCTCCAGAGCGTATTTTGACTTTCGTCTTCATCATGCTGGATTTTAGAGTGTACCAGATCGTCCCTGAGATTCCTGCTTCTCTTAAAAGCAAATAAGGGGGGTTCCCACTGTCGTTGTCCACTGTTCAGAATAGCCCATTTTTTCTTTATAATATTTTGGACCTTATTTGACACAGGAGTATACGTAGTTACGCATACCACTCTTTCTGATTTCTCTTTTTGTGCAGTATCCAACAATGCTTCCCTATTGTTATTTCTGGCCCTTTTCTTGGCTCTTCTGATCATTTGTTTAGGGTAATGTCTTGCCAGGAGTTTAGTTTCCAGGTGTTCTGCCTGTTCTTTAAACACTTCTAGTTCGGAACAATTTCTCCGGATTCTGAGAAATTGTCCTGGTAGATTTTGGCGCAGTGCTCTAGGGTGGTAGCTTTCGTACAGTAAAAGGCTGTTCCTATCCGTAGGCTTCACATGTACTTTAGTGGAGATCCCCTCGTTCGTCAGGGTAATGTCTAAATCAAGGAAGATTGCATGGTTGTTCCCAATGGTGAGGGTGAAGTTAAGATGTTCATCCTTGCTGTTAACCCACTTCACAAAAAGCGTGGCTTCCTCTGGTGTTCCATGCCACACGACCAGAATATCATCTATATATCGTTTCCAGGTTTTCATCTGTTGGGCAAAGGGGTTGTTGGGGTTAAAGATATGGTCTTCCTCAAATTGATGGACATACAGGCAGGCCATGCTCGGCGCAAAAGTGCTGCCCAGGGACGTGCCCTTGATTTGATGGTACAGTACCTCCTCAAACTCAAAGAAATTTTCGGTAAGGGCCATCTCCGCACACTCCATAATGAAATGTCTCGGAGTCATGAAAATCCAGTCCTGATTCAAAAGGATTTGTTCAACCACTGCCAGAGTGCGTCTTTGGGGAATGCTCGTATAGAGCGCCTCGATATCCAAGGTTATGAACAGATCCTCATTAACATTAACCTCCAGATCCCGCAGATGGCATAAAACATCTTTTGTATCTTTAAGATACGAGGGGGACTCTTGTACGAGAGGTCTTAAAAACCAGTCGCAAAATTGTGACAACGGTTCTAGTGTTGAGCCAATGCCCAACACTATTGGCCTTCCTGGGGGTGGCATCCTATTCTTATGGATTTTAGGAAGGATGTAGAACCTTGGTGTTCTTGGTTCAGTGTTTACAAGGAATTCTGCTTCATGCCTGGTGTTCCAATCATTAGTCACACCTTCATTGACCAAGCTTCCAATCTTGTTCATGATCCGTGTGGTGGGGTCTCTGTATTTATCATGGTAAAGTATGCTGGGTTTACTGGAAAAGGAGTGTTTTGTAAGAAATATAGGAATCTGGGGAGTGCCATCATCTTAAAGAGGGCTGCTCTGCCCAGTAGTGTTAGCGGCAGGGATCGCCAGTGCTTAACATCGCTACGCAGACGCGTCAAGGGCTTCATCAGGTTTTTGTCAGTAAAGATCTCGCTTTGTGGTGTTACGAAGATGCCGAGATATTTAAATCCCCGTTCTGCGATCTGGATTTCGCAGTGGTGTGGAATCCTTGGTGGAGGACCATGTAAGATGTAGAGAAGTGATTTCGCCCAATTTATTGTGTATCCTGACGCTCTGCCGTATGCGGCGCATAAGTCTAGCAGACGGTTAAGAGAACGCGCAGGTGATGCCAGATATAATAAGACATCGTCCGCGTATAGTGAAATGCGGTCCTCCCATCCCATGGCCCATTTCAGTCCGCGGATAACTGGGTCCTGGCGTACCCATGCCGCCAGTGGCTCCAGTACTATAGCAAATCGTAGGGGGGAGAGGGGACAGCCCTGTCTCGTCCCCTTTCCAAGGGGAAATTCTGCGGAGATACGACCATTTGCCACTACCTGCGCCAAGGGTTTTGTATATAGCAGTTGAACCCATTCGCAGAATTTGGGACCAAACCCCATATGACGAAGGACTGCGAATAGGAAGGGCCACTCAACCATATCAAATGCCATGCGCGCATCTAGGGACAGAACAATCGCGTCCTCTTCGATAGTAGACCTCCGTGCCATGACACCATGTAGTCTCCTGAGATTTAGCGCTGTGTTTCTGTTAGGCATAAAGCCTGACTGATCAGGATGGATCACTGTTGTGAGGTGGGGTTGTAGCCGCGTGGCTAACGCTTTGGCCAGTATTTTGGCTTCAGCGTTCATTAAGGAAATAGGCCTGTAGGACATGCATTCCTACTGTGGCTTGCCTGGTTTGTGGATTGCGACTATGGTCGCTATACTTTGGTCTCTAGGTAATTCTCCCTTCTCTAAGCATTCCTTATACATGTTTAGTAGGTGTGGTGCGGGTTTGGTCGCTGTCCCCTTGTAAAATTCCACCGGGATACCATTAGGTCCCAGAGCCTTTCCCGATCGTAATGCTCCCATGGCCAAGGTAAGTTCCTCAGTGGTCAGGTCTGCGTCTAGTGCCTTGACTGCATTCTCTGACAATGTGGGCATTTGGATGTCTTTGAGGAAGTCCAGGTTATCTTCCCTAGTGTTTGTGGCAGTGGGTGTATATACTTGTTGATAATACGCGGCTAATGCCTCAACTATTTGCTGGGGGTCTGAGGCCGTATTCCCATCCGCTAACCTGATTTGGGCTATCCAGTTATTAGCACGCTCCCTCTTGTCAAGCCAAGCAAGGAGCTTGCCTGCTTTATCGCCAAGCTCGTATACTGTATGTTGCGTGGCGGTAAGCCTGGATTTCGTTTCTTCCCAGGCAAAAGCCCTATATTCTTGCTGTGCCATGTGGAGCCCGTGTGTTGTCGTCATTGGTGTCTAGCGCGTGGTCTGCCTCCGCCTGAGCCACCCCCTGTTCTAGCTCTTCGAGCTGTTGTCTGTCGCTTTTTATGGCTAGATACCAGTGAAATGGCCTGTTCCCGCAGCACTGTTTTATATGCTTCCCACAGTATTGTCGGGGAAGAGACTGAGGCCTCGTTTTCGTCAAAGTATTGCTTTGTGGAGGTCTGTAGACCCTTCTTAATCTGAAGGTTTTTTAGGTATCCCGGGTATAAAGGAAACAGTCGCCATCTTGTTACGGTGTGGGAAGTATAGGTGACGTATACTGGTGAGTGATCAGAAATGCCTCTAGGCAGGTGTCGAATCTCCGATATCCCTTCTAGTCCTGTTGCTAGTGTGAATAAATAATCTATTCTTGAAAGGCTGTTATGTACCCCAGAATGGAAAGTGTACTGACGGTCCTGTGGGTGCCGCGTCCTCCACACATCAGTGAGGCCCATAGCCTCCACAAAGTCCACCAGTTTGAGATTGGCACTGCAAGTATCTCTAGGGGGCTGCCTGTCTAGCGAGGGATCAATCGTTGCATTAAAGTCTCCACCTATGATAAGTTTCCCCTGTGGTAGTGATAATAAGAATTTCCCTAGCGCTGGGAAGGTTGACTGGTGCAGCGTTGGTGGTATATATACTGTTACGAGGTTATATGTCCTTCCCTCCCATTGACATGCCGTTGCAGCAAACCGACCCTGATCGTCCTTCCACGACCCGGTGATTATCAGGGGGAAACGTTTATTGAGCAGGATGCCTACCCCTGCGAACCTGAGGTAAATTCCGAATGTATTGCCATTTTGTATCCCCACCTGTCTAGTGCTCTGCAGGCAGAGCCTGTCAAATGTGTTTCTTGTAGTAATGCTACTGCTGGGCCCTTTCGTTTGATGTATTGAAGGACCAGCCCCCTCTTAATCTTGTCTCCCAATCCGTTGACATTCCAGGATAGTATTGTTAGTGGAGGCGGTAACCCACCAGGGTCCGAGGTTTGGGAGCTAGGAATATCAGCGGGTGTGTCTGTGTGCGCCATGTATGACTTGGGATTTGGAAGGGTATTGAGTCCCGCATTACTTCCACTCTGCTTTATCATCAGACATGCCATTTGCTAAACTTCTAAACTTTTGTATCAATTCAAACAATAATGACTGAAGTATCAGTCTAGTGTAGTGCATAATACCTCCCGCATTACCCTGTATGGGAAACACGAGAAGTACGCTAACCCTCTTGAACTGTTCCCCATCCCCCCACCCTGCCTCCCTGCCCGGCGGACCTAAAACTACCCGCCACCCCAACTGAGCAGAGTGCTTCTGTCCCATAACTTGTACTTGCGTGAGGGGGGAAGAGTCTTCCAGAGATCCCCGCCAGTCACTCCCTTGGCTAGCATCTTGTTGCGGCCAATACCCTGGGCTGAGGTGCTTTGGTCGTGGCCACGAGGGCAGCCGCCCGCGCCACCGCATCATGTGCCCATCATTCGTATATTATTGTACCATATCAATTAAAATAGTGGTCTCCCACAAAGTGTCCCAAACTTTCTAACAGCGGTCATGACTAGCTGGTGTGTTCCACTTTGCATCCGATCACCATTTCGTCTGCGGAGAAGTCTCCATCCTCTCGTCGCGCTGGAACATCACTCAGGATCGTCATTTGAAGCGAGCCGTTCTTCTTCCACGATGGCCGTCCCTCCGCTACTCGGTGTGCCGGACGGCTTGGACATTTGTCTGTGTTTCGGAGTTTGTCGCCTGTGGCCCGCGGCCGGGCGCCACCCCTCCAACCAGTCGTGTGCCTCCTCCGGCGTCTCAAAAAACCAGACTTTCCCCTCTGCTTCAACTCTTAGTTTCGCCGGGAATAGCATTGCGTATTTTAATTCTCTGTTACGCAGTTCTTGTTTGATTTCTAGAAAGCTGCGTCTTTTCTTGGTCACCGCCGCCGTGTAGTCCAGATAGAGTGCTACCGTACTGTTGTCTACCTGTAGTGGGGGGCTCGTGCGCGCGACCTGTAGGATCGTGTCCCGGTCGCGGAAGTTAAATATGCGCGCCAGTATGGGTCTGGGTGGCGCCCCTGGCCTCGGTCTTCCACCAGGCACCCTGTGAGCCCGTTCTACTGAAAAGAAACTCGAAAGGCCGCGGGGTTGCAGCTTCGTCAGGATAAAGTCTTCCACAAAGAGGTCCAGTGCCGGTCCCCGGATGCTCTCCGGCACCCCCACCAGGCGTATGTTGTTGCGCCGTGAGCGCCCCTCTTGGTCCTCCATCTTTTCGGCCATTTGCTGGGCTGCCTGTTCAAGTTGGCAGACCTGGCGCTGCAGGGTTACCGTGTCTGCGGTTAGTGCAGCTGTCGTGTTTTCGACTTCCGCTACCCTGGTGCTCATTTTGGAGACATCTGCGCGCAGCAGCGTGATGTCCGTCGAGATGGTGCCAATGGAAGATTGCATTTGGTGGAGGGTGGCCATAACATCTTGCAGGGTGACCTCCCCCTGCTTCGCGGTCGGCGAAGCACTCCCACTGGTTTGGGGTGCCGCTGTCGTGGTCAAGTGTTCTTTATGGTAGGCGTATTTTTCCAGCTTACTGCTCTGCGACCCTCGCTGACCACGTCCACTCATCTTGCCTGCTGCCGGTGGCTGGTGTTACAGGGAAGGCAGTAGTCGCCGCTGCCTGCCGGCGGGAGTGATTTCCGCATGCGGCCTCTCGGTTTTCCTGCCCTCCCTTTTGCCGTGTGGTCAGTAGTGCTGTCCGGTGTACCTTCACCTGTGCCCCTCACTAGACCGCCGCCGCCAGTCCGCCGCCCACAGCGCCGCAGGTATTTCACCACCAATGTGGCTTGTAGTTTTCACTCTTCTGCTCAAAAAGTCTCAAGTCTGACGTGTATTGGGGCACTTTTCCACTGCTTCCTCCCGTGTGGTGACTGTATTATCAGGTGTGTCTCCTTCAGTGCAGTTGGTGGCGAGGAGCGTTCTGCACGGGCCCCATTTGCTCTCAGTGCCAGGTGCACCCGCCCCCAGATATGCTGCTGCCTTATGGCGGGCCTCTTACTGGGCCCCCCCGGATATCTCCTTCAGTGCCTCCTCCCGTGCGCCGCACCATCTGGTGCCTTCCCTTAGCGCTGTCGTTGGAGGGGGGCGGTGTGCGCGTGGGCTCGGCGCGCTCCGTGGCGGGTGTACCCACCGCTGTGTGTGTCGGTGTCCGCCCCAGCCGCCGCTCAGTCTTGGGGTATGCCGCTGGGCCCTCGGGATACTGCCGTCTGCCCCCGTGTCTCCCGATCCACTGGGATTTTCGTGCCGAGTCTCCACCTCGGCGCCCTCTCTCGGCGCCGCCGCTGGAGGGGGGCGGCGCGCGCGCGGGCCTACTACGCTCTGCACCGGGCGCACCCACCGCTGCGTGTGCTGGTGTCCGCCCCAGCTGCCGCCAGTCTTGGGGTATGTCGCTGGGCCCTCAGGATTCTGCCGTCTGCCCCCGTGTCTCCCGGTTCACTTGGATTTTCGGCCCGAGTCTCCACTACGGCTCCTGCCGTTCCTCTCCCCCCCCACCGGTGGTGTAGATTTCGGGCACTTGTGTTGTGTGAGTCGGGGCCCCAACTCACCGCATCCCACCTCCACGCTCTCGACTGTTTCCGGGGCCTCCTCCGGCTGCCGCAACCCGCCGCGCCGGCACTCACTGCGAAGTCTTAGGCGGGGCGAAGGCTACTCGAGGTCCCGGCTTCTGCGCTGCCTCCAGGCCGCACCTCATTACCACGGTCTAAGGCTCCGGCGGCTGGTCGCAGGCGGCCCAAATCACCTCCGAATGCTCGCCTGATGGTCTAATGTTACCGCCCACACTTGGAGGATGGCAGGCCAGCGGATTAATGACAGGATAGTCGGGAGAACCGCAGGCGATCGCGGAGCTCTCCTAGGCTGCGGCCATCTTCTTTGGCTGCAAGCCACGCCCCCTCTAAGGTTTTTTAAATGCTAATTTCTAACTATAACGTCCCTGAAACCTATGGTTTTTTCTGTGAATATATATATATATCTATAATTAATAAAAATCCAATTCTCCCTGCAAACATATCTGATTAATGACTAGTCATGTTGTCATTTGGTCAGTTTACTTTACATTCTACCAAAAGGCATTTCATAAATACATTGTTCATGTGTAATATGGTAATATTAAACAGTTTCTAAGACTATTTCAATAAGCAATTATTATATTGGGTTGGTGTTTGGGGAATGCAGAGCTTTAAGTGGGATGAAAAAATTGGAGGGGGGGGGGTCTCTCAAAGGGACGTGGCCGATGTAATTTAGAGCGTGGCTTTTAAACATGTAAGCTAAAGATTTTGTGCATAGCAAAGTGTACCGCCCGACTGGTATTTTGCTGGACCTTTGTTATTGCGTCCAGTAACAATGCATCAACTGACCTAAATAGACCTAACTACCTCACACAACAAGAATACTAGTGGACTTCCTACCGTACATCCTCTACAATGAAACTCATAACCACAAAAAGTACGACAGGTCATATAATCCTGTACTCATTCTGGAATACTGGAACTATCTTCAAAGGAAGAGGAAGCTCAAAAAAAGATTTAGATGAAAAGGCCTCACCCACACTTTGTGGCATTTATTTGCTTCCTTTTCCCTTAGAGATAGTCCCTATATTCCAGAAGTACAGGATTATACGACCTGCTGTACTAGATACACCTAAGACAAGCCAGGACTATTTATTGGCTTTGTCAATGGTTGTTAGCTGCATAACAGAAGTAAGTAACAACAATGACCTGTATATAATATTGAAAATGCTTCAATTCTGTAATGATGAAACTGTGTAATAACTAGAACTAGTCTATTTGAAGTTGCATCAAAGGCCAGTGAAGTGTGGTACTCCTGCTGAGTTAAGATTTTTTTACACTCTGAGTGAGAGCTAAAAAATGGAAAGCCCAATAGGGAACCGTTTCGACACCTGCTTTTTTTTTAGAACTGCCGGTGCTGAGCACCGACAGGATCCAGCCCACTTAAAGCCCTGATGGAATGCATCCGTAAGGGTTTCTTAGTACTAAAATGGCAGGCATAGCTATAGTAAACAGTGGGTAGGCTTACAGAACATGCCTACTCTCAAATGAAAGTAGGAAAAAGCCAGGTGGTTTTGCAATTTTTTCCAACTGAAAATGCTGGAGGTGATGTGTATGTGAAGCGGAAGCATGTTCCACACAGAAGGTGCCAAAACTGAGAAAGGACCTTTTGCCTTTGGGTTGGAGTATTTCGTTTTTAGAAAACTGAGGGTATGGCACAAGGATAGTTCCATGTCTTAACCCCTTAGGTGCGGCACTTCCTCCCCAGTGCGCCTGACATCATTACATTCCAAAATTGAAAGTAAAAAGAGCTGATGGGCTAGTTTTACTTTCACTGAATCAGTGCTCGGTAACATATCTCAGTCCCCTGAGCATTGATTCTCATGGGAGAGGTATTGTTGGAAAAGGGAGAATATCCCCTTTCCAATGTTACCTCTGCCCAGTGGATCCCTACTTGGGAATCGTGACAGGAGAGCAATCCCCAAGCAGGGATCCATTCACTAGACACCAGGGACAGGGGGAGTGGCCCCTTGGGCAAGGGCTTGTGCTCCCCCAACCCCCCTACAAACTTTCATTATGGGGGTAATGACCCCTGATCTACCCACCCGGTGGGGCAGAAAGCCCACTAAACATCAGGGATTGTTTTTTAATACAAAATATAGGTGTGTGTACTGCCCACCAGGGCATGGCCATGCCCCCACCCCATATATATATGGAACAGCATTCCCACCCCACCTCCCCCACCCCTGGAGCTAGACTGGGTGGTTAACCCTGATCTGAGGTATAGAAAGCTCACGAGCCACGGGGGATTTTTTTTTTTTAAACATAGGAGTGAGGGCCAATATATATGGAACAATCTTCCTGCCGCGCCCCCCCCTCCCCCCGGGGGCAGATGGGGTGATTACCTCCGATAAGTCCCCCTGAACAGGCAGAAAGCCTACTAGACACCAGGGATTTTTCTAAATGCAAATATAGAGGTGGGGACTGCTTACCAGGGCATGGCCATGCCCCACCCCCAATACATGGGGTGATTATCCCCAATCTGCCCCCTTCCGGGGGGGGGGGGGGGAAGAGGAGGAAGAAAGCCCACCAGGGTAACTTACAAAAATAAACCTAGAGGAGGAGGCTGCCCATTATGGGGATCGCCATATCCTATCCTAGAAAGGGCACAGACAGTCTTTCTTCCCCTCTATTTGGCGGATGAGGGTGATTATCCCCAATCTGTCCCCCAGGGGGGCAGAAAGTCTACTAGATACCGGGGAAAAAACATGGGGGTGAGGGCTGCCCAGCATGGGAACGACGGTGCCCCTCACCCGAAAAAAAGGATCACCAGTCTTTCTGCCCCCTCTTGGAGGTGGATGGGGGCAATTACCCCCAATCTGCTTCCCTTGGGGGCAGAAAGCCCACTAGACAAGAGGGCTGCATTTATGCAGTATTGTTTCGGCAGGTGGGCCTCCTTGGGCATTGGCCTGACCACTCTCTATCTCAAGGCCAAATAGACTTTCTGGCCCCTCCGGGGGATGGATAGGGGTATTGACTCCTAATCTACACCCCAGGCGGGGCAGAAAGCCCACTAAACACCAGGGATTTTAAAATGGCACCAAAACAAAAGGTGGCCGCCTACCCTTCAATCGAACCTTTGCCCTGCCTCCGAAGGGGCAATAGTGTCTTTCTGACCCCCACGCCCCCCTCAGGGGGCAGATGGAAAGTTTGTCCCAATTGGGGGAGTTGCCCCAAATCTGCCTCCGGGCGTGTTGAAAGCCCACTAGACATCAGGCATTTTGCATTTGGGGCAAAAGAAAAGGGTGTGGGCATTACACTCTGGCATTGGCCATACCTCCACCCCAAAGTAGACAAACCAATCATCCTGCCCCTCCACCAGGTGTAGACTGGGAGTTTGCCCCTGAGGACAGAAACACCAGTGAATGACAGGACTATTTTTTCATTTTAATTTTTATTATAAAATAATGGGGTGTTTCTGGCCCATCCTGACATCGGGCCTCACCCTTACCCCTAAAGCCTCAACAGTCTTTCTGCTCTCTTGGAGACTATAACATCCCATTCCACAGGCAATAGAGAGGACATTTGATTCTTTTGTGTGTTTTTTTCCATATAGGCCAGTAAAGTTGGCTAAATCCCAATATCTTCCCCCATGCCATTCTGAATGACTGCACTTTTTGGGCTTAGGTAGGCCGCCACTTGGGGAAAACTACCAGACCCAGACAATTCGGAAAACTAGACATCAAGGGGAGTCCAGGGTGGTGTGTTTTGCATGTATCCCATGAAGTTTTCTTACCCACAATGCCCTGCAAACCTCAAACTTTGCCTGAAATTACAACATTTCCTTGCACTTTTGTGATGGAAACTTCTGGAATCAAGAGGAATCCACAAAATTGCTACCACCCGGCATTACCACATTTGTGCTGATAAAAACGCTGCTCCACTTGTGTGGCTGGGCCTAGTGCATGCAACATTCAGCACTAGGCATAGCCCCACAAATGGCACAGCATTTTGTATCAGCACAAGTGGGGTAACGCTGGGTACTGTTCTTATTGGGGGGGAAATGTTGCAACTCCGAGTGTTAGGAAATGTGTGGCTCCCCACAGATTCCAGAACTTTCCATCACAGAATTGTGAGGAAAATTGTTTTTTTTAAGTCAAAGTTTAAGGTGGCAAGGGATTTCGGGTATAAATAACCTGGTGAGAGCCATGCAAGTTATCCCACCCTGGATTCCCCCAGGTGTCTAGTTTTCAAAAATGTACAACGTTGCTAGGTTTCCCTAGGTGCCGGCTGAGGTAGGGCTGAAAATCCACAGCTACACACTTTGAAAAAGAAGTGCCAGTTTTGAGTGGAAAAATGTGATGTATCCATGTTGTGTTTTGGGCTGTTAACTGTTGTGGGCGCTTGGCCTTCCCACACAAGTGAGGTACAGTTTTTATTGGAAGACATGTGGGAGCATAGAATGTTTGCCCGAAACCAGTCCCAGGATGCTTGTTTCTGGTCCAGGGAAGACATGGATGGCTTGGCAGTTCGGGCTGGACTGTTCTCATGAGGCACAGGGTCAAGACTGATTTGCATATAGCTGTCTCTGAACTGGGGTGGCGAAGTGAGCTAAAGAACGATGAAGGATTCAACCCAGATCTGTGACTGGGGGTGAGTGTCTGAAAAGTTTCAGTGCTCCGTCCATCATCTCCTTGTGTTTGCTTTTTTCGCCTAAGTTGGCAGGGTATGCCCAGACGTGGGTCCCTTGCTCACTTTGCCACTGGATTCTAGCTAGCCTGGCTGATGAGGGCTTTTAGCCCGAAACCGGTCCCAGGATGCTTGTTTCCGGTCCAGGGAAGACATGGCTTGGCGGTTCGGGCTGGACTGTTTTCATGAGGCACAGGGTCAAGACTGATATGCATATAGCTGTGTCTGAACTGGGGTGGCGAAGTGAGCTAAAGAACGATGATGGATTCAACCCAGATCTGTGACTGGAGGTGAGTGTCTGAAAAGGTTTGGCGCTCCGTCCATCATCTCCTTGTGTTTGCTCAGCATAGAATAGCAGAACATTTGTTATTACCAATAGGATTTCACTGCATTTATGTCTTCCAAATGTAAGCCAGTGTGTAAGAAAGAAGACATTTTGAAAAATAACCTCCTAAATCATTTACTACTATGGGCACACAAATTCAGAGATGTACAAATTATCACTGCCCTAAACTCATTATCTTGTGCTCATTTCAGAAATACGTAGGTTTCCTTGATACCCGTTTTTCACTTTACATAATTCACCCAATCAGTTTGTCTATACTTGGTACACAATGAGAAACCATTGAATGGTGCCACTCAGTTGTCTTCTCTTGGTACCTTGGTTTCTTGGAGAACCTACAAGCCCTATATGTACCGCAACCAGAAGGGTCTAGCAGACGGAATGGTATATTGCTTTTGTAAATCAGCCATTGTGACAAATAATTACAGATGAAAACTTTGTCATAAACGACCCTTTTTTCCCACTCATTTTCAATATGTCTTTTATTTCAACAATTAGTTTCTTTGGGAAAAGCTTGAGGAATCTGCACATACGAACCCTTACTGAATTCTATAGCTTTCCTGGATCACCCATGGGTTTCACACTGGTTTCCTTCACAAACTGAAAGTAGGTTAAGAGCACAAAAAATAGGATAGGAAAAATGGGCTACCTCTTTCAAAAATGCCAAAATTGAAGTAAAAAGTTATTTTCCCCAGCTTTGCTGTTCCTGAAAGTTGGGAAGATGGTGATTTTAGCACAGCAAACAGTTTGTTGATGCCATTTTTAGGGAAAATAAACCTGGCACTTTTATCCGAAGCACTTTTTTCCTATTTTTCACAACATACTCAAAATGTTGTTATATTTTGCCTTTTTTCAGGGGAATGCACAAACCCGGGTGCCTTTAGACTCACCAGGATTTTGGAAAAAAGGTCACAAATTTGGCGTGGATACCTTATGTGGGAAAAGAGTTATGGAGCCCTAAGTCACACATCTTCACCATGCTATGATGGAAAATGGAATATAGATGCAATAACAGCCTCCTATCCATACAGCGGAATAGAACCGATCTGCATATTTGTAAAAGCAGATGCAGTGATTATCCCATCCCTGTACCCCACAACCTGTGCCCTGCACTCACCTACTTAACCAGGGGCAACATTGGGGAGAGCCTAAAAGGGCTCGGGTAGGTGGCTGGAGGGGAGGTGAGGGGTTCTGTCAGGTGCATCTAGCATCCACGACCTCTGAAGATGCATTATATGTCTGTAGTGCTCGCTCACTGAGTCTTTGCAGCTTCGGTGGCAGGTGCAAACATTATGTCGCCTATGGCTGTCAGGATCTATTTCAGACTTGGGTGTTAGGCTGGACTGCAGGGTCTTTGAATGGGGCAGTGCTGTGCTCGCCTTCATAGCTGTACTGGGGCCATGGCTGATGCTGTAGGACTGTAATGCCCAAAAAAGATGAAGTGGTCCATGCATGTTCCCCACATCACTCAGTCACATTTCTGTTTAACTTTAAAACAGATACCTGAAGATTGGTCAGATGCCTCTTCAATGAGGGTCAAGAAGCCTGCCCGTCATTTTGAACTTTATGGTCAACCTTTAAATGGGTACGCCAGTTTTTGTATTACTTCGGGGACTGTGGCCATCACGGAAGCAGCTGTCTGAGACATTTGTGAAGGGGAAAGGCTGCGGGGGCAGGGCGTCTGGACAGCATCTTTGGACTCCTTGATTACTGCTAGTCATCACTCTGCACCCTGAACTCTGCCTCTCTTCATACCCTCCAAGTTGATTCTTGACCTTTGGGATGAGAAGGACCGTCAAGGACCTGTTGGGGCACAGCAGGCTGATATCCTATAATTGTATTCCCCGCTGCTTAGATGCTAGACCCTCTGCATTCTGTTACTGAGTATCACCTGGATAAAGTCTTGGAACAAAATCTCCCTCTACCCTTGTGTGTGCCTGCGTTACCAGCAGTACTGATTGCTATTCCTCTTAAATGTATTTCAGTGCCGATGCCAAGGGTCAGTGTGACCCTTGTTTTTTTCAATTTCTGGCTGCACCCCAGGTATTTCAAAGTGAGCCTGGATAAGGCAGGCATGAGGCTCAAATGCGGATGAAAGGACAGGGAATAGTGATGCTTTCTTGGTACAAAGGTCAAAGAGCAATTGTTGGAAAGTAAAGAATTGCACAATTCTCGAACAGTCCTGTGAAATCCTATATCTGAACGTTTAGGGCCCAATCAATTCTACACTTGGGCTTAAGCCCATCTACAAACAGTTCATGCAATTTAATGTTTGAATCGAGCCCCAGAATTGTTCTTTTTGTAACAATAGACAGATGCAATATAGGACTGTAGTTCGTGGGATCAGGCGTGTGCAGTGTTGGTTTTTACGATGTAAAGTAATCATTGCAAATGTGAACTCCACAGGGACTTTCTCATACGAAAGAGTGATCATGTATGGAGGTAAGAATTAGCACAATGAGAGGTGCATGACCTTTCGAACTTTTGGAAGGTGAATGGAGAGTCAGGAATCATTATGGTAGCAACGTGTCTTTTTTTTTTTTAACTTGTAATTTTTAGCAATCAGCACAGATACATTATCAAAAGCGCAAAAGCCATAACCCACCCCACCTGCACCTAATAAAAGGTAACCTTGCTTCTGTGTATGTGGCCATCCATAATTTTGCATTTAGCTATCATCACTTACAGCTGCCGCGGTATTGCTTTCTCTCATATAGAACCCACGTGAGGCCTAAATATTCTTGGGTCTAACCGTTTCTGGCATCTACAATAAGAAGCTTTCTTCATTATCATTGTAACTGGCGAGGTGCATTTATATCAAGTAGCCACTCCCTAGCCATCTCTAGGATGGTCTGGGACCAATTCCTCGCAATCTAGTGCTTCGCACATACCAAAGTAGTAGGGATGACATTTGTGTCATGCACCACTATTGACAAAAGTATTCTTGGCCCAGTTATGCCCTTCATTTTGATAATCTCAACGACGCTGCCAAGCCAGGTGTTCAAAAGCCACCCCTTTGTCCTACATCTCTTCTTTTTTCAGGTATCCCACTGAATATAGAATGTAGCTGTGGGTTGCAGTGCTCCTTATTTAAGAACTCCAATCGCAAGAACTTGTGCTTTTTAATTGAGAGAAATGTAGTTAGGTTTTCAGGCAGGGCTAACCCTTGGTCATCTGTAAAACGAGAGTCTGATCCCGTATTCTGGTTACCACCACTGTTACCAGCCATATTTCAACTGGAACCATTTATGGCCCAATATATTGCAGAAACTTCCCGTCACCCGGTTGGCAATGAAAGTTATGGCTCAAGCTGTACCACTACTCCAACATTTAAATACGTCTTTGGAAATAAATGTATTTTCAAAAAGATCCTTCTCCCTGCTAATGTTCTTTCGAATCAACTTTCGCTTGAAGTCCGATCTGACATGTATAGGCATTCCAGGTATGTCCACACACATTAGCAGCAGAGAGTGAAGTATGCTATTGCAGCCTTTCTATTGTGCTCACTATCTTATATGGGGCACTGAAGTTCAAGCCACCATGGGTAGAACCCCCTACATCGTGTAAGATGTGTGGTTGCGAGCATGTTGTCTTTGTATTGATCCTATGTAGTAAGTGCTTCCATGTTGTGCTGATACCACAAAGGTGTGGTTATTGTATTGTGGGACGCAGCGCTTAGCGCTGTGGTGGATGATGAAGTGTGAAAGATGGATGCACAGTTTTCTGGTTTTCGGTATGCTGGTAGCATTCACCAGCTCTTCAGGCCCCTTTATGGTATTTCTTATGATCTAGTCTGCTTAGCTGGTAACTGCCATAGGTTGTCCAATCTGAGATTTTGTGTATACTTGTGGTCCTGAGCAGGCATGGTATGGAGGGAGAGAGAAGTTGGAGTACTTTACCCTGCGTTTTCCTCAAAGCCGAGCCCACCATGCCTTCAGCGTCTTTTGCACAAAAGAGACTAGTTACAGCGGACAATTTAGATTTTGCTGCTACCACCCTCCCAGTTTGCAATGCGAGGGGTTCTTATTCCCCTGGTACCCTTCAGTAGCATTTTCGCAAAATAATCCCAATCTGCTCAAATGAAGCAGGAGTTGGAGTCCAGAGCCTTGTAAAAAGGTTTGAGTGGGACAGCAGCATCACATGCCAGCCTTCACATTCATAGGGTGTCTGGATTGTGATATGGTCCATTAAAGGAGTAGGGGAAACGCTGCCAAACCCCTTTCACACTGTGCAAGTGACTGTGGAGTGCTTGCATGGTTTGACGATCGCTCGCTGCATTTCCTATGATCTGCTGCCTGCGCAGGCGCAGTGGAAGCTCTCCTATGTAGATTCTGCTTTGCGAATGGTTACCACTTGCCCTGGCGGGCACAGACCATTGCACACAAGAGAGAGGCCGACGACCCCTTTCTCTTGCGAATCCCATTGTTGCGCTGTTTATACTGCGATCATTATGTCCAATACAGAGTGCTATGCGCATTTGTGCATTGCAAATTGAGGCTATGTATGTACTAAATAGGTTCCACTGTCTATGAATGCAGTGTTTTGTGCATCCACCGCCGGGTGTTTGTTTCTTTCATGGCTGTCCCCGTATTGCCCCAAACAGCCCCCTCCCGGGCTGCCTGGGCAGTCAGCCCCCATTCCACTTGTATCTGAAGTTGAGTCGCTCCTTCCACAAACCAGTAAGAAGTGAAGTGGGCTTATGCTGCCAGAATGAATCTTCAAAATAAGGGGTGGCTAGCCTTCCCAGGTCATTGGGTCTCTTCTCCATACCATCCTGATGCAGGTGGTTCTTAAACTGACAGAGTACTTCCTCGAAAAAATGACGAGTACCTTACAGGACACGAAGCAACACCGCCGCCTTAAGACGGGAGAATTGGACAACATTCTAAGACAGTAATTTGATCAATTTAGTCCCCTATGCCCCCCATTTCGACCTCACAATTTTCCTTTATAACTGTATCAACGTTTAAACTTAGCTTGAATCCTTGTTACTATATGCCATCTTCTTGCCACTGAAATCCTAGTTTTCTGCCTACTGGAGATGTATAGTCAGCTTGTAGTTGTAATCTTGAGTGACTAATAAATATTTAGTCGAAAGAATCTGATAATTCCAACTCCTCCCCAGCTAACCAAAAGTTTATTTTTTTAAGTTTGAGTTTATTAAAGAATAACAAGAAAAGAACAGCAATACAATGAATAGAACAAATCCTATTAAACATTAAAAAATATGTAGTAAAATAAGAATATATAAAGAGAGGATTATCAAGCTGTATACAAAAAGGAAAAATGCACAATATAAACAATAAAGGGCAGGGACAAGGGAAGGGAGGCAATATGCAAATACTATATAACAATGGAGCGTAATAATGCAACAATGTAAGCCTAACAACTGAATTTGAATAACATAATATATACATAGGGGTGTGAAGAAACTTCTAATCTAGGAGTAAAGCGGCACAGGGAGAACTCAAGGTGGTTTCCGAACATCGTCTGAAATGTTGGTAGATTTAACGTTCGAAGAGGCAGACGGAGATAAATGTGTTAATGGAAGCCATAGTAAATCCCTTTTAATTGCTAAGGATATAGGGGAGACATAATTAGTGTCTAGTTGGTGATGAAAGCAAACAGCGTTCCACCAGGATTTGAAAGTGACTTTGTCGGCCTGCTTCCAGTTTGAGGTAATTAAATGAAGGGCAATAGCTAGCAATAAATCTAAAAGTTTAAAACTGAGTGGTGATTGGGGCCATTGGGGAGATAAAGTGCCCAGGAATAAATTAGTGAAAGAAAAAGGGATCTGAATTTTAAAAATTATCTTAATTTGGGACCAAACCAACTGCCAAAATTGGTGAATAGGGGGACTTTCAAACAACATGTGTTTTAAATCAGCAGAAGGACAAGGGCAGGACCAACAAGTAGTAGACATATCTGATGAAAAAGACGCTAGGGTTGATGGAGAAAATAATACTCGTTGATAAATAAAATAAAGGGTTTGTGTGGTATTTGCAGCACAAGAAGTCTTGTGAAGCTTAGACCATAATGTGTCCCATAAAGTGATTGGCCAATCTTGCGAAAAATCTTTTTCCCAAGCCAATTTAATCTTAGATTTGTGTCTGTCTGGGGGAAATTGTAACAATTTGTATATATTGGAAGCAAGGGGGGGAATGTGTCAAGTATTGAAGATAGATTTTTATAGTTTACAGGAAAGTTAATAGTTGTTGGTAAAGTTAGGAGATATTGATTGAGGGAAGAACATAAAAGATTATATTGTGATCTAGAGGATGATGGTAAAGAGAATTTAGTTTGGAGATCAGAAAAAGAGAGGGGTTGATAATTAAATATAAGCTGAGATATCCAACGTAAACCTTTAGAATGCCAGGTTTTCCAATATATAGAACGGTTATGAATTTGTAATGATTTGTTATGCCAAATAGGTTGGTGATGATAGGAGTTAGTTGAGGGATATGATGATGCTAAAAGAGGGACCAAAAGTTTACGGGAGTGGGAAATGACAGGGGAACGTAAAGATGTTATATTGGTGGTAAAAGTGAGGATCTCTTGAAAATCAAAAGGGGCAATAAAAATTTCTCTATTTTTATCCACAATGGAGGATAGATAGGAAGATCCATAGAGATCCAACGCGAAGCTTGTTTTAGGGAGAAAGCGGAATGATAAGCTTTAAAATCAGCAAACCTAAGACCTCCGTTAGGCCTATCTTTTTAAATATAACCAAGCTATACGGGAGGGTTTACCTTCCCATAGAAATTTAGTTAAGATAGAATCGATTTTCTGAAAGTAGTATCCGGGAATGTGTATAGGGATCAAAGAGATAATAAATAAAATAAGAGGAGAAAGCATCATCTTAATCGAGTCTAGATGACCCCACCAAGATAGAAAAAGGGGATACCAACGTGTAATAGCGTTATTCAATTTTTTTGTGATATAGTCGAAGTTTAACTTTATTGTTTCAGGAATTAATGGAGCGAACCACAATCCTAAATACTTTATTTTAGATGGTTGCCAAGAAAATCCGGAATGGTCAAAGAGATGTTTTTGACAAAGAACGGTTAAAGGCAAAACTTCACATTTGTCAATGTTAAGACGATATCCTGAGAGCTGAGAACAGGAGGATACCTGATGAAGAAAAGGAGGAAGAGAAGTTTCAGGATTGAAACCGTATAGAAGAATGTCGTCGGCGTAAACTGACATTTTAACTTGATGTGGACCAAATTGAAATCCTGAAATACAATCATCCCGCCTAATTTTAGTTAGAAAGGGTTCTAATGCTATAACAAATAGCAATGGTGACAAGGGACAACCCTGTCGTACCCCCCTACGCAATGGGAAATAATCAGAAGTTTTACTGTTGACAAAAATTGAAGCCTTGGGGCCTGAGTATAACAAAGAAATTAAAGAAATCAGTTTAGAAGGAAACCCGGCCCATTCTAATGCATGGAACATGAAATCCCATCCGATCCTATTAAAGGCTTTCTCTGCATCTAAAGCAATAGCAGCAATAGGGTGATCTAAGGAAGAGGCCTTGCTAAGAACATTAAAGAAGACTCGAGAGTTGTCCGAGGCTAGTCTTCCTTTAACAAAACCGGACTGCTCCGGGCCAATTAAATCAGGTAAAATGGGGTCAACACGGAGCGCCAAAATCTTAGCAAAGATCTTATAGTCAGTATTAACTAGGGAAATAGGCCGATAATTTTTACAAAAAGAGTGATCCTTGTCTTCCTTAGGAATTAAGCAGATCAAGGCATCCTGAAACGTGCCTTGAGAAGAACCATTGTCGGAGAAAAATTTAAACAAAAGTAAAAGGTTGGGCAAAAGAATCTTTGCAAAATGATCGTAGAACTCAATAGTGAAACCGTCTGGTCCGGGCGCTTTCCTATGGCGTAAAACCGAAACAGCATGGGAGATATCTGCTCAAGAAATATCAGTACCCTAGGGAATCAAAATCAATGTGGTTAGAAGGAGGAGAGGGAATGGACTGAAAATAGGAAGAAAGATCAGACTGTTCTGGCAGGGATTCGGGTGTATATAAGTTTTAATAAAATGTAACAAATTCATTTAATATATCATTGTCTTTAAAAATAGGAGTACCAGTAGAACCCTGTAGATATTCTATTCTCGTTGTTTCCTTTCTAATTTTTAAGTAATTAGCTAGTAATCTCCCCATTTTGTTTTGACCACCATAATAGCGGGAATTACATTTTAGTAAGTAGTTGGAGGCAGCATCTGTAGATAATCTGTTAAAAGTAATTTTGGCATCAATAGGATTCTTTAAAGAAGTCTCATTGTTGGTTTGATAATAAGTATATTCTAACTGTTTAATTTTATTAAATAATTGAGTGGATTGGGCTTCCAGAGATTTTTTCTTTTGTGATACAAAATTTATTATAAAACCCCTGGCGGAGGCTTTAAAGGAGTCCCATACCATAACAAAGGGAGATTCTGGGGTCGTATTGATAGTAAAGAATTCAGAGGCAAAGGAATTGAATTGTTGACAAATTAGGATCTAGAAGTAGGGAATTATTAAAACGCCATCTTCCTGGGAGGGGAGAAAAAGGAATAAGATCTATATCTACAAATACAGGAGCATGATCTGAGATTAAAATGGAACCAATTTCAGATTGAATGTCATGTTGGGTTAAAGACTTACTTAGGTAAAGGTAATCAATACGGGATTGTGAGTGGTGTGAGGCTGAATAAAAACTATATGCTTGAAGGTCAGGGTGACAAAGTCGCCAAATATCAACCAACGATTTGCAACGAACTGCGGATGTAAATTGTGAGTGCATTTTAGAGGGAATAAACTTAACTCTAGAATGTCTATCTAATATGGGATCATGAACTTGGTTACAATCACCACCAAAAATAATGTAATCATCATCATCATCATCATCATCATCATCATCATCATCATATAGAAGTAATTTGTCAGAAACATTAGTCCAGAAAACCTTATCAACTGAAGTAGGGGCATATACATTAAAAATAACTAAAGGAATCTTATCTATGAGGGGCTTAACAATAACCCACCGACCTTCAGTATCAGATTCTGGTTGAAAAAGGGAAACATGTAATTTTTTATGACCTAGGATCACAACTCTATTTTTCTTACCCAAGGCTGGAGAGTTAAACACATGACCCACCCAACATCTTTTCAGCTTGGAGGCTTCATCCTCAGAAATATGGGATTCTTGAAGTAAAGCAATGTCAGTTTTTAATTTCGCTAGTTGAGACAGCACCCGTTGCCTTTTGATAGGGTTGCTTGATCCTTTAATGTTCCAGGTAGTAACCCGAAATGTAACTTAATGAAGAAAGCATGAACAAGTGATATGCTTACAAGAGCAAAATCAAAGTTAGAATAAGATAAAAATGAGAGGGAAAAGTAGAGAAGATATAGCGTCAGTTTTAATAAAGAAGACAAAGGGGAGGAAGGAGTAAAGTAGATAAAATACAAAGGAAAGAGGAAAGAAGAAACCATAATAAAGGATACGAATGAAAGAGAGATAAGATGGAGAACAAAAAGACAGTACATGTCATACAAATGACGACTGAAAAACATACCTACAACACAAGACGAAATGGGGGATGGCTACACCAGAAAATGGCGACGACATCGCAGGAACTCCACCGGACCCCAAAGGAATCATGGGTAAGACATCAACATATAAGGGAGACCATAAGGGAAGCGAAACGGCTGGAAAAAACTACACCTGTATAAGAAGGGAAGAAAACATTATAGATGAGAAAATACACTCGGAGAAAGAGAAAAGAGGGAAAAATAGATAAAAACATCTTGATGCAGTGGACATTACAAAAACACAAGTAAAACAACGATCAAGGAATTACATAAACAAGAAACAGTCAACATGGTGAAGCAAAATAACAAATCAAGTAGATTTTGAAGTGTCCATAGCAACAGCTCCATGTTGACGAAGGAATTCCTGCAGTGCGGCTGGATCATCAAATGTAGTAGTCTTTTCTTTATAAGTGACCTTGAAAAGGCAGGGATGGATTAGACCAAATCTGGCATTTATGGCATGCAATTGAGGACGAAGATCAAGAAATTTCTTCCGACGATCAGCTGTAACTTTAGCCACATCTTGAAAGAAAAATAGACGTTGACCCTCCCAAAAAATTTGTTTTTTGGACTTAACTGTAGACAGGACTTGTAGAAGGTCCGTATATTGCAAGAAAAACATGATGACTCCACGAGGCTTTGCAGAGATCTTGGGACCAAGTCTATGAGTCCTTTGAATGTTAAGCGGAGAAGTAGTAGATAAATCCAAGAGCTTAGGCAAAAATGTTTGAAAGAAGACGGTTGGATTGGAACCCTCAATATTTTCGGGAAGACCATAAATTCGAAGGTTGTTTCTGCGATTTCGATTTTCTAAATCCTCCGATTGCTTTTTAAGCAGAGAAATTTCAGACTCCAAAGTTGAAATGCGAGAACAAGAGACCTGAAGAGAATCCGTTCTTTGCTCCACAACAAGCATACGCGATTCCAGCGAAGACCATTTATCATCCAGATACTGCATGGTTTTATTGGTTTCCTTGATGAAGGGTTTCAAGGCACGAATTTCCTCAAGGATTATATCCATGGAGGCTGAAGATGAGTTCACTGGAGAAGGAGGGTCTTTTTTCGGTCGTTTGGTGGAAATCGCAGGTAGTTTGCTTGAGAGGTGTTAGAAATGGGATCTCTAGTTGGCAAGGGCTTGCACCTTTGTCCAAGTAGGGACCCTTCTTCCTAGTCAGGGTAAGGGTGTTACACTCGTGAAGTAACCCCTGCTCACCCTCGTGGTAGCTTGGCACGAGCAGTCAGGCTTAATTCAGAGGCAGTGTGTAAAGCATTTGCACATAACCAACAGTAATACAGTGTAAGCACTACAAACGGACACCACACCAGTTTAGAAAAATAACCAATATTTTATATACTCAAGACAAGACCAATTACGACAAAAATCCACAATACTATACTTTAAAAATGAATGCTTGATACGGTAACTTCTTCTTTGCAGGAATAGCACAAAAGCAAAGTTCGTACGAGTCGGTAGCTCCGTCCGAGTCTACCGTGATGCTGAAAACCACAGAGTCTAACAGTTCCAGCCGACCGCGTCGATACGGGCCAGCAGAGTCATGAACAGACTCGGTTACAGTACCTTTCTCGTTGTGGCTGGTACGGAGTGTACGAGCCGGTCGGCGGTCGTCGCGGTTGCGGTGCAAGACGGAGCGATGCAAGGTGCGGTGTCCCTCGATGCGGTGCAGGCAGCGGCTCGATGAGCGTCGTGCAGACGGAGTCGGTGAGTCCAAGGCGTGCGATGCAGGGTGAGACGATGCTCGATGCGGTGCTGACAGGTTGCAATGCAGGCGACCTAGCCGGAGTGCGGGAGCTGGCGTCGGACAGCGGTGCGAGTCGGAGCGGTGCGTCGCAGACGTGCGAGCGGTGCCCCAAATGCGGTGCGGTCACGACTCTTGAGCCAGTTGCAGCGACCTCGTCGGTCGGGTCCGGTCGGTTCAGTGAAGCGATGCGATGCGATGCGAACTGCGGTGCCCACAGGTCACGGTGCAAGCAGCGGCTCGATGCTGGCGGCGTCGGACGTCGCCCACGGTGAGACCAGGGTTGCGATGCGAAGCGGGGCGATGCGGTCTGCGGTGCAAACAGGTCACCGGCCAGGGATGGATTCGGTTGACGGAGTCTGTTGCAGTTCCCTTCCTCTGTGGCAACTGAAACAGCGTTCCAGAAGCGGTACCCAGAGGCTTGTGAAGTCTTTGTAGTCCCTGAGACTTCTTAACAGGAGGCCAGCTCGGTTCCAGGCCCTTGGAGATACTCAGCACAAGTTTGTAGAAAGTTCAGTCTTAGTCCTTTCCCTGCCCAAGGCAGAAGCAGCAGCTGCAGGCCAGCCCAACAAAGCAACAACACAGCAAAGGGGCAGTACTCCTCCTGGCAGCTCTTCCAGCTCTTCGTCTTGGCAGGTTCCTTCATTCCAGCGAGATCTAAATTCATGGGGTCAGGGCCCCAATATTTATATCCCAAATTCCTTTGTTCTCTGAAGGCAGAGAGGCCTTTGCCTAGTCCATACCAGTTCTGGAGCACTTTGTTGACAAGTCTCCGTCCCTTCTTTCAGTGAGTAGGCCAGGGACATCAGACGCACCACAGGAGGTGGAGCCAGCATTGTGGAGGGAAGGCACTGTCCTATTCAGGGCCCAGGTGCGACCCCTCCCACCCATCTACATGTAGATCTTGCTATTCAGCCCTGTGCTGACTCACCCTGTCTCCTGGCATCCCCCAGCCCCTGTCACTCACATTCCAGACAAGGAATACACAACCCCGCAGAGGCAGGCTTGGATGGTTAGACAAGAAAATACCCACTTTCTAAAAGTGGTATTTTCAAACACAGAATGTTAAAACCAACTTCACTAAAAGATGCATTTTATCATTCTGAGTCCAGGCATACTAAACTCTAATTTCTACCATGTTCCCGGGGTCAGTTAGGATTATAAACTGTAATAATCAAAACTGCCCGTTCTGGCCTAGGGGAACAGGTAGCCTTGCAATAGTGAAAAACGAACTAGGCTGTAATTCACTATCAGGACATGCCGCACACACCAGGGCATGTCCAACCTTTCGCATACAACGCACCCTGCCCACAGGGGTACCTTGGGCCTACCTTAGGGGTGACTAACATGTAGCAAAGGGAAGGTTTAGGGACTTGCAAGTGTGTGCACTTGCCAAGTCGACATGGCAGCCCCAGGCTGCGCACAGGCTCGGCGATGGCAGGCCCGAGTTACACTTTACGGGCTGTTTGCGTGGGTGGCACAATCCAGTGCTGCAGCCCACCAACAGCATTTGGTCTATAGGCCCTGGCACTCGTAGTGCACTTTACAAGGGACTGACAGAGAAACCAAATAGGCCAATCATGGAAACACCAATCCATAACACATTTTATACAGGAGCACTTGCACTTTCCCACTGGACCGCAGTGAGGAAAGTGCGCAGAATCATTACACCAGCAAAAACAGAGTCAAAACCGGGAGGTCAGAAAGCAAAAAGTCAGGGGAAACACGCCAAAAGATGCCAAGTCTAACACATGTCCCCTCCAGCTGAAAGTAGGGAGAACTACCCAACCCCATTGGAGTTCTCTTCACTAAGGCGGAAGAACCTGGACAGACCATCTGCGTTGGCGTGTTCTGTACCAGGACGGTGTTCCACCTTAAAGTCCATTCCCTGTAGGGAGATGGACCACCTCAGCAGTTTTGGATTCTCACCCCTCATTTGCATCAACCATCTGAGGGGCCTGTGGTCTGTCTGAACCCGGAAGTGAGTCCCAAACAGGTATGGTCTCAACTTCTTCAGTGCCCAGACCACAGCAAAAGCTTCCCTTTCTATGGCACTCCACCTCTGTTCCCTGGGAAGTAGTCTCCTGCTAAGGAAGACTACAGGCTGATCCAGGCCCTCTTCGTTCAGTTGTGAGAGCACCGCTCCCACACCATGCTCTGAAGCGTCAGTCTGCACGACAAATTCTTTGGAGAAGTCAGGTGCCTTGAGCACGGGCGCCGTGCACATGGCTGCCTTCAGGGCATCAAAAGCTTTCTGGCAGGACTCAGTCCAGATCACTTTCCTGGGCTGCCTCTTAGAGGTCAGCTCTGTTAAGGGGGCAACGATGGTGCCATAGCCCTTAACAAATCTCCTATAGTAGCCGGTGAGACCTAAGAAGGCTCTCACCTCTGTCTGGGTCTTGGGGGCTCCCAAGCCAGAATGGTGTCAATCTTGGGTTGTAGGGGCGCCACCTGGCCGCTTCCTACCTGGTGTCCCAAGTACACCACAGAACCCTGCCCGATCTGGCACTTACTGGCCTTGATCGTGAGGCCTGCACCTTGCAGAGCCCTCAACACTTTCTCAAGGTGCTGTAAATGTTCTTCCCAGCTGGAACTGAACACAGCAATGTCATCCAGGTAGGCGGCACTGAAATCCTCCAGCCCAGCCAACACCTGATTGACCAACCTCTGAAAGGTGGCAGGGGCATTCTTCAACCCAAAGGGCATCACCCGGAATTGGTAATGACCTTCTGGGGTTGAGAATGCTGATCTCTCCTTGGCCCCATCGGTTAAGGCAATCTGCCAGTACCCAGACGTCAAATCAAACGTGCTGAGGAACCGGGCAGCTCCCAACCGATCAATGAGCTCATCAGCTCTGGGGATGGGGTGCGCGTCAGTCCTGGTGACGGCATTGAGCCCACGGTAGTCCACACAAAACCGGAGTTCTGGAGTGGCACCGGGCGCCGCAGCCTTTGGGACCAAGACCACTGGGCTGGGCCAAGGACTGTGGGAGGGCTCAATCACCCCTAACGCCAACATCTTAGAGACCTCCTCCTTGATGCTGGCCCTGACCCGGTCAGTCAACCTGTAAATCTTGTGCTTCACAGGAGGGCTGTCACCAGTGTCCACGTCATGGGTACACCAGTGAGTAACACCGGGGGTCAGAGAGAACAGTGGGGCGAACTGTCCCAACAACTGGCGACAGTCCCCCTGCTGCTCCTGAGTCAGAGTAGGGGAGAGGATCACACCCTCTACTGACCCATCATGCTCCTTGGTAGACAGGAGGTCAGGGAGAGGCTCACTCTCCTCTTCCACCCCATCATCTGTCGCCAAGAGCATACTCACTTCGGACCTCTCGAAGTGGGGCTTGAGGCGGTTCACGTGAAGGACCCTCAAAGGGTTCCTTGGAGCCTGCAAATCCACCAGGTAGGTGACGTCACTTTTGCGCTCCTTTACCTCATATGGCCCAGTCCACTTGTCCTGCAAGGCACAAGGTGCCACTGGGGCCAAGACCCACACTTTCTGCCCAGGTTGAAATTCGACCCGAGTGGCATTCTGGTCATACCATCTCTTCATTTCTTCCTGGCTTGCTTCTAGGTTCGCCTGAGCGAGTTTCCTGAAGCGGGCAGTTTGGTTTCTAAAGGCCAGCATGTAGCTAAATACATCCTGGGGAGTTTTCCTGGGAGCCGCCTCCCAGCCTTCCTTTACCAAACTCAGAGGTCCTCTGACAGGGTGGCCATACAGGAGCTCAAAGGGGCTGTACCCAAGAGACTTCTGAGGCACCTCCCTGTATGCAAAGAGTAAGCATGGCAAGAGGACGTCCCACTTACGCCTCATGGGTTCTGTTAGACCCTTGATCATGCCTTTCAAGGTCTGGTTGAATCTCTCCACCAGACCGTTTCCTTGTGGGTGGTAAGGAGTGGTGAACTTGTAGGTTACACCACACTCCTTCCACAGGGATGTCATATACTTCGATATGAAATTGGTCCCCCTATCAGAAACCACCTCTCTGGGGAATCCCACACGGGAAAAGATCCCCATTAACGCCCGGCCCACCACTGGCGCCGTCGTTGTCCTGAGAGGGATTGCCTCCGGGTACCGGGTGGCATGGTCCACCAAGACCAGGATGTACCTGTTGCCCATGGCTGTCTTGGGATCCAGTGGCCCCACAATATCCATCCCTACCCTTTCAAAGGGTGTACCAACAACAGGAAAAGGTTGGAGAGGAGCTTTGACCTTCCTCCCACTCTTACCACTTGCCTGGCAAGTTTGGCAAGACCTACAGTGTGCATCTGACTGCCTTCGCATTTGGGGCCAAAAGAAGTGGGTGACAAGCCTGTCAAAGGTCTTGTCCTGCCCCAAATGTCCTGCCAAAGGCACGTCATGAGCCAGACCCAGTAGGAAGGTCCTGAAGCGCTGGGGTACCACCAGCACACGGGCTGACCCAGGCTCAGCAACCTTAGGCTCACTGTATAGGAGACCACTCTCCCAGTAGATCAGATGTGACCCGGACTGATTACCAGCTGCCTGGCCTGCAGCCTGCCGCCGCAGACCCTCCAGAGTAGGGCATTCGTTCTGCTCCGTGCAGAACTCCTCCCTGGTGGGACCCCCTTCTTGCTGCCAATGGGTCAGCTCAGAGATGTCTCCCAGTTCGGCTACCTGCTCCCTGTAGGCACCGGGCGTCCCCTCGAGGTCCGCCTCCTCCCGGTCCATGGGAACTTCGGGGCCGGTTTCCCGCGCCCCTGCCCTTTCTCTTGGCAGGGACTTGGGCCACTGTTCCAGGCTCCAAGTCCTCTTGATCACCCTTTCTGGCTGCCATTGACCGAGTAGACACGCATGCCCACTCTGGCAACCCAAGCATCTCCAAGTGAGACCTGAGCTCAACCTCCTTCCATAAGGACTGCTCGAGGTCGTTTCCTAGCAGACAATCTACAGGCATGGTAGGGCTCACAACCACCCTCAAGGGACCTGAGACCCCCCCATTCAAAGGGAACCTGCGCCACCATACATTGGCGCTCTGAGTTGTCTACAGCAACTACTTGGTGGAATGCCCCGGGGACTACTTGCTTCTCAGACACCAGGTGACACCGGACTGAGGTCACACTGGCTCCAGTGTCTCTGAGAGCCTCTACCCTGTTCCCATTAATGGTCACCCAGGTGCTATATTTCTTTGTGTTAGGGGGCACCTGGTTTCCTGGGACCATCTCACTGTCCCCTAGTGAGACAAGGGTCATTTCTGCGGGATCCCCACCCTCCTGTGGGCACCCCTCCTCCCCAAGCGCTACACTAGCCAACACTTTGGACTGTCCACCGGTGGGTGGCTGTGTCCCCTTCGGGCACTTGGGGTCCCCCTTAAAGTGACCTACCTGGTCACATGCATAACACTTGCGGGGCCGGTCTCAACAGGCTTCCCTGTAGAGACCCCTTCTTCTTATCACCGGGGGGCTGGGAACCTTTACCCTGGGTACTAGTTTGGGGCCCTTTAGAGAACTCCTGTGCTTTACCCTTGTCCCCCCACCTTTCTGCTGGGGACCCTGCCCACCTTTGGCTGAGTCTCCCCCAAACGCTTTCTTGTGGACCCTGGTACTCACCCAGCGGTCCGCTTCCATAGCAAGCTTCCTGGGGTCAGTTAGCTTACTATCAACTAGGTGCTGGCGCAGATCTGCAAAACATAGACTAGACAAGTGCTCCCATGCAATCAAGTTGTAGAGCCCCTGAAAATCTGTTACACTACTGCCCTTTACCCAACCATCCATCTACCTGCAGAACACATCCACACATTCCAACCAAGTGTTGGCATCAGACTTCTTACTGGACCTGAACTGATCCCTGTACTTTTCAGGAGTAAGACCATACTTAGTGAGAAGGGCATCCTTCATGTCAGCATAGGTGAGGTGATACCCCTTACCCAAAGCTATCAGAGCATCCCTTGCTTCTTCAGGGAAAAGTGGCCACAATCCTGCTCCCCAATTCTCCTCAGGGACCCCATTCATGTGTATGGCTGCCTCATAACCCTGAAACCACCTTTGTATGTCATCCCCCTTCTTGAACTCCTTGCCTACGTTCTTGGGAATGTGCACAATCCTGTCTGCCTTTCTGGACGAATTGCTGCCACCATCTGAGCCTGACTTACTCCTAAGTTCTAGCTCCTTCAGTTCTCTCTCATGCTCTAAGAGCATCTTCCTCTCCTCTATGGCCAATCTCTTCTCCTCCCGCTCACTCTCAAGCCTGAGCTTCTGCAGCTTGAACTGCCTTGCCTCCCGCCTGTCCTCCAGCTCCTCTGGGGACAGACTGCTGCTGCCTGACCTGGCGGGTTCCCCCTACCCAAAAGCACATCCACCCTGGAAATAGGCTCCTCCACCTCCTCACTGAGATTACCAGGCTGCCCATTGGCATGTCTGGCTGCTACCCAGGCCCTCAGCGCCTTCTGTAGCTCCTCCTTCCTTGTGAGGCCTTTAATTTGGACTTTCAGGTTTTTACAAATCGCCCGTAGCTCCCTTTACGGCGTAGGATTCCAACCTATCCTCCTCAAAGATAACTTCCAGAGATGCAACGGATGATGCAATTGATTCAGGCATGACAAAAGTAGTGAGTTGAAAACTGGCAAGATCAAAAATAGGCCAAAAGAAAAAGAACCAGTATGTGGTACGTAATGGTCTGCGATATGGTAGTAGTGCACACCAATCACTGTAAGTCAAGTGCAAACACAAGTCCTATCCTCACCGCTGACAACCAATGTTAGAAATGGGATCTCTAGTTGGCAAGGGCTTGCACCTTTGTCCAAGTAGGGACCCTTCTTCCTAGTCAGGGTAAGGGTGTTACACTCGTGAAGTAACCCCTGCTCACCCTCGTGGTAGCTTGGCACGAGCAGTCAGGCTTAATTCAGAGGCAGTGTGTAAAGCATTTGCACATAACCAACAGTAATACAGTGTAAGCACTACAAACGGACACCACACCAGTTTAGAAAAATAACCAATATTTTATATACTCAAGACAAGACCAATTACGACAAAAATCCACAATACTATACTTTAAAAATGAATGCTTGATACGGTAACTTCTTCTTTGCAGGAATAGCACAAAAGCAAAGTTCGTACGAGTCGGTAGCTCCGTCCGAGTCTACCGTGATGCTGAAAACCACAGAGTCTAACAGTTCCAGGCGACCTCGTCGATACGGGCCAGCAGAGTCATGAACAGACTCGGTTACAGTACCTTTCTTGTTGTGGCTGGTACGGAGTGTACGAGCCGGTCGGCGGTCGTCGCGGTTGCGGTGCAAGACGGAGCGATGCAAGGTGCGGTGTCCCTCGATGCGGTGCAGGCAGCGGCTCGATGAGCGTCGTGCAGACGGAGTCGTTGAGTCCAAGGCGTGCGATGCAGGGTGAGACGATGCTCGATGCGGTGCTGACAGGTTGCGATGCAGGCGACCTAGCCGGAGTGCGGGAGCTGGCGTCGGACAGCGGTGCGAGTCGGAGCGGTGCGTCGCAGACGTGCGAGCGGTGCCCCAAATGCGGTGCGGTCACGACTCTTGAGCCAGTTGCAGCGACCTCGTCGGTCGGGTCCGGTTGGTTCAGTGAAGCGATGCGAACTGCGGTGCCCACAGGTCACGGTGCAAGCAGCGGCTCGATGTTGGCGGCGTCGGACGTCGCCCACGGTGAGACCAGGGTTGCGATGCGAAGCGGGGCGATGCGGTCTGCGGTGCAAACAGGTCACCGGCCAGGGATGGATTCGGTTGACGGAGTCTGTTGCAGTTCCCTTCCTCTGTGGCAACTGAAACAGCGTTCCAGAAGCGGTACCCAGAGGCTTGTGAAGTCTTTGTAGTCCCTGAGACTTCTTAACAGGAGGCCAGCTCGGTTCCAGGCCCTTGGAGATACTCAGCACAAGTTTGTAGAAAGTTCAGTCTTAGTCCTTTCCCTGCCCAAGGCAGAAGCAGCAGCTGCAGGCCAGCCCAACAAAGCAACAACACAGCAAAGGGGCAGTACTCCTCCTGGCAGCTCTTCCAGCTCTTCGTCTTGGCAGGTTCCTTCATTCCAGCGAGATCTAAATTCATGGGGTCAGGGCCCCAATATTTATATCCCAAATTCCTTTGTTCTCTGAAGGCAGAGAGGCCTTTGCCTAGTCCATACCAGTTCTGGAGCACTTTGTTGACAAGTCTCCGTCCCTTCTTTCAGTGAGTAGGCCAGGGACATCAGACGCACCACAGGAGGTGGAGCCAGCATTGTGGAGGGAAGGCACTGTCCTATTCAGGGCCCAGGTGCGACCCCTCCCACCCATCTACATGTAGATCTTGCTATTCAGCCCTGTGCTGACTCACCCTGTCTCCTGGCATCCCCCAGCCCCTGGCACTCACATTCCAGACAAGGAATACACAACCTCGCAGAGGCAGGCTTGGATGGTTAGACAAGAAAATACCCACTTTCTAAAAGTGGTATTTTCAAACTCAGAATGTTAAAACCAACTTCACTAAAAGATGCATTTTATCATTCTGAGTCCAGGCATACTAAACTCTAATTTCTACCATGTTCCCGGGGTCAGTTAGGATTATAAACTGTAATAATCAAAACTGCCCGTTCTGGCCTAGGGGAACAGGTAGCCTTGCAATAGTGAAAAACGAACTAGGCTGTAATTCACTATCAGGACATGCCGCACACACCAGGGCATGTCCAACCTTTCGCATACAACGCACCCTGCCCACAGGGGTACCTTGGGCCTACCTTAGGGGTGACTAACATGTAGCAAAGGGAAGGTTTAGGGACTTGCAAGTGTGTGCACTTGCCAAGTCGACATGGCAGCCCCAGGCTGCGCACAGGCTCGGCGATGGCAGGCCCGAGTTACACTTTACGGGCTGTTTGCGTGGGTGGCACAATCCAGTGCTGCAGCCCACCAACAGCATTTGGTCTATAGGCCCTGGCACTCGTAGTGCACTTTACAAGGGACTGACAGAGAAACCAAATAGGCCAATCATGGAAACACCAATCCATAACACATTTTATACAGGAGCACTTGCACTTTCCCACTGGACCGCAGTGAGGAAAGTGCGCAGAATCATTACACCAGCAAAAACAGAGTCAAAACCCGGAGGTCAGAAAGCAAAAAGTCAGGGGAAACACGCCAAAAGATGCCAAGTCTAACAAGAGGTGAGATTTTGGAATGGTGCCTGTCGTGTGATCAGGTTTCTGAGGAGAAGTGTTGTCCATTTCGTTGAGATTAGAGTCAGAGTCCGAGTGTGTAGTAGGTTTGGAGGAAGTAGTAAGCTTAAGGTTTCTTAATCTCCCCATAAAAGAGACAAAGAAAATTTTTGTAAGTAAAGCTTAATTTTGAACTTCCAAAAAAACGGTACAGCAGAGTCAAGCGTACTGTGAGGAGAAGGAAATCGCAGGGTCCACCTTCTTAGCCAACAAAATCACTATGGACATGAAAAATAGTGAAGAAAAGTTACATAGTGAGGATACCCAAGCTCTTCAAACTATGACGAGAAAAATCAGTCCAGAAGAACAAGAAAAACTGAAGTGTAAGGGCTCGAAAAACATCTTTGCTCTTCTTAGAATGAATATATCTACTGCGCACAAGCAGAGAGAACACGAACAGTAGTAAAGCGGACACTCAAAAATCGAGAAACTGGTTAAAACTCAAAGTGAAAGTCAAGTATTGTTAGAAGACATGAGGTGTGATGAGGAGAATCCCAAAATGGCTGCCGTTAGCGAAAAAGTCACACCATATCCTTTAAAATATCAGAAGGCTGCAAGGCTGAAAATAAGTAGGGGAAATTTACTTGCCTAACTTAGGATGCTAGTCACCAAGCGCTTCCTCAATGAAGTGATTGAGCATTCCTGAAGAGAAAGTTCAGCGCGATGATAAGGAACTAAAATGGCAGCCGCTGTGTGAAAAAACGGCTCGCACCATCACAAATGCCGAGAATGGAAGGAAATCAGCGAAAGAAGGCTCCAAATGCTTCCCGGAACAAAACCAAGTTATAATCCTACATCTCTATTGAAGAAGAGGTGCTCCCCATACGAAACAAAGTTCTGTGAGGAACCGGCGGCTTGGAGCTCCGTAATCACGCCGCCATCTTGTTTAGCGTCCAAGCCACGCCCCCTAACCAAAAGTTTAGCTTTGCGTTTTTAACAAAAGGCAAGAAGCTGTCTGCATATATGTATACCAATGTAGTTCACCCTAAAAGTAAATACCGGAGTCAACAGACCGTTGTTTGATTATTAATTTTTTTTCTTTCTAACTCTTCTTTTGGCCGTTGGGACTTGCATTCTCCTTCCGTGAATAAAGGGGAAGGGCACACACAGTGGCATCCAGAGCAGCGTGTGTTGAACAAGCATTGTCCAAGCCAATAGGTCTCGCCTTTGGAAACTATTGGCTTTGCCAATTGTTGTTAGCGATGCTGTGCAGCATGACTAAAGAGGAAACAAAAAAAGGGGGCTATGACGCAGCTGCTGCGGCCGTGTCATTTTGTATATAATCAGAGCAATGGTTAACCTGGATTTCATTTATGCTAATGTATCAGTAGGCCAAAATAGATTTAGCGCAGGTGGGGAAAACATCACGGAGGGCGAGATCATAATCATCAAGGAGGGCAATGGGAGGAGTACCCAACACTGGCGTAGAGCAATGTGGAGTGCAGGGGAACAGAAGCACATGAGCGAGAGAGAGCGATATGGGAAACGGGAGAAGCACATGGCTGGGAAAGCAATGTTGGGGGAGAAGCACACTAGGGCAAGCACAACATGGAGGGGTGGTGGTGGTAGGCTGCTTGGTGGTGGGGATGTTGGTGGGTAGGGTGGTGGTGAGGAGTTGAATAGAGTGGTGGTGGTTAGGAGGGTGGTGGGTTATTTTGGTGGTGGTGGTGGTTAGAGTATGGGGGGTGGTGTTGGTTAGGGTCTGGGGGTAGTGGCTAGGGCAGGGGCGCCTCCTCCACTAGGGTGGAGGAGCGCCGCCCCACTGCTTTCTCGCAGTGCGAAAAAGGCAAAACATAAAATGGTAACTTTTAGTTATTACCTTTTTATGTTTGCTTTGCGCATTACTGGCTGGCGGGGCTGCTCTGCTCTTTGAGCAGGTCAGGGGAGGAGTGGTTTGCCCTCTCCTGAGTGCGCAAAGACTGTTTGGTCGGCCATCTCGGGCCGCCCAAACCAGTCATGCACATTCTGACCTTCTCCATGCAGGCTGAATTGCAGCCTGCATGGAGAACATGCCCACCCCACTAGCCCCTGGATGGGCGCCGTCCGGACCAATCACAACGCTGCATGCAGCGGTGTGATTGGCTTAGGGGAGGGAGCCTGGCTGCCTGCTTCCTGTTCCTGTCAGAGCCCAGGGAGCACAAGCAGAGAAGACGTGGGACCCCCTAGAAAGGTAAGTTAATCTTTTTATTTCACTGCGATTTTTCCCCCCCCCCCCCCGCGATCCCTCTTGCCCGTTCCCCCACCTGCGAGCAGTGCCTGCCGCTACTGGGCTAGGGAAGTGTTTAGGGTGCTGATTGTAGGCCAAATGAAACCTTGAATGTTTCTGATGTTACCCAGCAGCACAGTTAGTGCTATCAATGAAATAACAAGCCCTTGTTGTGCAGAAGAAAAGCGGCATTTTTAATACGTTTTAGCTACAAAACAATCTCTCCCTATTAGTTTTGTTTTACAAATTCTACTTAAAGCACTTCGCATAAATCAAAAGCATGGAACTAGCAGGAGTGCGCGCTGGGAACCATGGAGGACCATGGAACAAAATAAGTAAGCACAATATGTTAGTTACTAGTAAAACAACTCCCACCCCCAGGGACACTTCTTTAGAAAGAAACACATACTCCATGGTCACCCATGCTCAGATTCCTGTCCTCCTTTACACAGTAAAAAAAAAAAATTCTCTTGAAGCACCTTGGGACTCCTAGTTTTCTTCTTAGGTTTAACCACCCCACCCCAGTAAGTAAACAAAATGTCTTGCAAGGGAAAGGGCGTGCACGGTCTCACACGAGACCTAAAAAGCTGGAGCTACACAGGAGCTGTTTGCTTCACCCACAGTGAACTGAATTTGCAGCTGGGGAAGAGGGTAAGTGTAAGGAAGCAGAACATCGTGAGGGGCAGGGACTAGCTGCCATGAAGGCTCCCTTTATGCGCTTGTAACGATACACGTGGCCAGCCAAGACAGCATTCAATAACGGGTGCTAATTGTTGATGCAACCCTGGTTAGTGTTTGTGTGAACAGGCATCTTGGTGAGTGAGTGCCAGTAGGTACCCAACCCATTGTTATTAACACCTCCAAGAGAGATGGCCACTGAATAGTCAATGGCCTTCTGTTCATAAAGTGTGGTTCGCCCCATCCCTACTTTTGGGTTTACTTTATGAATTATCAAAAACACTGCTCAGGTTGGGCTAAGTTGACTGTCAGGAATGAAGTACACCTCGTCAGACAAAAGCAATAGGCGCATCAGGAGAACCTATGAGGAAAACCACTAGTCAGAATGTTTCCATTGAAATTAGTCTGAGAAGGAGGGATGCAGTATGCATAGTGGTCTGTTGCCTTGTCAAACCTTACGAACAATTCTTTTCATTCTTTTTGAGTGGATTTGAATAACTTGCCTTTATTTAGTGAAGTGACTCTTCAGATATTGTCAGCAAACCCATCCCATTTGCCTTTCAAAATTCACGCCAGGCCAATTTGGACGAGGAGCTTTACTTACCGAACAGCCCATGATGTCCTTCTCAATCTCAACTGTAATCAATGTGACATTTAACAACTTCCCCCACATTTACCTACAATCTTTAGCAGGGTCACCTAGCCCTGGATTTAGTCCATTGACATCTCAGGCAAAATGGTGTATAACGATAAATACGTGGACATAAACCTACTATTAATGACCTTCTCCTGAGTCTCCATTTTCCATCTTCATTCGTAAGCGAGGGGGTGCCAGTACAGCCCTGTTCATTTTTAGAGGCCATGCCTGGCAATCATTCTGGCCTCTCTCTCCCATTCCTCCACTCCGCAATTTAACATATTAACCTCCTCCACAACCTGGTTGAACCACCTTCAAGTTTTTTGCATCTCTGCCAAAACAGCCGTTTAACTGTAAGTTACATACTCCAATTCCAGGTCATTTGACTTAAATCTTTGTCTTGTGAGGTGTCCTCTCAGAGCCTTCAGTATTCCGTTCTCCTTGGCAGCATGTATGCCTTAAAAAGCCCCCAAAATGGTTACCTGGGCAGGAATAGAACAACTCGAATAGCAAAATACAAACAAATAAGCTTCTGTGTGTTTGTGCAGAATATGGAATACGTGGTCCATCAGAGCTGCCATCCCACAATGCCAGTTCCGCCATCTACTGTGGCTGCTGCTAAAACCAACTATGTAATGATGAGCGATCAGGTGGTGATCAGAGCAGGATCTCCACTTGTTCATCCATGGGATCTAGCTTCAATGACATGAACGTTAGGAACATTTTCACAAAAGCCTTGTGTACAAAGAATGGAGTATATATTTATGTGGGGAAAGGAAAATCTGTTTACATACATCATACATCTCAATCAGCTCCTGTGAGTTCAGGCTTCCTACTGCAGCAACCAGGGCCCTAAGACGATTCCCTTCCTCGGGTCTTTAATGCGACAAATGTCCTCCTAAACCAACAAAAAGTGAATGGTGAAATGGTTTAAAAGTCTCAGTCACCGGCAAATACTCGGGCCAAATTCTCATCTATCATTTTTCCCACCGAGCCACTCTAGATAGAGAGAAGACCATACGCTAATCTGTTTTGGTCCTGCTCCAGCGTCTTCAACACATGAATATTTAATCTTGTGCTTGTGGCATTTGCCATGCTCTAATACTAGTCTGTTTTGTCAATATTGGGTTTATGTATTTTAAACAGTGCAAGGCTTTGCACACACAGCACTAATTAATATCATTGTAAAATACTTTGAACTAAGTCCAAGTCCGAATGACACAGTGTGGGATGTACTTGACATGAATACATTTTAGAGACAATCGGTACAGGCAGAGCAAGAGTCTGGGTACACGCAGGTACACCGCGTCCACCCACTCTTTTCACAGAATGGACGCCGTCTCCCCTGCCAAGAAGTCGGGCCCCACAGAAATATGCTGAACGTGTCCCTGTGTAATTTTTAGACACTGGGACACATTCAGCAGCGCCTGCACGTTGTCTGCTTTTGATTCCCAGCAGCAACGTGCAGGCAGCGAGTGAGCTTTTTAGGTCGAGCCTGGGCAGCGCATGCTCTGCGAAACTTGTTGTTCCTAGAATAGTTCATTAAGCACCGCTCATGTTTTCAATTGGCTTCTCTAGTTGTTCTTCGTAAGTGTCTGCTTTTGATTAGTGGTTAGGCTTACTAGTCCCTCCTTTCAGGCTTTGGTATCCTCCCATGATGACTGCCCCGGTTACTTGTGCTTATACGCTTCACCTGATTTCTCTATCTTCAAGCGCGCTCCTTTTTTGGTTGCCGTGCCTCTGCTCATGTTCCTGCCATGAAACCTTCGTGGCAGCTTTTTTTTTTTTAGCTTGCCCGTCACTTAATTTTTTTTATTTCCCTGTGCCGTTTCCCACACCACCTCACCCCTCCCACAACAGTGCATGACCACCCCCACCACCCCTCAGAGGTCGCTGCTTCCTGTAACTCCTGGCGGTGCTTTTCCAGCTTAGGTGCCCACTGTGCCGTCCCGTCCGTGGCATTACAACATCAAGAGCTTTAACTCTAAAAACATGTGACACCTTTTACATTGCAAATACTTTTCGTTTTATTTATTTGTTTTTCAATAGATATAATAAACGCGTAACACTTGTTTGCGATGTGATTTCAACAACTTTATTTTCCTCCCCCACCCTATTACCGGAACTCGGAGCCTCTTAGCCGGCCATAAAAAAGGGATTCTGATTCCTGCATGGGTCAGCTCTGCCCTCTCTCCTCTGCCCATTTACATACATTAGTAAATGCCTGAAGCGACGCCTAGCTCAGTGACCCACCTTCAAACACAGTCCACTGCTGTTGTGCCTGCTACAAACCCATCTATTACACTACTCTCTCCGCTACGAAACACACCATTATGGTTTCCGCCTACCCATAAAACCACCTCTCCGATGTCACTGCGATCCCGAGAATGCAGCCCACCGCTCCCCTGTTCACCACCGGCAGAACTACTGATGATGGCAGGTCCCCATCTAACCACTGCCTACAGGGGACACGCCCTCTTCAACTGTGAACCCTCTTCCATCCGCACAGCAAAGCGTCAAGCCCTTTTAAAATGCCAATAGCTCAAACAAATGGAGACCGATTGCATTGCAAATGCCTGTTGCTGTGTGTTGTCACCCGGCAGACTTGACTTTCTGGCTCCTAGCTCAAGCGCTGGCATTTCTAGACACCAGTACAGGCACTGGTGAGGAATCCAGCATAGCTTCGGGTACGAGTGGTTCCTCATTCCTATGCAGAGAGCGTGTGGAGGGTTTGTTGTGTATGTGTAACGTTTGGGAAGTGTTGAGTTTAGAGAACTGTTTGAAAGTTGATAGTTGTGCTGTGCCCAGTTTTGGAAGAGAGGGTGCATTGGCTGCCTTCTGTCCTGGATCGCAAACCAATGTAAGTATGGCATTTTTTACTTCTAATGATGGAACTCCTCCACATGCAGGGCAGGATCCCATCTCGTGTACAATGTACAGCCTCTGCGATCACACCACCATTGTGCAAAAAAACTCAGCTCCGCCCTTCTGCACCAACACACAGTGAGCGGTCTCCCTGACATTTTCTGTATAATGTGCTGCATGGCTAAACACTTATAAGGTCCCAAAGGCGAGACCTATTGGCTATGTCCATGCTTGTTTTCATCTCCAGCCGGGCTGAAGTTAAGGGGCCATCAGGCCTCCTTTTGTTTGAATATCCTGAGGTGGCCTGGAACCTCACACTTCAATGTAAATGCCACGGAGGGGAAACTCTTCACAAGTACTTAAGAGAGGCAGCTTTTGCCTTTCTTCTGTCCCTGTATATAATAGATGCATGCACTGGAAGAATGTCAGGTGTTTGTGTCTGTCACAGTATTTACACAAATAACAATTTCAATAGCACTATTTTAATTCTTTTTTTCTAGTGCTATGCACCCAATGCAGGGTGTTGGAGCTCTTTACGTAACATACACCTTATACATTGTCAATAAATCATGTACATGTGTAAATCAATGTACAAGATGAGTTGCATGAGACGGTGACAGTTACAAGGTGTAGGAGTCACGTGTCCTTTATACTTCACTGTGGTCTTTTAGAAGGATTACAATTTATGAACTGCAGGTAACAAAAGGAGCTCTGTTAAAAGCCTTAACCCACTTTACTATATACATAAAATAACAAGCATTAAAAATGCAATGGGTCTCGCCTTTCATTAAGTTAAAGCCATTTGCTTTGCTATACAATACCATTAGCAAAGCAAATGGCTTTAATTTAATCAAAGGCGAGACCTATTGCATTTTCAATGTACAGTGATGTGTGTTGGGCAGTGGGGACGGTTAAGTGCAGTGTCTGATGAATTACAAAGGATTCATCGACATTGGGAGGCTGATGAGCCGAGCGTCCCTGCACGGATTTGAGCCTGTGACCACGGGGTCTAACACAGATGTTTGCAAGTAGGTACACACATTAGTTTGCTGAGCCAGCAAACCCACGGGATGCAGAAGGAAGCAAAAAGGGTGACTGGCGAATGGATCGAGAAGGGGGGCAGCAGAATGTGGGGGAGGGGGCAGCAGAATGTGGGGGGGTGCAGACGGCTGTGCAGTGGAAGGAGAGACGGAAGGGCGGAGAGGTGAGAAAGGTGCTGCATTGGAAGAAAGCACGGAGAGAGATAGTTATTAGCCAGCGAGGGAATGACGGAGCCAAGAGAAGGCGAAGGGGGAAGTCACAGTAATGACTGAAGGCGAGGAGTGACTGCCCTGGCATGAGAGGAGCAGTTTTAACCCCAGTTCACCCCATCCCACCCAGGTTGGCCAGCATTCATGTAGTCCCTGCGTCTTGCACAGCGCCGCACGCCACCTCAAGACAGCTCATAGCACTTTATTTCTATTCGTTTTGCTGGGAGTATTTATAGCGCTTGAGGGACCACTTCTTTAAAGCATAGCAACGCCCGCGGCTTCTAAGCGCAATACAAGATATCATCGAGAGGCTTTCAAAAGAGGAACAGAGGAAGGGAAAACGACAGAGTAATGTTCAGGACTTAACAGCAGCCCCATCCATTTCTGAAAACGAGTGCCTTCGCCTTCTTCCTTTCTCGCATCACGCAGCTTTCCTCGTGCTGCCTATAACTCCTCTCTGCACTATCCTGGACATTCCCCTCCCCCGTACATTTCACCCTGCTGCCCCTCCCCTCTTCTGTTGCATCTCTCCCTGCTAGGTTGTCTCGCAGCCATTCTCACATATATGGCACTCTGCACCATTCCAACAAAAGTGACAAGCGCCTTGAAGCCTTCAGGGAGCATAAGGTACACCAAACAACTCCTCTACCAGAGAAAAGCACATTGAAGTCGCCTGCAGAGGGGCACGCGGAGAAAGCACTAGGCAGTCATACAAGTGCTATAAACATGCTGATAAGACACGACGAATGACTCCGACGAGCACACAAGAGCGCCATGAAGCAGTTTCCTCACATGTTGCATTACAGAGAACCGATCTAACTGGGGTCGACACCATGTTGGGAAGAGACCATGCTTCCAGCCTTGGTCTTACATCTGACAGCCTCATATGTTTGAAAACTTCATGCATCTTGCTCTTTCCATCTCTACCGAACCTCTAGCGCTTGGAGGTGCCCTTTAACTGGCATAAAGCACTGCACAGATTACCCGCATAACACTACGACAGTCTTGGTTTGCTTCCGTTCTAATTTAAGATATCTTGGGGTCAACACTAGCATAAAGGTAAGTCGTTCTCAGGCGCGGTCTCAGCATATCAGAACGAGAAGTAGTCGACAGTGGCTGAAGGGAAAAGATTGAGACTGAGGGTTGGGGGTGATGAGAGATGGGGGAGAGGGGGGCTGTGGGAGTGTGTAAGTGAAGGGCTGAAAGGGAGGAGAGTGAAGAAAGGGGAGGGGGAGGGAGGCGACGGAGAGCCAAGGGTTGAAAGAACAAGAAAAACAAGCGCAGTGAAAGCAAATCGCGCGGCTAAATAATGAAATAAACAAGCCGCGGCAGGCAGAACAAGCGCGGTGAAAGCAAATCGCGCAGCAAATCGTAATTAAATAAACAAGCGAGGTCCTCAGCGAGACCTAAAAAGCTGTCGCCACGCCATGCCACGCCATTGTGGGAATGAAAAAGAAAGTGCTCACCGAGTAATTAGAAGACACTGTGTCACGCCGCTGAGTAAAAGATCCAATCCCGGTGGGCGGGGCCAAAAGTGGACAAGGCAGTAACCAGGAGGGTCTAAGAAGCCTCCTTTTCAATCGTGAGCCAGCGTTTAGCATGGAGGATGACGCCAGCGAATGAAAAAGATGGGCGGGGCTTCTGAAAGCTTCTGAAACCGTATCGATTCCAAGAAGCCCTCGCATGGCGAGAGCAGTGCTTGCGCGCTGCAAACGCCAGGCGAGACCTAAAAATCTGTCATTGCGTGTTAGATGTGCTTTGCAGGAGACACATTTACCGTCTCTACTACTTCGAATCTGGGACTTCACAAAACACAGATCTCTCCAGCAGGTGCATTAACTACCAGAGTTATCTCAGCATTATTACTATTCCTTGAGATTTACTGGGCACCTTCACAGCAGATGCCTTAACTCAATCAAATATTATTAAATGTAGACTTTGCAACCAATTAAGCATAACATCTACTACCATGCTTCTCCATGTTGCCAATTTCTTTGTGGCAGAGTTTAAAAAAAAAAAAAAATGTATTAGTTGAGGCCCAGATTTTGCGTAGGGATTGCGCCACTTTTTTGGCACAACCCCAATGCCAAATCTAATTTGTTAAATCTCATAATGCGCTTAATGATATACCTGATAAACATGTGAGGTCTTAATATCTGATGTCACTTGTGATGTCTCTTCCAGTGAGGTCACATCCTTGATGTCACGTGCAATGTCACACATCGTGACATCATGCGCTGTGATGGCACGCGTCATGATTTCACTTGCATACTGCCTAACCTTGTTAGTCCCCCCACTTCTTTTTTTAGGACTTGTGCCCGGAGTACAGGTGCTAAGTGACAACTGGGGGCGTAATAGGTCCGTCTTTAAACAGTTTTACCTGTCTGCCAGAGCACATGCCCGCAAAAGAAGTAACAGAGCAAGAGTATATATACAACAATTCTCAGCAGAGTAAGAGTTTACAGAGCAATTTTGGATCGGCCTCCTTCACCCACGGCCTGCTTCAGCCATTGCATGGATGATGTGCCCTCCTGTACGGATTAGCCGTTGACATTTCGTGATGTTACATTTTTGCCCCTGTCATTTCTTCATTGTAGATTGCTGATGGAAACTGTCCATCCGCTGGATTGCATTCTGGAGGCTGTAAGGCAGGAACGCGAGTGCACTTGCTGCCTGTCCCATCGCGGCTGCTCTTGCCCCCACCTGTGCCAGTTTCCTCCCCAAGAAGAAACTGCACCTTGCCAGCCTGGGTTGCCTCTGACGCCTGAGGTGTCCTACGGAGCATAAGAGTGAAGAGCAGTGGGGCGTGGCTTAGCGCGCAACTAAGATGGCCGCGCTTTTTTGAGCTCCATCGGATCACAGGTGTGGATGCTCTTTTAATGATGCTGTTTGGGTGATTTTTGTTCACCGTTTACTGACAATAGGCGGCGGAACAGCGTGGGAGCTTTAGGGATGGCTCACAGGAGTTTCAGACTGCCTCCTTGTGTGAAGCTGCACACAGTGATGTTTTCTTCACGTTGGGATATCAAAATGGCGGCTGACATGGAGGTTGCATCGATATACGGTCTGAGAGCATGAAATCCACCTGTCTGCATGTTTGGTCTCCAGGCTCATTTCCCCTGCGCTGCAAGAGGTATTTTGTGGAGAATTGTATACCTCTGTATGTTATGTCCTGAGATTTCTGAGGTGACGTTATTCTACTGCATCAGCGCATACTCAAAATGGCGGATGCTGACAGGATTCGTTTGGAAGTCTTAGTGCCTATTTAGTGGCCTAATTTCCAGCTGGCTGTGTTTCAGTGGGGGTGAACTATCATTGGTGCAACAGTTCGTCTGTTCCAGTTTAAGCTTTTGGAGCCTGTTCTGATTATTGGTGGCGGTGCAAAGTCTACTCAGTACCATACCTTGTAACCAGACGGTGTCTGGTTTTCTTTGGAATGACATCTGTCTGTTAACGGTCTTTCGTAGTGAGACATCATTTTTTTGTTTTATTCCCTTTTGAGTGTGGGTTATATAAGGTTCTCACACTATTGAGAATACAAATGGACATTTGCTGTTGGGTCTCTTACGATATAACTCATTTAACTATAAAAGGAGCCTTCAGTGCTTGATGAGTTTTCACGCATCTTACAGAGGTGTCGGCCTTTAGTCTTTCGGGCATTAATTCTTCGTCCCTCTTGAGTAATTTCTACATTACTTTGTGCTCTTTTGTTTAACACAACATCTACGCTCTTTCAGTTAGTTTGTGTGATTACTGTGCTTGTTCCGATGGCAGAAGGCATGGGTGTCACTCCCAAAGACAGAGACTCTAAGGGGAACCTGAAAAGGGCTAAACAAAATTCACCTACCCCGGAGTTACCACCTAAGGGCAATATAGACTCTGCTTCGACCTTAGATACTATACTACTCAAACTTAATTCAGTTCATGATATGGCACAGAGTACCAAAACGAACACAGACTTACTTCAAATTGAGGTTGCAGCAATTCGGAATGACCTCAAAAATCTTTCCTTGCGTGTCTCCAATGCCGAAACACGAATAAGTACTGTAGAGGACTTTACAAACAAGCAAGCTAAACACGTCCAAAGTCTGGAACGTTCCATGGCTTCACTAAGAAGGACCTGACTGAACAGGAGGACAGAAATCGTAGAAGTAATCTGTGTAGTTTTGGATTACCGGAAGACTGTGAGAAATCTGCTCCTTCAGTGATAGAATTTTTGCTTTCTTGGATCCCAAACGTTCTGACCATTTCATTTCACAAGGATTTTGAAATAGAGCGTGCTCATAGAGTTCTGACTTTTAAGCCTAAAACGTTGTCTTCTCCAAGGCCGTTGATCTTTAAGCCTCTACGTCATCAACATACTGAGCAAATTTTGGCTCAAATGAGGAAGATTAAAACAATACAATGGGAAGGTCACAGAATATCAATATCACAAGATTTTGCTAGAGACACCGTCATTCGTCGTAAAGGTTTCCTGAATCTACGCAGAAGACTCATAGATATGAATATTCCATTTTAATTTGCAGGTCCTTCAAGGTTTAGAATAACTTTCAAGGGTCGTACACAGATTTTTTATGAACCTTCTGAGCTTTCAACATTCTTGGACAATCAATCTGAATCACAGATGGATTCCGACTCTCTTCCTGGCACTTCTCGTCTTTAACGACCTTCATCTCCTGACAAGATGGTTCCCTGCTTTTTCTGCCTGGCCACATTGTGTGTAGTTAATATTGCTCTTCTAGGTTCTTCTGTGGAATGGTAACTACGCATTGTAAGATAGTTAGTATTATAAATGCTATTCTTTATTAACTGATTTTCATGTTACAGCTTGTTTTTGCATATTCTGGTGCTATCCCGGTGCTATTTTGTTAAGTATAGTCGGTTAATGTGTCTTTATTTTTCTCTTTCTCCCTATTTTTCTTATCGTCTTGTTTTACTTCTCTGACTTATTCCAATTTTGTACCTATTTCCTTCTTGCTTCCCCTTTTTTCTGTGGGCATTTATCTTAGTCCATATTGTTGAAGTCTTTTTGATGTAATAACGTTCTAGATAATTGGGTTTTCATTGCTTTGCCTTCTCACTATTTTTATGATAAGGTAAGTATCTCTTCTTTTACCTCCCACTCTTTTTCTTTTCTTTGCTCGATGATTTTCTATACAAGTCCTTTATACCTTGCTCGATTATTATATTTTTTGTTTGACTTTATACTTCTCTTTTCTAATAATCTTTTCGTTGGTGATAAGATATGTATTTTTTACTCATTTGTACTTTTGTCCACTAATGTATTTTTAAGTTATGTTATACATTTTGGTATGTATGTTTAATTTTTATCTATGTACTTGCTTGTTAATTTGATTCTTTTTTCTCTCATTATATATGTTTCCCAAGTTATGAATTACACCTATTGTAGAATATACTATCTACTTCTTAACTTTCAAAATACTTTAAATATATCAATTTATTCCTGAATGCTATCAATTCCGTAGTGTCTAGTAATTTCTCTTTACATTTTGGTTGATATATATTTATATTAACTAATAGATTAGTTTATAATATTTTAGACTGAGATTTATATGTTTGATATTGATATTTATATTGGCACAGATTATTTATTACACTACATATTATTTATTATGCCTTAGATTGTTACTTGTATTGCCTTATATTGTTATTCATAATTCCCTAATTGGATATATATCTGATTTTATATTCTCATTTTTCTATTTAAGATATAATAATAGGCTTATCTATGATCAAATATGTTATATATTTTTTGGATCTTGTGTTATTTATTCTTATTGATGGATTATTGATAGTATAGAATACATTGATACTTATGCACTTGTTCCGTCGCTTAATGAAATATTTATTGTTGAGCTGTCTGCATCGTGGTTGTAGGCCTCTATTGTTGCTCCTCCACGTTTTTTCCCCCATGCAACTTGTCTATTACAGACATCCCCTGGTGGGGCTACTCTTTTTTAATGCTCCCTCTTTCTTTGCAGTACTTTTGTTCTTTCTTTTCTTCTTTCTAGTCTTTTCTTCCTTCCTTCCTATTTTTCCTACTCTTGGGAGATCTGCATCTATTGAGTCTGACAAGATAATACAGGCTATTAAGTCTACTCGGTCGGGGAAGGCTCCAGGGCCAGATGGGTTCCCTATTGCCTCTTATAAAACATTTTCTTCCTCCATAATCAAATATCTTAAGGAAGTTTTTGATAACTTTGTCATTTCTGACAAGGTTTCTGGTTCAGCTGCTGAGGCTACTATTGTCGTGATTCCGAAAGATGGTAAAGATCATTCTGATCCTAAAAATTTCCATCCAATCTCATTAAATATGGAAGCTAAAATATTTGCCAAGATCTTGGCTAAGTGCTTAGAAGCTCATATTCCTAGTCTTATCCATGATTCCCAAACTGTTTTCGTTAAAGGGAGACTCGCTAGAGATAATATCCGAACCTTTTGTCATATTTTAGAAAAAGCAAAACTTTCTGCATTTCCATCGGCAGCGATCGCTCTTGACGCCGAAAAGGCTTTCAACAAAGTCTCTTGGCCTTTTTTTACAAGTAGTGCTAGAATCCCATAACCTTGGTAATTCCTTTATTAATATGGTAATGTCTCTCCCTACGCAGCCAAAAGCTAACAGCAGAGTTAATGGGGCTCCGTCTTCCTTTTTTAATCTTTGTCAGGGCACTAGACAAGGGTGCCCTTTATCACCCCTCCTTTTTCTATTGTCTATAGACCCACTCCTTCGTCTACTCAACTTGAACCAGGGTATCAAAGGTTTTCAATTTGGTTCGCATACACTTAAAACAGCAGCCTACGTGGATGACGTTCTTATCTTTTCTGAAGACATTGCTACTGCGATTCCTGTTATTTCTAACATTGGAGAGTTTTCGCTTGTTTCTGGATACACTCTGAACAAAGAAAAAACAGAAATGTTCCCCCTTAATTCGATGTGTTTCCCTTCTCATATGGGTGACTCAGGTTTTAAATGGCAGTCGTCTCGTATTAAGTACTTAGGAATTTGGGGGCTCATTACGATGTCTGGCGGTTCGCCATCGCCGGGCCGGCGGTGGAGACCGCACCAGCATCGTAACTCGATAAACCCGCCGCCATATTACGATGGCGGTGGGTACCGCGGCGGACGGAAAGACCGTCCGCCGCTTTTTCACCTGTAGCAATCGAAACGATTGTCCGGCGGAACGTTCACCGGGCTTATAATGGCGGCGGTGACTAGCAGGCTCCGCCGGCACGATTATGATGCCGGCGGTAGCCAGCCTTTCCGCAACGGTTGAATCGCCATTGAAAGGCAGGCGGTGAATGTGTCCGGGGGCCCGTTGCGGGCCCCCCTTGTGTTGGGGTGGGGGTGCACTGGGGGGGGGTACCCTGTTGTATCCCGTATAGAGACCCTAATGTAGGCCCATTCATACATGCCCTAAAATAGACTTATTCATATTTACCCTAATATGGTCATATTCGTACTAGCCCTATTATGGTCACAGCCGCATATGCCCTATTACGGTCATATCCAAACATGTCCTACTATAGTCATGATTCCTTATATTCCACCTGCATAATATGTATGTACAGAGTTCACCCCTGACGTCTTCCTTAAGCCTAATGGAGGACCAATACAAACCTTGCACGAAGATCAGTGTCTTCAGGGTATAAATACACCACATCTTGCCCCGGTAAGACAGAGGGAACCGAGACTTCCATGCTGACACACTGACCAGAGACGCTGAGGCTCCTGCATGCAGTCGCTCCAGCTCACAGCGGTCTGACACAGCCCGGACGGGGTGTCCAGCTCGAGACCAGGACGGGGTCCCACACTCTCTCTATTCAGGTATGGGGGTTCGACTAAATCCTAGAAGGATTCTTGGCTATTAGGTTTTTAGACCTACACATATGCTAGGTACACTTGGGTACATCTAGGGAGGCATCGTAGGAGTATGCACCTTTCTCTCCAATGCATTTTATATTCATGTATGTATTCATGATTACTGCACTATGGTAGAACTGTACTATCCATTCCTTTTTATCGTACTGCTGATCATATATCTCTGCTTTTGTCTGCTGATCGCTGCAGCACATATATTGTACACGAGAAGAACAACTGTGCAATAAATACTTATTGTAACACGCCCGACTGTTTCTTCTGTGTACCTCTCTGAGACAAACCGAATGAGTAAGCACGAATGACTGAGCGAAAGGTACTACATTGTTTCCACGATTCTGAGGGAATCAGGGTTGTCATGGTCTAAGGTTGCCAGAAACTAATCTCTCCCGATAAGAGGAGACACTAGTGGCACTGTGAGCTAGCTAATGCAAGAACTAGGATAACATACACGGTGGGGGTGCACAGAGCCACTCTGCCACCAAGCCCGCAGTATATGTTTTCTAAACGCGCAGGTCCTGCATGGGTAATATAGGAACTACACGACATGGCGCCGCCAACGTTGGTTGGGTACTAATTTAACATTAGAATCTGAGTAGTTCAGTCGTGCTATTCTCAGAGAACCTACTCACAAAACCCCAGAGACGTCTGGAGTGGGTGGGCACAAACTCCGCCGCAGCTGAGTAGTACAAAAATACTATTTATTGGCTGTTGGTTATTCAAGCTTGAAGGACAATTAGTTCCTAAAAATTGTGCATAACACCTCAAACTTCTTCCTCTAAACATGCCTGGTTCGGGGGATGAGAGAGTTGAAACAGCCCTCTTCGGAACAGAAGACCCTGAAGATGCAATACAAATTGCACCAAATTTCAGAAGGGCAGTTACCATAAAACTTATAGAAAGTGGCTTAAGAGCCTGGGGTGGTAACATAATTTTCGTGATTGAGGCACACGAATCAAATAAAACAGAGGTATTCTATTCTTGGGTTACATTCCCAGCAGCAAATCCAATTACTGATTTATTTCACTACTACCAAAGAGGTGAAACACCAGCGGACTATACTCCTTTTGAGGAGATAGAGGTCCCGCTAACCTACCAGGAACATAATTACTGGTTTAATGGCGCCCTACCCCACGTACAAGGAAGAGCAAGATTAGGCCCGCTCGGAGGAGCAGGAGCCACATGGCCCATATTAGCGGCATACACTCCACATCCTGACATTGACACGTTGCCACAGCCAGAATTACTCGTACAACACACGGATTTAATTAAAATCTACAGAAACCTCACACAATTTGTGATGAGGACTTTAACAGTTCAACCTGCACCAGCTGGAGCACAAGATACTCCAGTCCAAAATACAGGAAATAAAATTACTCCACAAACATTACACGCGGTAATGGGCAAAATGCCAGCAAAACGCGAACAAATACCATTCTGGATAGCTCCGAAAATAACTCCGCTTGAGGCAGTATTCCTGAATACTACCACCTTTGATAAACATAGAATTTTAACAATCTGCTTGCCCATGGGGATCACACCACAGCTTGAGGATTGCACCTCTTGGGGTTCAGTCTTTGCTGCCATTTATACCAGAACACATGGTATCCCATCACTAGCAGTAGTACCTGACGTATTGAGACCGATACAAAATGAGTACGGAGCAGAACCTGCCCTTAACTTAGGGATGAAGTTGCTAAACAACTTTGAACAGGTATCAGCCATAATACTAGCTAACATTAAGGGGGAAGCAGCTTCAGTGGCGATCCGCCAACGCCTGAGGGAGTTCGGTCCAGTAGATCAACACGAACTACCCAAAATAATTGAAACTGCATATGCAGAATTAGGCAGAGACAGCTTAGGTGGGAAAGCATTAAAACCACAACTGGTGGGCAGTCCTGAAAAGGACACTACAAAGCAGACACCTACTTCTTCTAAAAAGAAGTGGGATAATAATAAACAACAAAAGTCTAAAGACACAAGATCTCAATCCAGAGGTAGGTCTCCTCAACAGGAGCCCTCTGAAAGGAGGTATAACCTCAGGAATAGGGATAATATTAAAAAACCTGACAGGTATCAGGATACTGATACACGTTCCTCTCGTTCCTTTCAGGGTTCATCAAAAACTCCGAGAGGGAAGGACGGTCAGAACACAGACAAGAGAAGCATACAAAGTCCAGAGACACGCAACGCGCTGCGGACTACGCACCTAAAAAGGAAGATAAACAAAAATCAAAACCTCAGTTCAAAAAGAAGAAAGTAGCAGGTCTCAAGATCAGACATGCCCAGAATTCTGAGGACACAGCTTCTGAACGGGGAATGGGCTCTGACGATGCTAGACAGCGCGGCAGAAGTAACGATAGCTCGCCAGAACCTGAAGGAATTTCTGGTGACAGCGGAGTTGAGTGAGTATATCACGGTGGAAACACCTGATTCTCGGGTAAGTGTCCCACATAAGTTACATGAGATAACACTCCGGATGGAGGGGGACAAGCCCAGGAAAATAAAAGGTCTATTTTGGAAGAGTTTGTCATCTGGTTATGACATCCTATTAGCAGAGCAAGACTGGCCGCCAGCATTCGTCATGGAGTGCCCTAGGGGAGAAGAGATAATTTTTCCAGCCTTTTCCGACCTCGTTCCCATACACCTTAAACATGCATATGCGCAGGAGTGGGCGGTTGCCCTTGCTCCAGCATTGTACAAAAATCATGCTGGTTGGGATGAGGATTCAACCCACCACGTGATCCCGTTAAAAGTTTCCCCAAATGCCCAAAGGCAATATCCTATAAAGCAGGAAGCTAAAAACAAGTCAGGGAAATCTTAGATCAACTAGAATACCAGGGGTGATAGAAAATTGCACTTCACCTATGAACAATCCTTTGTTCCCGTAGCCAAACCTGACAATACATATCGTCTGGTTTTAGATTACAGACATTTAAACACTTGCACAAAGACATTTGCAGTTCAAAATGCACACAGTGCCGCATTAATGAATAACATTGTGCGACAAAAATACAAAACAACACTTGATATCTCAAATGGATTTTTTTGCCAAAATATAGCGCCTGAAAGCAGGTATCTGACCGCATTCAGTGAGTTACGGTCCCAACGGCAATTTTGCCGACTCCCCCAAGGGTATAAGAATAGCCCGGGTTGTTCTCAGCAAGGGTAACAGAGTTGCCCCAAAATTTGGATGAAGAAGCATTGTCCTATGTGGATGATATTTATCTGACGGACGATGACTTACCGAGGCACTTGACCAGGGCCAGCACCATTATTATGGGATTCGCCTCTGAGGGCTACAAATTTATCTTTAAAAATCAAAGATTGCCCACCTCAGTGTCCTATTTTTAGGATACGAGCTGTCAAGTGAAGGAAAAAGCCTAGCAGCTAACTTTTTAGAAAAGTGTGCGCTGCTCCAACCTCCAAAATCATTAAAGAATTTACAATCAATTCTGGGATTCCTAAAGTTTGGTCGAACATACATTTTAGATTACGCAGAAAGAGTAAAACCTTTCTACAACTTAATAAAACCTGATTTTTCAGTCAGACAATGGACACAGGAACATACAAATATCCTACGTTCCCTACAGGAAGACATGATGGCTTCAAAACATTTACAGACACGCGTAAACGTACACAATTTGGTGATCCGAGTAATAGCGGGTCAATGCGGGTACACTTATTTAACTTTTAATGAAGGTGAAACGGTACCAATCGCATACAAATCACACCTGTACACAAACGCAGAGATGCGTTTCACTTCAACAGAAAAAATCCTGACAGCAGTTCAGACCGCTGTAGCAAGAGAGAGAGCACTGGCTCAGGGTAAACGCATAATTGTCGTAACCCCAGTACCGGCTTTAGAAGCGGTCACCAAGGCCAGCATTCCAAATGCGAAAGCCTTACATCCGATATGGATACAATGGGCTAATTCTCTTACTGCAACGGATGTTGAATACAGATTTGATCCAAGTTTAAAATCACAAGCATTTCTGCAATATGAACAAGAATATCCTCTACCAAATAAAATTTTGCCTCTCGATCAGTATGAATACATTATTTACACTGACGGATCTGCTCAACCAGCCACAGGAGGCAAGCAAGCTTACAGCGCAGCGTGTGCAATCGTTAAAGGTCGCATGCATGATGGCAGGTTCCATCCAAGCTGTACTAAGACACAGTCTCTAGGAGACTGCACGGCTCAGTTAGCAGAATTAAAAGCTCTGATACTGGCACTTGTAAATATGGAACACGAATTCCCCACACTTATTGTGTGTGATTCCTTTTACTGTGTACAGTCGTACAATGAATATCTACATCATTGGGAACAAAACGGGCTCAAAGATGCAAAAGGTGGCACAATTCAGCATAAAATGCTATGGGAACAGGTAGTAGAGTTGAGAAACTAACTACCAAGGGCTCACGTGATCCATACACTGAGTCATCAACGTGATGGCGTTCACGTTGAAGAGAATTCATTGGCTGATGAAGCTGCGAAAGGGGCTGTTCGCATAGCTGCAGTCACTCGTTCAAAAACGAGAATAGACGGAGAAATTATGGTAGCTGTCATTGCTTCACGCAAAGGCAGCACAGCAGTACCAAAGAGATTTCCACTCAAGTACTCCTACAAGTTAGATGCACACAACATTCCATATGCTCAGATTCCTGGAGTGGGGGATAGAGTAATACCAAATATGGATCGTAGGTTGAGTTTAATTCTAGCAGCACACGAGGGTTTGGGCTCTGCACATACAGGCGTTACAGCGACTATTTCTTTATTGAAACAGCGCTATTGGTGGCCAGGATTAACAAAACAAACTAAAGATTATGTCTTGAAATGTGACATCTGCCAGCAGATGAAAGGGTCCACCACAACACGTCCAGTACAGATACCATTGTTAGACAGCATTAGGTTGTCCGTTCGTGCGCGTCCAGCTCAAATTTCCTCAAGGTCTGGCCTCCGCGCTCGGCTGACGCTCGAACTGTTATAAAAGATTTGCAAGTCTTTATCGGCACATACGGAGTTGGCACATTACATTCTGACCGCGGCCCGGCGTTTAGCTCTTATCTTATCAAGTATTTATAGAGCGCACGTACACCGATTGGTTTCTTGGCGCTGATTGCTAGGGATTGGCCAACCCGGAGACAGATCATTCATAAGCTTGGATAAAGAGCCAGGTTTTGAGGCTTTTCCTGAAACTCAGCAAGCTAACGCTTGACCTAATTTCCAGGGGGATGGAGTTCCATAGACGGGGGCAAGAGTTGCAAACCTGCAACCCCCTTGGCGCTTTAGCTTAAAGGTAGGGACCGTCAGCAGTTGAAGCTGTGCCGAACGTAGGTTGCGTGAAGAAGTGTAACGGGAGATAAGATTGTTTATGAATTTAGGGCTCTGGCCGTTCAGAGATTTGAACACCAGACATCCCACTTTAAAAATGCAGCGCTGGGGAATGGGGAGCCAGTGCAGTTTCCTAAGAAGGGGGATGCATGTTGCCATCTGGGTTGTTTATATATCAGTCTGGCTGCTTGGTTCTGAACCATTTGCAACCGTTTAGTAAGGCCAAGTGGTAGACCAAGGTATGTTGCATTGGCATAGTCTAAGCGTGATATTACCAACGCCATCAGCACCTGTACCAGAGCTGCCTGAGTCAAAAGCCTACTTATCTTCCTAATTTTGCGCAGCTGGAGGAAACAAGTGGAAATAACGGTACCTACATGCGATTTTAAGGAGAGGTCATTACCAATGGTGACTCCTAGACTTTTCACTGAGGGTGAGGGGACTGGGAGGGGGCCTAATTCGTTAGGCCAGTACTGTGGGCCCCAGTGGTTATGGGCACCACCTGTCAGGACCAGTTCAGTTTTACCTGGATTTAATTTTAAGTGGTTGTGGTCCATCCAATGACGGATGAATGTCATAGTGGATTGAAAATCAGAGATTGACTGGGAAGAGTTGTCGATAGTAAACATAAGTTGGAGGTCGTCGGCATAGTTAAAGGTGTCCACCCTTCTTTCCTTCAGACATCTAATCAGAGGAAGAAGGTAGAGATTGAATAGGTGCGGAGAGAGCGCAGAGCCCTGAGGAACCCCGCAAGTGGTTTTAAGTTTAGGGGCAGTGAACTGGCCAATACGGACTGCCTGAGTGCGGTTTTCCAGGAAGGAGATCATCCATTTAAGGGCGAGGCCCTGAATGCCTGCCTCTCTGACACGGTCTGCCAGTATATTATGGTCGACCGTGTCAAATGCGGCAGAGAGATCTAACAGTACCAGGGCCTGAGGAGTACCTTTGTCCGCCTTTTCTCGTAAGGAGTCCAGGACTGCCAATATGACAGTTTCTGTGGAGTGGGCTGGACGGAAGCCCGCTTGGCGTGGGTCAAGGAACTCAGATTGTTCCAAAAAGTTGGACATGCATTTAGCAACGTGGGCTTCAAGTAATTTGGCCAGATAGGGGAGCAAAGAGATTGGGCGGTAGTTACCCAGCATCTTGGGGTCTGCACTAGGTTTTTTAAGGAGAGGGACCACTATAGCCTCCTTAAAGGAGTTAGGTACAACGCCCTGGGACAGTGAATTGTTGAGTAGTGCAAGGACTGGGGCCGAAACGGTGGAGAAAGCTGTTTTTAAAATATGAGGGGGACATTGGTCCATAGGGGAGCCAGATCTAACTTTTACTAATGGGTCACCCAGGATAGCTGTGTCAATTGGCGGAAAACAGTTAAGGGAGTGGGGGTTTCTGGGCAAGGGGGGGGGAATAACCTGAGGTGACGTATGGGAGGGGATACTGGCTTTGATATCGGCGATTTTATCAATAAAAAATTTGTTCAGGGAGTCGCAGAGATCCTGTGATGGGATGGGTTTACTAAGAGTTCTCTCAGGATTGGATAGTTCGTCTACGATAGTAAAAATTTCTTTGGATTTATTGTTAGCAGTTAGGATTCTCGAGGAAAAATGGGCTGCCTTAGCTAGGGAGATTGCCTTTTTGTATTCCTTCAGGGCCAGTAAATAGATAGTTTTTTGGGCCAGCGAGTAGTCCAGCCTCCACTTTCTTTCAGATTGGCGGAGGGAGAGTTTCTGTTGTTTTAGGTCTGGGGAAAACCACTTTTGCGCCTCATGGTGACGGGTCAGTCTGATTTGTTTAAGTGGGGCATGTTCATTGCTAGCTGCTAGAAGCCAGGCCGAGATATTCTCCACATGGAGGTTGACATCGGGCGTAGGGTGAGGAGCTGTGTTGACCAGCGTTGTGATAAATACGGCATTATCGATGGCCTTCCAATTCCTCGCCATACCCCCTGTAAGTAGGGATTTTACTGGTGGTCAGATGTAGTAGAGTGAATTTTATCAAGTGGTGATCAGACCAAATGCACGGTGTGACGGATAGATCAGATACCGCCAGGTTGGTGGTCCATAGTTGGTCCAGGGTGTGACCTTTTAGGTGGGTGGCAGAAGAGATCTGCTGAGTGAAGTTCATGTTTTCCAACGATTCAGTCAACTCATTGGAATGAGGCCCTCCTTGAGGATCGTTAGCCCAATAGTTGAAATCGCCTATCAGGAGAATTCTGGTATGATTTGTAACAAGGTGTGCGATTTGTTCTCCCAAAGATTGGGGGAATAGGGGCATGTGTTGAGGGGGCCTTTAGAGTAATACGCAGATCAGTGGTGCCGATTCGGACTCAAGTTTGATAACAATATTATCTGCTGCGGGGAGGCAGAGTGAGATAAGGGCCGTAAAAGTCAGGCTCTTGTGGATAATAGCCGCCACTCCGCCGCCCACCTTGCCAAGAGGACGGTTTGTTTGCAGGATGTAGTATTCATAGGGTAAGGCGGCTAAGATATCGGGCGAGGATTCGGAAGTAAGCCAGGTTTCAGTGAGCAGGAGGATATCAGGTTTGTCTGAGTCCAAGAGGGTAAAAATTTCTAGTTGGTGTTTAACTAGGGAGCGAGTGTTCAGATAGATTATTGCTAAAGCTTTAGGCTCCTGAGTTTTTCCTTTTTGCAAGTGGAAGTGGGGTGTGGGTAGTTTAAGCTCAGGGAACGAGCCTCGCTTCTGATGTATGCTATTGTGTAGCAAACATACTATAGTCTTAGGATCAGGTGAAGGTGCAATAAATTGGAACGTTTTAAGTTCCTGGGAAGTGTATTTATAAAATTGGGCATGGTGACTGGGCCCTGGGCTCGTCTGGGCGCGGACGGGCGCAGACGGGCTTGCCTTAGGCGCGCCCGCTGCGCACGTCCGCTGCGCTCCCGAGTTGCAGCCGGCATTAATGTCAGCTGAATGCCTTAACCCCTCCTCTGGCCCACGTGATCGGACACCGGGGAGGAGGCAGGAAGATGCTGGGGCGCGCTACACTATCGGCGGTAATGTACAATTTCAGGCTATTGGTTCCCACACAGATTCAATTTCATACAATTTTAAAAGGATTTAAAAGTCAGACGAATGCAATTAGTTTCAGCTAAAAAGACGCTGTTTCAGGATGGCGGACTCTTACCTAGAGTGCCCGCTCCCACGTTGCAGCCGGCATTACAAAGAGGCCATGGAAGGAATGGGCGTAGCATTGCGGTACTCCTCTCCGTACCATCCCGAGGGAAATTCTGTTGTGGAGAGGAAAAACCGAGACTTAAAGCAATCTTTAACAGCTAGGGTATTAGGCAAGGGCGGTAGATGGGTCGATCACATTTATGGTGTACAACGAGCTCTCAATAACCAGCCAAGAAGCTCTCTAGGGGGTGTCACGCCTTACGAGGTCCTATTTGGGACGAGAATGTGGGTACCTGATCTTGATTGTGAAGGCGCAGTGGCGGATCGAAAACCATTTGATATCCATGATCGTTTGGCTGTTTTACAGGATCTAAATGAATCCAGGACACACCAAAGTAACGTGCTCCAGAAACAGACCGCCACTGAGGAAGTCAAGGCAGTAACGGCAAGACCTGTCTGGATCCCAAAAGTCGGGGATCTGGTCAGGGAGAAGATTGCGGACAAGAAAGAATTTGGGCCATCCTACAGAAAGCCTGTACCAGTCCTAGCAATCCAAGGCACAAGAACAGTACTGTTGCCGCCTCTTGCCGGGAAAAAGGAGAAAAGATTTGTCTCAATTGACTTAATCAAACCACACTATGTGGCCGATACTAAACAGCAGACCACGTGGGCTCCAGAGTAGCAGACACCCTCCTCTTGCTACAATCCAAGAAGTCCAGACAGAAAGACTCATCACATTTGAAGAGCCACCTGTACGGAATGAAGGACTAAGCAACAATGCTATGGAACTCGTTCCACTTCAACAAGAAGTTCATCTTCAAGAAGAAAATCAACTTAACAACCAAGTTGCAATCAGACCAAATACAGACATCTACGTCAACATGCCTCGACAAGAGAACACAGCGATTTCAACAAATCCCGATGCAATTCCAACAATTGATCGAACTGCTTCTGGCTATTTCATGAACTTTGATACGTTTTCCCTGGACCCAAGTGAGCCAGAAACGACGCCAGCCAAACAATCACACAAACAAAGACTCTTTGACTTTATGAACTTTTTTAGAAAGACTTACCTGGTGTCACCTTGGATAGAACTATGGTATATCACTGGGATTTTATTTTTAGTTTCTGGCTAGGTTTAGTAATAACTTTTAGTATGCTTATTAATGGACGATACCTCCAGCAAAGCTCGCAAGCCCAAGAGGTGAATTTGATTTTAAAACCACACCAGTCTTTACATCGTGAACGCAGAGACTTGTCTTCAGTGAACATCCTAGCAGTTCCTATACCGGACGGTATAGTATGGGACAAGATTGATTATGATATATTCGGTCCGACTGAACTTTTAAAGTTAAAACCTGTATTTAAAATTTCTTTAAGTGATATCGTTACCTCCAGTACATTTTCTGATGATTGGGACTCTGACACTGTAAATAATTTAATGTCTGATTTAGAGAAAACAGCTGCATTTCCGAACAATGAAATGATAGAAGGTACTTCAGACTATGATACTTTGTACTGTTACCAACAATATGGTCATCATTTCTTACACAAATCCATTATGCCTAGAAATGTATTTGAGTACCACCAGTGGGAACACTGCCCGACACCACCAAAAGGTAGTTCACAAGCGTTTGCACAGAAATTCGCATATTTCTCAGGGTACAACACATCTGACCCAACGTCATTCTATTACAAAGTGACAAACACCAGTTCAGAAACTTATGTTAACTAATACCAAACATATTTACTCTGCATCCTTTCTGAACCAACTGTCTACACATGGAAAGACACGATGGATTCAAAATCAATCTGGGGTTCTAGGGACTGGCAAGTCCAGGGAATAGAAGCACTTTTTAGAGCATGCCTCATTCCACAGCAGATAATATTTCTGAACGAGACTGTGCAACAGACGTCCTGTCTTGGACTAGCCAAGGGCAAGGATCTGAACTCGCTTGGGTTTCCAACACCATCACAGATGGGCGGGGGGCAGAATTCAACTACATCTGGGGTAAGAATAGAGGACATAACGAAGTACATCAGATCCTGATTGGAAAAATTGGCTGCTCTGTCCTCTTGACACGAACAAATGTCAGAACAGATTCATGAATATGACCGAAGGGTTTAGTATCCATAGGCCAGATCCACGCTATGTGCAAAGACAACACCCTGGGGTAGTGACATCCTATAGTGTTGGGAAGTTGTGCCTTTATTGGCTAGAGACCTCAACACTTACAGAAGTGAGACACCACTTGACCCGACTCACACCTGACATGGATCTTAGGGATTTTCTACTAGGACCCAGGAAACAACATCAGAAACGTTTCATATATGCTGGCCTTTATGCCTACTATAATGAAAACTGGAAAATATCCCAAGAAGAGGCCGCAGAGGGAATACGGGAATTAGACCGTATTAACTTAGAAAAGGCATTAGCTGTAGTGGATAATGGGTTAACAACTTTGACCTCCAGGATTTACTCCTTAGGCAACATTGTGTCTTCGGCTATCGACATATTAGAACAAGATTTGGCCTTGTTACAGCACGGGCAATCACAACTACGTTCTATTATGATGTTAAGCTGGACGCTGCAATCTTTGCGTGAAGGCTATGTGCCCTGGCGTTTTATAAACACAACGTCTTTATTTTCGGAATACAATCTGATTGATAAACAGACAGAAATGGCACAAAGGGGAGCCAAATACACAATGCTGCGTATTGAGAAGCTGGAAAGATTACCATTCACAGTAGCCGAATCACCATCAACAGAAGGGCTAATTCACGGCCAAATAGCACTCCCGGTCACGACTTTTCAGTTTCGTTATTGCCTTGAGCGCAGGCAGGCAGATATGACAAGATGGGTAAGGGGTACATCAAGGAATCTTGGGAGTTACCATATCAATACCGATGCCGGAGCGGGGATCGGGAAGTATATCCAAGCGGTACAAACTGCAAGAATGCTCTAAGCGGTTCTCTCATGTGCCAGGACATCTCACTACATGGAGCCTGTAGCGGTTCAGTGGCCAACTTGTCTTGTCACATGACAGGAACCCCGGCTGCAGTGATCACGCCGGTTTTCAAGTTGCTCTCAAATGGGAGTTACTTGATGCTAAATGATCAAGGTTGCTGTGGGATGCTTCCGGGTGTCGCCTATCTGGTCACCGTTAACTCCAGGGTTACTTGCTGTATGCAAGTATTGTTTCCGCCACTGAACATAGTCAAGGAGGCGCCGCTATGGCCTTCACTGAATGTTTCTTTTATACAGTTTGATACTCTGAGCAGACTGAAAGCCATGCTTTTGCAACAACCCGTGCCCTTGACCTCCGCTCAAGAAACCTATGAACTTCAAGTTGCAAGGACCTCGACCGAGATACAGGCACTCATACGTACAAACTGCCCCATTCATTTCGCAGAAATGGTGGGTCGTATCTTCAATATGTCTGATACGAGCGGTATTGTACACCTATTTAAGACCATAGGGTCCGGACTGCTTAACACCTTTCAGACGGTCCTCTGAGTGATCCCAAATTTTATACACTCCATATTGGGAAGCGTATTTGGAGGATTCCCGCTCATCCTATTCCTGATTGCAGGAGTCCTGCTTATCATATTACTGCTACGCAATGGACGGCCCAATTCCAGAAGGGTTGTTGAACACACTCCTGGAACGGAAGTACCGTGAGCGCATGGTATAACTTCTGGGCTTACCTTGCCTACGAGAACTCAATGCCTCCTGGTTTCTATCGTTTAGACCAGTCTGGGTAGACTGCTTCTTAACTGTTCTTCGATGCCTGCTCTGCGGAGAAGAATGCTCGTTGGATTTATGTCTAACATTTCCATCAGACGCACCTCTGGACATGGATGCAATGCTGGATCACATAAAGGCCCACGCTCTGCGTTGTCCCCAGCGGCTTCTGATTCTGATGAATGCATTCCTTGAGAATCCACAGGTGCTGTTTGCTCCTGCTGGGTTAGGCGACTCTTCCACAGGCACACAGGTTACAACTGCCGCACCAGATGCCGCAGGTCCGACTGATGGCAGTGCTACATTCCATCTATGTGCGATTGACGTTCTATGCGAGGCGTTGGATTTGTCTACTGCAGCGGCTGACACCGATATGGATGTGCTTCCCAGCCCGGACGCTTAATCTCGAATTGGCTCATTGCGTCCTGGTAAAGAATTCGGCTTTTGCTCGTTTCAGAATAAACGATCTAAATTTGGAACTTTGCTTACAAATTGACACTGTCGCTTGTAGAAAGCATGGCCTTCTCCCGCTTATAGTGATACAACTTTATGGAGAGACACTGATTGACTTTTTAAAAGTGGCAACTGGAAATGGCTGAATTTTAACACTTTTTTTAATTTTTTAACACCTTTTGAACGTGTTTTTAAACTCATGTTTTTACTGATTTTTAAAACAAAAATATATTTTAAATTGTCCAGATTTTTATAGTATGGTCATTTTTATCCTTTTCGGAAGAGGAGTGGGTGTTATATCCCGTATCGAGACCCTAATGTAGGCCCGTTCATACATGCCCTAAAATAGACGTATTCATATTTACCCTAATATGGTCATATTCGTACTTGCCCTATTATGGTCACAGCCGCATATGCCCTATTACGGTCATATCCATACATGTCCTATTATAGTCATGATTCCTTATATAGGCATGCTCTTTCACCTACATTGGTCCCATCCAGTACACAACGTGCTCTGAGGGCTGAACATTATCTGCCTTGTGGTTTGGCAGGCACCAGTGTTTTCCCCAAACACAGGCCCACACTGTACTCATAAATTATGCATGACTCGCTAAGAATATTCCACCTGCATAATATGTATGTACAGAGTTCACCCCTGACGTCTTACTTAAGCCTAATGGAGGACCAATACAAACCTTGCACGAAGATCAGTGTCTTCAGGGTATAAATACACCACATCTTGCCCCGGTAAGACAGAGGGAACCGAGACTTCCATGCTGACACACTGACCAGAGACGCTGAGGTTCCTGCATGCAGTCGCTCCAGCTGACAGCGGTCTGACACAGCCCGGACGGGGTGTCCAGCTCGAGACCAGGACGGGGTCCCACACTCTCTCTATTCAGGTATGGGGGTTCGACTAAATCCTAGAAGGATTCTTGGCTATTAGGTTTTTAGACCTACACATATGCTAGGTACACTTGGGTACATCTAGGGAGTCATCGTAGGAGTATGCACCTTTCTCTCCAATGCATTTTATATTCATGTATGTATTCATGATTACTGCACTATGGTAGAACTGTACTATCCATTCCTTTTTATTGTACTGCTGATCATGTATCTCTGCTTTTGTCTGCTGATCGCTGCAGCACATATATTGTACACAAGAAGAACTGTGCAATAAATACTTATTGTAACACGCCCGACTGTTTCTTCTGTGTACCTCTCTGAGACAAACCAAATGAGTAAGCAGGAATGACTGAGCGAAAGGTAGTACATTGTTTCCACGATTCTGAGGGAATCAGGGTTGTCATGGTCTAAGGTTGCCAGAAACTAATCTCTCTCGATAAGAGGAGACACTAGTGGCACTGTGAGCTAGCTAATGCAAGAACTAGGATAACATACACGGTGGGGGTGCACAGAGCCACTCTGCCACCAAGCCCGCAGTATATGTTTTCTAAACGCGCAGGTCCTGCATGGGTAATATAGGAACTACACGACATGGCGCCGCCAACGTTGGTTGGGTACTAATTTAACATTAGAATCTGAGTAGTTCAGTCGTGCTATTCTCAGAGAACCTACTCACAAAACCCCAGAGACGTCTGGAGTGGGTGGGCACAAACTCCGCCGCAGCTGAGTAGTACAAAAATACTATTTATTGGCTGTTGGTTATTCAAGCTTGAAGGACAATTAGTTCCTAAAAATTGTGCATAACACCTCAAACTTCTTCCTCTAAACATGCCTGGTTCGGGGGATGAGAGAGTTGAAACAGCCCTCTTCGGAACAGAAGACCCTGAAGATGCAATACAAATTGCACCAAATTTCAGAAGGGCAGTTACCATAAAACTTATAGAAAGTGGCTTAAGAGCCTGGGGTGGTAACATAATTTTCGTGATTGAGGCACACGAATCAAATAAAACAGAGGTATTCTATTCTTGGGTTACATTCCCAGCAGCAAATCCAATTACTGATTTATTTCACTACTACCAAAGAGGTGAAACACCAGCGGACTATACTCCTTTTGAGGAGATAGAGGTCCCGCTAACCTACCAGGAACATAATTACTGGTTTAATGGCGCCCTACCCCACGTACAAGGAAGAGCAAGATTAGGCCCGCTCGGAGGAGCAGGAGCCACATGGCCCATATTAGCGGCATACACTCCACATCCTGACATTGACACGTTGCCACAGCCAGAATTACTCGTACAACACACGGATTTAATTAAAATCTACAGAAACCTCACACAATTTGTGATGAGGACTTTAACAGTTCAACCTGCACCAGCTGGAGCACAAGATACTCCAGTCCAAAATACAGGAAATAAAATTACTCCACAAACATTACACGCGGTAATGGGCAAAATGCCAGCAAAACGCGAACAAATACCATTCTGGATAGCTCCGAAAATAACTCCGCTTGAGGCAGTATTCCTGAATACTACCACCTTTGATAAACATAGAATTTTAACAATCTGCTTGCCCATGGGGATCACACCACAGCTTGAGGATTGCACCTCTTGGGGTTCAGTCTTTGCTGCCATTTATACCAGAACACATGGTATCCCATCACTAGCAGTAGTACCTGACGTATTGAGACCGATACAAAATGAGTACGGAGCAGAACCTGCCCTTAACTTAGGGATGAAGTTGCTAAACAACTTTGAACAGGTATCAGCCATAATACTAGCTAACATTAAGGGGGAAGCAGCTTCAGTGGCGATCCGCCAACGCCTGAGGGAGTTCGGTCCAGTAGATCAACACGAACTACCCAAAATAATTGAAACTGCATATGCAGAATTAGGCAGAGACAGCTTAGGTGGGAAAGCATTAAAACCACAACTGGTGGGCAGTCCTGAAAAGGACACTACAAAGCAGACACCTACTTCTTCTAAAAAGAAGTGGGATAATAATAAACAACAAAAGTCTAAAGACACAAGATCTCAATCCAGAGGTAGGTCTCCTCAACAGGAGCCCTCTGAAAGGAGGTATAACCTCAGGAATAGGGATAATATTAAAAAACCTGACAGGTATCAGGATACTGATACACGTTCCTCTCGTTCCTTTCAGGGTTCATCAAAAACTCCGAGAGGGAAGGACGGTCAGAACACAGACAAGAGAAGCATACAAAGTCCAGAGACACGCAACGCGCTGCGGACTACGCACCTAAAAAGGAAGATAAACAAAAATCAAAACCTCAGTTCAAAAAGAAGAAAGTAGCAGGTCTCAAGATCAGACATGCCCAGAATTCTGAGGACACAGCTTCTGAACGGGGAATGGGCTCTGACGATGCTAGACAGCGCGGCAGAAGTAACGATAGCTCGCCAGAACCTGAAGGAATTTCTGGTGACAGCGGAGTTGAGTGAGTATATCACGGTGGAAACACCTGATACTCGGGTAAGTGTCCCACATAAGTTACATGAGATAACACTCCGGATGGAGGGGGACAAGCCCAGGAAAATAAAAGGTCTATTTTGGAAGAGTTTGTCATCTGGTTATGACATCCTATTAGCAGAGCAAGACTGGCCGCCAGCATTCGTCATGGAGTGCCCAATGGGAAAAGAGAGAATTTTTCCAGCCTTTTCCGACCTCGTTCCCATACATCTTAAACATGCATATGCGCAGGAGTGGGCGGTTGCCCTTGCTCCAGCATTGTACAAAAATCATGCTGGTTGGGATGAGGATTCAACCCACCACGTGATCCCGTTAAAAGTTTCCCCAAATGCCCAAAGGCAATATCCTATAAAGCAGGAAGCTAAAAAACAAGTCAGGGAAATCTTAGATCAACTAGAATACCAGGGGGTGATAGAAAATTGCACTTCACCTATGAACAATCCTTTGTTCCCGTAGCCAAACCTGACAATACATATCGTCTGGTTTTAGATTACAGACATTTAAACACTTGCACAAAGACATTTGCAGTTCAAAATGCACACAGTGCCGCATTAATGAATAACATTGTGCGACAAAAATACAAAACAACACTTGATATCTCAAATGGATTTTTTTGCCAAAATATAGCGCCTGAAAGCAGGTATCTGACCGCATTCAGTGAGTTACGGTCCCAACGGCAATTTTGCCGACTCCCCCAAGGGTATAAGAATAGCCCGGGTTGTTCTCAGCAAGGGTAACCGAGTTGCCCCAAAATTTGGATGAAGAAGCATTGTCCTATGTGGATGATATTTATCTGACGGACGATGACTTACCGAGGCACTTGACCAGGGCCAGCACCATTATTATGGGATTCGCCTCTGAGGGCTACAAATTTATCTTTAAAAATCAAAGATTGCCCACCTCAGTGTCCTATTTTTAGGATACGAGCTGTCAAGTGAAGGAAAAAGCCTAGCAGCTAACTTTTTAGAAAAGTGTGCGCTGCTCCAACCTCCAAAATCATTAAAGAATTTACAATCAATTCTGGGATTCCTAAAGTTTGGTCGAACATACATTTTAGATTACGCAGAAAGAGTAAAACCTTTCTACAACTTAATAAAACCTGATTTTTCAGTCAGACAATGGACACAGGAACATACAAATATCCTACGTTCCCTACAGGAAGACATGATGGCTTCAAAACATTTACAGACACGCGTAAACGTACACAATTTGGTGATCCGAGTAATAGCGGGTCAATGCGGGTACACTTATTTAACTTTTAATGAAGGTGAAACGGTACCAATCGCATACAAATCACACCTGTACACAAACGCAGAGATGCGTTTCACTTCAACAGAAAAAATCCTGACAGCAGTTCAGACCGCTGTAGCAAGAGAGAGAGCACTGGCTCAGGGTAAACGCATAATTGTCGTAACCCCAGTACCGGCTTTAGAAGCGGTCACCAAGGCCAGCATTCCAAATGCGAAAGCCTTACATCCGATATGGATACAATGGGCTAATTCTCTTACTGCAACGGATGTTGAATACAGATTTGATCCAAGTTTAAAATCACAAGCATTTCTGCAATATGAACAAGAATATCCTCTACCAAATAAAATTTTGCCTCTCGATCAGTATGAATACATTATTTACACTGACGGATCTGCTCAACCAGCCACAGGAGGCAAGCAAGCTTACAGCGCAGCGTGTGCAATCGTTAAAGGTCGCATGCATGATGGCAGGTTCCATCCAAGCTGTACTAAGACACAGTCTCTAGGAGACTGCACGGCTCAGTTAGCAGAATTAAAAGCTCTGATACTGGCACTTGTAAATATGGAACACGAATTCCCCACACTTATTGTGTGTGATTCCTTTTACTGTGTACAGTCGTACAATGAATATCTACATCATTGGGAACAAAACGGGCTCAAAGATGCAAAAGGTGGCACAATTCAGCATAAAATGCTATGGGAACAGGTAGTAGAGTTGAGAAACTAACTACCAAGGGCTCACGTGATCCATACACTAAGTCATCAACGTGATGGCGTTCACGTTGAAGAGAATTCATTGGCTGATGAAGCTGCGAAAGGGGCTGTTCGCATAGCTGCAGTCACTCGTTCAAAAACGAGAATAGACGGAGAAATTATGGTAGCTGTCATTGCTTCACGCAAAGGCAGCACAGCAGTACCAAAGAGATTTCCACTCAAGTACTCCTACAAGTTAGATGCACACAACATTCCATATGCTCAGATTCCTGGAGTGGGGGATAGAGTAATACCAAATATGGATCGTAGGTTGAGTTTAATTCTAGCAGCACACGAGGGTTTGGGCTCTGCACATACAGGCGTTACAGCGACTATTTCTTTATTGAAACAGCGCTATTGGTGGCCAGGATTAACAAAACAAACTAAAGATTATGTCTTGAAATGTGACATCTGCCAGCAGATGAAAGGGTCCACCACAACACGTCCAGTACAGATACCATTGTTAGACAGCATTAGGTTGTCCGTTCGTGCGCGTCCAGCTCAAATTTCCTCAAGGTCTGGCCTCCGCGCTCGGCTGACGCTCGAACTGTTATAAAAGATTTGCAAGTCTTTATCGGCACATACGGAGTTGGCACGTTACATTCTGACCGCGGCCCGGCGTTTAGCTCTTATCTTATCAAGTATTTATAGAGCGCACGTACACCGATTGGTTTCTTGGCGCTGATTGCTAGGGGATTGGCCAACCCGGAGACAGATCATTCATAAGCTTGGATAAAGAGCCAGGTTTTGAGGCTTTTCCTGAAACTCAGCAAGCTAACGCTTGACCTAATTTCCAGGGGGATGGAGTTCCATAGACGGGGGGCAAGAGTTGCAAACCTGCAACCCCCTTGGCGCTTTAGCTTAAAGGTAGGGACCGTCAGCAGTTGAAGCTGTGCCGAACGTAGGTTGCGTGAAGAAGTGTAACGGGAGATAAGATTGTTTATGAATTTAGGGCTCTGGCCGTTCAGAGATTTGAACACCAGACATCCCACTTTAAAAATGCAGCGCTGGGGAATGGGGAGCCAGTGCAGTTTCCTAAGAAGGGGGATGCATGTTGCCATCTGGGTTGTTTATATATCAGTCTGGCTGCTTGGTTCTGAACCATTTGCAACCGTTTAGTAAGGCCAAGTGGTAGACCAAGGTATGTTGCATTGGCATAGTCTAAGCGTGATATTACCAACGCCATCAGCACCTGTACCAGAGCTGCCTGAGTCAAAAGCCTACTTATCTTCCTAATTTTGCGCAGCTGGAGGAAACAAGTGGAAATAACGGTACCTACATGCGATTTTAAGGAGAGGTCATTACCAATGGTGACTCCTAGACTTTTCACTGAGGGTGAGGGGACTGGGAGGGGGCCTAATTCGTTAGGCCAGTACTGTGGGCCCCAGTGGTTATGGGCACCACCTGTCAGGACCAGTTCAGTTTTACCTGGATTTAATTTTAAGTGGTTGTGGTCCATCCAATGACGGATGAATGTCATAGTGGATTGAAAATCAGAGATTGACTGGGAAGAGTTGTCGATAGTAAACATAAGTTGGAGGTCGTCGGCATAGTTAAAGGTGTCCACCCTTCTTTCCTTCAGACATCTAATCAGAGGAAGAAGGTAGAGATTGAATAGGTGCGGAGAGAGCGCAGAGCCCTGAGGAACCCCGCAAGTGGTTTTAAGTTTAGGGGCAGTGAACTGGCCAATACGGACTGCCTGAGTGCGGTTTTCCAGGAAGGAGATCATCCATTTAAGGGCGAGGCCCTGAATGCCTGCCTCTCTGACACGGTCTGCCAGTATATTATGGTCGACCGTGTCAAATGCGGCAGAGAGATCTAACAGTACCAGGGCCTGAGGAGTACCTTTGTCCGCCTTTTCTCGTAAGGAGTCCAGGACTGCCAATATGACAGTTTCTGTGGAGTGGGCTGGACGGAAGCCCGCTTGGCGTGGGTCAAGGAACTCAGATTGTTCCAAAAAGTTGGACATGCATTTAGCAACGTGGGCTTCAAGTAATTTGGCCAGATAGGGGAGCAAAGAGATTGGGCGGTAGTTACCCAGCATCTTGGGGTCTGCACTAGGTTTTTTAAGGAGAGGGACCACTATAGCCTCCTTAAAGGAGTTAGGTACAACGCCCTGGGACAGTGAATTGTTGAGTAGTGCAAGGACTGGGGCCGAAACGGTGGAGAAAGCTGTTTTTAAAATATGAGGGGGACATTGGTCCATAGGGGAGCCAGATCTAACTTTTACTAATGGGTCACCCAGGATAGCTGTGTCAATTGGCGGAAAACAGTTAAGGGAGTGGGGTTTCTGGGCAAGGGGGGAATAACCTGAGGTGACGTATGGGAGGGGATACTGGCTTTGATATCGGCGATTTTATCAATAAAAAATTTGTTCAGGGAGTCGCAGAGATCCTGTGATGGGATGGGTTTACTAAGAGTTCTCTCAGGATTGGATAGTTCGTCTACGATAGTAAAAATTTCTTTGGATTTATTGTTAGCAGTTAGGATTCTCGAGGAAAAATGGGCTGCCTTAGCTAGGAGATTGCCTTTTTGTATTCCTTCAGGGCCAGTAAATAGATAGTTTTTTGGGCCAGCGAGTAGTCCAGCCTCCACTTTCTTTCAGATTGGCGGAGGGAGAGTTTCTGTTGTTTTAGGTCTGGGGAAAACCACTTTGCGCCTCATGGTGACGGGTCAGTCTGATTTGTTTAAGTGGGGCATGTTCATTGCTAGCTGCTAGAAGCCAGGCCGAGATATTCTCCACATGGAGGTTGACATCGGGCGTAGGGTGAGGAGCTGTGTTGACCAGCGTTGTGATAAATACGGCATTATCGATGGCCTTCCAATTCCTCGCCATACCCCCTGTAAGTAGGGATTTTACTGGTGGTCAGATGTAGTAGAGTGAATTTTATCAAGTGGTGATCAGACCAAATGCACGGTGTGACGGATAGATCAGATACCGCCAGGTTGGTGGTCCATAGTTGGTCCAGGGTGTGACCTTTTAGGTGGGTGGCAGAAGAGATCTGCTGAGTGAAGTTCATGTTTTCCAACGATTCAGTCAACTCATTGGAATGAGGCCCTCCTTGAGGATCGTTAGCCCAATAGTTGAAATCGCCTATCAGGAGAATTCTGGTATGATTTGTAACAAGGTGTGCGATTTGTTCTCCCAAAGATTGGGGGAATAGGGGCATGTGTTGAGGGGGCCTTTAGAGTAATACGCAGATCAGTGGTGCCGATTCGGACTCAAGTTTGATAACAATATTATCTGCTGCGGGGAGGCAGAGTGAGATAAGGGCCGTAAAAGTCAGGCTCTTGTGGATAATAGCCGCCACTCCGCCGCCCACCTTGCCAAGAGGACGGTTTGTTTGCAGGATGTAGTATTCATAGGGTAAGGCGGCTAAGATATCGGGCGAGGATTCGGAAGTAAGCCAGGTTTCAGTGAGCAGGAGGATATCAGGTTTGTCTGAGTCCAAGAGGGTAAAAATTTCTAGTTGGTGTTTAACTAGGGAGCGAGTGTTAAGATAGATTATTGCTAAAGCTTTAGGCTCCTGAGTTTTTCCTTTTTGCAAGTGGAAGTGGGGTGTGGGTAGTTTAAGCTCAGGGAACGAGCCTCGCTTCTGATGTATGCTATTGTGTAGCAAACATACTATAGTCTTAGGATCAGGTGAAGGTGCAATAAATTGGAACGTTTTAAGTTCCTGGGAAGTGTATTTATAAAATTGGGCATGGTGACTGGGCCCTGGGCTCGTCTGGGCGCGGACGGGCGCAGACGGGCTTGCCTTAGGCGCGCCCGCTGCGCACGTCCGCTGCGCTCCCGAGTTGCAGCCGGCATTAATGTCAGCTGAATGCCTTAACCCCTCCTCTGGCCCACGTGATCGGACACCGGGGAGGAGGCAGGAAGATGCTGGGGCGCGCTACACTATCGGCGGTAATGTACAATTTCAGGCTATTGGTTCCCACACAGATTCAATTTCATACAATTTTAAAAGGATTTAAAAGTCAGACGAATGCAATTAGTTTCAGCTAAAAAGACGCTGTTTCAGGATGGCGGACTCTTACCTAGAGTGCCCGCTCCCACGTTGCAGCCGGCATTACAAAGAGGCCATGGAAGGAATGGGCGTAGCATTGCGGTACTCCTCTCCGTACCATCCCGAGGGAAATTCTGTTGTGGAGAGGAAAAACCGAGACTTAAAGCAATCTTTAACAGCTAGGGTATTAGGCAAGGGCGGTAGATGGGTCGATCACATTTATGGTGTACAACGAGCTCTCAATAACCAGCCAAGAAGCTCTCTAGGGGTGTCACGCCTTACGAGGTCCTATTTGGGACGAGAATGTGGGTACCTGATCTTGATTGTGAAGGCGCAGTGGCGGATCGAAAACCATTTGATATCCATGATCGTTTGGCTGTTTTACAGGATCTAAATGAATCCAGGACACACCAAAGTAACGTGCTCCAGAAACAGACCGCCACTGAGGAAGTCAAGGCAGTAACGGCAAGACCTGTCTGGATCCCAAAAGTCGGGGATCTGGTCAGGGAGAAGATTGCGGACAAGAAAGAATTTGGGCCATCCTACAGAAAGCCTGTACCAGTCCTAGCAATCCAAGGCACAAGAACAGTACTGTTGCCGCCTCTTGCCGGGAAAAAGGAGAAAAGATTTGTCTCAATTGACTTAATCAAACCACACTATGTGGCCGATACTAAACAGCAGACCACGTGGGCTCCAGAGTAGCAGACACCCTCCTCTTGCTACAATCCAAGAAGTCCAGACAGAAAGACTCATCACATTTGAAGAGCCACCTGTACGGAATGAAGGACTAAGCAACAATGCTATGGAACTCGTTCCACTTCAACAAGAAGTTCATCTTCAAGAAGAAAATCAACTTAACAACCAAGTTGCAATCAGACCAAATACAGACATCTACGTCAACATGCCTCGACAAGAGAACACAGCGATTTCAACAAATCCCGATGCAATTCCAACAATTGATCGAACTGCTTCTGGCTATTTCATGAACTTTGATACGTTTTCCCTGGACCCAAGTGAGCCAGAAACGACGCCAGCCAAACAATCACACAAAGACTCTTTGACTTTATGAACTTTTTTAGAAAGACTTACCTGGTGTCACCTTGGATAGAACTATGGTATATCACTGGGATTTTATTTTTTAGTTTCTGGCTAGGTTTAGTAATAACTTTTAGTATGCTTATTAATGGACGATACCTCCAGCAAAGCTCGCAAGCCCAAGAGGTGAATTTGATTTTAAAACCACACCAGTCTTTACATCGTGAACGCAGAGACTTGTCTTCAGTGAACATCCTAGCAGTTCCTATACCGGACGGTATAGTATGGGACAAGATTGATTATGATATATTCGGTCCGACTGAACTTTTAAAGTTAAAACCTGTATTTAAAATTTCTTTAAGTGATATCGTTACCTCCAGTACATTTTCTGATGATTGGGACTCTGACACTGTAAATAATTTAATGTCTGATTTAGAGAAAACAGCTGCATTTCCGAACAATGAAATGATAGAAGGTACTTCAGACTATGATACTTTGTACTGTTACCAACAATATGGTCATCATTTCTTACACAAATCCATTATGCCTAGAAATGTATTTGAGTACCACCAGTGGGAACACTGCCCGACACCACCAAAAGGTAGTTCACAAGCGTTTGCACAGAAATTCGCATATTTCTCAGGGTACAACACATCTGACCCAACGTCATTCTATTACAAAGTGACAAACACCAGTTCAGAAACTTATGTTAACTAATACCAAACATATTTACTCTGCATCCTTTCTGAACCAACTGTCTACACATGGAAAGACACGATGGATTCAAAATCAATCTGGGGTTCTAGGGACTGGCAAGTCCAGGGAATAGAAGCACTTTTTAGAGCATGCCTCATTCCACAGCAGATAATATTTCTGAACGAGACTGTGCAACAGACGTCCTGTCTTGGACTAGCCAAGGGCAAGGATCTGAACTCGCTTGGGTTTCCAACACCATCACAGATGGGCGGGGGCAGAATTCAACTACATCTGGGGTAAGAATAGAGGACATAACGAAGTACATCAGATCCTGATTGGAAAAATTGGCTGCTCTGTCCTCTTGACACGAACAAATGTCAGAACAGATTCATGAATATGACCGAAGGGTTTAGTATCCATAGGCCAGATCCACGCTATGTGCAAAGACAACACCCTGGGGTAGTGACATCCTATAGTGTTGGGAAGTTGTGCCTTTATTGGCTAGAGACCTCAACACTTACAGAAGTGAGACACCACTTGACCCGACTCACACCTGACATGGATCTTAGGGATTTTCTACTAGGACCCAGGAAACAACATCAGAAACGTTTCATATATGCTGGCCTTTATGCCTACTATAATGAAAACTGGAAAATATCCCAAGAAGAGGTCGCAGAGGGAATACGGGAATTAGACCGTATTAACTTAGAAAAGGCATTAGCTGTAGTGGATAATGGGTTAACAACTTTGACCTCCAGGATTTACTCCTTAGGCAACATTGTGTCTTCGGCTATCGACATATTAGAACAAGATTTGGCCTTGTTACAGCACGGGCAATCACAACTACGTTCTATTATGATGTTAAGCTGGACGCTGCAATCTTTGCGTGCAGGCTATGTGCCCTGGCGTTTTATAAACACAACGTCTTTATTTTCAGAATACAATCTGACTGATAAACAGACAGAAATGGCACAAAGGGGAGCCAAATACACAATGCTGCGTATTGAGAAGCTGGAAAGATTACCATTCACAGTAGCCGAATCACCATCAACAGAAGGGCTAATTCACGGCCAAATAGCACTCCCGGTCACGACTTTTCAGTTTCGTTATTGCCTTGAGCGCAGGCAGGCAGATATGACAAGATGGGTAAGGGGTACATCAAGGAATCTTGGGAGTTACCATATCAATACCGATGCCGGAGCGGGGATCGGAAGTATATCCAAGCGGTACAAACTGCAAGAATGCTCTAAGCGGTTCTCTCATGTGCCAGGACATCTCACTACACGGAGCCTGTAGCGGTTCAGTGGCCAACTTGTCTTGTCACATGACAGGAACCCCGGCTGCAGTGATCACGCCGGTTTTCAAGTTGCTCTCAAATGGGAGTTACTTGATGCTAAATGATCAAGGTTGCTGTGGGATGCTTCCGGGTGTCGCCTATCTGGTCACCGTTAACTCCAGGGTTACTTGCTGTATGCAAGTATTGTTTCCGCCACTGAACATAGTCAAGGAGGCGCCGCTATGGCCTTCACTGAATGTTTCTTTTATACAGTTTGATACTCTGAGCAGACTGAAAGCCATGCTTTTGCAACAACCCGTGCCCTTGACCTCCGCTCAAGAAACCTATGAACTTCAAGTTGCAAGGACCTCGACCGAGATACAGGCACTCATACGTACAAACTGCCCCATTCATTTCGCAGAAATGGTGGGTCGTATCTTCAATATGTCTGATACGAGCGGTATTGTACACCTATTTAAGACCATAGGGTCCGGACTGCTTAACACCTTTCAGACGGTCCTCTGAGTGATCCCAAATTTTATACACTCCATATTGGGAAGCGTATTTGGAGGATTCCCGCTCATCCTATTCCTGATTGCAGGAGTCCTGCTTATCATATTACTGCTACGCAATGGACGGCCCAATTCCAGAAGGGTTGTTGAACACACTCCTGGAACGGAAGTACCGTGAGCGCATGGTATAACTTCTGGGCTTACCTTGCCTACGAGAACTCAATGCCTCCTGGTTTCTATCGTTTAGACCAGTCTGGGTAGACTGCTTCTTAACTGTTCTTCGATGCCTGCTCTGCGGAGAAGAATGCTCGTTGGATTTATGTCTAACATTTCCATCAGACGCACCTCTGGACATGGATGCAATGCTGGATCACATAAAGGCCCACGCTCTGCGTTGTCCCCAGCGGCTTCTGGTTCTGATGAATGCATTCCTTGAGAATCCACAGGTGCTGTTTGCTCCTGCTGGGTTAGGCGACTCTTCCACAGGCACACAGGTTACAACTGCCGCACCAGATGCCGCAGGTCCGACTGATGGCAGTGCTACATTCCATCTATGTGCGATTGACGTTCTATGCGAGGCGTTGGATTTGTCTACTGCAGCGGCTGACACCGATATGGATGTGCTTCCCAGCCCGGACGCTTAATCTCGAATTGGCTCATTGCGTCCTGGTAAAGAATTCGGCTTTTGCTCGTTTCAGAATAAACGATCTAAATTTGGAACTTTGCTTACAAATTGACACTGTCGCTTGTAGAAAGCATGGCCTTCTCCCGCTTATAGTGATACAACTTTATGGAGAGACACTGATTGACTTTTTAAAAGTGGCAACTGGAAATGGCTGAATTTTAACACTTTTTTTATTTTTTAACACCTTTTGAACGTGTTTTTAAACTCATGTTTTTACTGATTTTTAAAACAAAAATATATTTTAAATTGTCCAGATTTTTATAGTATGGTCATTTTTATCCTTTTCGGAAGAGGAGTGGGTGTTATATCCCGTATAGAGACCCTAATGTAGGCCCGTTCATACATGCCCTAAAATAGACGTATTCATATTTACCCTAATATGGTCATATTCGTACTTGCCCTATTATGGTCACAGCCGCATATGCCCTATTACGGTCATATCCATACATGTCCTATTATAGTCATGATTCCTTATATAGGCATGCTCTTTCACCTACATTGGTCCCATCCAGTACACAACGTGCTCTGAGGGCTGAACATTATCTGCCTTGTGGTTTGGCAGGCACCAGTGTTTTCCCCAAACACAGGCCCACACTGTACTCATAAATTATGCATGACTCGCTAAGAATATTCCACCTGCATAATATGTATGTACAGAGTTCACCCCTGACGTCTTACTTAAGCCTAATGGAGGACCAATACAAACCTTGCACGAAGATCAGTGTCTTCAGGGTATAAATACACCACATCTTGCCCCGGTAAGACAGAGGGAACCGAGACTTCCATGCTGACACACTGACCAGAGACGCTGAGGTTCCTGCATGCAGTCGCTCCAGCTGACAGCGGTCTGACACAGCCCGGACGGGGTGTCCAGCTCGAGACCAGGACGGGGTCCCACACTCTCTCTATTCAGGTATGGGGGTTCGACTAAATCCTAGAAGGATTCTTGGCTATTAGGTTTTTAGACCTACACATATGCTAGGTACACTTGGGTACATCTAGGGAGTCATCGTAGGAGTATGCACCTTTCTCTCCAATGCATTTTATATTCATGTATGTATTCATGATTACTGCACTATGGTAGAACTGTACTATCCATTCCTTTTTATTGTACTGCTGATCATGTATCTCTGCTTTTGTCTGCTGATCGCTGCAGCACATATATTGTACACAAGAAGAACTGTGCAATAAATACTTATTGTAACACGCCCGACTGTTTCTTCTGTGTACCTCTCTGAGACAAACCAAATGAGTAAGCAGGAATGACTGAGCGAAAGGTAGTACATTGTTTCCACGATTCTGAGGGAATCAGGGTTGTCATGGTCTAAGGTTGCCAGAAACTAATCTCTCCCGATAAGAGGAGACACTAGTGGCACTGTGAGCTAGCTAATGCAAAAACTAGGATAACATACACGGTGGGGGTGCACAGAGCCAGTCTGCCACCAAGCCCGCAGTATATGTTTTCTAAACGCGCAGGTCCTGCATGGGTAATATAGGAACTACACGACAACCCATGGTACCCCCCTACATTTCACTGCACCAAGTGGAAGGCACAGTGTAGTGCCTGCCACGTAGTGCAGTGAAATGCACAACATGCTCCTTTGTGTATCGCGGCGGTGCAGCTGTCCGCACCGCCCACCACAATGATAAGGGTGCAGAGTCCGACCGCAGCGGTAGCGGTCCCATCCTAATCGCATTGGCGGGACCGCCGCACGCATGGCGGTCGGTCCCATTCTCTGCTACGGTGGCGGCCGGATCAAATCCGACCGCTATCGTAATGAGCCCCTAAGTTTTGTAGGGACCTTTCAGATACTATTTCTTATAATGAATACCACATCATAACTACAGTGAAGGATCTTTTGTCCTCCTGGTCTCCTAAATATATCTCCTGGTGGGGAAGACTACAAACTCTTAAGATGATGATTACCCTGATTGTTAATTTCTTATCTTCCATGTTACCTATAAAACTTTCTTCTTCTTTCTTCCATGAGATTGATTCACTCACTTCCAAATTTTTGTGGAATGATAAGAGAGCTAGAATTGCTTATAAATACCTTCGAAAGCCCTCTGTCCTGGGTGGGTGTAATCTTCCATATTGGAATCTGTATCAAATCACCTTTCTAGCCTCTCAGGGTGCTCTCTGGTTCTTACCAGACTCCCAGCATACACCCCCTTGGATTTATATTGAGCGCGAGTTGTGTACTCCTCTTTCTACTTCCTCCTTTCTCACGGCCTCTAAGCTCGTTCCTGGCCATTTCCATCGTATAATACTAGACACGATTAATGCACTGAAACATATTGACAAAAAAGTATCTAAACCTATTCATAAATCAAGATGGTCCTCACTATGGTACAATCCTAAAATTGTTACTGATATTGATCCTGGCACGGCTTCTTCGTGGGCTGCGAGCGGTATCAGACTGGTAAAAGATCTTTGATTCCAATCACGACCCTCTTCCCTTCTCTTTTTTAGCTAGGGAATATAATCTTAACATGGATTTTTACTCTTTTTTTGAAAATAAAGTTTGCACTTTCTAAAGTATCCCTTTCTACAGATTCGGCTACTGTTTCTCTTCTTTCTATGTGGTCCCGCTCAGGTCATACTGCATCAAAAATCTATAATTTTTTATCTGCTCCACTTCCCTCACAGTCTACAATCACATATGACAAATGGTCTCATCATTTTGACAATGATACTTTTAAACATATTTCACAAGAGACCTGGCAATTGATTGGGAAGTTATCCCTAAGCAATATGATTGCTCCTTCTCTTATTCAATCTACATTTTTTACATTAAATCTCCTTCATTGGACCCCTGCTCAGTTATACAAATTGAAATTGCGGGATAGTGATCTTTGTTGGAATTGTAATTTAGAACCAGGCACTCAACAACATATGTTTTTTGATTGTACACTTTTGCAGTCTTATTGGGGTTTGATAAGGAAACACTTATCAGTAATCTTCAATATTTCATTAGAGCTTTCTTTACCTATGATTTTATTGGGCCCATGGGCTACAGCTATTCCTTTTCCCCTTGACAATACGGATATGGAATTATTGGATTTACTTCTATCCATTGCTGTTAAAGTTATACTAACAGAATGGAAATCTTTTCATCTTCTGTCTTATCATACCTGGTGGGCAATGGGTATCATACCTCCGTGGAGCTCATACTTTTGTTGAGGAGAGACATTACTCGCCTTCCATTTCTAGCAACGTTTGGCGGTCACTGGACAATTATATGAATTTGTCCTCTCAGGGGTTGGTTGGTGAATATCCTTTTGACTCTACTTCTTAAGTTATTTCCTTCATTGAAGCAGATGTCTCCACCTCTTTCTTCCTTCTTTTTTCTTTTCTTTACTTTACTTTTTTCTGTCTTTTCTTCTTCTTCGCTTTCTCCTACTATGCAATCCTATTTTTTAAGCAATACGACTGGTTTATGACCTCAGTATGATATATATGATGTTGATCTTGTTTAGTCCATTCATTTGGGTTTTGTAATATTATTTGATTCGATTTATATCACTTAATATGTATCATTCATATATTTTGTTTTTCTTGCCTGATTAATATGTTCTTACTTCTTTTTATCCCAGCTCATTAACTTTTGACATGAAATCTATTTTTTGATTCTGTAATCCTTTGTTTTTAACCTAATATATATTTAATAATGCTATGTTGTATTGCAATCTATTATAAATGTGTTCTCTCTTTTAAATAACAATAAAGATATTTGAACAAAAAACAAAGAGAGAAGGGCAGCGCCTTTATTTAGGACAGTGGGACCTAGGTGCTGGGCTGAACGGCAAAGCTCGACTGTTGCCTTGCCCAGCTGCTTTCTAGCCCCTGAGACCTGCCAGTGCAAGCCCAGTACACTCATACAGGAATACAAAGGAATGTACACTGGCTTAGGCACCGTACCTACCTACAAGTATACTTATACATACAAGCAGTCCCTTGAACAAGTACACTCCAGCACATACATCCAGTGGTGCCCGTCCAAACTGCACACTCCAGCACAACATCCTGGCATGCCAATACACTATAGAGTACTAAGGATCCAATGCAGCCAGCACCGGCCCCAAGACAGAGACCACATGATCACCGGCCTAAACTGGCCATTTAGGCAGAGGTGGGAGGTGTTTGGGGGGGGCGAGTGGAGAACCAGCAGCAGCTGAAGTCAGTACTATGCAACCAACCGAGGAGCAGGGCCCAGAGGCTGACCAGATGCCAGGGTAGGCTAACGATTGAGTCCCAGGATGTACATAGGAGATCTGGGTATTAGTGGCATTGGCTGCCGGTACTGCCTCCTGTTCAACATCATCTTTAAGTCCTTCATCCACGCTCAAGCAATCGTCCATCCAGCGATCTAACCACACTAATTCATATTTTGTATACACACACAGCCATCCCACCATCTATCGATGTATACAACCTCACAGCCAGTCATCCATCTATCCAACTGTTACCCATCTCTGTCTGCATGTGCACTTATGTTTGTTTTATGACGTGTATGTATGTGTGTGTGAATGTGTAAGGCAATAGGTGCCTTTATGTGTGTTTTCTGTTTGTGTATCCTAACATCACACAACAACATAAGTCAATTAAAACTAAATCACACATGTAAAATAGGTGACACCTATTTGCTTTGTCCGTGCTGGTTTCTGCATGCATTTATAAACTCCTGATGATTATGATCTGTTTGGTTGGAATCTGAGCACACAGGTTATATTGTCTGTCCAATCATAGCCCTTATTACAGAAAGGCAGATTGATGGGATGCACAATATCGCCTGCATGGCTCAGGAGTGGGTGCATCTCTACCTGAATTCCTTATTGTGAGTTTCTGGAAATTGTTATTGGTCTCAGCACACATGACACCCATGATTGTATGCTGAGGGCCTTCCTGTGTGCTGGAATGAGACTCACAGATAGGCTCCGTGATCTTGATGGACACTCCAGGTGCAACCCTCTTTCTTGAACATGACTACCATCAACTCATGGAGCTGTAGAAGACTGACAGTGGAGTTACTGACCTTTACCTGTAGGACTGGCCTTTTGACTTGCTGCCTGCGGAGAGAGAGTTGTCTGCTCACATCACAAGGTTACAGTTGTCTGACAGTCTCCTACAACCGAGTCCTTAGTGTCACTGGTACAGGACATGGGAGTGGCATGTATGTTTACACTACCAATGTGTGGTAAGATGATCGAGGAGTGTGTTGGCTGTGCTTGGGTGTTGCAGCCCAGGGAATTCATTTTGGATCTCCTGCATGGATCGTAAAATGGAAGTTGAATAGAGCCTGCCAGACAGCAATTTGGATTGCTGGGCTTCCCCAGTGTTTTCCTGGAGACCTTTGAAATGCACCAGATTCTACAGTATGGAGGGTAGGGGACAGAGAGACCCGTTAAAGTATAGGGTCAGTTCTTGCCCCCTGTTAGCTCCATTCATCCCCAGATGTGTTAAGAACAGTAGATTGAGAGGTATCCGAGTGAAGAGGCATTTCTCTCTTTTGTGCTTTTGTTTCAAATCTTCCTAACAAGGAGATCCCAGCCCAAACCGTCCCGCCTGCTGTCTCTAGAGGACAAAGACTGTGCCTTGACTAGACTGGGATGAATACACAAAAGCACAAACACTGCCTAAAACAGCCCTGTAGCTAGAATTGTGGAATCCACGGTGTCTTTGATTAAATAGAAATATGGGACATAAACTCCAAGTTGATGTGCTAGGATTTCTAATTGACTGTTGACGGGGTCCAATACCAGTGGAGCCTGAGAAAGATATCTTAGCTCCAGGGCAGGGAGGCTGACTGCCAGCCTTCTCTGCTGAGTTCTGGGAGGCATAACTAGAAGCTCTATATCTTGACAAGCAGAGCTGCCTTGAAACCACCTAGACGGAAGGAGCCCTCAGACTGCTGAGGAGGGGTTCTGGGGGGTACCTATGAACAATGAAAGGCTGCCTAAAAAAGGAGACCTGTGAGAAGCTGTGCAGGGAGAATTCAACTTAGTCCCTTGTATCCCAGGAAGCATCAGCACTGTCAGGCCGTGTGGCGAGTCTTGCACTCCTAGTCCCATATAGTGAACACCACTGTGAGGTTATTAGCTCCCCAGATCTATGACTGCATTTGGGACTTTGCTGCCCCCCTGCTTGGCCCACAGAGATTTGTGGAAGATGGCCAAAGACGGTGAAAAGACTGACGGAAGCCAGATCAAAAATCTGAAGTAGTACCTGTGATGGATCAGCTCAGATAAAGCTTGTGACAGCTTTTGGTGGTTTGATCACCATAATGATATTCACCTATATCAGTGAGGTACTAGTGAAAATCGTGACTGCACCTCGAGGGTCCCAATCCCAGCAAGATCACGGAGACCTTGGGTCGGCTTTCCATTTGTGGTGGTGGTGAGTTTAAGCTTTGGGACCGAGGAGGACGCAGCAATGGAGAACTACGTTTTGGCAATTAGCATGAACAAGTGGGGCTTCTGTCCGCCCTTTCCTAGGCTGCCTCTCCCCTCGTGGATCGAATGCACACACTTGCATACCATCTCACCGCCAGTAGACATTACAAGAGACTGCAGGGCTGAGGCTGAGTCAGGCGCTGCTGCCAATCAGTGAGTGCATGCTACGAGCACAAACCAACAAGTGCAGTCCCCAGCCAAGCCGACGATACTACACTAGAGATACCTGTGATACAGCATTACAAGTTCTGTACCTCTGAGGTTGTATGGACTGCAAACCTATTTAATAGACACCGGGACAATATACATCCAGCTAGTGACTTCCATACCTTACCATCCTTAGTATCATTGTATCTACCGGTGCAGAGGAAAACCAAAAGGAGATTGTACTGCATTAGCCCTTGGGGAAATCTATTACGTTTTCACACTGTTCTTAATGTGCTAGATGTAAGGACCCCAGACTAACTTCAGGTTTGTGTTCTTTCCCCAGGGATATCTGTATGCATCATCTTTGCCCTCTAGTTTTCATGTGTAGTATTTCCCTGTGTGCGAAAGCACTGGCTGGATTATGGTTTAACTGTTATTGGCTTGTTTGAGTTCGGAGTTTCTACCGAACACCACCGCCTTGAGTACAGTTGGACCACTGTCTAGCTACTCTGAGGATCAAGTGCTAAAGGGGTGTACTTTCTGATCATTTCTGGGTACAACAGTCAAGTAAACCCAAGAATCCAAAGGGAAAAGACTCCTGGTGTCGCACTTTGAGCTCAGTAGCCATTTGATTGCCTTGGGACTCCCAAATAAGTTGTGAAATCATCAAGCAGGAATGAGAGGAATAGGGGTACTGTAGGGTGCCTCGCCCCCAGACTTAGTAATTTTTAAGATGACGCTAACTGACGAGAAAGGTAAAGTATTTTATTAATATTTTCAACTAGTGACCAAACTGTCAATTGGGGTCACACGTCGCCTAAAAAAGAAAAAAAAAGGACTCAAACCGTCACCCACTGACCTTGGTGGCATGCTTCATCATCAGGCACGCTCCTCATTCAAACCCCATGCATGATGGTTTGAGTGGGCTTCTATTACTTGCAGAAGTGCTTTGGAGATCTTTTAGGGGGTTCATTGGGAATGTGAGCAAGAGTGTGTTCAGGTTGCCCTGTTTAGTCTAGTTTGGGGTTACCCATGACAAGATTTAACATTGGGAGGTGCATGTGGAAACTGTCAATGGTTCCCCATTCATCTGGTCTACATGCTTCATCCAGTCTTAACTAGCCTTGCACGTGGTTGCCGGTTTTCGTCAGGACCTATTTCTATTCCCTATCTTAACTAGTCCGCCCCTGATCTACATATATTGCGATTCAAACGCATTCATACAAAAGGTGCCCACTGGGCTTTCCTCATTCATCCCATGCATGCATCTTGTCATGCAGGGCTCAATTGGAAATTATCGCAGTTTGGGAGTGCGCATCGATATAGTGAATGCAATTAAAATACAATTGGAAATTTGTGTCTCGCAGCTACCTAGGAACATATTTGGACTTTTTTTTAAATGAATTGCCAAAAATTAGTAAACTGACATCAAACGTAAGAGTAGACCTACAGATAGATATAGGTTTGCATTTTTTATATTTATTTGTTACTTTTTTTTGTCTTGATTGGTCTTTTCTGTTGAACATTCTTTCGTTTGTTTGGGTAAAGCAATATTGATTTTGATCGAAAAATGTGAAATGTTTTTGCTGTCATTACAAGTACCCCTTCTGTACATCAGTGTTGCATACAGACTCTCTAAAAATGGTCTTATTTGCTTGAAATTAAATCTGCGTTGATTTGTAACTTTGCTGTGTGGTGTACTGCTTTACGATGAAATATTTTAAAAACCCTACAGGTTTACTAAAATTGTATGTTTTTTCGATGTGCATTTATAACTTAAAATACAGATTAATTCTGCAGTATGTTTGATGTCCAAACGCATGCTTTTTGCAGATGGTTTTAGAATCGTTGTGTTCCACTCATATGGATGCATTCAGATCCTCTCTCTGGCGTCCTCATTCTTTAAGGTTTTTACTACATGTGACAAGAACCTAGTACCCTTCTGTCAGTTCTAGTTCACAGCGATTGGGCATACAGAAGAAGTATTCATAGGGGGACAGCTTTCATTGTTGAGTAGTTCTCCGCTGTGTGAAGAATCTAATAATAAGTATGTCAGATCAGTTGAATTACAGTGTTGCTGAGAAAATGAAAGATGAGACTGGGGAATGGTTATAATTCTGTGCAAAGCTGGGATGTTTATTCTCTTTATGAAAACCTAACCACGGAAGAACAAAGGAACGCTGTCGTGTCTCAGTTTTACGTTTATCATTTTACTTCTGTTGGGTAAATATGAAAACTGGGTCGTTTCTATTGGAGTAATATTTTTATTTGTTAATTTTTCCTGTTTGACTGCCTTTTTAACGACACACAATAACTATCGCGACTTAAAATATGGTATTCCACCAAGCATTACCTTTTGCCTCTTTCCCTCCCCATAACATGGCATGTTCCTGAAAAATTAGTGGCTCCGAGCAGGTAGAATCTGAAAAACCATGTTTGTGGGACAGAAAGTGGTGGGGAATTGTGGGTTGTCATGGCCCCCGTTTTTTTGTTAATTTTGATTTACTGGAAAATAAATGCTTCTTTGATTTAAAAAAAAAAAAAAAAAAAAAAAAAATCCCCAATGGCCTAACGTTCGTAGCTTTTTGAGCTTGCCAATGGCCCAAGAATTGGGCAATTTGCGACCGGAAAAAACATTTTTATATGCACAAAACCATATTTTGTGCTTTAGTAACATATTACCAAATCACAAAATGGGTTTGTGATTCGGTATTAGGAAGGGGCGTATTTAGGGCATCCCTTTCAAATAGCGACTTGCAGTGGTATGTGTGAATGTTTTGCGACCGAAATGCGGTTGCAAAACATTTACATTTTACCACCTACTTCAAGTAGGTGGTAACCCATTTACAAATGGGAAGGGGTCCCCAAGGGACCACTTCCCCTTTGTGAATGGTTGTAAAAACGTTTTTCAAGAGCCGGCAGTGGTCTTACAAACCAATGGCTACTCTTAAAAAATGAAAAGAAAACTTAACATTTTTCTTTTTGAAACGCATCCCTATATTTATAAAAAAAAAAAATGCTTTATTTAAAAGCAATCGCAGACATAGTGGTCTGCTGACCCCAGTAGACCACCATCACTGTGATTTAGCGATTCCCAATGGGTCCCAAATTGCGACCTACCTCATGAATATTAATGAGTCAATTTGCGACCCACATGGTATCGCAAACTGGGAAAAACACACTTTAGTACATCACTATTTGCGATTACCTAATAGCGAACCGCAAATATTCACTAGTCGTAAACGCAAAGCTATGTACATCTGGCCCCTAGTCTTATGCCGCTATTGTTATGTTTTAGAAATGTATTGACTTCTAATCATCAATTATGAATACTGTCTACACAGAGAAACACTCTATCATTGAAAGCCCTTCCGGTATACGAGATCTGAGCTGTAGATATGTACAATCCGAGAAGTAAGTGGAGTGTGGTGCTTGCTCGAGTGGTGAATGGCAGGCTTGACGGTTGAATAACATTTAGGACCTGATTTGGAGTTCAACAGACTGGTTACCCCATCACAAATGTGACGGATATCCTATTCGCAGTACTACAAGTGTCATTTGATATAATTCATTTGTAATACTGCAGTATGTTGATTGCAGCCGCACACAAATAATGCACAGATCTACTTAAATGTATGTATTGATGAGGTGGCCTGTGCTGTTCCTGACCTTTGCGCCGTTAACTGGACAAATGGTTTGAACTCCAAATATTGGTCATGTCTTACCTGGCCAACAAGGGGAAGTAGGGATCCGCTTCTCCTTTCATCAGAGGCTCCATCCACCTTGAGATAGTCTTAGAAGAGCTTTTTCACTGCACTTTATGCGTGTCCAAATAGATAAATAAGTCACATTGAGCATTTGTAACAGCACCATCCAGCTGAGAGAGCTTGAGTAGAGCCAGTCCTACGAATCCTTTTTTCAAATAAGGGGCCCTTTGATAAACTTGACTCATCTTAGCACCATGGTCTGTCCCCAAACCTCTTAAAAGGACAAATAGTGTCTGAAAGTTACCTAAAACAGTGCTTCAAGGATGAATGCCAGTTCTTGATGCTGATCCGTTCTCGCGCCTTGCTCGCTGTTCTCCACTTGATTCCAAGTCACTAGCTCTCTACAATTCTCTGTAAATTTGACCGGGGAAGACTCAGTTGAGCTGTCGGGGAGTCTATGACAAACCCTAGGAAGTCTATCGTCTGAGGAGGACATAGGGCTGACTTGGGTTCGTTGATTACAAATCCCAAGTTCTGCTGCCGGGACATTGTCATCTGCAAGTGAAGGTTGGCTAGGGATTGTGTCTGAGCTATGATAAGTATATCGTCTAAGTACACTATCATGCGAATGCCCTGTTCTCGTAGATGGGCTATCACTGGCTTCATTACTTTGGTGAAACACCATGGAGCTGAGGAAAGCCCCCAAGGAAGGGCCAAATATTCCAACCACCGGTTCCTCCATTGAAACTGCAGGAAACACCGATGGGGAGGGAATATAGAATCGATAGATAAGCATCCTTTAGGTCCAGACGGACCATCCAATCTCCCTTTTTGAGTAGATCTGCTAGAAGATGTATACACTCCATCTTGAAGTGCTTGTAAATCATGAAGTGGTTAAATTCCCTCAGATTTAACACTAATCTGTGACCACCACCCTTCTTCTGCACCAAGAAGACGTTGCTGCAAAAACCACGAGTTTCGTTGTCGCAATAGGCAATCGCGTGTTTTTGCAGCAAGTCCTCTATCTCTGCGTCTATAAAAGCACATTCTTGTTGGGAAAAACTGAGTTGTCTCGGATATGATTCTTGGTGTGGAGTTTGGTAAAATTCTAGGTGAAAACCTTGAATGGTCTGTAAAATCTATGCGTCTTGTGACAACACTCCCCAATTGTGTAGAAAAAACGGAGTACGACCACCCAATGGTAACTGAGATATCTCGGTAACTCTCACCTGTGGAATTTTGGGCTTGAAATCCCGCTCTGTGTTCACCTCTATTGAATCTGCATTTGTTGAACCTTTGTCTTGTGGGATAAAAGTTGCACCTCTGGTGGAATCTGTCCCCTCTGCTGGGTCCGTAGTCTCCTCTGGGAGGACCTTGATTGCATTGGCGGCCTGGCGAGCGTTCCCTGCCTCGCCCGGCCCTATTAAAAAGGCCTGCCTGAAACACTCTTTATTCTCGACTGGGCCTTGTCTAAAGACGTAAACGTGCCTACGTACTTTGAGACATCCTTTACGAATCTCTCTCCAAAGAGATTACCTTCTGCTATGGGACCTGGTTCGGCTGAAGCCAGTTTCGTTAAGTTCGAGTCCATTCTCATAAGGAGTGACTTACGCCTCTCCGTAGAGATGGCGCAATTTGCGTTTCCTAGGAGGCATATTGCTCTCTGCGTCCCGCCCGCTAAAATGCCTGGATCCACGGGACTAGCTGATTCTTTCGCCACAAGGGCCATTTCCAGTATCTTAGCCAAGGGTCCTGCCACATCTAGTAGTTTGTCCTGGCATCCCCGCCAGGCGTGGTCAATACCCTTTTTGGGATCCTTTGCAAATTTTTTGAGAAAGGTCAAAAGACTGGCATCAATGTCAGGTGTCCCTGCCACTTTGTCTGGGATATCTGGTCTAGGGCACTCGGACCGCAACCTGTTTCGAACTTCCTTGTCAAAACCTTTTCTGAAGTTTTTAAGAAAGTATTCCGCTATCTCAGGGGCAGGAGCCCAGTCTGAGGAACGGGGATGAACAATATCTGCCGGATTGAAGGTGAAGGGGGTGGTGGGATTCTGGGGTGTCATATCGGGTACTAGGATGACTGCTTTCCTAGATTTCTTCTTGGGGGGACCCTCATTGTCCGATTTTGTAGAGTCCGTGTCAGTAGTGTCAGTGTCTATATATACTTTTTGCTTGCGCTTCCCCTTTCCACCTTCGTTGGTAGGTGGTGTGGAGTAACCGTGTTCGTCCGTGGTCGCCTGTGGCAAACTAGCTAAAGCGCCTGCATGGGGACATGGCCCTGACTTAGCTTTGCTTTTACCTGCGGAGGCGTCTTTTTGGGGTTCAAGGGGGTTCTGAAACCTGTGGCGCTTTGCGAAGCTTTCTAGTTGTTTGGTGATAGGTTTTAGCGCTGCTGCCAAGGCTTGTTGTACAGTGTTGGGTACAGTGCTCTCAATTGCACTGTTGACAGACTGCTGGACCGATGCATCCAGAGCGTCAACAATATTGTCTTCCAAAACAGTCTCCTGTTCTTCAAAGTAGGGTTCATCCTCCTCCTCCTCCTCCTCATATCTAACCCACTCTTCCATTTCAAAAACCATTATTTCACTTTTGGACAATATGTATATGAATATAAAGTCAAGTTGAGTATTGGAGGAGCCAGGAGGGAGCCAACCCACGTGCACTCAAAAAATCCAACAGTTTACTTAGCTCCTCAACAATGCTGTATTCAAATATTGTTGCAGCCCCAGTCTCAGGGCGTCAAGAGCCGAAAATCAGACTTTTCTGGAGTATGCACTCACTCCCAGGGCCGACTGTTGCAGCCGGTCAGGCGTTCGATATAGATGTTACTCGTAGGAAAAAAACGAGCTTTCTGAGCCTCGAAACTAGTAAGGGAAAACGCTTGACGTGCGTAGCCCAAATCCGCCCAAATGTAGCTCAATTGGGTTATGCACGTCAGCTAGATGTAAGGCTCTCTGTGCAAGGTCAGGGCCAGATAAGGGGAGGCTTCTGACTTGAAACGCGGGAGACCGCGATGCTAAACTCAGGCACAACACCGCTTACCTCGGTGTGCCAACACTACGCTCCCGAGCGGGAGCTCCGCAACCAAGCGCTGCCAAAAATACGCGATCCTGAACCCAGAACACTTGCGCTAGCAAGCGCATTCAAGGCAATAGCAAACCAAGCATAAATAACCTCGCTAAGAAGCGCATGCATCAAACACTGTCAAAACATGTTTTGCATCGTCGGCAGCTCGTTCCCTCAAGCGTGCACGCGAGTAGGAAACAGCTGACCGTAAAATTTGCAATTACACTTGAATAATGATATAATGGAAAAATAGCACTTGTCTCTGCCGTGAGCAGCAAAGAAAGAGGCTCATGAAAAGGAGATGGTGACTCACATAGGGTCTGATGGTACATGATTGGTTGCAAGAGCATCATTGGAAATGTAGTTTAATTTTATGTTGAACCATTTTCATTGGCTGCTGTGAATTTAACAGTAAAGAAGGAGAAGCAATAATCTGAGCCTCCGGTCCTGTAATAGAATCGGTCTTGGATCTTTTCAACGTAGAAAACTCTCTTCGTCCAATGGAATGTGTGGTCCAAGCAAGAAGTCATGTGGGCCTGGTTTGTTCACTTTTTTTCCCCACAGAACGTGGACACGAGTATTGTCGACATGTATCTGACATTTCAACTAACACTGCACCAGGTTTGGGGCCATAGTGTGCAAATAGGTCAAAAGGCAGACAAGATAAGGATGAGGCTTCTATTGTATTTATGATGTCAGATGCCATCTTAACCCCTTCCATGCTCATGACGAGCTGGACTCGTCATGGCACACAGTGCTCGTGTGCTCATGACGAGTCCAGCTCGTCATGGAACCCAGCACAGGAAATCCCTCTGGTGCGGGCACCAGAGGGATTCCCTTAATCCCTAAAGCCTCGGGAGCTGGGGAAGAGCTTCCCCAGCTCCCGAGGCCACACGGCTGGTTTCCCTGAAATGACGATCGGCGCGCACGTCGCGCTGATGTCATTTCAGTGAAACTGAAATGAGCCAAGAGGCTCATTTCAGTTTCAGTTTCTACGTGCTCAGGGGCTATCTCAGCCCCCTGAGCACGTAGAAACTAAGGAGAGGTATCGTTGGAAAGGGGAGAATCTCCTTTCCAATGGTACCCTCCTAGTGGATCCCTGCTTGGGGATCGCCCCAGGAGGGCGATCCCCAAGCAGGGATCCACCCACTAGGCACCAGGGAGGGGGAGCGGCCCCTTGGGCAAGGGCCTTTGCTCCCCCATAAAATATTTGCCATGATTAGTCTTTCTGCCAACCCTGGGGGGTAGATGGGGGCAGTAGCCCCCAATCTGCCCCCCCGGGGGGGCAGAAAGCCCACTAGATACCAGGGATTTTTTTTAAAATTATAGTTAGGGGTGGGGGCTGCCCAATATGGGCATGCCAATGCCCCCACCCCACCCGCCGCAAAGGTACAGTCTTTCTGCCCCTCCTGGGGGGCAGATGGGGGCAGTAGCCCCCAATCTGCCCCCGAGGGCAGAAAGCCCACTAGATACCAGGGATTTTTTTAAATTATAGTTAGGGGTGGGGGCTGCCCAATATGGGCATGCCAATGCCCCCACCCCACCCCGCCGCAAAGGTACAGTCTTTCTGCCCCTCCTGGGGGCAGATGGGGGCAGTAGCCCCCAATCTGCCCCCCCGGGGGGGCAGAAAGCCCACTAGATACCAGGGATTTTTTTTAAATTATAATTTGGGGTGGGGGCTGCCCATTATGGGCATGCCAATGCCCCCACCCCACCCCGCCTCAAAGGTACAGTCTTTCTGCCCCTCCTGGGGGCAGATGGGGGCAGTAGCCCCCAATCTGCCCCCCCGGGGGGCAGAAAGCCCACTAGACACCAGGGTTTTTTTCCCCTCGATACATTTAGGGGTGGGGGTTGCCCAAGATGGGCATGCCAATGCCCCCACCCCTCCCCCACGAAATTCCAGTCTTTGGATCAGACTCTTCTCTGTTGGATCCGCTCCTGGTTTTGCAGCTCACCTTTCCGCCAGCTTGTCAGCTTGTCAAGCAGTTTACCGCGACTACCACCGCCGCCACCGCCGCTGCCGCATGGAGTAAGCGGTAGCATTAGGAGGCGAGGGCTTACGAGGAGACCACATGAGGTAACCGCCACGCCACTGGGTCGAGAGCAGCGGCAAGAGGCAGTAGCAGCGGGAGGCTGAAGTGCTTACTACGGCTCTTGCACGATCCTCACGGCTTCTTCTGCGGTTTCTTGTTGGTTTTCAGGCGGCGGGTGGGGATGGTGCAGTGCAGTGTGGCTTGCTCCTCAAATCCACTGTGATATTAATCCTGCTCCAATCCCTCGTTCCTCCCTCGCATACTGAAAAAACCACAGTCACCGCAACAGCTTCAGCCTCAGCGTCAGCTGTTATTTCCGCTGGCTTCAGATTTCCAGACTGCAAGGTGCAGGAAAGCAGAGGTGAGCAGAGCTACTCTCTGCTAACAGTGAACGGAGCAGCCTAGCAGTCCTGCAGTCCAGCAGTCCTGCCTGTCCAGCCGAGGGGAGGTTGGCAAGCAGGTTTGAGTGAGTACAGTTTCCACCGGAAAAGACAGTTGCGGGCCACCAGTGGGCTGTCTGGTTTTGCTTCGTGCACGCATATGGACTCCCCCGACTCTAATTTTTCAGCTGCTTATGGTCTCTCCACGAACAAGCTGCAGACAAGTAAGCAAGTCAAATAAGCTACTGGGAGTTTGGATAATAGCTCCAGTAGGTATCATATCGTCAAAGGTCTCTCACTAACGTAGAGTGTGAAAGGTCAAAAAGAAAGACAGACAACAGTGCGATAAAATCACGGCTATCTTGAACGAGGAGGAGACCCGTGATTGGGGCTAGTGTTGGAAGTGCAGAGGGGTTGAGGGGTTGAGTAGGGTTGAGCCGCGCAGGCCAGCGCAGCGGCGGTAACCCTTCTCGTTCCCCGGCTCCCCACGCTCGCTTATTGAAATAGAGCGGAGTTTGGCTGCCGCTTACTGGGGCCTAACACCCGCAATAAATAAGTGTAAAGGCGTGATTCTTCGTCCCATAAGGAAGCCAGAGTATCAAAGAAAGGGGGAGCAGCCACTCCAAGTTACAGTTACATTATAATGCGGTCCGGAAGGCTTAGGAAAGAAACAGCAAAAACCCGCAAGAAGTTGAATAAAGAATATATAAAATCACTTGAGGAACTAGAGACGGTGCAACTCCACCCTTCGATGTCATCACCCCCTCACCTGCAGTACTCTGAACAGGGATCTGGCCCTTCAGGCTGTACCACTAAGAAGGAAACAACAACACCTCTAGCGCCATCAATCCAACAGCATAACATGCAAGAGGAAATGATCAATGATGTAAAAAAGAGGACTCTCAGAGATTTTTTAAGAAACCTGGAACCAAAGCTCAAGTTTTAACCAACCCCAACGAAACATCGTTTCCATCAGTTCAGCCCTCTCAATCATTTCTTAAAACAGACCCAGTCCAGATTAAAGTGCAGGCCCTGATCCACGAACAGCTTGATAACCAGGTCACAATTATATCCCCAGATGGCCACTTTCCAAGGGATGATCTCTCTACTCCTGGAAAAAATAGGACAAGCTCAGTCACTCGGTCCGGAGACACGCTTCTTCTCTTACAACAAGTTCATCAATTAAACAAGGAACAAAGCTCACCGCCAATATCTATTTCAAGTGATGACTCTCCCCTCAATCATAGATCACCTTTACAGCAGGAAACCAACCTTCACATAAATAACATAGGCTCTCCTGGAAACAAAATAAATATCACCCCTCATGCAGCACAGTGGACCAGGATTTCCCCAGGTAACATCAAACCGCTAACGCCAACGACGCCTCCTGTCTTGGCCCATTACGAATCCCCTGAAACAAAGTTGGGAGAGCCCAATGATCACTCTCTCCTGGACTTATCCTTCTTCAAGACAGAATTTAATAAAACAAAAGATGCGACTGAAGGTCATGACCTAACAGTGTTTGAATTCACTACTGCTTGGCCCCAGCTTTTACAAACCCTACAATCTACAGTGTCTGCATTAAATTATCATTCAGATAAACTTGATTTACAAGTCGATCTTCTAAATACACTAGCAGTATATACGGCAGGGATCGACAATAAATTGGAAGGCTTGAACGCCTTAATCACAAAAGCACAATCCAAAGTCAACATGACCCAAGCGATATGTTGCTGCTCGCCAATAATCGATAGCCTGTCTACGCTTCCCCAGTTCCTTGCCCTGGTCCTGACAGAAATAAGGAAATTACCATCATGGCAGCAAGACCAACCGTATCCCCCATGCTCACATTCAATCAATGTAACCACCCAGAAAGTTAAAGATCAAAATACAAATCGTAACAAAACTAGTAAAGGACATAAGGTTTCACCAGTAAAAATCGATATTCGACCGATTGACGTCTCGGCTGCAGCTCCGTCTCCAGACAATCAAGTGGCACCCAAGGAGTACGGTATTTTTCAAACCACTAATAAAAATAAAATTACGTCAAAAACAGAAACCTTGTTTACGTCCGAAACAATGCAAAGTGCCGAAATCAGAGACGTCGGCTCAGGGTCGGGAATAATGAATAAATCCCCTCAAAATCAACATCTGAGCAAAAGGAAAAGAAAGAGACTTCGAAAAAAACGTAATAAACGCAGCACAGTGATACAAAACATGACTAGTGACCCCCCCCCATATTGAAAAGGGCAACACACGACTTGGCTCAATCAGTTCTGTAAGTTTTGATAGTAATTTCTCATCATCACAAAAATCACCTTTACAGTTAACTACAGAGTCAATTAGTAGGGTGCCATCAGCATCCATCCACTGTAAAGACCACAAGGATCCACTCGGGGCTAGGGGAGAGGTTTCAGCAAAGTCTCCACAGCCCTTGATTTTAGATGAGTTGGAAAAGGTCACTAAGTCAGAAACATTACATAATACTGCCAAAACTGGACTAGAAGATCCGACAATTCCAACAAATATGGTAAATACACCAAAGGAAAACCAAAACAGGGAAGTCATAAAACCGTATGAGGATGAATATGGGTCAGGAGGAAATGAGAATTTTAAGATAACACTGCTTAAGAATCCGGATATAATACAAATGGGCAAACATCTCTCCAATATAGTGGACCACCAATCTCAAGGCGGACAAGCGGGACACAAGCAACATCCATTATATATTCAAAGGAGAATTGACCCATTCGGGACAATGAATAAAAATAATCACATGATCCCTGGCCAGGATCCCATCACAACAAACATAAAAGCTAAATTGCTATTTATTCCTGAATACATCACTCAAGGACCACACGATATTTTGAATTGAGGGAATATTCTGAAACTTTTAAATCTACCTCTGAACTGCGTCATATTGAATCCAATGATATAATTTCAATCGAATTTAAACCAATCAGAAGTAATCAACTTACCGAACCAACATTGATCACCTTTTCAAGTGTAGCAATTAAGGAGCAGGTATTATCAAGGTCTGACCTATTTAACAAATGGGGTATTAAAATAGCTCCCCAAATTGAACCACGGTACCCATCGGTTCTTGCAAAATCTCCTATCATATTAGATAAACCAGGACCACCATCTTCTTCAATACTAAGATCAGCTAAAGGCCGATCCCCCGGAAGGGCTATTCACCCTGAAATAGAGGAGCCCAAAATCATGGCGACTGACTGGGCATGGCTGCCAGCGGCCCTGGACGGGGGAAATTACAATTGAACTGGTATTCAACCCGGTCTCTCAGTATGTTCGTGGAATATCAACGGTCTTACCCCAAAACTTCAATCTCCAGAAGTGATAAAGTTTTTAAAACAACACAAGGTTATATTATTGCAGGAAACATGGTCCTTGGTTAGTCTTCCAATAGAAGGATACTTGGAATATAGAATTCCCGCTCAGAAGCTGCACAAGTCTGGTCGACCCAGCGGTGGTCTTTCAATTTACATTTCAGCCAAGTTAAAAGCTAATATAGTTCAATTGTCATTCGAGGAAGACTGGATTTTTGGCATAAGGATTGATACTCCCAAACAGACTGAACAACTGATTTTGATCAATGTCTATATTTCACCAAGCATCAGGGAGAAAAAATCCAAGTTCAACTACCTAATCCAGATCTTGTGTAAATTACAAAGTAATCTCAGAAGAACAGCCTGCTTAGTATCTGGTGACTATAACACAAATCTCTTTCAAGAACTACCTGAAGAGTACGATGCACCGTGGCCAGACATTCTGGAACAAACAAAACCCACCGGTAACAAATACAGCAAACTCAGTGAATACATGGTGCTACAACTCAGTGTTTTGGGCTATACAATTTTGAATGGTCGCTTCCCTAAGGATAATCCACCAAATTGGACAAGATCGAATGGTCGCATTTACTCCTTTTTAGACTACACCATCTGCAATAAGGAAATTCTCCCTTTGATCGAGAATTACACCATAGCCGCACGAGGAGACAGTGATCATCGTCCCCAAGTGACTACTATGTCATTTCATATAGCACGTCATGCCGCGACAAGCCTGACTTCAGGAGGAAATCACACTGAAAACCTTAAAAGGTTGAAATGGTCAGATCCAATTATACCAGCAATAATGACCAAATGTAGAGCCCTGCAAGATTTAAGGAGCATCGATGTATTCCCGCTTACTACAGCATGGGAACTCTTCTCCCGGGAACTGCTTAAAAACTTTCCACGTACTACACGAAAAACCAAAAAAGGCAATTCAATAATAGCCGAAATTAAGAAATTAAAATCAATACGCAATAGTGCTCTAATACAAGTACGTAGGCACCTTGGGGAAGACTACAGATTCAATATATATAAGCAAGCTCAAAAATCACTCCGACAAGCAATATTTCTTGAGAAAAACAAGCGTTCCGAGCAGTTCTGGTTAAAATTGATACACGCAAGCAAAAGTCACAACTCAAAATCGTTCTGGTCACTTGTTAATTCCAAAACATACAAACAAGGAGGACAAAGTAGCGCTAACATCTCTGAAGCCGAATGGGCATTTTATCTAACAACCCATTTTAAAGAACCAGAAAAGGAAGATGGTCTATTGGCCAAACTCCCAGCTATGGCCCTACAACCCAATTTATGCCACCTGCTAGGTACAAACTATGTTGGGATACCCGAGAAACCTTCTGAATTAAACATAAGGATTCCATCTGTAATTGATACCAAATCACCACTCCAGCATGAAGAATCGACTCAATGGGCATCCACAACATTAGGAATTCTTACGGAAAGAACAGCACGAATAATAACTGAGGGTCGCTCAGATGGAGCTCCTGGGCCAAATGGTCTACCTCAGTCTCTGGCCCAAAATTCTGTGTCCTGTTTATACAATCAACTGGCACCCCTTTTTTCTTATTGCTGGACTAACCAGGTACTACCGGAATCTTGGCATGGTGCTATTATACATCCAATTTATAAAGGTGGTAAGAGATCAGATCCGAAAAACTACAGGATGATTACTCTATTGGATGTGGAATCGAAACACTATGCCAAGCTGCTCCTTCAAGATCTGGCGTCTTGGGTTACAAAAGGCCATCTTATACCCTTTAACCAGACAGGATTTGTGCAAAAATCAGGCACCATAACAAACCTGCTTGCAATATCTGTCCTGTTGGATAAAGTGGTAGCATCAGGAATGTTAATGCATGGTTGTTTTGTCGACTTCAAGGCCGCTTTTGATCGCGTACCCCGAAGCCGATTATGGCTCAAACTGCGGAAATGGGGGATTCCACCAGTGCTTCTACAAGCCATAATTGCGCTGCACACTAATACATGGATCCGCATAAAACTTGGGGATGGATCGTATATCTCAAGGAAAATACAAACATCTCGCGGAGTGAAACAAGGTTGTGTGCTGGCGCCCCTCCTTTTTAATCTCTTCATCTCCGATCTGTCGGAGTCACTCGATGAAGTCCACTCTCATCACCCAAAAATCGCCGGGGTAAGAGTTAGTAATTTACTGTACGCGGATGACCTCATCCTGCTCAGCCACACCAGGGTCGGCCTGCAGAGACTACTTAATCGGTTGTCTCTCTACACCACTGAAAATGAACTGGAATTGAATTTAACAAAGACAAGGGCAATTACCTTCGGGCTAAGGAAATATCAAGGCGGTGGTTGGCAATACAATGGTAAAAGCGTTGATAGAGCTGTTTCATATAAGTATCTGGGGGTCCACATGGATAGAAGGGGCTCATTCGCCAAACATAGAGATGAGGTAGAAGCCAAAGCTTTGACGATCCAAGTGGCATTTAAGACCCTCGCAAGGCAACTGTCCGGTCCAAGCTTGACCCCACTTATAAGTGTCATGAAGGCAAAAATCATTAACTTCCTCACCTATAGCCAGGAGATTATGCAAGGGAAAGACAAGAGCCATGTGAATAAAATAATAACAAGAATTTTCAAACAAGTGCTGAGCCTTCCAAAAAGTTCATCCCCTGCTCAAATACGTCTTGAATTTGGTCTCCAAGATCACCAAGCGGTAGGGGCTGGAGCATTTATTAGGCTTTGTAATAAGTTGCGTACCTCCAGAGAAGGATGCCTGGAAGGCCTTTTGTGGCAGGAAATCTCAGCCGGCCAGCTTGGTGGATCATTCCGGTGTTATTTACAAGACTCTTTAAAACTCTTGGATGCAGAAGAAATCTGGAGCTCTAATCCATCACAGCAGGCACTTAAAATCCACATTAAAAGAAAAGTTTGCCTCTGGTCTTTCCACTCGGACAGAGCCCAACTGGCACAACGTAAGCATGCCTGGACAATCGTATCAGGGTTTAAGCCAGGGACCGTGTCAACTTATTTGTCATGCACCTATTCAGTACTGTGGAAAAAAAGATTTTTGGCCCTTAGAATGGGAGAATGGCCATTCTTGTATTACTTGCCAAGTTGGCGCCGCACAAATACCAACATAATGTGCAGGGGTGTGGGAGCAGCAAGGAAACAATCGAGCATGTGGTATGTCTTTGTCCTGCACTCCTTGGCGACCGAAAGATCTTGCTGAAGAGTGAATGGAACAAACTTGGCACGCGTACGTGTAGACAAGCTATCCTTGCATCAATGAATCCGGATAACCCATTGCTTAATATCCGGTTCACCAAGTTCGTCACAAGAACAGTAAAAAGATTTATAAATAGTGAGAGCCAGCAAGTCAACAGCTGTTATTCACAAAAGGGAGGATTAAGTCCAATGATGTTATGCTGATTTACTCACTCCTCCGTACTATTCTACAGCAGTTGATTGCGGCCTTTTGCACATGGACTATGTTGCTTTCTTGTGTATTCTTGGATTTTAAATTACTGTATGTAGGGATTCTTATTTTATAAACGGAATTGCACTATTAGTGGTATTTGTCATCAACTCCTCATGAATTAATGTCTTGTCCTGTGGCCTTAGTAGACGCCAAACTAGAACGGACAATTATGGTTCTTGACTGTTTCTTACTCGTATCTTAAAAAGTCTTATTGTTTAGATGAAGTTAATATTTTACTAATATGAATAAATATAGACTTCCAGTTTTTTTTTGTTTTTTTTGTTATTTATTGTGGATTTTAAAATACTAAGAGGAAATAATGTAAGCAAAACCCAGGACTAAGATAACACTTGTCTTTTGTTCTATGTGTAAATATTTTAGCAAATATTTGATATACGTTTTTGTTTTCTTATTTTATATTGCATGTCCATCATTGTAATGATTTTTATTAATCAAACAATAAAGTATTCTTCTTCTCCTCTTCTGCCCCCCCGGGGGGGCAGATGGTGGCAGTGGCCACCAATCTGCCCCCACCCGGGGGTTCAGAAATACCCTAGATGCCAGGGATTATTTTTTTTTATAGGTCCGGGGTGGGGGCTGCCCAGAATGGGCATGCAAATGCCCCCACCCTACCCCCAAAGAAAAAAAAAAACGTTCTGCCCCCAGGAGGCAGATGGGGGCAATAGCCCTGATCTGCCCCCCGGGGAGGGGGCAGAAAGCCCACTAAGCGCCAGGGATTTTTTTATATAGGTAGGGGTGGGGGCTGCCCAGAATGGGCATGTCAATGCCCCCACCCCAAAAAAAATGCTACAGTCTTTCTGCCCCCCCTGGGAGGCAGATGGGGCAATAGCACCTTATCTGCCCCCCCCCGGGATGGGGGGTGATCCAGATCCTGGATGTGGTAGCCACCAGGGATTTTTTTTACAAAGTTCGGGGTGGGGGCTGCCAAGAATGGACATGCCAATGCCCCCACCCACCCCAAAAAAGATGTCACTGTCTTTCTGCCCCTCCCAGGAGGCAGATGGGGGCAGTAGCCCCTGATCTGCCCCCCGGGGGGGCAGAAAGCCCACTATGTGCCAGCGATTATGCTGGCTTTTTTATACGGAGGGGTGGGGGCTGACCAGAATAGGCATCCGAATGCCCCCGACCCCCAAAAGAATAGCCACAGTCTTTCTGCCCCCTCGGGGGCATATCGGGGCAATAGCCCCTGATTTCCCCCTCCCCAGGGCGGCAGAAAGCCCACTAGGCACTGACTTTTTTCGAATGTGCCTACCTGTTGAATTTGGTTCCTAGCTCTGCCGGCACCCAGGAAACCTAGCAAACCTATACATTTTTAAAACTAGACACCCAGGGGAATCCAGGATGGGCTGACTTGACTGGCTCTCACCAGGTTCTGTTACCCAGAATCCCTTGCAAACCTAAAAATTTGTCCCAAAAAAACACATTTTCCTCACATTTCTGTGGTGGAAAGTTCTGGAATCTGCGTGGATCCACAAAATTCCACCCACCCCGCGTTCCCCAAAGTCTTTCGAGAAAAATGGTACCTCACTTGTGTGGGTAGGACTAGTGGCCGCGACAGGAAACGGCCCAAAACGCAACATGGACACACCACATTTTCACAGTGAAAATTGACCCTTTTTTTGCAAAGTGCCTAGCTGTAGATTTTGAACCCTAACACTGCCAGCACCTAGGGAAACCTAGCAAACCTATACATTTTTTAAAACTAGACACCCAGGGGAATCCAGGATGGGGTGACTTGACTGGCTCTCACCAGGATCTGTTACCCAGAATCCCTTGCAAACCTACAAATATGTCCAAAAAACACATTTTCCTCACATTTCTGTGGTGGAAAGTTCTGGAATCTGCGTGGATGTACAAAATTCCACCCACCCCGCGTCCCCCAAAGTCTTCTGTGAAAAATGGTACCTCACTTGTGTGGATGGGTCAAGTACCCGCGACAGGCAAGGGCCCAAAACCTATTGAGGCGACATCAAAATTACCTATCACAAACCAACCTGGTTTTGCAGGGGGGTCCCATGAGTTTTGGCCCCGGGCTCAACGGCCATCTAGGGAAACCTACCCAACCCACACATTTCTGAAAACTAGACACCCGGAGGAGTCCAGCGAGGTATGGCTTGCGTAGGTCCTCCAAAGATTTCTTACCCAGAATACCCTGCAAACCTCAAATTTAGCTGAAAAAATCAAGTTTTTCTCCAATTTCTGTGTGGGAAAGTTCTGGAATCTACGTGGATCCACAAATTTCCTACCACCCAGCTTTCCCCCAGGTCTCCCGATAAAAATGATACCTCACTCGCGTGGGTGGGTCAAGTACCCGCGACAGGCAAGGGCCCAGAACGTATTGAGGAGACATCAAAATTACCTATCACAAAACAACCTGGTTTTGCAAGGGGGTCACCTGGGTTTTGGCCCCGGCCTCAGCGGCCATCTTGGGAACCTACCAAACCCACACATTTCTGAAAACTAGACACCTGGGGAGTCCAGCGAGGTATGGCTTGCATGGGTCCCCAAACGTTTTCCTACCCAGAATGCCCTGCAAACCTCAAATTTTGCAGAAAAAAATCACTTTTACTCAAATTTCTGTGTGGGAAAGTTCTGGAATCTGCGTGGATCCACAAATTTCCTACCACCCTGCGTTCCCCCAGGGCTCCCGATAAAAATGGTACCTCACTTGTGAGGGTAGGCATAGTGTCTGAAACAGGAAATGGCCCAAATCGTATTGTGGAGACTTCAAAACTACCTATAACAAAACTACCTGGTTTTGGGGGGGGGGCACCTGGTTTTTTGGCCCCGGGCTCGCCGCCATCTAGGGAAACCTACTAATCTCACACGTTTCTGAAAACTAGACACCCTGGGGAGTCCAATGAGGTATGGCTTGCGTGGATCCCCCAACGTTTCCCTACCCAGAATCCCCTGCAACCCTCAAATTTAGCTGAAAAAACAATATTTTCCACATATTTTTGCGTGGAATCACTGTGCTGGCACAAATATCCTACCACCCAGCGTTGCCCTTGTTCCCCCGAGTAAAATGATACCTCACTTGTGTGGGTGTCCAAAGCAGAACTGGCTAAAAACGTATTTTTAAAAAAATATAGCGCTTAGAATTCTCGGTGCTATACCCTAAATCCCTATGTTTTGGGCTCTTCCCAGTCACAGGCCTTTGGCCCACCCACACAAGTGAGGTATCATTTTACTCGGGAGAACAAGGGGAACGCTGGGTGGTAGGACATTTGTGCCGGCACGGTGATCCCACGCACAAATGTATGGAAAAAGTGATTTTTTCAGCTCAATTTGAGGTTTGCAGGGATTCTGGGTAGAAACGTTGTGGGACCCACGCAAGCCATACCTCGCTGGACTCCCGGGTGTCTAGCTTTCAGAAATGTTTGGGTTTGGTAGTTTCCCAAGATGGCCGCCGAGCCCAGGGCCAAAACTCCTGGGACCCCCTTGCAAAACCAGGTTGTTTTGTGATAAGTAATTTTGATGTCGCCTCAATAGGTTTTGGGCCCTTTCTGTCGCGGGTACTTGACCCACCCACGCAAGTGAGGTATCATTTTATGAGGAGACCTGGGGGAACGCTGGGTGGGAGGAAATTTGTGGATCCACGTAGATTCCAGAACTTTCCCACATAGAAATTTGAGAAAAAAGTGATTTTTTCAGCTAAATTTGAGGTTTGCAGGGGATTCTGGGTAGAGAAAAGTTGGGGGACCCACGCAAGCCATACCTTGCTGGACTCCCCAGGTGTCTAGTTTTCAGAAATGTGTGGGTTTGGTAGGTTTCCCTAGATGGCCACCGAGCCCAGGGCCAAAAACTCATGGGACCCCTCTTGCAAAACCAGGTTGTTTTGTGATAGGTAATTTTGATGTTGCCTCAATAGGTTTTGGGCCCTTTCCTGTCGTGGGTACTTGACCCACCCATGCGAGTGAGGTATCATTTTTATCGGGAGACATGGGGAACACTGTGTGGTAGGAAATTTGTGGATCCACGTAGATTCCAAAACTTTCCCACACAGAAATTGGAGAAAAAAGTGATTTTTTTCAGCTAAATTTGAGGTTTGCAGGGCATTCTGGGTAGGGAAACGTTGGGGGATCCACGCAAGCCATACCTCACTGGACTCCCGGGTGTCTAGTTTTCAGAAATGTGTGGGTTTGGTAGGTTTCCCAAGATGGCCGCCGAGCCCGGGGCCAAAAACCCAGGTGACTCCCTTGCAAAACCAGCTCGTTTTGTGATAGATCATTTTGATGTCTCCTCAATACGTTTTGGGCCCTAGCCTGTTGCGGGTACTTGAACCACCCACACCAGTGAGGTTTTGGCCCTGGGCTCGGCGGCCATCTTAGGAAACCTACCAAACCCACACATTTCTGAAAACTAGACACTCTGGGGAGTCCAGCGAGGTATGGCTTGCATGGGTCCCCCAAAGTTTTCCTACCCAGAATCCCCTGCAAACCTGAAATTTTGCTGAAAAAATTCACTTTTTTCGCACATTTTTGTGTGGTAAAGTTGTGGAATCATGGGATTGACACAAATTTCCTACCACCCAGCGTTCCCCCAGGTCTCCCGATAAAAATGGTGCCTCACTCGGGTGGGAGGCCCAAGTACCCGCAACAGGCAAGGGCCCACAACGTATAGAGCGACCTCAAAATGGCCTATCACAAAACTACCTGGTTTTGCAAGGGGGTCCCATGACGTTTTGGCCCGGGGCTCGGCGGCCACCTAGGGAAACCTACCAAACCTACACATTTCTGAAAAGTAGACACCCGGGGGATTCCAGGGAGGTATGGCTTGCGTGGATCCACCAACGTTTTCTTACCCAGAATCCCCTGCAAACCTGATATTTTGCTAAAAAATCACTTTTTCGCACATTTTTGTGTGGTAAAGTTGTGGAATCATGGGGCTGACACAAATTTCCTACCACCCAGCGTTCCCCCAGGTCTCCCGATAAAAATGGTGCCTCACTCGGGTGGGAGGCCCAAGTACCCGCGACAGGCAAGGGCCCACAACGTATAGAGGCGACCTCAAAATGGCCTATCACAAAACTACCTGGTTTTGCAAGGGGGTCCCATGACGTTTTGGCCCGGGGCTCGGCGGCCACCTAGGGAAACCTACCAAACCTACACATTTCTGAAAAGTAGACACCCGGGGGATTCCAGGGAGGTATGGCTTGCGTGGATCCACCAACGTTTTCTTGCCAGAATCCCCTGCAAACCTGATATTTTGCTAAAAAATCACTTTTTTCGCACATTTTTGTGTGGTAAAGTTGTGGAATCATGGGGCTGACACAAATTTCCTACCACCCAGCGTTCCCCCAGGTCTCCCGATAAAAATGGTGCCTCACTCGGGTGGGAGGCCCAAGTACCCGCGACAGGCAAGGGCCCACAACGTATTGAGGCGACCTCAAAATGGCCTATCACAAAACGACCTGGTTTTGCAAGGGGGTCCCATGACGTTTTGGCCCGGGGCTCAGCGGCCACCTAGGAAACCTACCAAACCCACACATTTCTGAAAAGTAGACACCCGGGGGATTCCAGGGAGGTATGGCTTGCGTGGATCCCCCAACGTTTTCTTACCCAGAATCCCCTGCAAACCTGAAATTTGGCTGAAAAAATCACTTTTTCACACATTTTTGTGTGGTAAAGTTGTGACATCACGGGGCTGACACAAATTCCCTACCACCCAGCGTTCCCCCAGGTCTCCCGATAAAAATGGTGCCTCACTCGGGTGGGAGGCCCAAGTACCAGCGACAGGCAAGGGCCCAAAACATTTTGTGATAGGCAATTTTGATGTCGCCTCAATACGTTGTGGGCCCTTGCCTGTCGCGGGTACTTGGGCCTCCCACCCGAGTGAGGCACCATTTTTATCGGGAGACCTGGGGAACGCTGGGTGGTAGGAAATTTGTGTCAGCCCCGTGATGCCACAACTTTACCACACAAAAATGTGTGAAAAAGGGATTTTTTCAGCAAAATGTCAGGTTTGCAGGGATTCTGGGTAAGAAAACGTTGGGGGATCCACGCAAGCCATACCTCCCTGGAATCCCCGAGTGTCTACTTTTCAGAAATGTGTGGGTTTGGTAGGTTTCCTAGGTGGCCGCTGAGCCCGGGCCAAAACGTCATGGGACCCCTTGCAAACCAGGTCGTTTTGTGATAGGCCATTTGAGGTCGCCTCAATACGTTGTGGGCCCTTGCCTGTCGCGGTACTTGGGCCTCCCACCCGAGTGAGGCACCATTTTTTCGGAAGACCTTGGGGACGCGGGGTGGGTGGAATTTTGTGGATCCACGCAGATTCCAGAACTTTCCACCACAGAAAAGTGAGGAAAATGTGGTTTTTGCCAATTTTTAGGTTTGCAAGGGATTCTGGGTAACAGAACCTGGTGAGAGCCAGTCAAGTCACCCCATCCTGGATTCCCCTGGGTGTCTACATTTCAAAAATGTATAGGTTTGCTAGGTTTCCCTAAGTGCCGGCAGAGCTAGGGTTCAAAAACTACAGCTAGGCACTTTGCAAAAAAGGGTCATTTTTCACTGTGAAAATGTGGTGCGTCCACGTTGCGTTTAGTGCTGCTTCCTGTCGCGGGCACTAGGGCTACCCACACAAGTGAGGTACCATTTTTTTCGGAAGACCTTGGGGAATGCGGGGTGGGTGGAATTTTGTGGATCCACGCAGATTCCTGAACTTTCCACCGTAGAAAAGTGAGGAAAATGTGTTTTTTTTGGCCAATTTTTTAGGTTTGCAAGGGATTCTGGGTAACAGAACCTGGTGAGAGCCAGTCAAGTCACCCCATCCTGGATTCCCCTGGGTGTCTACTTTTCAAAAATGTATAGGTTTGCTAGGTTTCCCTCAGTGCCGGCAGAGCTAGGGTTAAAAAACTACAGCTAGGCCCTTTGCAAAAAAAGGGTCCTTTTTCACTGTGAAAATGTGGTACGTCCACGTTGCGCTTTGCGCTGCTTCCTGTCGCGGGCTCTAGGGCTACCCACACAAGTGAGGTACCATTTTTTTCGGAAGACGTTGGGGAACGTGGGGTGGGTGGAATTTTGTGGATCCACGCAGATTCCAGAACTTTCCACCACAGAAAAGTGAGGAAAATGTGGTTTTGCCAATTTTTAGGTTTGCAAGGGATTCTGGGTAACAGAACCTGGTGAGAGCCAGTCAAGTCACCCCATCCTGGATTCCCTGGGTGTCTACTTTTCAAAAATGTATAGGTTTGCTAGGTTTCCCTCAGTGCCGGCAGAGCTAGGGTTCAAAAACTACAGCTAGGCCCTTTGCAAAAAAGGGTCATTTTTCACTGTGAAAATGTGGTGCGTCCACGTTGCGCTTTGCGCTGCTTCCTGTCGCGGGCACTAGGCCGACCCACACAAGTGAGGTACCATTTTTTCGGAAGACCTTGGGGAACGTGGGGTGGGTGGAATTTTGTGGATCCATGCAGATTCCAGAACTTTCCACCACAGAAAAGTGAGGAAAATGTGTTTTTTTTTTTGCCAATTTTTTAAGTTTGCAAGGGATTCTGGGTAACAAAACCTGGTGGGAGCCAGTCAAGTCACCCCATCCTGAATTCCCCTGGGTGTCTAGTTTTCAAAAATGTATAGGTTTGCTAGGTTTCCCTAAGTGCCCGCAGAGCTAGGGTTCAAAACTACAGCTAGGCACTTTGCAAAAAAAGGGTAATTTTTCATTGTGAAAATGTGGTACGTCCACGTTGCATTTTGAGCCATTTCCTGTTGTGGGCACAAGGCCTACCCACACAAGTGAGGTACCATTTTTATCGGGAGACTTAGGGTAACACAGAATTGTAGAGCAACTGTTATTACCTATTGACTTTTGATGCATTTCTGCCTTCCAAATGAAAGACAATGTGTAAAAAATAAGTCATTTTGATAAATGACCTATAATTCTCATGCTAGTATGGGTACTCCCAATTTCGGAAATGTCCAAATATCTACTGTTTCTAAAATCTACATTTTGTTCCCATTTCAGAAATACATAGGTGTCTTTCATAACAATTTTTCCATGTATACATTTTCCCAAAATAATTGCTATATACCCGGTACATAATAAAAAACCATTGCAAGATGCTGCTCAGTTATTGGCTCTGGGTTCGTCGGGTTCTTGGTGAACCTACAAGTCCTATATATCCCCACAACCAGAAAGGTCCAGCGGATATAACGGTATATTGCCTTCAAATAGCTGTCATAATTAGAAGAAGTTACAGGTGAAAACGTTGACACAAATGGCTGTTTTTTTCAACTAATTTTCAATTTTTCCTTTATTTAACTGTTAGTTTCTATAAGGAAAACTTTAAGGATCTACACAAATGACCCCTTGCTGAATTCAGAATTTTGTCTACTTTTCATAAATGTATGGCTTTCCAGGATCCATTATTGGTTTCATACCCATTTCTACCATTAACTGGAAGGAGGTTGAAAGCACAAAAAATAGCAAAAATAGGCTATGTCCCAGAAAAATGCCAAAACTGTGTAAAAAAAAAAAGTTGGTTTTCTGACAAAAGTCTGCTTGTCCCTGAAAGCTGGGAAGATGGTGATTTCAGCACCACAACCCCTTTTTTGATGCCATTTGCAGGGAAAAACAAGACGCTTTCATCTGTAGCCCTTTTTTCGCATTTTTCCCAAAAAAAACAAAATGTAGCTGTATTTTGGCTAATTTCTGGGTCCCCTCCAGGGGAATCCACAAACCCTGGGTACCTTTACAATACCCATGATGTTAGAAAAAAAGGAGGCAAATTTGGCATGGATACCTTATGTGGTCAAAAAGTTACAGGGGCCTAAGCGCGCACTACCCCAAATAGCCAAAAAAAGGCTTAGCACAGGGGGGGAAAAGGCCTAGCAGCGAAGGGGTTAAGTAGTGGTTGGTAGGTAGTGTGGTCCTGGTTATGTAGCTAATTTAAATAGCTGATTGAAGTATTTTGAAGGTTTTGAGCTGTAACTTTCACGATATTTCAGCTAAGTGTATATTTTTCACCAGCAGCACAATACGCAAGTTGACAAATTGGTACTGCAACATGACTTTGTTCCTGTGAATACAGCTTAGATGCTTGGTAAAATGGTCAGTCTCACTTAGCTCTCCACCCTGACACACATCATCATAACTTTAGAGAAAAGAGGTACACTTACCTTTCATGTAGATGGCAGACAGGGAGATGAAAATAAGGGTTGTGTGTGCTGGGCTGCTTGTTGAAAAGGCTCTCGAGGGTAGGTGAGCGGTAGGTTCACAGATTCGAGTTTATTAATTATATCATAACGTGCATGCTAGCATCCATGTGGAAAGTAGAGGTGAGGGGCACCTCTTCCAAAAGATGGGTGGTAAAGATTCTTATACAACACATCACTATGGGAAGGAAAGCACTTTCGGTCAGCAGTGGTTTGAAAAGTTTGTTAGTTGAAAGCTGGATGGAGTGCAGTTAAAAAAGAAAAGTTAAAACTAGAAACGCCGGTTGCAATAAAGATCATGAGCATGTTCAGTAAAACCGTCAAGGAATATGCCAGTTTTCCGGGGAATGAGATAACTGCATCCAGTGACTGAGCTTCGTGATTTGTCTTATTCATCAAAATACCACAATGGCCTTACTGGGCCATAATATACAGTTATCATTAATTCAGGTGTTGTACATGACAAATGTATAAAGCTGCAAGTTTGAGGTACCTGCAATCTACGTTGCAGCATTCATTTTGCTTGCTGCCTGTTCTTATTTGAATTACAGTTATTTAATTTTCCTTTTAGTTTATTCATATTGTCTTACTTGACAATTCACAGGGTTACTGGAATGATGCGATTATGCGGCTGCTGTGTTTTTCGCATAATTATAGATCTGCCGCATTTGCCACATAATCCATCCTCTGCTACATATTCTTCAGATTTTAACAAAAAAAGTTTCTATCTCCAACTGTTCAAAAGTTACTAAAATCGCAGCATACGTGTTGCCGCACAGTCGAAGGCCCTTTGCCTTTCTATTCTAGTCAACCCTGCCGCATAATGTGGCCGTTTCCTGCCGCATAATTCCAGCGGCCCTTACAATAAATACATCATGACGCTAGAAACACTTTGCTACCTGCCTGTGCACCGATGGTTGACAGACAATAGGAAAATCTCTATTTTTTCTGATTGGTTTTATTTTTTCAGCTTAATAGCAATAGACAACAGCCATACAAGGAGTTTGTAGACCGTTAACCGTATTAGTCTCGCACAGCCTTCCTAATCATTACTCTGGAGTGTTACAAATTGTCTTGTTTTTCTAAACTGTAGTCTGATATATATCGCAAGTGAATCCGTGGTTGTCTTTGTTCGGTGCCTTTCGTTTTCTTCAGACGCTGATGTTAGGAGCCAATATCTCCGTACTATACGGAGCTCGTGACGTTTGCAGAGGAATGCCTTGTTAACAGCGGCCACCTTCGAGGACCAACAGTGCCATCGTGTGGAAGACTGAGAGAAACATGAATAGTTTATTTAGGCGCAGCCCATTAAAAATGCTCATTTCCACTGAGCAAACAATAAAAAAAACAATTTCCAATTAAAATCATTCAGTTTACAGTTATTAATCCCACTTCATTAAACTTTTTAAAACCACGTAAAATGAGCCAAAACCGATCAGCACATTCAATGTTCGATATTAAAGGTTTCTAGTTGGTTTCTTGGACACATTTTAGTAAAAAGCTTTTCTTTTTAAATAAAACATTGGAAAATTAAACATATGCTCGATTGCATATTTAACATTCATTGTAAAAGTGCACCTTCCTTCAGTTCTATGTATTTTCTGCCTGACTCCCTTTTTGACAACCGCAGTTAACTTTAATTTTAAATGAAACATTTTTAAACATAATTTGGAATCGGGATTGACTGGTTAAATTCCCTTGAATCTCTACGTGATTCTCGAGTCAAGGCTGCAAAATTCTTAGTGTAAAGATTAGTACTGACAGAAATCTTACTTAACATTAATGCAAATTTGTGTACATATTTTGGGCTCATAGTGGCCCCTAAGTCTAGAGCATGGGTACTCACAAACATTTTACCAGGGACGCAAAGGACTGTCTGTGGAATGCCCGAGGGCCGCACGGATGCCAACAATGGGAGGGTCGGGGTGATGAAAGGTGGGTGTAGGGGGACCCAAATTAGATTCATGGTGTGGACAACAAACCGAGCCGTCACTTGACTTCTGTGTGCCACCTATGCTTTATTCTCATGCATCAAGAAATAGTCAAAACATTAACTTCTAATGTAAAACATGAGAGGTAAAGAGATACTCATCTGGTGGTGGAATTGCAAAATGTGAAACCAGAAAACCTGGAATGTTGTCATATTTATATTTATCCATCAGTCAATTTAATCATTCCGAGGGACAACCACGTGCCTTAAGGCCCTGCTTTTCTTCTTCATCTTGCCTCAGGCTGTAAAAAACCTTCACGATATTAACATCTACTTGCATCTTCCAAGCGCACACAAGGTCTACATATAAAGCCTGCATCATGGAGGGATAAAAGTAGTCGCAACCTGAATGAAGACGAGCTGCCTGAAACTCAACTCTGAGAAAACAGAAGTCCTCGTCCTTGGCTCCACCCTATCAGTGGCCCCCGCCCTCGGAACCCCCCACCCCCCCAACACGACAGACCATGCATGAAACCTCGGCATCATACTGGACTCATCGCTCACTATGAACCACCAGATCAACACTGTATCCTCGGCCTTCTTCAATACCCTCTGCATACTCCGAAAAACATTCAGATGGATCCCCTCAGAATCCATAAAAATGGTCATGCACGCCCTCATCACTAGCAGACTGGACTACGGCAATGCCCTCTATGCCGAAATTAACAAAAAACTCCTCCTCAAGCTACAGACCATCCAGAACGCCGCAGCCAGACTAATCCTAGACATACCCCGGCACAACCACATCACCCAACACCTACGCGATCTCCACTGGCTCCCCATCGAAAGAAGAATAACCTTCAAGTTCCTCACACACGCATATAAGGCCCTCCACAACATTGGACTAGCATACCTAAACATCCGCCTCTCCTTCCATGCTGCCAAGAGAAACCTCCGATCAGCCAACCTCTCCCTGGCCACCATCCCATGCATCTACAAGACCAGAACGGGTGGAAAGTCCTTCTCCTACCTCGCAGCCAAGACCTCGAACAACCTCCACCTCCGGCAAAGCCCTACACTGCTCCAGTTCAGGAAGGACCTCAAGACCTGGCTCTTCAGAGGATCCCAGCACCCAACGGTGCAGCCCCCCCGCGCCTTGAGACCCTCCCGGGTGAGTAGCCACGCTTTACAAACTCCTGATTGATTGATTGATGGAGGAGTGTGGAAATCCATGATTCAGACAGTTTACTTCCAGGCGGTTGTGATGAGTCCATCCAATACCAGACGTTCAGCGCTTTATGGAGCTATGGGCACTATTTTAGCAAGTAATGCCCGTAGAATAGCCTTCAAGGAAAAACCATCATGTCAATCAATCAATCAATCAATCAGTGACTTGTAGAGCGCGCTACTCACCCGTAAGGGTCTCAAGGTGCTTTGGGGGGGGGGGGGGACAGCTCCGGGTCAGTCGAAGAGCCAGGTCTTGAGGTCCTTCCTGAACGTGTGGAGAGTTGGGGAGCGTCTGTTGACCGGGAGCTCGTTCCAGGCTTTCGCTGCGATGTAGGAGAAAGCTCTCCCGCCGGATCTGCTTCTGCGGATGTGGGGGACCTCTGCCAGGGCGAGGTCGGCGGAGCGGAGGTTTCTCTTGGGTACGTGGAGACATACTCGGTCGTTGAGGTATTTGGGTCCGATGTTGTTGAGGGATTTGTAGGCGTGGGTGAGGAGTTTGAAGGTGGCCCTCTTCTCGACAGGGAGCCAGTGGAGGCCTCGTAGGTGTTGGGTCATATGTTCGTGGCGCGGTGTCCCAAGGACGAGCCTGGCTGCGGCGTTCTGGATGGTTTGGAGCCTGCGTAGAAGAGTCTTGTTGATTCCGGCGTAGAGGGCGTTGCCGTAGTCCAGTCTGCTGGTAATGAGTGCGTGGGTGACGGTCTTTCTGCAGTCGGGGGGGATCCATTTGAAGGTCTTACGGAGGATGCGGATGCAGTTGAAGCTGGTGGAGACGACTGCGTTGATCTGGCGGTTCATGGAGAGGGAGGAGTCGAGGATGATGCCAAGGTTCCGAGCGTGGTCAGTCGGGGTGGGCGGGCTCCCGAGGGCCACTAGGTGTTGTCCCAGGCGGAGGGGCAGGGCCCGAGGATGAGGATCTTGGTCTTTTCTGAGTTGAGCTTCAGACAGCTGTCCTTCATCCTGGCTGCTATGTTTCTCATTCCTTCTTGGAAGCGGAGTCTGGTGCTTTCTGGGTTCTTGGTGAGGGAGAGGATGAGTTGGGTGTCGTCTGCATAGGATACGATGCTAAGCCCGTGCTGTCTGACGATGGCGGCGATGGGGGCCATGTAGATGAGTCGGGCTTAGTGAAGATCCTTGGGGTACTCCGCAGATGATGTCCGTGGGGTCGGAGAGGAGGGGGGGGGGGAGAGTCTGATCCTCTGGGTTCTGCCGCAGAGGAAGGATTGGATCCAGTCGAGGGCGGATCCCTGTATTCCTGCGTTGTGGAGTCTGGCGGCTAGCGTGCGATGTGAGACTGTGTCGAAGGCTGCGGAGAGGTCAAGGAGGATGAGGGCCGCGGTGTGTCCCTGGTCTAGCAGCATGCGGATGTCGTCGGTGGCAGCGAGGAGGGCGGTCTCGGTGCTGTGGTTGCTGCGGAAGCCAGACTGGAAAGCGTCTAGGATGCAGTTTTCTTCGATGAAGCCGGTCAGCTGGGCGTTCACGACTCTTTCGGTGACTTTGGCTGCGAAGGGGAGGAGAGAGATGGGCCGGTAATTTTTCAGGTCGGTTGGGTCGGCCGTTGGTTTCTTGAGGAGGGGTTTCACCTCTGCGCGCTTCCAGTCATCTGGGCAAATGCCGGATATGAGGGAGGAGTTGATTGTTCGTCCTAGTTCGGGTTCGATGACAGTGGTGGCCCTGTGGAAGATGTGAGGGGGGCAGGGGTCGGTTGGGGCTCCTGAGTGCGTCTTCTTCATGGTTGAGGAGATGAGCTCGACGGAGGCGGGGGCCCAGGAGGTGATGGTCGGCTTCTCGGCAGTGGTGGGAGGCGTAGTGCTGTTTTCTGCTGGCTCGCTGAAATTGTCGTAGAGGGCCTTGATCTTCAGGTGGAAGTAGGAGCTGAGTTTGTCGCAGAGTTCCTGGGAGGGTGTGATGTCGGATGATTCGCAGGTAGGCTTTGCGAACTGCTGAATGACGTTGAACAGTTCCTTGCCGTTGGATGCGTTGGTCTTGACTTTGTCTCTGATGAAGGTCCTTTTGGTGTCCCTTATACGCTGGTGGTAGCACTTGAGGGCGCTCTTGTGGTTGTTCCACTCTTCCGTGGTCTTCTGGTTTCTCCAGGTTTTCTCCAAGCGTCTGCAGGCGCGTCTGGCTTCTTGGAGTTCGGTGGTGAACCAGGCGGCCCTCAGCGGGCGTTGATTGGCGGTGCGGCGGAGAGGTGCCAGCTTGTCGGCGCAGCAGGAGACCCAGTGGTGGAATTCCCTGGCTGTGGAGTTGGTGTCGGTTGTGGGCTTGGGGGGGGTCTTGGAGCATCAATTTTTATGAGCCAGTGCCAGTACATGAGCTTTTACATATTGCCAGTTGGCACTCGAGTACATATTGCAAGAGAACATATCCAGAACCTTGCATCCGTGTTCCATTCCAACTGCTGCTTAGCCACCAGCTAGATATAACCTACTTATTGTCAAGTTGATGCCTTGGGGCTGATTTAGAGTGTGGTGGGTGGAGGTGAAGTCAGTCAGTATGGCAGAGTACTTTACTCACATCATACCAGGGGTCCTCCGCCCACCAAATTAGAGTTGTACACCAGCCCTGCAGACCACACTAAACACTAGCAGGAATCGCTGTGAAAGCTGTTCTTGTCAATCTTATAAAAGTTTGGCACAAAAACCGTCAAACATGACAACCACCTGTCAAACGTTTATAGCATTTTACATTTTCCCAAAACAAATTCCCAAAGTTGGGGGTGAGGGGTGGTATTATATATATATATATATATATATATATATATATATATATATATATATATATAATACAAATTCACTGAAAAAACCATAGGTTTTAGGGACAGTTATAGTTAGTTGGACATTGCATTCGTACAAAACCCGTGAAATTCCCCCGTTATAGTTAGTTCAGCTAACTATAACTCGCGACCCCGCAATGCACTGCTGATGACGTCGCATATTACATCACTCATGACATGGAATTTGTAAGGTTTTTTAAATGCTAATTTCTAACTATAACGTGCCTGAAACCTATGGTTTTTTCAGTGAATTTGTAAGGTTTTTTAAATGCTAATTTCTAACTATAACGAGCCTGAAACCTATGGTTTTTTCAGTGAATTTGTAAGGTTTTTTAAATGCTAATTCCTAACTATAACATGTCTGACACCTATGGTTTTTTTTCAGTGAATTTCAAAGGTTTTGTAAATGACAATTTTTAAATGTATTAATTGTTATATTTATTTTTTTGATACTGATTTACTACATTTTTTTAAACTATTTATTTTTAGATATTTTATTTTTTAATTACATTGTAATTACATTATACATTACATTACAAAATATACTTTCTCAGAATGAATTACTTTAGTTTAAATAATTTGCAAATAGGCAATAGACTTAAGTACAGTAGTTACAGTTGTTGCAATGGGCAACACAATTTCAAACACAATGCAACATTGAGCTCAATGTGAATTTCAAGTTAAGTGCAATTAGTTACTTTATGGATTACTTTTCTAACCACAGGACTGGATCCTAGATTCAGTCCTGGGACATCTCCTGTAAACAGTTGAGTAAAAGCGTTTTGGTTACAGTAGTGATTTTTAAGGAATATTATTGTATTTTAAAAGTTGACACTTAGAAACTTATTTCACATAGAATCACCAATGTTATCCTATGGGAGGAAATTCACTTAGCAGGTAAGTAGTGTTATCGTTACTTTTTCTTACTCAGTGGTGGATCCTGGATCCAGCACTGGTGCATCTCCTGTAAACAGTTGAAAGAATGCGTTTAAGTCACACAGGCGATTTTTAAGGAATATTTGTAGTTTGTGAAAATCGACACTTTGAAACTTTTCTGCTGAAAACCAGACAATGGATTCCCTGTTTGCACACATGTCACGTGAAGCCCCGCCCCCTTCCTTCACCACTGTGCAAACGCGCCCCGTGGTGCGTTTTAAGTTGGGGGATTAAGTCCCCTTGAATCCTGAGGGTCCCTGGAGTCCAAGTAGCCCACCATGTACCTCCAAAAGCGCCACAGAGCTGCTTTGCAGAGAGGTGTAAAAAGGGGCGTGGCCTCTGTACACCTCTCTGCAACGCAGCCCCTGGCGCATACTGGAAGGTTCCTGGTGGGCTAGTTGGCCCCAGAGACCCCCAGTATTTAAGGGGAATTTGTTCCCCATCTGCAAACGCGCCAGGGGGTGCGTTTGCAGAGTGGTAAAGGAAGGAGCGGGCCTGCGTGCCCTATCGTGTTTTTTTCCCGAAGAGGGGCTGTGTGGCCCCCTTCCTTTCCTATTTTTGGGCCCTGGGGACCCCATCCCCCAGGGCCTTACCCTTTTTTTTTTTTATTTTTTTAAAATTAAACGGGAAGGGGGCCGCGTGGCCCCCCTCCCTTGGCCGAATCCGGCCCCGGGGACACCATCCCCCGGGGCAGGCCTTCATTTAAAAAAATTTTTTTAATTATTTTTGGGGAGGGGCGCGTGGCCCCCTCCCGAGCCACTACTGCCCGGGGACCCCATCCCCGGGGCTGGCCCTATCCTTTGGGGTCCGTGGGGACCCCAGCTCCCCACGGACCCTGCCGGCTCCCCGCCTCGTGCGGTAGCCGGCATTGCTTTCCACATGGGGAGCTGCTAACATGCAGCTCCCCATGTGGAAAGCTAATTTGCTTTGGATATTGGAGCGAGAGCAGGTTTCCTGCTCTCGCTTCAATATCCAAAGCAGTTTGCTATGACAGGACGGGAGCCGCGAGGCTCCGTCCTGTCATAGCAAACTACAGTGTCCCGGGGGTAGGCACCCGGGACACTGCAGGAGCCGGCCCTGGGGGGTGGCGGTCCCCAGGGCCATTACAGGCTCAAGGAGGGGGGCCGCGCGGTCCCCCTCCCTCCATCGACAAAGCCCCGTGGAGGGTTTAGGGCAGTGCAGTGGTGTTCGGGCAGTGTAGGGGGTCTTGCTGGGGGTGGTGTTTCAGGGTTTAGTGCAGTGGAGTTCGGGCAGTGTAGGGGGTCTTGCGGGGTGGTGTTTCAGGGTTTAGGGCAGTGCAGTGGTGTTCGGGCAGTGTAGGGGGTCGTGCAGGGTTGTGGTGTTTCAGGTTTTAGGGCAGTGCAGTGGTGTTCGGGCAGTGTAGGGGGTCGTGCTGGGGGTGGTGTTTCAGGGTTTAGGGCAGTGCAGTGGTGTTCGGGCAGTGTAGGGGGTCGTGCTGGGGCTGGTGTTTCAGGGTTTAGGGCAGTTGTGTTCGGGCAGTGTAGGGGTCTTGCTGGGGGTGATGTTTCAGGGTTTAGGGCAGTGCAGTGGTGTTTGGGCAGTGTAGGGGGTCTTGCTGGGGGTAGTGTTTCAGGGTTTAGGGCAGTGCAGTGGTGTTCGTGCAGTGTAGGGGGTCGTGCTGTGGGGGTGGTGTTTCAGGGTTTAGGGCAGTGCAGTAGTGTTCGGGCAGTGTAGGGGTCGTGCAGGGGTGGTGTTTCAGGGTTTAAGGCAGTGAAGTGGTGTTTGGGCAGTGAAGGGGGTCATGCTGGGGGTTGGTGTTTCAGGGTTTAGGGCAGTGCAGTGGTGTTCGGGCAGTGTAGGGGTTGGCCCCAGGGGGTGGTGTTTCAGGGTTTAGGGCAGTGCAGTGGTGTTCGTGCAGTGTAGAGGGTTGTGCTGGGGCTGGTGTTTCAGGGTTTAGGGCAGTGCAGTGGTGTTCGGGCAGTGTAGGGGTCTTGCTGGGGGTGGTGTTTCAGGGTTTAGTGCAGTGGTTTTCGGGCAGTGTAGGGGTCTTGCGGGGGTGGTGTTTCAGGGTTTAGGGCAGTGCAGTGGTGTTCGGGCAGTGTAGGGGGTCTTGCTGGGGGTAGTGTTTCAGGGTTTAGGGCAGTGCAGTGGTGTTCGTGCAGTGTAGGGGGTCGTGCTGGGGATGGTGTTTTAGGGTTTAGGGCAGTGCAGTAGTGTTCGGGCAGTGTAGGGGGTCGTGCAGGGGGTGGTGTTTCAGGGTTTAGGGCAGTACAGTGGTGTTGGGGCAGTGTAGGGGGTCGTGCTGGGGGCGGTGTTTCAGGGTTTAGGGCAGTGTAGTGGTGTTCAGGCAGTGTAGGGGGACGTGCTGGGGGTGGTGTTTCAGGGTTTAGGGCAGTGCAGTGGTGTTCGGGCAGTGTAGGGGGTCGTGCTGAGGCTGGTGTTTCACGGTTTAGGGCAGTGCAGTGGTGTTCGGGCAGTGTAGGGGGTCGTGCTGGGGCTGGTGTTTCAGGGTTTAGGGCAGTGCAGTGGTGTTCGGGCAGTGTAGGCGGTCATGCTGGGGCTGGTGTTTCAGGGTTTAGGGCAGTGCAGTGGTGTTCAGGCAGTGTAGGGGGTCGTGCTGGGGCTGGTGTTTCAGGGTTTAGGGCAGTGCAGTGGTGTTCGGGCAGTGTAGGGGGTCGTGCTGGGGGTGGTGTTTCAGGGTTTAGGGTAGTGCAGTGGTGTTCGGGCAGTGTAGGTGGTCGTGCTGTGGGTGGTGTTTCAGGCTTTAGGGCAGTGGTGTTCGGGCAGTGTAGGGGGTCTTGCTGGGGGTGATGTTTCAGGGTTTAGGGAAGTGCAGTGGTGTTCGGCCAGTGTAGGGGGTCTTGCTGGGGGTAGTGTTTCAGGGTTTAGGGCAGTGCAGTGGTGTTCGGGCAGTGTAGGGGGTCGTGCTGGGGGTGGTGTTTCAGGGTTTAGGGCAGTGCAGTGGTGTTCGGGCAGTGTAGGGGGTCGTGAAGGGGTGATGTTTCAGGGTTTAGGGCAGTGCAGTGGTGTTAGGGCAGTGTAGTGGGTCGTGCTAGGGGTGATGTTTCAGGGTTTAGGGCAGTGCAGTGGTGTTCGGGCAGTGTAGGGGGTCGTGCTAGGGGTGGTGTTTCAGGGTTTAGGGCAGTGCAGTGGTGTTTGGGCAGTGTAGGGGGTCGTGCTGGGGGTAGTGTTTTAGGGTTTAGGGTAGTGCAGTGGTGCTTGTGTAGTGTAGGGGGTCGTGCTGGGGGTATTGTTTTATGGTTTAGGGTAGTGCAGTGGTGTTTGTGTAGTGTAGGGGGTTATGTTTTAGGGTAGTGCAGTGGTGTTTGGGTAGTGTAGGGGGTCGTGCTGGGGGTAGTGTTTTAGGATTTAGGTTAGTGCAGTGGTGTTTGGGTAGTGTAGGGGGTCGTGCTGGGGGTAGTGTTTTAGGGTTTAGGGTAGTGCAGTGGTGTTTGGGTAGTGTAGGGGGTCGTGCTGGGGGTAGTGTTTTAGGGTTTAGGGTAGTGCAGTGGTGTTTTTGTAGTGTAGGGGGGTCATGTTTTAAGATGCAACGCTCCAATACCTGACCAGTCTGCACTACATAAAACTGCAAAAAAACTAAAAATAAAAAGTGTTTTGCACACTTTTGTCATTGGGCTATATGTGGGCTACATCTGGGTAATATTTGTGCTACATTTGGGCTCTTTTTTCACTGGTGGCCATCTTGGAAGACTTCTTTGTTATGAAGTTTCCTAATTTCGTCACTTACTGCAGTCTCCTCAGTAGGAAATGCTTTCAGTTTTTACTTTGATTCCATCAAGAAGGCATTCAGATGTGTCTCACATTTGCCATAAATTCAGAATGTTAGCACTCTAGTTGCTCATTAGATCACTGTAGTAAAGCTACTGCTCACCAGGGAGTTAACTGGAAGTCTGCTGCTGGTATTGAAAGTGATTGTTTCAGTCTGCATGTCAGAATTTTCTAATTAAATAGAAGAGAATTTGAGATCTCACTTAAAACATGCCCTAATTGTTCTTTCTGCAGCACTAACCATAATTTCTATTTAAAAAAGAACCCCCTCATTTTGTTCCTTTTTAAATTAAATGTTTTAAGTGTTACCGGTTTATTCCAATCAAGATGGCTTCAGGTGTGCCATACTTTTGTCATAAGTAAGGCTGTTAGCGCTCTAGTTGTTCTTTAGAACACTCTGGGAAGCTGCAGTAGAACACAAAGGCATCAACTGGCAGGCTGCTCCTGTTGAAATATAACAGGAAGATATTTGAGATCACACTTGAAACATGTCCTAATTTTTCTTTCTACAGCACTAACCATAATTTCTATGACAAAATGAACCCCATCATTTTGTTCCTTTTAAATTAAATGTTTTAAGTGTTACCAGTTTATTCCAATCAAGATGGCTTCAGGTGTGCCATACTTTTGTCATAAGTAAGGCTGTTAGCACTCTAGTTGTTTTCTAGAACACTCTGGGAAGCTGCAGTAGAACACAAAGGAATCAACTGACAGTCTCTGCCCTTGTTGGATGTACATGTTTTACTGAGAATGTCAGACTTCATTCTCACATGACTGAGAAAGATAATGTGAATTTACAGAAAATATGCTCTCATTTTAGCTTCTGGAGCACCTTCCAAAACTGTATGGGACAAGCATGTGAAAATAGTTTTCTCTCAAACATGATTCATGATATCCCAGCAGAAGGTTTTTCACAGGGTAAAATCACCTTAGAACACACCACAATTCCTGAAATTAGTATGGTACCATCAACAAATGAATTCTAATGTAACTAAAGTCTGTTATCACCCTTTATAGTTCTCCTTTTGGTAACCCTCAAAATCTTCGATTCACTACAATGCATTTCAATGGGGTACTATCATTTATATTGGTCCCAAGATGGCTGCCAGCAAATCCAGGATGAAGTGCTGACAGCCAATCAGATCTCACGATGACATGTGTGGTTAGTCTCCGCCCAGATATATATGTGATTTTACTTTTGATTTTCTCAGGAACTACTGAACGGATTTACACCATTTAAGCAAAAGGCACGACACTGAACCAAGGGCTACCTCTTTGCCAAATTTGGTGTAATTCCGTTCAGCAGTTCGGGCTGTAGCTGCGACTAAAGGTTCCTATGGAAAAATGAATGGGGAAAACACGTTTTGGGACCCCCCTTTTTTCTCGGCCCCCGCTTGACGAATCACCCCGAGACTTTCAGGATAGGAGCAGACCGGAGCGCCCCAACAAGTTGGAAACTTTTGCGAAGATTCGACAACCGGCGCCAACGTTATTTCAAATAGAATGTTGCGGATTTCCTATGGAAAATAGGTCCCAACTATCGACCGCCAGTAGATAATATATATATATATATATATATATATATATATATATATATATATATATATATATATATATATATACTTTTTTCTACTCTAAGTTGAGCAAATTGTGTTTTATGTGAACTTTCAATGGTCCATACTCTGTTGGGGCAATGGAGCTTCCAACTGTAAATCTGGTGGGCAGACCTTCAGGTTTAGATCCGCCAAATTCTAAATCATCCCTTTAGTCTTTTCAATAATTATTTTGATTTTTATTTCTTTCAACACTAATATTGGGGAGCATTTATATGACTCTGAATCTGCTTTCTAAATATTTGGTTGTAACATTGAATGCTAGGAGGAATCGATAACGAGTGGCTTGTTCGATTCCCCCTTATTAAACACCGGCTTGCTCACTGCACCAGACCAAGAATCCAGGATTCTACCAGAACCTGTTTCCTATTGGAAAAAAGGGCATATTTGGTTAGCCCACCAGACTGGATTGCATCCCAGGGTAGAGGGTGGCATATGAGAAAATTCTGCCAGGATAAAATTTCAAACCAGTATGGTCTTCTTAATAATTGGTGCTGCTATTTAAATTTAGTTATTAATCATCATAATTTCAAATGAGCCTTAAATAACTGCAACGGTACTCATATACACTAATGCAATATGGGAGACTCAAATTGAATCTGGTTTAAGACATTCCAGAGTTGATTGAGTATCAGAAGGGGATGATTGAACAATACTTCAGGACTGTTGAATTTCATGATTAAATACATCAAACATATCCCCCCCACCACAAGTAATTTTTGTAATCCCTATTCTCTTCTGTTTTTATGCATCTTTTCATTGTTTTTCGCCATATTTATAAATCTTTAAATCACCCTAATTGTTGCTTTTACAATACAGCCGACGTTTGCACCCACCAGATTTTGTAATTTTCTGCATTCAGCATCAAACCAGTGCTGTGCCCCCTGCCATCTTCTGTTTCTCACCGAATCATATTGCTGATTTCTCAAATCACTTTTAAACATTAATACAAACCAAGGGATCATATTTGACTACCAATCCAGGGCTTCCCTCTTTCTCAAATTTGACAATGTTCTGCACATTGAGTTGGAATTCGTTCAGTTTCTCCGCATACCGAGGGAAATAGGAGATAATTGATCTCTAGTATCCTTCATAACAATCTTAAACAACTCCGGTTCAGTAGTTATAAATCTGTAATCTACTGGTAGCTTGCTGTTCCTATTTTTAAAGGTATGTAAAACCTACTGGTCACTTCTAAATCTGCCATTCCAAGAAATACATTTACATAGAGAATTGTATTCATTTCTATAATAATTTTAGACCCATGAGTCAGATTCCCTATTAGCTCCTCTATATAAAGATTTGCTAATTTGAGATTAAAATTTCTGGTTTAAAAATAAGATACTGGGAATGTTTTATACAACAGATAAAGGTCATTTTCAAGTTTTCCACCTACTTTATTGATAATGCCACAGATTGTGGATTACATGTAGATTAATTATAACCCAAGTATGTTTCCCTTCCTGTATATCTTAAATTTCATCCATGATCACCAGGACCAGGGACAAATTACTTTACTATGTTCAGCCGACATTGATGTAGTAGTAGACACCAGAGCCGCCACCAACCCCCAGGTGGGTGCCCCGTATTTTCTTACAATCAAAGTTAATCAGTTCACAGAAATATTGCAAAGAATAGGCATTCGGTCAGCCAGGTTTCCTCTGATAAGTCTATGCTGTGCTCCTTTATCATTGCAAAAAAAAAAAAGTCGCAGTAGAACATGCAAAGACATGAATTTTCCAAACCAATCTTTAGGATTAACCGCATAATCCCTTTCTTTTGGAGGTGTTTAATCTTATTGCTCAAAATACATATTGACTCATATTACACAAAATTCCTGATTTATTCCATATAATTTAGTCCCGCTATACACGGCTCAGAAGGATTTGTAGGATTTATGACGATCTGCTTGATCCCAAAATTAGGTTTCACTTAACATTAGTCTTCTCTGCTTAGTTCTCAGCCAGTTCCTGTATCAGTCCTCCTACAACAGTGGTGCCTGAGCTCCAACAGTTAATTCTCCAAATGAGAATATAGAGAGCTGGGATGCCTCTTGTGAGTCGTCTCCCTCTAAAAGAGCCCGCCGATGTTATACTTTCAGAGCTAATCGATTTTAATTTGAGAGTAAGACTTAAAATTTCAGCACCCTCTTTCTATTAATTGTTTGTATTGTCGTAGAGCTTTTCCCTGTCTCAGGCTATTCATATAGAGCAAGAAGATTTGCCAATTTTTAAACCCGGGATACAACTTACCCCAGTTACTACAGAGCTCCTACCAGTTGCTATCATTATTTCTCTCTTCTAATCATACGCCAAACATCCTTAGAAGCCTGCTATTCATCATATGCCCTACTTGATGTTGCCGCGTAATCTTTTGGGGCAACAGAGCTTTTGTGGACTTTGGTAAGAATTGAAATCTTTGTTTTTTCACTTTTCTACTCCAATCATACAAATGGCTGTCAGGGGGTAGATAAACTTTCCATTACTTCAGTCCCTGTTTTTAAAGAGTTGTTTTTACCTACAAGACCTCAACAAGTGTGAACTCAAGTTATTATGGTGTAAAAGCCGTAGGGTGCTATTTAACCAGGTACTTGATGTACTAAGATTCCATTAAAAAATCGTAAAGTGCATCAAATAACGATTTTTGATTTGATATTAGCAATTTATTAAAATTGATTTGGCAGAAGTGGGAGCAGTTTGCACTCCATCTACCGAATGCATTGCTATTTTGTGAGCCAACGTTTGTATTAATACGTTGGTTCACAAAATACCAATTCGTAGTGGGTCGTAATTCAACCTACCTTATTAATATGCATGAGATAGGTCGCAAATTGAGACTCTCTGTGATCGGTTAGTCACAGGCATGGGGGCCTGTGGGGGTCAGCAGACCACAAGGTCTGTGATTACTTTTAAATAAAGCAGTCTTTTTTTTTTTTTTAATGCAACTCGTTTTCCTAATTGGAAAACGGGATGCATTTAAAAATCAAAAGGAATTCTTTTACAAACATTTTTTATGAGCAGGCAGTGGTCCGAGGGAACAGTGCCTGCTTGTAAAAAAATGTTTTTGTCAACATTCACAAATGCGAAGGAGTCTCGTGAATGATTACCACCAGTTTTGATTTGGTGGTAAAATATTAATGTTTTGCAACTGGATTTCGAGAATTGTTTTAGGGAACAGGAGCTGGAGCCCCAAAAGGGGCAGGGGACAGAACCAGTGTCGGAAGCATGGGCAGAGGGCAGAAAGAAGAGAGATACTATCCACAGGAGAGACGTGGAGAAATCCAGACGAGGCGTCAGTGCTACAAGTGGTAGGATCGCAAGCACAACCAGTACATCCACACTGTACCTCTGTGATCAGTCACACCTTAACCAAAAGTGAACTGGGCACCCTGTCCAATGGCTTATTTCTAGTTGCACTATAATAGCGAATGTGTTCAACATTAACATGAAACTCCATCAATGTTTCAGAAAAGTCAGACTTTTTCAGTAAGGTTACCTACCAAGCTAAGAATGATGCCATAGGTTTCAGGTCACTGTCTACCTTCATTCAACCAGCATATTGCATGTCTCATAATATCCTGGCATTTGAACACATTGTCCTAGCTTATGTTAACATAGTGCTTGATTAAAAAAAAAAAAGAAAAAAAAAAAAATCTTATATTAAGTACAACCTGATTTAACATTGAGAGTTTTAGCCTGGTTGAGCTCAAGAAAAATGATAAGGAATAAAACCAGCTGACAAGGGGTGTGTGTAAGAAACTGGCTCTATATATACTACACCAAAATGAGGTATAGTGTGTATAGAGTCCAGGTGACCCCAGAGGTAGGCAGAGGTTAAAGTTAGATAGAACCTTACTCTCTAATTGTGGTAGAGTGGTCGAGCAGTAAGGCAGTATCAGAGGACAGTGTTAAGCATTTGATGTACACACTCAGTCAGCAAATGAATTCACACACTCAAGAACTGAACTATAGGCCAATTGCTTTTGTATAAAAATATATTGTTGTTTTATTTTAGAACCAAGCAGGCCTGGCACAGGTAAGCATAACATTCTTTACAGTAATAAGTTACTGGATGTCGAACAGTTTTAAAAAAGCAATAGGAATTGTACTTGGTTTGAATTACAGGGGAGCAGTAGTATGCAACACTTAGCAAATGCAGTACATTGGAATGAATAGGCTTTTTCAATAAATTGCAGGTAAGTTACTTTTACGTTACTTTTTCTAACTCAGTGCTGGATACCTAGATTCTTCAACAATTACTATACTGTACCTAGACGAATAATTCTAAGTACATGTGATTTATTTCACATTGGTTTAAAATATTTTTCAGTGTGACACAAATACAAAAACCATAAATTACATACAAATCGCTGGGGGTCGCGTAACTAGTTAATTCCGATAACGAACGAGACTCCTCCATGCTAACTAGTTACGCGACCCCCAGCGATTTGTATGTAATGTATGGTTTTTGTATTTGTGTCACACTGAAAATTTGGTGCGTCTCTCTATGACATGATGTTTTTGCAAAAAATTGTGAAAAATATTTGAAACCAATGTGAAATAAATCACATGTACTTAGAATTATTCGTCTAAGTACAGTATAGGAATTGTTGAAGATCCTATCTGGTCATCTGTTTGTTTCTGACATTAGAGTGGTCCAGGTAGTGACAGGACCCAAGCCTTTTTTGATAGTTCGGATACCTAGATTCAGCACTGGGACATTTCCTGCAAACAGGTAAGCAATTACGTTTTGGTTATTTGTATGATTTTTAAAGAATATTCTCAGATTTCAAAACTCCACACTTAGTCTTTTTTTGGACAGTGCATTGAAATGAATAGGCTTTTTCTGTAAATTGCAGGTAAGTTACTTTTTACGTTACTTTTCTAACTCAGTGCTGGATACCTAGATTCAGCACTGGGACATTTCCTGCAAACAGGTAAGTAATTACGTTTTGGTTACTTGTATGATTTTTAAAGAATGTCTTTAGTTTTCAAAACGCCACACTTAGTCGTTTTTTGGAAGAAAAAGTGTCAATGTTATCCTATGGAGGAAAAGTAGGTTATCGGTTCATAGGTAAGTTATCGACTGTGGGAGTTAAGGTTCTGGGGTTAGACTCCGGGGTCTCCCAGGGTCAGTGAAGCACTTTTGTTACACCCTCAGCGGCACTAGGGCGGCCGGGTGCAGAGTGTTGAGGCCCAATGTTATCCTATGGGGGATAGGGGGTTCCGGTTGGTGGCTGCTGGCGAGCAGGCCACAAGGTTGTGGGAGCCAAGCTCCTGGTGTTAGGCTCAGGGCAAAAGGGGATCCTGTTTAGCACAAAAAGTGCATCCGCAGTGGCGGCTGGGTGCAGGGTGCTGGTTTGGCGTCGGGTGCCCTGTTTTCAATGGGGATTTTCGGTTTTGGCTTTCAGCTGCAGGCTCGGCCAGGAAGACTTCAGGAGGAACCAACAGCTGGCAGGTAAGTTGGAGGGCTCGGGGACGTAGGTGCACCGCGGGTTCCTTTCTCCAGGGCTCAGGGCGGCTGGATGCAGGGGTGTCTTTTGAGGTCGGATTTCACCTTACCGGGCCACTCGCGGTTGGGGGGTCTCCGTGCAGAGGCTGCAGGTGACGTCGGGGAGTCCTGGAGGGGTCAATCCACGGTGGACTCGGACTCTGGAGCGCTGGGGGACCTCGCTGGGAACGGTGGGCCACTTGAACTCTGGCTGTAGGCGACGGGTGCAGTGGTGGTTCCAGGCGTCGGGTTTCTTTTTCCTCAGCAGGCTCGGAGTCTTTGTTTGGTGTTTCTTTTGAACAGAGCTGCTGTGTGTAGGAGAGTAGGATCTGCCTCTTATGTTGCCCCCACTTTTTTTCTGATGTTTACACTGGTTTCTGGCTATAGTCTGGCTGGGACCCTGCTAATCAGGGCCCCAGCCTCTCTAAACGATTTGGAGTGCACTCTAGGTGCACTAGTGATTGGATACTGTGGTACCTTATGAGTCCCTAGTATATGGTACCTTAGGTACCAAGGGCATAGGTACTTCACAGGCCTACCAGGGGCTGCAGCATGTATTATGCCACCCCTGGGAAGCAGACTAAATCTGACACCACAGGCCTGCTACTGCAGCCTGGGTGAGGAAGTGCTAGCACCCCTCACTGAGATATAGGTCCCCTATATCTCTCCTACACACACATATAAACCTATCAGTCACCCCTAAGGCAGGCCCTATCAATCCTGAGGGCAGGGTGCTTGGCTTCTATGTGAGGGGGTGCCTCTGCCTGAGCAGGGCCCCTCTGCAGCTCTCAGAGTCCATTCTCTGGTGCTGTTTGTGGATGCGGTTAAACCATATACTTTTAAGTGCATTATATCCTCGCGGTAAAATGCTAACTTTGGGATGGCTGCACGGAAACATGTCGTGTTTGGTGTCCAACATCTTGGAATACTACCCCCCCCCCCGCCAGTCCTGGCGGCGGGGGTAGCATTCCACCCTTCTAGAGGGATAGACATGTACCTACTGTGGAAACGCGGTAGAATCCTGCAGAGCCCTGGCATCACAAAATGGATGCCACCAGTCACAGACACTGGGCTGCCCTCCTGCTGATGACCAACACTCGCAGTGGAGGAAGCCCAACAATAGATATCCTGTCCCAAGGGGTGAGACCACCTTCCAGACAGGGTTTAGTGTATTGGGGCTGGGTGGGTGCACTCTTAGAGTGCTTTGAAGTCCTGCACTGGGGGAGCAGAAGGCTCCTCTGTGCATATGCCAGTTCAAACCGGCTCAGGGGCTACCTGTCCCTGCTCTGGCGCGAAACTGGACAAAGGGAAGTGGGTGTAGCCACCCACTCCCCTGACCCTCCCATAGGTAGGGTCATAGAGCTAGTCCCTCCCTTTCTTTTAGTATAAGAGGGGGAACCTGTGCATTGCACCCTAGATTTCCCTGGACGACGCTCTGAAGACGAATCCCGGACCTTCGACGTTCCACTACCTTTGGAAGGCTGAAGAATCTCCCTTGGAGTCAAGGAGTGACTCCCCTGCTTGGCAGGCACCAAAAACTACAAACGCCGGAGTCCGAAGTCCCTGCATCCCAAGAAGTGGATTTCCTGACTTCTCAAAGGCCATCGTGAGTCCCCAGCGAAGCTGAGGCCAGTGGACCCCAAGAGTAACGAGGAACTGCGACCCCTGGGTACCGTGCACTATTGTCGAGTGCAACCCCTTCACAACGTTCCACGAACTTGTGCTTTGGACCACGTGTGGTCCTAGCCTCCAGCAGGAATCCCTCCGAAGATCAGAGGCCTACCACGTCCCGAGTGACCGTGGGCCCCTGTGAGCGAATCCTCCCGAGGCGTCTTCGCGATCCCTTGCCAGCCGGCTTGTGGGTCCCCAGAAGACTTTCTAAAGAAACCAAAGGGCTCCCCTGGTTGCTCCAGGCCTGCCCTGACTTACCCTCGTAGGGTGAGTCCCACAGACCTTGCTGGTCTGCGCCATTGCCTCTTCACACTTTCCCCGAGACTTGCTGTTACCAAGGCTTGTTGGCTCCGATCGAGTCGCCGACACCGCAGTAAGCTGCAGACATCGTGGGACACGCCGAATCCAGCTCCTGGTCGTCGTCGACACCTCCTGGACCTCGTGGCTGAAGAGTCAAGGCACCCGCGAACGACCTGAATCTTGCGACGACGGTGGGCATCCAACTACCTTGCCCCGAGTCACTGCCAAGTGACTTTGAACACTGTCCCCTCTGCTTTCAGGTCTTCCATCTTCCGAATCCAGGCTTGGATTCCTCCGGACACTTCTCCTGTCGCCGCAAGCAGCAAGTCTTCACTGGCTCCCATTGAAAACGACGCCGCGACCCGACACCAAAGGACATCTATGCACCCGGCTCCCCTGGGTGAGGTAACTTCAGCACTACGGTGCTCCTATGGGTGTGGGCCCTAGAACTACTTACCCTGTAAGTGACTTGCTTGTAGCTTCCCTCGAAGTGTCCTAAAACTCTAACTTTCTAAGTGCGACAATTGCGCTGACTCGTACAGGGTTCGCGTCTGTGTTAGACACACCGCGTCCATCTCCTTTGTAACACTATCTAAAACTGTATCCTTCGACTCGTACTGAGTCCGATCGGTGTTCGCCTCGAACTCACAAAGGGCCTGTAACACTGAGATCTCCATTGCACTGACTCAGCACAAGGTTCGCGTCTGTGTTAGACACAGCGCGTCCATCTCCCTTGCAACTCTATCTGTAACCGCGTCCTTCGACTCGTACAAGGACCGATTGGTGTGTTCGCCTCGAACAAGCAAGGGACCTTTAACATTGAAATCTCAATCGCGTCTGAGCGCATAGACTCGCACAGGACTCGCACCGGTGCCAGGTCACCGCGTCCGTCCCCTGTGGGTCTCCTACAACTACCTGGGGTGGTTCTTGGGGGTCCCTCGATTCTAGATGCCCTAGACCTAGGTCTAGCAAACTAAGATTGTGATATTCGATTGTGCTAAACTTAATTTGATAATATTTGACTTGTACATATGTTCCTGACCTCTAATCTCATAAAGAGATTAGTAGAGAGTGTTTATTAATAAATACATATATATTTGATATATATACCTGTGTGGTGTCTTTTCATTTGGTGATTCAAGAGATTGTGTGGTAAAACAAGCTGCTTTACATTCCTTCAAGACTTAGCCTGAAGGCTGCTCTCCACAGCTACCACTAGGATAGCTTTCTATAAAGGTTGTCTTAAACCTATCTACCATAAGAGTCGAATTGTTCTGGTGCAAGGTGTCCACTTTAATTAGTGAACAGCATATGCCAGGCCAACTTCTCACACTGTTCACAGGAGATCCGGTCTTTGTTGAAGGCAGTCAGTCCTCCCCGGGGTTCTGGAGGTCGCTGGCTGCAGGACAAGATGATTTTTGGCGCAGGATCTCTGGAAACTGCAGACGGGCCGGTAGGGCTGGGGCCAAGTCAGTTGTTCTCTGCAGTCTCCTCTGCTGGGCATCTTCTTTCGTCCTTTTTCTTCTTAGGTTGCGGGAATCTGAGTTCTTGGTTCAGGGCTGCCCCTAAATACTGTATTTAGGGGGCGTTTTAGGGGGCTTCTACTGACCTTAGGGTGACTACACCCTTGGTGTGCTCACCCCACGTGGGGGAGTGACCACAATTCCTAGTCCTGATTGGGAAGTGCCTGCCATCTGCAAGATGGCGAGTACTGGAGAGTGGGCTTCACCTCGCCTCCCCCACCTGAGGGGTGGAGTTGGCAGAGGTGGGCACACCTCCTGGGCTGGCTAGTTTTTTCGCCTGTCTTCCCGCCGAAAGGGAGGGAAGACAGGAACGGGGCCTGCTCCTGATAGCAGGAGAGGCTGGGGGTCGCATTACAAAGGCTGCCAGGCCTTTGAAGCTCCCCTGCCACAGATGGCTCTTCCTGGCCTGGGGGAGGTGTGAACACCTCCGCCCAGGAAAGGCTTTGTTTCTGGGCTCAGGGAGCATAGGCTCCCACCCTAGGGGTCCAGAAACATGTCTTGTGGTGGCAGGCTGGTGTGTACCAGTCAGGGAACCCACCAGAGGCTGGTCGTTTTTCAGGGGCATCTCCAAGATGCCCTCTGTGTGCATTTTCATTAAATCCCACACTGGCATCAGTGTGGGTTTAATGTGCTGAGAAGTTTGATACCAAACTTCTCAGTTTTCAGTGCAGCCATTATGGTGCTGTGGAGTTCGTAATGACAAACTCCCAGCACCATATACTCTTAATGGCAGCACTGCACTTACAATGTCTAAGAATGGACTTAGACACTGTAGGGGTACAGGGCTCATGCACCTGTACCCTTACCACTGGTATAGTGCACCCAGCTAGAGGGGTGACTGACCTATGCCAGGGCAGTGGGTTGTAGGCATGGCACACAGAGGTGTGTGCCATGTCGACTCTTCACTTTGTTCTGCACCAAAACACGCAGCCTGCAAAGGCAGTGTGTGTGTGTAAAGGTACAGGGCCTCTAAGGGTGGCACAATAAGTGCTGCAGCCCTTAGAGGTCTTCCCTGGTCACAGTGCCCTGGGTACCTGTGGTACCATTTACCAGGGGCTGACCTGTGGCCAGAGATGCCAATTGGGTACAGTTTTGGGGAAAGAACACAGGCCCTGGGAACCTGATTGTCAGGGACCCAGGGCACATCAAGTCAAAGGGCATCAGTAGTCTGGCAAAAAGTGGGGGGGTTACTGCAACAGAAACCCACTTCCTTACAGGGTGCTATATTGTTTCAGGATGTGGAAGACTACAAAGAAGAGAGTATATCATAAATTGGTGTACATTATCATTGTACCAAATTGAGAGGGGATTGCCGAAGACTATTTAAGTGACCATGGGTTTGAATACCTTAATAATAAGCTTCCTAGAACATCAACCATATACACTCTCCCTAAGATACACAAGAGGTTGGACTAACTACCCAGTTGTCCCATTGTGCCCGGCTGTGGTTTAGTCCTTTAACCTCTGTGTAAATACATTGACATTCATTAAGCCATTATGCCATTTGTGAACAAAACTCGTGCCTATATTCGTTACATCATGAATGTAATCAAGCAAATTGAAGATTATCCTTTCACACCCATGGAACAGTTGCTAGTTACTGTGGACATATCTCTCTATACCAGTGGTTCTTAACCTTTTCACTTCTTGACCCCCACTTAGGGGCCGATTCCGATCGTGGTCGGAAACCGTTCCGTCCGACACGTTCCCGGAGCGATTTCCGACCGTTTCGTGCCCCTTGGCTCCGAGCGAGCACGATGCGATCAAGCGTTGACGGACTTGTGTCGCTCGGAGCCTCATTGATGTCAATGGGAGCCTATTGTTCGATGCGTACATAGACTCCCATTGAGAAAATAGCACGTCTCGGAGAAGTGCGCCCCCTATCGCGGGGACGCCTCGCTCACGCCCGCACCGTACATGCATGTGTAGGGGGGACCCTTAGGTCCCCCCCCTGTGTTCGACTCGTAAGGCTACGGGTGAAGGGGGGTCCGGCACTGACCCCCGAAGTCCGCTTCCCAGAGCGTTTTCGTGTCGGAGGCTCCGACTCGATCCGGCTGTCCGTATCGTGCATCGTACTGGCTCGGTTGGAAATCGACTCCATTGCGCGGGACGATTCGTCTGCGAATGAGTCGTACGGAGCGGTTCGGACCCGGAAACGATTCGGTCGGCGATTTCGCGTACTTCGCATCGTACTTGCTCGCTCATACAGATGTACGAGTCGGTCGGAAAGCGTACGATTCGGTCAGAATTCGGCTCTACGAATCGGACTCGGTCGGATTCGTAGGCCTACTGAGCGAGATCGGAATCGGCCCCTAAATGTTTGTTGGGAGCCAGGGACCTCCACTGAATCATTAATGAAATCTGCGGATCCCCACTGAGTAATTTAATTGATAATTTAAACCACTAAACCATAAACAAGAAATGTGGAAACAAGCATTCATTAAACAAAATTGACAAATGTTGAAAAACTTTATTTACTTCACAAAATAACAAAAATATATAAAAGTTTTAATAGGAGGTTAGAGCTTTTCTAAATTCAATCCTGGCCAATCATTGTTTATACTATAATCTGTTTGATGCACTTCCACTGCTCCTACGACTCAATCTGACAATTCTAACTTAATTTTTAGCCTCCAGTTTCAAATTTCTTCACATTTGCAAAACATTTAAAAATGTCCAGCTTTATATTTCGCTCCTTTATTTATACAAACTTTATTAATTTGTTAATATTATTTAATTTGCTTAGCAGTCGTGGGACCCCTGAGTAGGGGGTCCCCGAACTACAGGTTTAGTACTACTGCTCTGTTGCTTGAACATTAAATACATTTAAAAACCAAGAGACAAGAGGCGTTTGGCAAAACAGGAACAGTTTGTTTAATTAAACAGTGTTGCCGGGAGAACAGTTACAGGCATAGGGTCTGAGGACTGTCTCAACTTACACGAGATCTGAAATGGGTTTTTATACAATTCTTTTGACTGTCAGAAACAGTTTGTCGATCCATTTTTTGTAACAACTGTGAACCGCTGTCTGTGGAGTCGTAAATTAATATATCTGCTAGAAAATCCAGGTGGGTCTCAACCTTGCGTGGACACAATGCGGCCAGTGGGCAACGTGTTCAGATGCCTGGCATGGGAAGCACCTGATTACTGTGTGTGATGTGTCCTGATTGGCTATATGTTCCTAACTTTGTGCAGCATCTGACTTTATGGTGTTTTTGGTAGCTTGTGTAAGCCCTCTGGCCATGTGTGCTTTATTGGGGCCAATCTGTCTATGCCATTGTGGTGTCACTCCAGCTCTCTGTGGGATTGATCTGGGATTTTCCTGTTCTTACGTTTATCTGCCAGCATGCGTGCCACCCCACCTGTGACCTGTCAATCAGTAACCTCCGGCCTGAGTCTCGGGGCCTGCTTAACTACATATTTCTCAGCCTGGGTTGATGTGGAGTTTATAACAGGCAAATTTGTTAATAAAGATGCAATTTCGTTTTTATACATGAAGGCATCATTATCCATTTTGACATCCACTTTCTCCATATTAACAGCTCCATACCATAATTTCCCCAACAAGCAGCTTTAAATGTCACTAGCGAAGTCCTTGTCTCCAGAGATCAAGCTACACAGGTGCCAACTGATTTCAGAGTGGAACTACTATATATTGGCCTGAGAAATCTCCTTGTGGGCAAGTATGAACAGGCACACCTATATCAAGAATCCAGCCCTTTCATCAGTAACCTATTCTCTTTGGAAAAAATATATAGATGATGTCCTGATTGTATGGACAGGAGACAAGACTAGACTTGCCCTCTTTATCATATGGCTTTACAGCAGATCCACTGACATTCAATTTACCATGTCATTCAGTAACAATGAAATTATTTTTTGGGATGTTATCATTAAGGTTTCAGAGGGGAATTGTATACCACGTTATTTAGGAAACAAACAGAACGCAATACATTGCTGAGGTACTCTAGTCATCATCCAAGGGGCCTTAGGGATACTTTACCCTATGGCCAGTTCCTCAGGATCAGGTGGAATTGTGCCCGGAGGATAGACTATTTCTCAAAATCCAATACATTGGTTTGAAAGTTACTTGATCGTGGCTACCCGAAGGGACTACTGAAATGGGCTAGAAAGCAAGCTCAGTATTGCCCAAGAGAGAGAGTCCTTTGGAACCCAAACATTACAGCAATACTAAGACTGATAGACTGATACGTGTCACAACTTATTGCTCCCGTAGCAATGAGATCAAGAAAGTAATCATGATCCGTGATGAAGCTGAAAGTCCTGATAAATATTTGCGTTCATACGAGGACAATACAGAGACTATGTTGTAAGAGTCCTTCTACCATCACCAGTATCCATTAACCTGCCTGCATGATGAAAATTGCCACCTTTTCAAGGTCGCTACTTAAGAAAACACAGGAATTGGAATAGTACTGATGTAACTTATATCATCAAATGCCCTTGCGACATGGCCTCTGTAGGCCAAGTTAGGCAAAAAGTAAAAGTCACTGTCACATTAGATGCAAAACACAGGTAGCACCATTGGTCGAACATTTCTGTAGCACAAGGTTGATGATTTAAGGTGGCTTGAGTTGGAAACGATTGAATAAAAATCCCAGGGGTGGTGGCATTACTGCAACATTGAACCTGAGAGAATGAAATTGTATACATCGGTTCAGAATGGGTTGAATAATTGCAGGAAATTTAACAAACAAGTTGCAATCTTCAGGAGTGGCTTATTATGTGTCCATATATTCCAAATCTCTTCTGGACCTCTGTGGAACTTCATCTTCTGTTGTATATCCTCTTATGGTTCTTCCCAGTGGTTGTTAATGCGAGCGAGTGGATACATTACACTCTGGGAGTCGCAACATTGTATCCATCTCAATTGATATTGTAAATAGCATTTCAGATGCCCAGTGCTCCCATAATATGTTTACCAGCTTAAGTTGTTTACTTAACACTGTTCATATTTAATTAAATGTGTTTATGTATTTTAATCCATTCTGCTCTTGTGATTGCACTGTATTTTTGTATTCTCTGTGTAACTGTATAGTTTGTTGAACCGCCATCAATGAGAGTGAATTGATGAATTGTAATCTGGCGACACAACAGTGCAACCTTTTCTATTTATACCTGCAATAAGCCTTTATACGCCTGGGACACCCACTTAATTTGTTTTTAAGGTCTGCATTGTGCTTTTGGGTGTGGAGACATTCTTATTGCCCTTCAACATATGTATGATTCCTGGACCTTTGACTAGAACGCACACCTTGCATCGGCCATATTATTAGGAATTTTGTTCCTCCTCTGTGTACAAACTGGCGTGGAGCTGCCACAATGTCCTTATCTATACACGGTCCATCAGCACGTATCTCAGAGACTGGATAATGAAGAGCTAATACTTTATCTGATGTGAGGAGACGCAGTCTCCTGCCCCTTGATTTCCCAAACATGCAGTGTTCCTTTGCATTGAGGTCTGTAGTAAATCTAGTTGCTTTATCATTTTTAGCCCTTACCTTAGATGTGAACAGTGATTGTCACGCGCACCTCCCTTGATGGGCATTGCTCTACTGTTTACGCTGGGAAACAAAAACAAAAACAATTACGTTGTTTTTTGCCAAAAGAAGACTCCGTGAGTTGTTCCTTCTCTTCTCTAAGAACACTTCATACCAGTATTTATTAATGGAACCCCCTTTTGGGAAGACGTTGTTTCCTTATTAGGTTGGGCCTGGGCAGCGCTTGCGCTGCTCTGCTAGGCATGCTGTATTCAGTTATGGACTTGAAGCTCCACCCATCTTTTCAATTGGCTCCTGTAACTGTCCTTTCTAAATGGTTTCTTCTTATTCGTTGATGGGCTTGTTAGTCCCTCCTTACTGCATTTGTAACCTCCCATGAGGACTGGACTTTTTACTTGTGTTGTTACACGGTCTGTTTTATCTACAGTCTGTGAGCACTACTATTTTCTTTAATGTCTTTAATCTAGTTGCTTTTGCTGGCACGACGGGCTCTCCCTAACCCACCCTGTCGCCTGATCATGGACTCTGCGCTTTATCTTTAAAAAATGCTCCCTGCACAGCGCAGCTTTTCTGAACGTGCTATGCTGCTTATCAAATGCTATTTATTTTTAAAAGCGCCCCATACCGCGCTTTTACTTTAATGGGGGCCGCAACTTTCTTTACAGGAGCCGCGTCTTAAAGAAAGGGGCGTCGCCGACATTAAAGTGAAAGCATGGTTGACAAATGTTTTTTTTTTGTAAAAGCGCCCCATAATGCGCTTTCACTTTAATGGCGGAGCGCACCTTTCTTTAGACGCAAGTCATCTAAAAGGGGCGTGGCCGCCATTAAAGTGAGAGCGCGGGACTGAGCGCTTTTACAAACCAGTATTTGGAATGCAATAGGTCTTGCATTTGCGAGAGTTTAAGCTATTGGCATTGTAAATGACAATGCCTTTTATTTATATTTTAAAAACCAAAACTTAAATGAAAGGCATTGTCATTTACAATGCCAATAGCTTAAACAAGGGCGGGAGTACGCCCGAAATGCGTTTGGCTATGTTATTTGTGTGAGGAGCGCCAGGCTGTTTGCTTTTGTCATCCCCAGAATAAATGGACTGAACCTGCCGTGTGTGGCTTTCTTACTTGGAGGCAGCTCTTTTTTGTGATGTTTGTGGCTTGCCTTAGCCGCGAGAAGGCCCCACTGCTTTATTAGCGGGATTACGGCACCAGTGACAAAGAGGTGCTGCAAGTACGACGGGTCCGTTCTGAGGATGGTTCATGGCAAGGCTTCGACCTGGGCAGCTCCTAACACACCCACTGTGGTAAAACATGGACATTTTGAAGGTACTGTGGCGCCCATTGTGGTTTTATTATAAAGGTTGGACTACAAGGACCATGATTCATAGCGCATACGCCCACCTGGGCGGGGATATTTAATGCGCGTAGCTCACCTGAGCCGCTGTTTCCTTCTGGCCAGTGAATAAGGGCGGGAGTACGCCCGAAACGCGTTTGGCTATGTTATTTGTGTGAGGAGCACCAGGCTGTTTGCTTTTGTCATCCCCAGAATAAATGGACTGAACCTGCCGTGTGTGGCTTTCTTACTTTTTTATATATATATATATATGTCCAAGTAGGGCTCGCTTTTGCTGGCAGTGTGGCGCTTACTTGATGGATGGTGCGTTATCTCCTCGGCTGAGCCATGCCGCAATAAATCATTCAGGAATTTCTCCTACTGGAGAACAAATGGAGCGCACTCAGTGGAAAGCTTTTCACAAATGTTTTAATCCAAAATAAAACGGTCCATTACAGCAATCTAAACCAACGCGTTTCGAGCTCGAGCTTATAGTTAGAAATTAGCATTTAAAAAACCTTACAAATTCACTGAAAAAACCATAGGTTTCAGGGACGTTATAGTTAATTGGACATTTCACTCGTACAAAACCATAGAAATTCCCCTGTTATAGTTAGTTCAGCTAACTATAACTCGCGCCCCCGCAATGCACTGCTGATGACGTCACGTATTACATCATTCATGACATGGTCAGTGACATCACTGATGACATCTCAAATGACATCACTGATGACATCATCCAGTGAATGAGTGTTTCTAAAAAGTTTAAATATGTATTATATATATGCCAAGGTGTATTGAAGAATGAGTGGGTGTATAAGTGTCTGGATGGAGATTTAGTAGGTGTGTGACTGACTGTTTAAGTGAGTGATTACATGTCTTATTGAATGCACGGGTTAGTGACTGATACAGACATTCACACAGTTTAGTTTGTCAGTTGGTGTGTAAGCGGTTGCATGGGTTGGTGAGTAGCTAAATGAGGATCTATATGGGTTATTGATTGGTTGTCTAAGTATCTGTATGGGTGCCTGGGTGTGTGTGTGTGTGTAGGTGCGTGGGAGGTGTGGGAGTCTGTGCATAGATGTTTGAGTGGTTGATTCACTGTGTGTACGGGTTCAAGAGTGCATGTGGAAACAGCTGTATGAGTGTGAGTGTGTGTATGGTGTGTTGGTGAGAGAATGGATATCTCAATGTTACATGTCCAAGTAACTACATATATAAAAGGCAGTGTATGTGAAAGTTGAAGTATATAAATGACTATACATGAGTCGGTGAGTGTGAGAGTGGCTGCATGGATGAGTGTGTACTTGTATCAGTGATTGTAGAAAAGAGTAAGTATGCATTTGTTTCTGTTTGAATAACTGATGTGGTGTGTGTATAACTGTATAGGTCAGTAAATGGAAGTGTGATTGATTCTTTGCATGACTGACTAGGTGTGTGAGTAACTCTGGCTGAGTGGTGGTGTGTGAGTGTCTGTATAGATGTATGAGTGCTTATGATAGTGTTGTATTGATGAGTGACTACATCTATGAGTGATTCTATGGGTGAATGAGTGGATGTGTATGTAGACTTAGGAATCAGTGAGTGTGTATGTAGTAACTGGTACAGTGGGTGTATCAAAGGTTATATTACAGTGTGAGGAGGTGGATCAGATTTTCACGTGGATGATGTCATCAGTGATGTCATTTGAGATGTCATCAGTGATGTCATCAGTGATGTCACTGCCCATGTCATGAGTGATGTAATATGTGACGTCATCAGCAGTGCATTGCGGGGGCGCGAGTTATAGTTAGCTGAACTAACTATAACGGGGGAATTTCTCTGGTTTTGTACGAGTGAAATGTCCAACTAACTATAACGTCCCTGAAACCTATGGTTTTTTCAGTGAATTTGTAAGGTTTTTTTAAATGCTAATTTCTAACTATAACGTGCCTGAAACCTATGGTTTTTTCAGTGAATTTCAATGGTTTTTTAAATGCTAATTTCTAACTATGCCTACAAAGTTAGGACATGTGAAGAAAGAGGAAGAAAAGCGCAGCAAGAAGCAAGACAAATGCAGAAAGAGGCAACAGAAGTCCAGAAAGATGAAGAAAAGTTCAGGAAGAAGCAAGAGATGTGCAGAAAGAACCAACAGAGGAGCAGAAAGTCCTCCTGTGCCCCCAACTTTATAGTGACGGGTACTGGTGGTAACTGACTCTGACTAACCAGGACCGGAGCCAGTGCTATGCTAAAAGACACTTGGAATACAGTGAAAACACCTACATACACTAGAACACTATGCGTTGTGGTACCCCTGTGATTAGCATGACCTCCTCTGTATTTGCCATGAGTTAGTGCCTGGGTCATTGCATGAGTACATGGGTAGTGACTGGATGATTAGAGTGCTGCAAGGACAGTGCATGGTGATTTTATAACTGCTTGGGTTTTGGCGGAGTGATTGGATAAGTACATGATGCTGGATGGGTGATTGGAGTAGTGCATGGGTAGTGACAGAGGGATTTCTGGAGTGCATGGGTACAACCTGGGTAATTGGAGGAGTGAATCAGTAGTGTGTAGGTGGTTAGCGGTCTGCATGGGAAGTGCTAAGGGGATTGTAGCAGTGCATGTGTTAGTGCTTGGGTCACTCCATGAGTACATGGGTACTGACTGGAAGATTAGAGTACTGCAAGGAGAGTGCATGGTGAATTTATAAGTGCCTGGGTTTTGGCGGAGTGATTGGATAAGTACATGGTGCTCGCTGGGTGATTGGAGGAGTGCATGGGTAGTGACAGGGCAATGGCTGGACTGCATGGGTACTGCTCAGGGTATTGTAGCAGTGCATGAGTTAGTGCATGGGTCATTGCATGAGTGCATGGGTAGTGACTGGATGATTAGAGTGCTGCAAGGAGAGTGCATTGTGAATGTATAAGTACTTGGGTTTTGGTGGAGTGATTGCATAAGTATACACATGTCACACCAGGCCCCGCCCCCTCCCTTCACCACTGTGCAAACGCGCCCCCTGGCGGGTTTTAATTTGGGGAATTAATTCCCCTTGAATCCTGAGGGTCCCTGGGGGCCAACTAGCCCACCATGTACCTCCAGTAAGCGCCACAGAGCTGTGTTGCAGAGAGGTGGTCCGAGGCCACGCCCCTTTTTACACCTCTCTGCAACGCAACTCTGTGGCGCTTACTGGACGTACCTGGTGGGCTAGTTGGCCCCCAGGGACCCTCAGGATTCAAGGGGACTTAATCTCCCAACTTAAAACGCGCCACAGGGCGCGTTTGCACACTTGTCACATCAGGCCACGCCCCCTCCCTGCACCACTGTGCAAACGCACCCCCTGGTGCGTTGTAAATTGGGGGATTAAGTCCCCTTGAGTCCTGAGGGTCCCTGGGGGCCAACTAGCCCACCAGCTACCTCCAGTAAGTGCCACAGAGCTGCGTTGCAGAGTGGTGTAAAAAGGGGGCGTGGCCTTAAACCACCTCTCTGCAAGGCAGCTCCCTGGCGCTTACTAGAGGTACCTGGTGGGCTAGTTGGCCCCCAGGGACCCTCAGGATTCAAGGGGACTTAATCTCCCAATTTAAAACGGGGCACGTTTGCACAGTGGTGCAGGGAGGGGGTGGGGCCTGATGTGACAAGTGTGCAAATGCGCCCTGTGGCGCATTTTAAGTTAGGGGATTAAGTCCCCTTGAATCCTGAGGGTCCCTGGGGGCCAACTAGCCCACCAGGTACCTCCAGTATGCGCCAGGGAGCTGCGTTGCAGAGAGGTGGTTTAAGGCCACGCCCCTTTTACACCTCTCTGCAACGCAGCTCTTTGGCGCTACTGGAGGTACCTGGTGGGCTAGTTGGCCCCAGGACCCTCAGGATTGAAGGGGACTTAATCCCCAATTTACAATGTGCCAGGGGGTGCATTTGCACACTTGGTATGTCAGGCCCCGCCCCCTCCGTGCACCACTGTGCAAATGCGCCCCCTGGCGCGTTGTAAATTGGGGGATTAATTCCCCTTGAGTACTGAAGGTCAATGGGGGCCAACTAGCCCACCAGGTACCTCCAGTATGCGCCAGGGAGCTGCGTTGCAGAGAGGTGTAAAAAGGGGCGTGGCCTCAGACCACCTCTCTGCAAGGCAGCCCTGTGGCGCTAACTGGAGGTACCTGGTGGGCTAGTTGGCCCCCAGGGACCCTCAGGATTGTAGGGGAATTAATTCCCCAACTTAAAACGTGCCACAGGGCGCGTTTGCATAGTGTTGCAGGGAGGGGGCGTGGCCTCCGGCGCGATGCCGGCTTTTTTAAAAATTTTTGTTTTTTTAGAAGGGGGGCTGTGTTCAGCCCCCCTTCCTTTCCTATTTTTTGGGCCCTGGGGACCCCATCCCCCAGGGCCTGACCCTAATTTGTTAATTTTAATTTTTTTTAAACGGAAGGGGGCTGCGCGGCCCCCCTCCCGAGGCCATTTTTGGCCCGGGGACCCCATCCCCCGGGGCATGGCCACTATATATATATTTTTTTTAAATATATTTTCAAAGGAGGGGGGCTGCGTGACCCCCCTTCTGAGGCTTCTGTTAGCCCCGGGGACCCCATCCCCGGGGCTCTGCCTCGTTTTATTTTTTATTTTACTGCGGAGGGGGGCCATGTGGCCCCCCTCCCGTGCCACTTCTGGCCCCGGGGACCCCATCTCCCGGGGCCGGCCCTCTCCTTTGGGGACCGTGGGGGGAGCCCCAATGCCCCCACGGTCCCTGCCGGCTCCCCGCCTCCTGCGGGAGCCGGCATTGCTTTTCCACATGGGGAGCTGCTAACATGTAGCTCCCCGTGTGGAAAAGCAATCTGCTTTGCTTCATTGAAGCGAGAGCAGGTTTCCCTGCTCTTGCTTCAATGAAGCAAAGCAGAGTTTGCTATGGTAGGGCGGGAGCCGTGCTCCCGCCCTACCATAGCAAACAGCAGTGTCCCGGGGGTGGGAACCCCAGGACACTGCAGGAGCCGGCCCTGGGGGGTGGCGGTCCCCAGGGCCATCACGGGCTCCAGGAGGGGGCCGCGCGGCCCCCTCCCTTCAACTACAAAGCCCCGGGAGGTGGTGGTCCCGGGGCTCGGGGTCCGTAACGGACCCCCAAATTTACATTTTAGTGCCCCGGGGAGGTGGCGGTCCCCGGGGCGTGTGGGGGGGCTCGAGCCCCCACACACAGGTATATCTTTAAAAAAAAAAAAAACAAGCCCCGGGGGGTGGCGGTCCCCGGGGCTGCGGGGGGCCGTATGCCCCCACAAATAATTAATGAAAGCCCCGGGGGTGGTGGTCCCCGGGGAATTAGCCCCGTGGGGTGGCGGTCCCCGGGGCTGTGGGGGGGGCTGCGTGCCCCCCCCGCAACTCATAAATCAAGCCCCGGGGAGGTGGCGGTCCCCGGGGCAGTGTGGGGGGGATAGGGGCCCCCACACATTTTTTCAGTGCCCCGGGACCTGGCCCACCCGGGGCTTCAATACAACGAAGCGCGGAGCCCGCGCTTCGTTTTTTTATTTTCTCGGCCGCATTCGCGCTCCCAGCGTGAATTCGGCCGATTAAAAAAAAATAAAAAAAATTAAAATGCTTTTTTGGGCCATGAGCAGGCCTTTTCTTGTTTTTCGCGTTTGTTTTTCTCTTTTCTTGTGACTCGGTTCTACCGAGTCACAAGATGGCTGCCAACACTTCCTGGTTTGGAGTGTTGACAGCCAATTAGAATAAAGCTCGTGGTCGGGAGGGTCCGCGGATCCACCGCGCCTCTAGATATCGAAACTTTTATTTTTTGATTTTCTCAGCAACTACTGAACGGATTTACACCATTTAAAACAAGCATTGGCATAGCCAATAGGTCTCGCTTTTGGGACCTTATAAGTATTTAGTTATGCAGCACAATATCCTTGGTGCAACAACATCAACTGTTGCATGGCTAAACACTTATAAGGTCCCAAAGGCGAGACCTATTGGCTATGCCAATGCTTGTTATTATTTGAGTGGCTAAGCAGAGCTCAATAGTGCACAGTATAGTGCTTTCTATTCTGAGCATGTTTGTTTGGTACAGGGCACTGCAGTATTGTTTTCCTGAATAAAGCTTCTTTTATTACTTGGTACACATTAATTACCGTTTACATATTGCAAACCAAGTACACGATACAAAACAACCAGAACTACTAGCAGTTCAAGCATGTTACTCCATTAAGGGGGAGATGTGAATGCTGGAAGTATTGCCAGAGGCTAGAATGGCCAAAAAAGCAATATCTCATTAAAAAAAACCTTGGATGGCCTTAAAACAGATGGGAGAAAGACTCCGGCCCAGTTGAGAATGGGTTTTGAGCATGACTGGCAACAGGAGTTATGGCCTGTATTGTGTGTGTTGGTTACCATAACTGGTGAGTTTCCTTGGTTTTTCACGTTTGTCAAAACCATAACTCAGTTTTTAATGAACATTTACATAGAAAGGGAGGATAAATAATGGTAAAGTCTGCATTATTTTATTAGGTAGGGGTGTGCAAAGTTGTAAGAGGGCTTACTGCACTGCATTTTTAAACTTCAGTGCTTTGCAAACTGCAAAGCGGACAATTTATTTTGTTTTTAAAAAACACATGAAACGCTCCAAAGAGATGTGCAGCAGCAGGAATGTTTCTGCTGCTGCACATGACCAGGACAGGCGTAGCCAATCTGTATGCTGCGTCCCTCCCCTTCCACAAAGCCAAATCGAAGCAGGAAAGCGAAGAAGGTACCTCGTTGGTTGGTGGTTATGGTGTTAATATGTCAAAAGTTGACAATGTTAGTACCTAAAACATTAGATTTCTGCAATACTTTTTACCACTTCCCATTCATTCTCGTGGCCCACCCATCCTTGTTCATGGCCCTCCCTGAGCTAGAATCCTAGAGCCGGGCCTGGTGTACCCCCGACTTGTGCCCTGCTAGTGATGGTTTGAATTGAGTGGGGCAACCATCTATAGCCTGATGACCTGTGTTGAATGAATGTGTTGCGATGGCAGAGTCAGCTATTGCTCTATCAAAACGTCCGCAATCCCCATGCCTCTGAATAGGGTAGAGGAACCGCGAGAGCACCACCGACTCACAGCAGGGGTCCCGCCTGCCAAACTCCAAATGACCCCCTATGTAACTAATTGTAATTAACATTTCTGGAATTTTAATATTTATGCTAATCTGTGGCATACAGGGTATATCAACTATCCCCTGTAACATCCTTACGTGCATTTATATTATATGGCAACTTGATATGTGTCAATATCTGTGCGGATACTGTGTCTATTATACTTGGTTCACACAGTTTGTAAAAGTAAATCGTTCTAACGTCTATAATCACAAAATGTGGACTGTGCAAAACCACAAATATAATCATCTGTAAACAACCTCTTACTCCCACTAGTCTTTAACATGACAGCCACCTTAAAGCTCTTCACCCCTCCTCCCCCCACGAACACTGGCATGGCATGCCCTCCCTTTACCACCTCCACCCTACTTTTTGTTCTCTTTTAAAAGACCACCTTTTTCACAGATTGCGACGAATGTCCTCATGATACTGTATATCACCCTATAAAGGAAATAAATACACCGGCCCTCAGCTGTTCGTAGAGTGTGTGGAATATCTGCTGACGTTCACCAATAGCATCTCATCGTGTCATCGTAGGCCGCTGTCCATGTTCATCGGTGCCCGGGAAGAAGAGGTCTCCTCCCCTCAGCGGTGGAAGGACCCACAGTTCCTGGGTCAGCACTCTCCAGAGGTGGAGGTGTCGTAGCAGGTTACATTCCGTGGATATTGTGCTGAAGTGACAACAGAACTTCGAGCTGTCTCCTTGGGGTAGCAGTGCTCCACTGCGTGCTCTGGTGGTCGGTGGGTTTTGTGATTGATGAATATGAACTTGCTGTCGGCTCAGGTTTGTCGCGTGCCAGCGTCGCGTTAGAGTTCTCGCGCCAGTAAACATGGTTCAGCGCGGAAATATTGCTGACTCGCAGTTCAGTGGCCACGAGGGTTCAATGTGAAGCTCGTCCGCCTTTGCTGGTGAGCTGCCTTTACTGATTATGACATCTGTCAGCGATGAACTACGATCGGGACGTCAGTGGAGCTATTCTTTTTATGGTCATTTAATTTATAAAACGCGCTGACATAAAACTTCTTGGTCGGTGCTCAGGGGTAACATAACACGAGAAAATCCTAAGTAGGGAGAGGGGAGGAGGTAAAAACAGCATGGGGAAAGGAGACTTACCATTTCTTTAGGCACTTCTTGACTCCCGACTTCAGTGCCAGTGACCCGAAGACGAGTGGACAACCGTGCGTCGCGGGCAGCCAGCGCCGCTCTGCTGAAGTGAAACTGCTGACGGGCTGCCCTGTGTGCAGTGCGTGACAGCTTCCGCGAGAGTCCTGTCAGGCTTACCATTCTGAAAGTCACTATATAGGTGTACTGTACTTTAAAAGATCAAATCTGTGATAGCGCGAAAAAGCACAACTTCCTGGCAGTAGTGTTTGCTGCATGAGGTGAGCTGTGAATGGTACACACAGGGTTGGATTCACAAAACGGACAATTGGACGTTGCACGAGGGGCCAGTGGCCGAGGTCAGCTGTGCCTCGCGCTAAAAGTTAACAAAAAAAAAAGGAAAAAAAAGCATTGGCCGCGCGGCCGTGAAAGTGATCGCGGGCTGTAAGGGTGCCCGCGAGCGATGCACTTAATTAGCCATGACGAGACAGGAAAGCCAGATGGCGCCTGTGCTCGTAACTGTGCGCGTAACCGCACGCTCTAGGCCACACAAAAAGCTGTGGTCGGCTTTTTGAAGCCCACTTACTAAAAGTCTCGCCAGAGCAGCGCATGCGCTGGCTCAGGCGAAACCTAAAAAAGGGCGCTTTCTGAACCAAGCACTACCTTTTTGCCAAATTTGGTGTAATTCCGTTCAGCAGTTCGAGCTGTAGCCGTGTCTAAAGTTTCCTATGGGAAATTCATTTTCCGACCTCTTTTTTTTCAATTTCTTAGGAACTACTGAACGGATTTACACCATTTAACAAAAAGGGCGCTTTCTGAACCAAGCACTACCTTTTTGCCAAATTTGGTGTAATTCCATTCAGCAGTTCGGGCTGTAGCCGTGTCTAAAGTTTCCTATGGAAAATAACATGGAGAAAACACGTTTTGGGACCCCCCTTTTTTCTTGGCCCCCGCTTTGTGAATCACCCCGAAACTTTCAGGATAGGAGCTGACCGGAGCGGACCATAAGTTTTGAAAATTTCGCGAAGATTCGTCAACCGGCGCCAAAGTTATTGGGAAAAGAAAAACGCTTTTCCTATGGAAACTAGGTCCTAACTATAACTATCTACTGGCGACCGCCAGTAGATACTATATATATATATATATATATTATCTACTGGCGGTCGCCAGTAGATAGTTATAGTTAAAACCTATTATCCATAGGAAATCCGCGACATTCTATTTGAAATAACGTTGGCGCCGGTTAACGAATCTTCGCGAAAGTTTCCAACTTGTTGGGGCGCTCCGGTCCGCTCCTATCCTGAAAGTCTCGGGTGATACGTCAAGCGGGGGCCGAGAAAAGGGGGGTCCCAAAACGTGTTTTCCCATTCATTTTTCCATAGGAACCTTTAGTCGCAGCTACAGCCCGAACTGCTGAACGGAATTACACCAAATTTGGCAAAGAGGTAGCCCTTGGTTCAGTGTCGTGCCTTTTGCTTAAATGGTGTAAATCCGTTCAGTAGTTCCTGAGAAAATCAAAAGTAAAGTCACATATATATCTGGGCGGAGCCTAACCACACATGTCATCGTGAGATCTGATTGGCTGTCAGCACTTCATCCTGGAATTTCTGGCAGCCATCTTGGGACCAATATAAATGATAGTACCTCATTGAAATGCATTGTAGTGAATAGAAGATTTTGAGGGTCACCAAAAGGAGAACTATAAAGGGTGATAACAGGCTTTAGTTACATTAGAATTTATTTGTTGACGGTACCATACTAATTTTAGGAATTGTGGTGTATTCCAAGGTGATTTTACCATGTGAAAAACCTTCTGCTGGGATATCATGAATCATGTTTGAGAGAAAACTATTTTCTCATGCTGGTCACATACAGTTTTGGAAGGTGCTCCAGAAGCTAAAATGAGAGCATATTTTCTGTAAATTCACATTATCTTTCTCACTCATGTGAGAATGAAGTCTGACATTCTCAGTAAAACATGTACATCCAACAAGGGCAGAGACTGTCAGTTGATTCCTTTGTGTTCTACTGCAGCTTCCCAGAGTGTTCTAAAGAACAACTAGAGTGCTAACAGCCTTACTTATGACAAAAGTATGGCACACCTGAAGCCATCTTGATTGGAATAAACTGGTAACACTTAAAACATTTAATTTAAAAAGGAACAAAACGATGGGGTTCATTTTGTCATAGAAATTATGGTTAGTGCTGTAGAAAGAAAAATTAGGACATGTTTCAAGTGTGATCTCAAATATCTTCCTGTTATATTTCAACAGGAGCAGCCTGCCAGTTGATGCCTTTGTGTTCTACTGCAGCTTCCCAGAGTGTTCTAAAGAACAACTAGAGTGCTAACAGCCTTACTTATGACAAAAGTATGGCACACCTGAAGCCATCTTGATTGGAATAAACTGGTAACACTTAAAACATTTAATTTAAAAAGGAACAAAATGATGGGGTTCATTTTGTCATAGAAATTATGGTTAGTGCTGTAGAAAGAAAAATTAGGACATATTTCAAGTGTGATCTCAAATATCTTCCTGTTATATTTCAACAGGAGCAGCCTGCCAGTTGATGCCTTTGTGTTCTACTGAAGCTTCCCAGAGTGTTCTAAAGAACAACTAGAGCGCTAACAGCCTTACTTATGACAAAAGTATGGCACACCTGAAGCCATCTTGATTGGAATAAACCGGTAACACTTAAAACATTTAATTTAAAAAGGAACAAAATGAGGGGTTCTTTTTTAAATAGAAATTATGGTTAGTGCTGCAGAAAGAAAAATTAGGGCATGTTTTAAGTGAGATCTCAAATCCTCTTCTATTTCATTAGAAAATTCTGACATGCAGACTGAAACAATCACTTTCAATACCAGCAGCAGACTACCAGTTAACTCCCTGGTGAGCAGTAGCTTTACTCCAGTGATCTAATGAGCAACTAGAGTGCTAACATTCTGAATTTATGGCAGATGTGAGACACATCTGAATGCCTTCTTGATGGAATCAAAGTAAAAACTGAAAGCATTTCCTACTGAGGAGACTGCAGTAAATGAAGAAATTAGGAAACTTCATAACAAAGAAGTCTTCCAAGATGGCCACCAGTGAAAAAGAGCCCAAATGTAGCACAAATATTACCCAGATGTAGCCCACATATAGCCCAATGACAAAAGTGTGCAAAACACTTTTTATTTTTAGTTTTTTGCAGTTTTATGTAGTGCAGACTGGTCAGGTATTGGAGCATTGCATCTTAAAACATGACCCCCTACACTACAAAAACACCACTGCACTACCTTAAACCCTAAAACACTACCCCCAGCACGACCCCCTACACTACACAAGCACCACTGCACTATCCTAAACCCTAAAACACTACCCCCAGCACGACCCCCTACACTACCCAAACACCACTGCACTAACCTAAATCCTAAAACACTACCACCAGCACGACCCCCTACACTACCCAAACACCACTGCACTACCCTAAAACATGACCCCTACACTACACAAACACCACTGCACTACCCTAAACCCTAAAACACTACCCCCAGCACGACCCCCTACACTACACAAGCACCACTGCACTACCCTAAACCCTAAAACACTACCCCCAGCACGACCCCCTACACTACACAAACACCACTGCACTACCCTAAACCCTAAAACACTACCCCCAGCACGACCCCTACACTACCCAAACACCACTGCACTAACCTAAATCCTAAAACACTACCCCCAGCATGACCCCCTACACTACCCAAACACCACTGCACTACCCTAAAACATGACCCCTACACTACACAAACACCACTGCACTACCCTAAACCCTAAAACACTACCCCCAGCACGACCCCCTACACTACACAAGCACCACTGCACTACCCTAAACCCTAAAACACTACCCCCAGCACGACCCCCTACACTACACAAACACCACTGCACTACCCTAAACCCTAAAACACTACCCCCAGCACGACCCTCTACACTACCCAAACACCACTGCACTAACCTAAATCCTAAAACACTACCCCCAGCATGACCCCCTACACTACCCAAACACCACTGCACTACCCTAAAACATGACCCCCTACACTACACAAACACCACTGCACTACCCTAAACCCTAAAACACTACCCCAGCACGACCCCCTACACTACACAAGCACCACTGCACTACCCTAAACCCTAAAACACTACCCCCAGCACGACCCCCTACACTGCCCGAACACCACTGCACTGCCCTAAACCCTGAAACACCACCCCTTCACGACCCCCTACACTGCCCGAACACCACTGCACTGCCCTAAACCCTGAAACATCACCCCCAGCACAACCCCTACACTGCCTGAGCACCATTGCTCTGCCCTAAACCCTGAAACACCAGCCCCAGCACAACCCCCTACACTGCCCGAAAACCACTGCACTGCCCTAAACCTTGAAACACCAGCCCCAGCACGACCCCCTACACTACCCGAACACCACTGCACTGCCCTAAACCCTGAAACACCAGCCCCAGCAAGACCCCCTACACTGCCCGAACACCACTGCATTGCCCTAGACTCTGAAACACCAGCCCCAGCAAGACCCCCTACACTGCCCGAACACCACTGCACTGCCCTAAACCCTGAAACACCAGCCCCAGCACGACCCCTACACTGCCCGAACACCACTGCACTGCCCTAAACCCTGAAACACCAGCCCCAGCACCACCCCTACACTGCCCGAACACCACTGCACTGCCCTAAACCCTGAAACACCAGCCCCAGCACCACCCCCTACAATGCCCGAACACCACTGTACTGCCCTAAACCCTGAAACACCACCCCCTGCACCGCCCCCTACACTGCCCGAACACCACTGCACTGCCCTAAACCCTGAAACACCACCCCCTGCACGACCCCCTACACTGCCCGAACACCACTGCACTGCCCTAAACCCTGAAACACCACCCCTGCACCATGCCCTACACTGCCCGAACACCACTGCACTGCCCTAAACCCTGAAACACCACCCCCAGCATGACCCCCTTTACTGCTCGAACACCACTGCACTGCCCCAAACCCTGAAACACCACCCCCAGCATGACCCCCTACACTGCCCGAACACCACTGCCCTAAACCCTAAAACACCACCCCTGCATGACCCCCTACACTGCCCGAACACCACTGCACTGCCCTAAACCCTGAAACACCTCCCCTGCACGACCCCCTACACTGCCTGAACACCACTGCACTGCCCTAAACCCTGAAACACCACCCCCAGCACTACCCCCTACACTGCCCGAACACCACTGCACTACCCTAAACCCTAAAACACCACCCCCAGCACGACCCCCTACACTGCCCGAACACCACTGCACTGCCCTAAACCCTAGAACACTACCCCCAGCATGACCCCCTACACTACCCGAACACCACTGCACTACCCTAAACCCTAAAATACTCCCCGCAGCACGACCCCCTACACTACCCGAACACGACTGCACTGCCCTAAACCCTAAAACACTCCCCCAGCACGACCCCCTACACTACCCGAACACCACTGCACTGCCCTAAACCCTAAAACACTCCCCCAGCACGACCCCCTACACTACCCAAACACCACTGCACTACCCTAAACCCTAAAACACTAACCCCAGCACGACCCCCTACACTACCCAAACACCACTGTACTACCCTAAACCCTAAAACACTCCCCCAGGACGACTCCCTACACTACCCAAACACCACTGCACTACCCTAAACCCTAAATCTACCCCCAGCATGACCCCCTACACTACACAAACACCACTGCACTACCCTAAACCCTAAATCTACCCCCAGCATGACCCCCTACACTACACAAACACCACTGCACTACCCTAAACCCTAAATCTAACCCCAGCATGACCCCCTACACTACACAAACACCACTGCACTACCCTAAACCCTAAAACACTACCCCCAGCACGACCCTCTTCACTACCTAAACACAACTGCACAATTTGTTACAGGCGTTGCAAGGCAGGCCTGTGGTGCTTACTGGAAGTACCTGGTGGGCTGGTTGGGCCCCAGGGACTCTCAGGATTCAAGGTGACCTAATCCCCCAACTTAAAACGCGCCATGGGGCGCGTTTGCACAGTGGTGAAGGGAGGGGCGGGGCCTCAGGTGACATGTGCGCAAACACGCCCTGTGGTGCGTTTTAAGTTGGGGAGTTAATTCCCTTTGAATCCTGGGGGCCAACTAGCCCACCAGGTACCTTCAGTAAGCACAACAGAGTTGCGTTGCAGAGAGGTGAAAAAGGTGCGTGGCCTCGGAACGCCTCTCTGCAACTCAGCTCTGTGGTCCTAACTGTAGGTACCTGGGGGCTAGTTGGGCCCCAGGGACCCTCAGGATTCAAGGGGACTTAATCCCGCAACTTAAAACGCGCCATGGGGCGTGTTTGCACACATGTCACCTCAGGCCCCCTCCCTTCACCACTGTGCAAACGCGCACTGGCTCTGGTTAGTCAGAGTCAGTTACCACCAGTACCCGTCTGAAAAAGTTGTGGGCACAGGATGATTTTGCAACAAGGCCTCTTTCTGCTCCTCTGTTGGTTCTTTCTGCACATCTTTTGCTTCTTTCTGTGCGTTTTTTCTTCTTTCTTCACATGTCCTACCTCTGTTGGCATAGTTAGAAACTAGCATTTAAAAAACCTTTGAAATTCACTTAAAAAATCATAGGTTTCAGGCACGTTATAGTTAGAAATTAGCATTTAAAAAACCTTTGAAATTCACTGAAAAACCATAGGTTTCAGGCACGTTATAGTTAGAAATTAGCATTTAAAAAACCTTTGAAATTCACTGAAAAAACCATAGGTTTCAGGCACGTTATAGTTAGAAATTAGCATTTAAAAAACCTTTGAAATTCACTGAAAAAACCATAGGTTTCAGACACGTTATAGTTAGAAATTAGCATTTAAAAAACCTTTGAAATTCACTGAAAAAACCATAGGTTTTAGGGACAGTTATAGTTAGTTGGACATTGCACTCGTACAAAACCCGTGAAATTCCCCTGTTATAGTTAGTTCAGCTAACTATAACTCGCGCCCGCAATGCACTGCTGATGACGTCACATATTACATCACTCATGACATGGTCAGTGACATCACTGATGACATCTCAAATGACATCACTGATGACATCATCCATGTGATAATTTCATGCATCTTCTCACACCCTAATATAACTTTTGATACACCCACTCTAAATTACAGACTGCCATTCTCAAAACCATAGACACTCCAACACCAAAAACTACATACCCACTCACTGATTCTTAGGTCTACACACACATCCACTCACTCACCTGTACAGTCACTCATACTTACAGTCACTCAGTACAGGACTATCATATGCACTCATACACCTATATAAACACTCACACACCGCCACTCATCCATAGAGGTACTCACACACCTAGTCAGTCATGCAAAAAATTAATCACACACCCATTTACTCACCTATACAGTTATACACACACCAGCTCACTTACTCATACAAATACTAGCACATTCTTACGCTCTTATACAATAACTGATACAAGCACACACGCATCCATACAGCCACTCTCACAATAACACACTCTCACTTATAGCCATTTAAATACTCTAACACACATATATACTGCCTTTTACATATGTAGTTACTTGCACATGTACCACTGAGATATACATTCACTCACTAACACACCCATACACACACTCACCCACCCAAGCAGTCCATCACAGATGCACTCTTGAAATCATGCACCCAGTGAATCACCCACTCACACATCTATGTATAGAGTCACACACACCCCACCCACACAAACACTCAGGCAGCCATACAGATACTCAGAGAACCAATCAATAACCCATATAGACACTCATGTAGCTATTCGCAAATCCATGCATCCACTTACACACCAACAAACAGACGGATACAGACATTCACACAGTTTAGTCACTAACCCATGCATTCAGTAAGATACGTTTAATCACTCACTTGTAGAGTCAGTCACTCACGTACTAAATCATCCATTCAGACACTTATACACCCACTCATTCTTCAATACGCCTTTCCCTATATATATTAAACATATTTAAACTTTACAGAAACACACAGTCACTGGATGATGTCATCAGTGATGTCATCAGTGATGTCATCAGTGATGTCACTGACCATGTCATGAGTGATGTAATATGTGACGTCATCAGCAGTGCATTGCGAGGCGCGAGTTATAGTTAGCTGAACTAACTATAACAGGGGAATTTCACGGGTTTTGTACGAGTGCAATGTCCAACTAACTATAACTGTCCCTAAAACCTATGGTTTTTTCAGTGAATATATATATATATATATATATATGTTTCACTTACCTTACCATATACTTGCGTTGTAAAGGCATTGTGTGATAAATGATGCGTGGTAATGGTATGCATTGTTCCGTTGTACATCCATTTCAATTAGGCTTGTGCAGTCATTATTAAATTTCACAGGCACACTGCATCTACCAACTATGCTGATGCGCAGTGTTGAGGCAAATCACTGAATGTCCAAGCCTGAAACATATGCCGTTGATTATGAGGATCCAAAGTTGAGACAAAGCTTTAAATGAAATGTGAGAAGATAAAAACAAATGTACAGTAATGATTCATGCTTCAAAGATATTTTATTTTCCAGTGTGCACTATACAAAACAGATGTTCTTGGAGAGACTAACCTGCTTTTTTCTCTTTTAGCCCACCAAAACCAACGCTGTTCATCTCTGGTGCAGTAGCAAGGGTAAGAACTAACATTAATTCATTATTAATGAACGGTTTCAACTTGTTTACACAAATAGAGCCATCATATATTGACAAAAATGTTTGCAGGGGGCTCCTTTCCATCCTATAGATTGCAACATTGTTGCAGACCTTTTTAAGGACATTGATTTTCATTTTTAGAAAATGTATTTATTCATGATCACTGTCCAGTGTGTGTGTGCCACTTGTTTGCTAACCATTCAAGACTGGCAGTGTTTTAGTTTCCAGGAATAGGAGGATCAATATGTTTCCCCTCTCTCCGATCCCTTGTGTGTGGCCCCCGATTTCTGGCCGTTCATTTGGCAGCTACGTTCAATCACCCTGGAAGAGAGGCAACAAAATATCTTGGAGACCTACAGGGGCTGTTCATGTTAATGGCTTCCAGATGTGAAATTGTAATTGCATTTATGTAGCGCTTACTACTCCTGACGAGGTATTGAAGCGTTTTTTCGGCGAGTAGCGTACTACTCCAGAACTCAGAAAGGATTAGTGGTGAATTAGTAAAGGAAATGTGAAATTAATTTGAGCGGTGGACATGTGTGTCTGTTAGTTGGATTGAAAAGGATAGTGGAGGGCTAGAAGAGGGAAGGGTCTAGAAAGTGTTGATTTGGAGATCATAGAAGTAGGAGGAGGTTTGGGAATACCCTGGTTGACGCTTATACAGTATTTCTGTCCAGATTCATTGTATTGGAAGATTACTGTTCCTCATTCCCGCATTGCAATAGATGCGATAATATAGGGCACGCAGGGCTTCTGACTCGAAAATGTTACCAACTGAAAGCATGTGAAGCGTCAGTATCTGAAACAACCCAAAATGCTGAATTACAAGAGGAGTCAGGTTTGTTAACTCAGATTTCTCTAATATGTATTTCTTATGACACCCTCGGGGTGTGATGCGGACTACCGTGTGGTATTCCTGCATTTCAGTTTTATCAATATCCTTAGTAGTGATAATTCTGTTTGCGGGAATACCAATTAAGTGTTTCTGACCCCCTTCTAGGAATGGCGTAAGAATTTCAAAAAAAGTTTCTGAATGAAGGGAAATTCTTCTCAGCCACCCCACATTTGGGTACCAAATCAAATACATATTTGCCAAGAAATGGCTTGTTTTCAGGAAGAAGTACTGTGTTTGATGACCACTTCTAAGCACTGTGTAGATCTTACGCCAAAAGAAAACTATTGCTATTTCTAAGGACAATAAGGAAAATGTCTTAGCCTGTGTATTGTATTTGAACCCTTTTATATTTTCAAGATCGTAAGCTCCAAAAAAGGGACCCTAGTGATTAATAGAGAATGAACATTACCATTTTTTTTTGTAATTGCTACTTCATCGCCTCTGGTTTAGTTGTCTCCCCAAGGCGCCTTTTAGAAATTCTTAAATAGGAAATAGAATTGCAGCCATCCACTTAATTCCACTCGCATGCCCGTCTATTCTGTGAATGTGATAGTGGAACTTACTAGATTATTATTTATAACCACATTTTCTTCATATGCTACACTGGACAGTGCGGAGTAAAATTGAAGCGCCTTACGCGGCGGCTGATTTTCTTGGTGGTCTCAAGTCTCCTGATTTGGAGGTTGCTTGTATTGCGATAGAGAACACCTTGAGTGCTTTCATGCTAAATTTGCTTGACTCAAAACAAGCCAATGAACACAAAATCATCTTATTGCTAGGATTGTTTGCTTATTTATTTTTTTAATTTTATTTAAACCGTTTAAATCATAGCTACATAGTAGGCATCGCATTGTTATACATAAAATACTTTGGTATATATGACAATCTAAGCTTTACACCGTCACTATACAACTTGTACCAACTGCACAGTTAACATCCCTGTTTCTTACACAACCTTCAGTAGCATTTCCCAGCTCAGAACATCTCCTTCATTGCTCAATGTGGTGTCGCAGCGTAGGTGTAGTGGTTAGATGCGTTTGTGCATCATGCTGCACAACTATGCGCTCCTGGCTGTGCTGTGTGGCGTGCTCTCCTTGTTGTCGTATGTATTCCCTCAAGGGCTGCCATATGTCCTTTGGGCGAGATGTAGGGGGCTGTAGCTCTGCGAACAATTCACTTGTGGTGTCGCAGTATATCATACTTTTAATCCAACTGTTTACCGTGGGTTTTTGTTTGCTGCCCCAGCGTATAACTATTTCTCGTTTTGCCAAAAACATTGCCATTGCTACGAATCTGCTCATGTTCTTGGGGATCTCATCTACATAACCCAATAAGGCTACTAGGGAGTGGTCCAAGTGCAACGCAATCATCAGTTGCACTTCCCTGAATATGTCCTGCCAGTGTAAAGCTATCATTTGTGCAAATGTAGCCGCTTGTAAATTGCATTTGGGGCAGTGTACAAATCTTACGCTGCCTATGTAGACCATCTGCTGTGGCGTGACATAAGCCCTTCTCACAGTCTTAAAGTGGACCAATTTATGTCTGTGATTACATGAGATTAGCTTAGTCTGCGCACAACAGCTTTTCCAGGTTTTGTCGGGGAGGGATTGTCCCAGGTCAGCTTCCCAGGCACTCCGCACCCTAGCATCCTGTTGCGGCAGGAGCGCCAAGCAAGTTTTATATAGGCGGGACGTGATGTGCTCTCCACTATGGTCCTCAATGATAAATGTGAGTGGTGTAAATTCCTTAGGTTCAATGGGATAAGTGGGCATGGCGTCCCTCAACGCTCCCTGCATACGAGCCAGGATGAAGTGGTCCAGGAAAGAGGCTGTTGAAACTCGGGAGTCCTCTGTGCGGGAGAACACGTCCCCATTAGGGAACAGGTCACCTATAGTATGTATGCCCAGTTTCTGTAGGGTGCGCTTCGTTATTTCCAGTGTAGGGGGAGCCATGGATTGCTAAGTATTGGTAGTGCAGGGGAGTATAATGTTGTCCCCCCTGTGTACCTAAGTAGCCGCAACCATGCCCAACATGTAGTGTATAGTGTCTGGATGTCATGGGGTCGCGTTTCTTCCCAACTGGCAGCAGCGAACTCAGTGGGGTGAGGTCCGCCAAGTCCCTCTTTGGCTTAGCGTACAGTGCTTGCGCGTCTGGGTTGTACCAAAGCCAGGAGTAGCCACATTGTGCTACTAGATAATGCAACTGTACATCCAGCACCCCGAATCCGCCCTTTTCGTACGGTAGGGTCAGCGTGTTCCAGCTTATTCTTGGTCATTCCCCCCCCCCCAATATCAGTTTTGTTAAAAGCGTGTGCACCTGTAAGAAGAAAGTATTTGTTAATGGAATAGGTATATTTTGAAAAAGGTAGAGCAGCCGGGGCAGTTCCACCATTTTAATAATAGCTATGCGCCCAGGCATGGATAGTGGCAATTGGATCCATCACTCTACCTGTGTGTGTAATTTATCCACCGCTGGGCCATAATTTAGCCTCAATACCTGCTCTTTGTCCCTGTGGAGGTGTATTCCCAAATACTTGGTGTCCTCCTCTGGAAATTCCATGCAATTCTTGTCGTGTACTTCCGTCAGCGGGAAGATCTCTGATGAATATAGCATGTCACAACGCATGCTATTGCATCGCGTGCTTTTACAACGCGGTCGTTACAATGACAGCGTTGTTAGTACGCGATACCTTTACATTGCAAGTCATTAGAACGACTTGCTGTAGGGGGTGCGCTGGACTTAGGAATAGTATTATTTACTATTCCTACTCCAGTTTGCGCAACAGTAGGGAAGGTGTTGGAATTCATTTCCAATACCTTAGCGCCCCCTACAGCAAGTCGTTCTAATGACTTGCGATGTAAAGGTATCGCGTACTAACATCGCAGTCGTTGTAACAACCGCGTTGTAATAGCACTGCGATGTAATGACAGCGTTGTAAACGCTGTTTCCCTCTCTGACTTGCCCTAGTTAATCTGGAGTCCGGACAGGGTTCCAAATCGCTCAATTTCCACTAGGATCGGTGGGAGGTTGGTGGATGGCATCCTTACATATAGCACCACATCACCCGCGTATAAGGTAACCAATAGCGGGCCGTGTTTGAACTGTAGTCCTCTATGCATGTGGTCTTTTTGCAAATAACGCACCAGAGGGTCCATTGCGATTATAAACCAAATTGGGGATAGTGGACACCCCTGCCTGGTGCCCCTAGATATTGGAAAGGGCTCCGTAATCGTGCTATTGAAACGGATGCGGGCTGAGGGTGCGGTGTACAGCATCTTGATCAATGCTAAAAAGCCCTTTGGTATGCCCAACTTACCTAGCACCATGTGCAGAAAAGGCCACCCAACAGAGTCAAATGCCTTTTCAGCATCCAGAAAGAGGGCCGTCGCCGGTACTTTTGGGTGTATTCTATTGACTACCGAAAAGAAGGTCCTTAAGTTTAAAGCCGTGGATCTGTGTCTTATAAAGCCAGTCTGGGCAGGTGCTATGATCTGCTCCATAAGCAGAGAAAACAGGGTGGCCAGCATTTCGGCTATTATTTTGTAATCAAAATTAAGCAGCGACAACGGGAGGTAGGAACCACACTTTTCCGGGTCCCTCCCCGGTTTCGGTATGAGGATGATGACCGCCTCTCTAAACGAGGGGGGCAAGGTCCCCTCAGCCAGAGCCTCTGCGTATACTCCCATGAGGTGGGGGGCCAAGAGATGTTTATAGGCTTTGTAAAAGGCTCCGGAGAACCCGTCTAGGCCCGGTGCTTTGGAGCCGTCCATGTCATCAATGGCCTGCACTATCTCTTCGGTGGAGAAGGGCTCACTTAAAAATTGTCCATGGGCATCGGGCAGCCACACCATCGCTATCTGATTTAAGTAAGGTGTAATTTACCCCAGTTGATTGGTGGTTCTAGTAGTGTAGAGATCAGTGTAATACTGTAATAATGTCTGCCCTATGGCTAATGTGCCAGTCATTACTGCGCCTTCTCGCCTCTACAGCTTAGTGATGTAACATTGGTTCCTTTGTGGCCTGAGTAGGCACGCCAGAGTGCGCCCTGGGCACTCCCCCTCTCCATATCTTTTGGCTTTCGCATACTTTCCCAAGTAGTTCGCTTCCCGGTCCGCAGCTTCAGTATGGTCGGCCAACAATGTCACTCTGCGGTTTAAATAATTTGGGTCTTCGCTACCTACACTCTCCATGTTTTCCCTATCTAACTTGGTGAGGTCTCCCTCCAGTTTGGCCAGGCTACGTTGCAGGTCCCTCGGAACACCAGCGTGCGTGGAAATACAAACTCCTCTGAGGGTGGCTTTAAAGGCTTCCCACAATATTGCCTGTGATGGGACTGACGCTTTGTTATGGTCAAAGTATTCTATAACTGCTGTGCGCAATGCCTCCCGGAAGACTGCATCTCGCAACGCCATGGAAGGGAATCACCACTGCCTTTCAAAGCCCTCCTCGCCCGGGACCTGTAGCGGCAGGAGCAATGGGGAGTAGTCGGACCGGGTGCGGCAGATGCGCAACAGATTGAACTCATGGGATAGCCGAGTTAGATATGAGCCAGTAGTCCAGCCTCGTACAAGTGTTATACTGTTGTGCAAAGTGAGTGAAATCTGTGCCGTGTGGGTTCCGGTGTCGCCAAGCATCTATTAGGGCATTGGTGTGGCATATCTCTTTTAGCAGCGCGAGCGACCTGGGCTTATTAACTGGGGCCATAGTGGTGCTATCAAGCTTGGGGTCTAATAGGATGTTTAAGTCCCCTCAGCAAAAAATGTGGTCGGCCTCTGTTAAGTCTATCTGTGATTGTAGTCTTTGATAAAAGGCCGTGTCGTCTATGTTCAGGGAATACACGTTAACCAGGAGGAGCTCGTGTCCTTCCAGCTTCCCCACCACCAGGAGGTATCGTCCCTCCGTGTCAGGAACCGTGGAAGTGTGTGTGTAAAGGGAAGTGCTTTATTTATCAGAATTGCCACTCCACGGGAGAATGTGCTATAACTGGAGAAGGAGGGATGGGTTCCCCAGTTGGTGGCGAACCTGGGTGGATGTGCAGCTGGTAGGTACGTTTCTGGTATGAAAGCTATGTCAGCTTTGTGTTGTCGCATGTAGTGGAGCACATGCCTACACTTTTTCTGGTTGTTCAGTCCCCGTATGTTTCAAGTTAACAGGGTTATGTTCAGGCAGCTGCGGATATCTAACCAGTGTGCCATTGTTGATGTGGTAATGAGGATTGGTGCATCTGCAAGCCTATTATGATATATACAGTTGTAGCCATATAAAACAAAACAATAACTATCAAGATTCTGATTCCTGTTATACCCCTCCCCCACACCAAACCTAGCGGCTGTCCACTAAGTTCAATCCCCGCATCCCTTATTATCAACTGCTCCTTTGTACTACGCCAACGTGGCAAAAAACCCCATTCAAATATCATTGTGAAATTACAAGGGGGGGCGGCAACGCCTCGGAGGATCCCCGGCACGCCTGCAGTATTAACAGATCTCGCCCGATATTGTCCCCCAACAGAGCTTACTCGTGAATGTCCCCCATCTCAGCCTCGGATGATGAATACAGTTCCGGTGCAGACCAACGCCTGTAACCGCGCCACTGGGGAAAGAACCAAGTGCAGAAAAACACAGGCTTCAGCTGGTGTAAAAAGGTCCACACTCTCGCCCAACTGGGCTCTTTGCGACGCTCCGCCCAGGAAGGCTCCTCCATTCGACTTTCCTCCAGAATATTGTTTGCAAAAGTTCTGGATGTCCGCTGGGCTATCAAACACTCTTGTTTTACCGTTCACGTCGACCTTGAGTCTAGCGGGATACAGCATGCCGTATCGCAGGCCCAAATTACGTAGTGTGGCCTTCACTCCTGTGAATTTGCGCCTGGCTTCCTGCACTAGCATGGTGAAGTCTTAGTAGATGGAAATAGCAGATCCTTGCCACGATATATTCCCAGCTTCCCTGGCAAGTCGTAGCACAGTGTCCCGATCTTTGAAATTCAGAAGTCTTGCCATGATGGGTCTAGGTGGACGACCAGGGTTAGGTCTTGGCCCCACCACAAACGTGGATGTAAAATGCTCAGTTCCAAATAAATCGGTCAGCAGCTGCTCGGTGAACTGGTCAAGTCTCACCGTGTTGGTGGATTCTGGCACCCCCATTATGCGCACGTTATTTCTGCGGCTTCTGGCTTCCAAGTCTTCGTGTTTGGTGGCAACCGTCTTCATGACTCTCTCCAGCCGCTCCATCCGTTTTGTTACTTGGGCTGTGCCATATTCAAGGTCCGATATGCGCCCCTCTGCTGTATCTAATCGAACCTCGTGGCAGTCAATGCGCTTGCCCAGCCCATCTAATCGCTTGTCCAAGGCGTCAAATCAGCTGTCTAGCGCCCTAAAGTTGGACCTGAGCTCCAGCAGTAGTGCAGCTGTGTCTGGGGGGGTGGCTTTTACCCGGTGCGCCAGCGGTTGTTCCTTCTGCCAGTTTGCTGGCCTGCGCCGTATCTTGCGCCTTTAGCGCGTCGAATTGTAGTTGCCGCTGTTTGGGGTCCCTGCGTGCCATCCCCTCCGGGTGACGGTGGCTCCCCCAGTCCCAATTGCAATGTGTGCTTTTTAGCGTGTAGTCTTCGTGGCTTTAGGTCAGCACTGTGTGTACTGCAGTCTCCCAATATAGAGTCGCTCCACTGTGCCCCCGATCCTGGTCTCTGCGTTCGCTTTTTGGTGTTCCTTGCCTGTTTGCGCTAGTGTGAAGCTGCAGGTGAGGAGTCCAGCGCTCAGAAGGCCCCTGGCAAGGCAATCTGGGGAGGGGGCGAAAGGAGGGTTCCCCCAGTGATTCTCCGCACACAGCACTGGCCCCTATGCAAATATAACCCTGGCTAGTCGGCCGCCCCAGCCCACAGTAATGGAAATAGGGCTAATGTCGCATTTCTGTGCGGTGCGCCACGGAGGCCTCTCCTGCAGAGATTCGCTCCCTCCACCTCCACGGCCTTGCCGTCTCGATACCCAGCCCCGGGCATAGTAGGTGGGGCCGCCGCAGCCAGTTCAACCACAATTCCGAGGGGGACTGAAGGAGTGAGGGGGGGATCCTTTCAGCCACCGGTCGTAGCAGCCATCAGCCGTCCAGCGCTGGGTCAAGTAGTCCCGCCGATGTCGCGGACGGTACGGGGCCTATCTCGCTCTGAGTGCCATGTTGTGCGCAGTTGCAGCAAGTCGCTCTTGGCATTCGGGAGGCTCCGCAGCGGATCTGTGGCACAGGATCGGGGTCAGAAGGTGCTCCGATTGTTACGCCCTACGCGCCGTAGCTGTGCCTGGGCTTTTTCGCAGTGTTCATGCCGCTTTTAGTACATGCCGTGCAGGGTTTCCACGGAGCTTCAGCTCCAAGCAGCCATTACTGTCGCTGGTCTGGCCACGCCCCCGGATTGTTTGCTTATAATATTTAATATTTATCATTTTTATACAATGCTAAAGTAAATAGACGGGTACTTAAGAGCTCTCTATAAGCAAAGGGGAATGCATGGCAAGATGCAGAATAACTTACACATTCTGAATACTTGACAGAAGAAGCATGTCTTCAGATGTTTACAGAATCTTTTGAAGTCTTCGTTAAGCTGAGAGTTACTTGCAAAGAGTTCCAAAAGAATGAGCCCTGTGGATGTAGATGTCCTCCATCCCCCCTCTCTGTTTCTTGTTCATAGCTGATGTGCCCTATTGCATGTTCAGTTCTCTTTCTCTGATTGACATATTACCTAACAAAGTTGTAAAGCTCATAAAACTCTTCCTTGCTTGCTGACTATCAAAAGGAAAAAGCTAAGATGCCCAGTGAAATCTCACCACTTGCAGGGTCCTCGTGGCTTCTAACCAGAGGCATTAACCACGTGTCTACTTCATTTTCCGTATCAATAAAATGCCAAAAAAGTCACGTTTTACATGAGCAGGTGAAACCCGAAATTACTCAAGGCAGACCTGAGAGGAGAAAAAGGCTGGAGTGAGCATCATCACATCACATTAGAGGGTAATTCCAGCATGTATGGCTTTAGTTAAGAACGATGGGTCGGGGGCTAGGGGAATTTTGAAATTGGGGTTAAATATTCTTGCTGAGTGTGGCAGTCTGAAAAAACGGATCTTATTTTCAAGATATCTATAGTCTTGGTTAAAGCAGTCTTCAATGTTGCAGAAGGCACAATTTTTTATTTTATTTTTTAAAACCGCTCATCCCCGAATCACAGACGGAACACGTGACAGGACACTCAGTCACACATCTCTCAATCTCTCCTTCTAACATTTCCTCATAGGGCTAAACTTGATCGTGAAACATGATAAATGGATCGCTGTCGGCACAATTCCCGCTGGGTGTTAGGTGACGTGCCTGCAGACGGTCGCCTGCCCTCCCAACCTGTATGCCTGTCCCCACTTGCAAAGCAGCTATTTCTGAGCCGGGAAGTTGCTGCCTTACCCAATACCCCGTGCCTCAGTGACTGGTCGGGGTGGGAAGAGGGAGAAAGCTGGGCGGCCATTCTAAGGCAGAGTGAGCCCACCGCAGCCACCTCCTTCGCCGCCGTTAGATGTCTGCAGATGGCCTCCAGTCCTACTGGCCTGCACACCCCATTCTCTTACCTGAGAAAATGGGAATCAGAGCGGGGACCAAGCTGTGCGGGTGCTCCGATGCGGTCTCTGCTCGCCTACACGTCGGTGATCTCCTGAGCGGCCGCGGGGGATGGTCGAGAGCGGGGCAGACATGATGTTCGGGAGGAGAGCTCACCACGGCATCCTCTGCTGTCGGCCCCGGCTTATGGTGTTTGATTGGCTGTCTAGGGTGAAAAACAATAGCTTGTAAGCGCATATTCAATGCAGGCGCTAGTGGAAAGCGAAATAAGGTGAAGAATGAGAGGGGAGCCCCAACTCCCCTCTGCACATCCGACCGACCTCGGTCAGCACAAAGTACTGCCATGGAATGCGGGTGTCCCATGTGACTAGCCCACCAATCTGACCTCTGGCGCCGCCGTGTGGCGCAGATCTGTCCCAGAGTTCCAGTGACCAAAGGACGCAGGACTCACCCGAAGGCGAAGAGGAGTCCCTCGACGCTTTATAACTCTGGCTCTATGCCAATTCAATGATCTATATTGCTATTGGATGTTTACATGATATTTTATGCCTGCATGCTTTTTTTGCTCATATGGCAGCAACCCTGCTTGCTTATGCACATACGCCTATGCTATGTAATATCATTATGCTAGCTCTATATTCTATGTTAGTTTAACTTGCTCATCTTTCATACACACCATTATAACGCTTTCTTTTTGGGTTTAGACACGTTATCTGTTTGTATCTTATATGTAATTCATGTGCTCTGAAGTCCTTATGTATTGTAACTGGTTCTAATGTAAAGCGCTCTGACACCTTCGGATACAGTACGCGCTATATAAAAACGCATAAATAAATAATAATCCTAAATTTACCAAAGGCTTGAGGTACCTATCGGTTGGTATCTATGTTGTGTAATATATGCAGAAGTACAAGTTTGTGAGAGGGTAAGGCTTAGGGCTTTTGAGAGAGATTCTGAGATTATGCCCAAAAATATTAGGATGACTTGGCAGCCCAATGTCATATAAAAGAAGTTGCCCTCTTCGGATTTGCACCTAATGCATTTCGACAAGAATTCCCAACCTATGCAGCATACACTTTCCCAGGAGTAATATACTCTATGCAACTATGTATGTTTTGTAAGACGATGGCAAGTAGATATGGTAACTTCTGTAGGGCTCATAAAAGCATTCAGCCAATCCCCATCAGTCAGGCACCCCACGCCCCCATGCCTCCTAGAGTTTGGAGAAAGTGTTGGGGAATTTATCATTCAAGGTCGCTCAGCTAGGAGATTTTTTTTATCCCAAAGAGGGCTCACTGTAGGCTTACCTTCCAGTGGGATATAGATAGCAATGTTGTCCTTTCAGACAAGGGTGATGGTGTGACTGAGCTTGAGATGGTGAAAAAATTAAGATTTGTGGAATTTGAAGTTGTCTTGCATTTACAGAAACAAGCGGAGTTGGATCAGAGATTGTTCTTCATTGATGAGATATCCCTGTCATGTCCCGCCAGTTGTGGTAGTCCAGTGGTGCCAATAAAGAATTGTTTCATCACATTTCACCATTCACTTTATTATGTTATGTTTGATACATGCATAAAACTTTTAGTGCTACACTGCAGGCAGACTGAATCTGAAGATCAAGTAAAAACAATCCTAAAATCAAATTGCAGGTATCTGCAGAATGTGAGGCATGCACAAGCAGAGCTCACAATCACTTGCTTTGTTGCTCACCGCTGTTAAGGTACTGAGAAAGGAAAAGAAAACTGGTAGAAATTTCCTGTTTATATTCCTTTTTGTATTTGTGTGTAATTAATGTTAAATATGATCTATGATCCATTTCTTTAGGTCCTAATACTCAATATTAATTGCAAAATAATCCCCATGAAGATAAATATAGTAACCATGACGCAGGATACGTTTTTGATATTATTGCTAGTGTTTCCTGGACTTCAAGTGCCAGCCTGCTACGGGAGGAGGCGGGATGTGTGGGAATCCATTCATTCTAAAATTGGCTGTATTATAATCAAAGACCTACTACAGCCACTAATTTAGCAGGTAAATTGCATGGAGTACTGACTTTATAAAGTGTTGCATCAAGTTTCTTTCCAATCGTTTTTTCTACATTCCTTCATCCGAACTCACACTTACCCTTATTGTACTGTACTAGGCAACCCGCATCTCTTGAGGTATCATACAAAACCTTAGTGGCTGTGTCGTCGGTTTCTGGTAGTTCCTACGATACTTAAAAATCTACTCCCTCAGCCTAGCCACTTAATAAGGAATATAAACTAAATTTAGGGCATGACTTGCATTCCGGTTCACAAGATCAGTTTAATGGGCCTAGACCTTATGTTCTGACCATTAGTCTCCCTCCCAATTTGTGCCCCTACATCCTGATGGTCCCCAATATCCCAAGTTTGGGTACTCATAACAGCAAAGATGCTTTTCCACTCAAGAATAAAGTCGTACATTGGCTGCCCAAAATATGAATTTTTATTACTGTTAATCATGAACAGATTTTGTCGGTGAGGAGGGTTACTTGAGTTGGTCCTTCTAAGAAATCTTTAATGGGTGATGTTATAATTATCAATTTTCAGGAACTTATTTATGTCAACAATTCCCGTCCTCTGTAATAATTTTTGTTAAGGAAACTGTGCAGTAATTTAAACTGGTTGATCATTTACCCCAATTGGTTTGGTCATTCCTGATCCCAGTTTTCCATTGCAAAATCGATTTGAACCTTTGGTAGGGCTTATCCAGGTGGACTGACGCTCGGGCTACTCCAAATCTGATTTCAAAGAGAACACTGCTTGTTTTGATTCTTTGCCCGCTTCTGATGCTTTGTGTGTGAGCAATATGTGTATTCTTAAGGTGGCAATTTGGAACATTGCTGGAATTAGTAGTAAGATTAACGTGAGTGATGGGTGTCATTTAGTAATCAAAATGATATTGCCTTATTTCAAGAAACAAGGCCACTACTGATTTGTATTTTGATGGCTCTGCCATTTACTCTGTCCCTGCAGTTCCCTCTTACTCTGGTAGCTCTAAGGGTGGGCTTTCAGTGTAGTTTGTTATCTCTTTGTATTTGAATTAGTAAAATAACTGTTGACCATAGAGTTTCTTATATTGCCTGTTAAATGGGATAACGTTTTGTTTTCTCAATAACTTTTATTATGATGATTTTACTTATAATGGCCAACAGAATTTAAAAGCTTTATTTGGCATTAGATAATAAGGATATTTATTAAACTTACTAAGTACATCTAATAAATCTTCTTTTAAAGGGCTTAATCTAATTTTATGTGGTGATTTTAATGCTAAATTGTTGGGTAAGACTTTATTTGTCAATAATTTCAGTGTTCGTTTTGATTCTGTTACTACGAACAGTAAATCTGACTCTGGATGTTCCCCCCCCCCCCGCGCCTTGGCGGCCATGATGGGTCATTACAGACTAGGTGCACCCCTGCCTCCGGAGCTCTGGCGCAGGTCGTGAACGCCCCGCCAGCCCCGGCGATGACACTTTTGTTGGACCCCGTTCTAACTTATTTAGGGAGTTTCGCGAGCCTCCATCACTAGAAAGTCAGGGCCCCATGGCCCTCAGGGTTGGGGGGCGATTGTGGGCCAAGAGAGCCTGCTGGTGAGGGGCCACGGGTAGGGACCTGCCGAGACCCCGGCATCCTGGCCACTAGGGGGCCCTTAAGGCGGGGTGAGGTAGTCGCAACACTGATGTGAGGCAGCAGTGACCGGGCGTTTGCACCAATAGCAGCCCCCAGGAGGAAGGAGGCCCGCTGAGACAGCACCGAGCTAGCATGGGCGCCAGGAGGGGGGCACGGATGGGGAGCACTTGACCCGGGCCTGGAGGTCAGCGTGGGGTCAGATGTAGCCGTGCTTTAATTTCCAGCATTCCATAGACGGGTGGACCTCACAAGCTGGAGGAGATGAGCAGGGGCCTCTCTGGGAGTATGAGGGTTGTAGAAGGTGTCTCACCTCCGGGCACATACAAACCAGCTCGCAGGACGTCCCTCCACTGTGCGAGGCTCACCTCGGCTCCGGTAGTATGAGGGTTGTAGGGGGGGTCTCACCCTCGGACCCACTCACACACCAGCAGCAGGCCGCCCCACCCCCGTGTCGAGGCTCACCTCGTCTCAGATAGTATGAGTGGCTGGAGCGAAGGATACCGGGGACAGACTGAGACCCCCAAAAGAATTGATCCACATTTGGAAGGTGCTGCCTTGGAGAAATCGGCCGAGGAGGACTACGAGGAGGACTACTGCTGTCTACCGGGCTCGGCACACTGGCTGCTCCGCGCCTCGCACAGGATGTGCCTTCAGCCCCGGGACTGCATCGAGCCCAGGGGGGCCTGTGAGGGAAGAAGGGGCGCTCCTTGAAGCCCGCGAGCCGTGGATGGGGCCGGAGGTGCCAGCGCGCACAGCAGCAGCTCCAGCCGAGGTGGGCTGGTTTCCACTACCACATGGCACCTGGGAGGAGCGCAGCTGAAGCGCGTTCCCCCTGACCCGACCCCTGGGGGCGCAGACCGCATGATCTCTGGGTCACCATTTCTCTTTGGCTTTGTGCGGGCAAAATGGATGCGGCGTGGTCGGGTTTCAGCGCAGGACCACTGGGGTGGCAGGAGCTGCCCGGGCAGCACGGAGGTGCCCGCTTTGCGAGCGTGGAATAAACTTCCTTTCATGCCCGGATATGTGGGGGCTCCGGCCAGCTGAACCTCTAAGGTAAGGGTGCGATGACTGTAGGGAGGGCAGGGGTTAAAGGTCAAGAAGTTGATTGTGCAGTTCTGGGAATAGTCAGTGAGTTCACAGAGGACACGCTCTGCTTGGCTCTGACGTGCCCTCCCACCCAGGTGCCCCAGATGTGTTTAGCAAGCACATCCACCCACCTGCCCCAGATGTTTTCGGTGATCAGTGTGTTTTTATCTGTGTTCGTTTCTTCTTGCTGGCTATGAAGGGGTACAGAGGTGATCAGGGTCCCAGGATGCCTGACCCCAACATGGCCGACATTGGTGACTTCTTCCCCCTTGCTGAACTTTTACCTACTCAACCCTTCCTGGACTGTGCCTGACCTCAAGAGGACTTCTAGATCTCTTTATGACCATGGCCTCCCAACCCCCCCCACCCCCGCACCACTCTGACATTCCCTGAGGACACATGTCCTCTTTCCTGACAGCGGAGTTCGAGGATTTGTCCGATGCCCGGTGGAGCTGCTCTGTTCAGCTAATGAGGAGATCGGACTTGGTTCACCCCCTGACCGTCACCTGCCCAGCCGGACCTTGGGCACAGTTTCTCCCTTTCTCCCCGTCTTGCCCACCCTCCCCCTCTCCCACCCCCGTTGGTGCTTCCTTGAGAGCTATAGGGGAGACTGGCCTCGGACTACCTCACTGGCCGTCACCTACCTATTCGGTCTTTGGGCTGACTTTACCTCTGTCTCTTATTCCTTCCTCCCCCTCGTCCTCTCCCTGAGTGAATTTACTATTTGCATAGTTACAACTCTAACCACTAGTATACGCAGTAGTTCTTTGTACTTAATATCACTATTTTGTGATTCTGAGCTCTCCCGTTTGCATCTCTCTCCTAAGTGACTCTACAATGTATACATTTCCTTTTCTGCTATCTGTTTCTCTTCTTTGTGGGACTCTTCAACTCGCTGTCTCCCTCCCTCTGTCGCCCCTGACCCTTGCCTTTCGCGGGTCCTGTCTTTTTCTAGATCGCTAATTTACCCTGGTATTGAATGTGTTATCTTTTTGTATTAATGTGATTTTTCTTTTGCCGTCTGTTCCCCCTCTGTTGACCTGCCAGTTCCGACCCGCCTCCTAGCCCCCTGTCCCTTGTTGCCCTTTTACTAAGCACTCCTTCTCCTCTTGTTGGGGAAAGATCCAATATTCTTACTCTGGAGTCTCAGAGACCCCTCTGAGAGAGTCCACTGCTTAATAGGGAGCCTCTCGCAACGGAGATGGGGGAATGATGCCACTTCCCCTGGGATCACAGTTTACTGGACTTTGGACGCAGCTATTACGCGTTTACCGGTTTGTGCCCCCGTCACCCTCCCCTTCTTCTTTCTTGCTGTGTCTTTCACCCTCCCCTCCTCTTTCCCCCTTATTCTATGTCTACTCCCCCTGCTCCTACCCCCTCTCCCCTTGTATCTCTCCCCTTGCCTGCTTTTTCCCTTATGTATATGTCCTTATTTTGTCTCGACCTAACATGTAATTATGTAGCTATGCACTAATAACTGTGTAACCTTTGTAATGATGTAACCTGCAACTATGTTCTGATTCTCATGTAAAGCGCTCTGATACCTCCGGGTCTAGCCAGCGCTATATAAATCCTTTCAAATGTTGACTACTAGTCACCTATGCTACCCATATACTACTATCTACCTCTTTTGTACTGAATGGCGAATACCGAATGTATGTATACTACCTCAACCATCTAATGTTTAATAACTGTATATTGTAAAGCGCTCTGATACCCGCGTGGGTCATGTTCGCGCTATATAAAACTTTATAAATAAATAAATACTTTAAAATTATTTCTCTGAACGTGATCTTGTTAATGCACTTCAGCTCCTTAAGGTTGTGAAATCGCCGATACATCCTGACCAATTGGGCTTTATGCCTCACCGAGCCACCTAGCACAACATCCATAGAGTGTACAATGTACTGGCCTTGCTGCTCCGTTTACCCAGTGACTATGCACTACTCATGGTTGATTTCCATAATGATTTTGACACCGTGGAGTGATTGGGACTCTGTTCTCTCTCCTAGCCAGACTGAATTTTGGGCAGAGTTTCACCAGCTATGTGAAATTGGCCTCCACCTCACTGATGGGCAGGGTTTGTGTAGGCAACACCACTTTGGAGTCCTTTCTGACCGAAAAGGGAACCAGTCAGGGCTGCCTGCTGTCACCCCTGCTGTTTGCACTAGCAGTCAAACCACTTGTTGGAAAGTGAGTTATTAGTAGTGGCAAATATGCATGTGCCACTGGTAATAAGGCCACTAACACGGTCTAGAGCTCAGAACAGGTCTCAGAAAATGATTCCTATGCTCAACCCTTGGTAGTTTGGCTGTGAGCAGGCAGGCTGAACTTCAGAGACACACAAACACACAATAAAAATCCAACACCAATTTATAAAAATAGGAAATATTTTAATCTTTAAATTGACACCAAAACGAAAAAGATCCTCTGTAGGGAATCAGAGATATACATTTTTATAGATTAAACACTTTCTAGTGCTTAGAAACCAATATTGCCACTTCTAGACATTTGGTCGCCTCTGACTGGGGCGAAGTCAAAGTTTGAGGTTGACCGCGATGGAGACCTGGTTGGATGCACTAAGCAAGAGGCCCCGGTCAAGATTTTACCTTCACACTTAGATTCCTTTCTGGAGGAATTCTACCCAGAGATCGTGCAGCCTCCTCCAGGAGGCCGGATTCGGTGAGGGTTCATCAGATTGCCTTTCTGTGAAAGTCTGGTCACCCTCTGCAGCTTTTTCACAAAGTTTACCAAACTTTCCCAACCTTCTGGAACTTCTTCCTTAAGTTCCTCTTGATGATCCAAAGTGGCCAAAACGCAATCCAAGGGTCTGGAATCTCCAAGATGGTCCTTGAAAGGTTGGGACCACAATTCCCACAATGCACCTGGACAACACCCTTAAACGTTCACTAGATGCACTCCAGGCAGGGGTCTCTTGATGGAGTTGATGCAGGTGAGCTCTGTTAACCTGTAGCTTGCAGGGAGCCCACTCTTTATTCCTCTTGAAACAAGGTACATCCAAAGGGCTGTAGTTCCAGATAATGCAGCAAGGCGCAGTCAGGCAGAATACAGAGCCTGATGGTGCAAATCAAGCTTTCAGCCTAGCAATCCTTCTTCTCTCAGTTTGTTTCAAGCAGCAGAGCTGAGAGTCACTCCCCTCTCAGACACCTATTCATTATTCTCTGGGGTCACACAGGAGGGCACTCCTGTCCAACGAGGTGCAGTACAACACCCCAGAGAATGACCATTTCCTCCAAAGTGTGGCTCAATGGTCTCCCAGAAAGCACTATTTCCCCCAATATTCAGTATGGTGAAGTTCCAGCAGAGAGGCAAGAGCTGGCTAAACCAACCTCCAGGATGGCTCATCTCCATATTCTCCCTTCCCCTGGCCTCTGCCCAATCCTTCCTTAAGCCTGCAATCTGGCTGGGTTCAAATAGTGGGGGTGTAAATGAAACTGGCTTCTTCTGCCCGTCTCCTTCTTCTATTAAAGATCATTTTCTTTCGACCCCTCCTGTCGCTCTGGCATTCCTATGTAGCAGAACCCTCTCCTCCCAGAATGGCTTTCATCCCCGGGGATACTTCTCACTTATCACCTCATCAAAGCAGCCTGGCTAATCCACTTAACTCTGACCAATCAGGACAGATCACTGGAAGGCTGAATTTTGGCTTATAGACCTAAAAGTCTTAACTTCTTGTCTGTACATTTTAGGATGAATTCAACAATAGTATATTGTTGGATTTATCAATACCATTCTAGTAGGTCCTTGAATGAGATTTGTCTGGTTTTCCTGGCAGGAATTAATAATTAATAACTTCTTGAATGAATGAACGAAACTGATTTTATAAAGCATGTGATTTTACCCTTCGGTGTCTTAGTGCTACAAAATGGCAGGAAAACCGAGCAAGTCTGACGCTAAAACGCAGTTGACTCTAGCAGCAGCTTATTCAACGGCTTCGGTAAACAGCCAGGTCTTCAGCTGCTTCCTAAATTGCATCAGGGAAGATTGACAGCGCAGCGTAAGAGGTAATGAATTCCACCATTTTCCTGCACTAATGAAAAATGCCCTACTTCCCCATTTTGCTTTGTTTGATCTGGGAATGATGACAGAGCGTGAGGAGCTGGATCTAAGATTCCTGCTTGGCTTGTACCAGGAGAAACGATAGTGCAAGTACTTTGGGCCAGTCCGATGGAGGGCCCTGTAGCCATTCACATAGCCTTAAAAACAATCCATTTTCTCACTGGGATCCAGTGAAGACCCTGCAATGATTGAGATACGGAAATAAACTTAGGGATTTTGAGCAACAGTCTCGCCGCTGCATTTTGCAAACCTGCAGTTTCTTTACCACACATTTATGGGCACCTAAATACAGAGCGTTACAGTAATATAGCTTTGAGAAATAAAGAGCTGTTATCACTGTTTTCTGCAGGTCAAGGGGAATAAATGGAAAGATTTTTTACAGGATCTTCAACACAAAAAAGCCAGAAGAGGTAATTGAATTTATTTGCTCCGAAAAGGATAATTCTGTGTCAAAAATGACTCCCAGATTTCTTACTTTCTGGACCGGAACTGGTAATGTGCCTAGGCTTGACGGCCACCATGAGTCATTCCAGAACGTAGTCTCTTTTCCAAAAAACAGCACCTCCGTTTTGTCTTTATTCAATTTCAGACAATTATTCTGCATCCAAAGTGCAACTTGGGCCATGCAATTACAGAACTTTCTTGGCTCCTTATTTACATCCGAAGATAAAACCACTATCTGAGTGTCAACGGCGTAGGAGAACCTAACTAAACCATAGCTTTGAATAAGCATAATGAGGGGCCTAACATAAACATTTAACAACGTGGGGCTGAGGGGAGAGCCCTGCGGAATGAAACTAGGTAGGGAGAAAGGCAACGAACTCTCATCCCCCAACTCCATGCCATGTTAACCTATGTGGCTGGGTATCTGCAATGGGGAAAATGAACTGGGCAATTTCTCCAACACCAGGGCTCATAAAACCTATTTTATAAGGACCCTGCCTAGATCTACAGGACCCCCCTACCACTGGAACACCTAGGGGAGAGTTTAGGGGTTCTGAATATGTAAAAATAATGCAGATCCTCACTCCACAGTGCACCTAGCACTAAAGTCAATTTTGGGAAGCACTTCACTACAATGTGGATAGTTAAATATGCAATTTTACTAAACCCAAGGCATATAAAACCTATTTGTAAGGGTCTTCCTTATAAGTACCTGACCCCCTACCACTAAGACACCTGGGGGGAGACCCTGGGGGTACGCAATATGCCCGAATATTGTAGTTCATTCATTTGTAAGTGCACCAAACTCGAGTTTGGGCACAATTTGCATGTTAAAAGCAGCCCTGCAACACAGGGCTGCTTTTAAACGGACCTCAGGCCTCAGCAGTGCACAGATGCAAGTGCAGAAAGGGATGCTGGCCTCTAAACTTCCATGCCCTATTATATGCTAGGGACGTAAAGTTAGTTTTGATCCCCTTGCCCTAATATGTGTTAGGGCCTTATAGGGGAGGTCATGCCAATCAAAGGGGTTCCCTAACCCATAGTGTACCCTATTGTATGTAGGTGTTTTCACTGTATTCTAAGTGTGTTTTCAGCATAGCACTTGCCCTGGGCCTGTTTAAGCAGAGACCAGGGTCAGTCAGTCAGTTAGTTACCACCAGTACCAGTCAGCAACAAATGGGGTTGCCCAGGGCACAAGTATGACTTTGCAACACCGCTTACAGAGTGTCTGAGGGTGGATGCACAGGTGAGAGGGTTTGAGTGGTATGCAGAGGACTTTCTCTTCTATCTTGATAACCTGTCTTGGCCTTGCCCTCATTCCCTACAGATCTTGCGGATAATCTGGAGCTTCACCGGCCTTCAAGTGAGCTAAGCCAGATCATCAATATTTCCGATTGGTGCTGAATCTCTAGACCCTTCTTGGGTACCTAGATGACTATCTGTCCAGAAGGGTTCCGCTACCTGGAGTCTACGTGACCACTGACTGTCAGAAGGCATGAGACCAGAACCTCTAAAAACAATTTGATAAAATGACAAACCACTTCAATTTTGGAGCTCCCTTCAATTGACCTTACTGGCGAGGTCTGTCATCTTCATGATGATCAACCTACTGCGCTTGCTGTACCAGCTGTCCAATCCTGCAACTTAATTCAATCATCTCAGCGCCCTTCTACGAGACTTCGTGTAGTCACTGCCCACCCTCCTCCCCAAAGGTCACACACTGTCCAAATGCTTCAAATCCACTTATGATGGGGGCATAGCAACACCTCACATGTTCTCATATTACAGGGCCGCACAGTAGGTGGTACTAAATGACTAGAGGTTTGATGGGTTTCATGACCCGGCCACACTTCTGAAGTATTGTCACTGGCTCTAACGCAGCTCTTTCACCTCCTTTACAGAGGAAGCATACCATTGTCCTTGTCACTGATGATGCAGCTGGTATTCAGGACCTGGAGTGAAGCATTAAAGACCCTTTGTTGGTCCCGCTGACTGACCCATTTAACTCCTTTGTGGTCTGGCACATGGCTTCGTCAGATCTCTGCTTTATCGAGTTTTGGGCAGTGGACCTCAATGATGTATCCAGATCGGTGGACCTGGTTTACCACTCCACGCTGAAGTTGTTTACTTGCCTGCAGGTGGAATGCACTTTTCACCGCACCCAGTTCTACTGTTCCCTACAGGCCAGACATGCAGTTACCCGCCACATCTCAGACCTTGACAACATTCCGGAACATAGCCTGATAGAGGCCAAGGCCCCTCTGAGACACCTCAAACAACACCACATCTCTCTCATTTACAAGACCCTTGTGATCAAGACCACAGACACATTTGCCCACCTAAGGGCAGCATGGTCATTGAATTTGGGCTCGCTCCACAATGATGACTGGAGAAAGTCGCTGGCCTCCCCTATGAAGCTGCAATAGCCTCCCAGTTCCAGGCCATTTAATGAAAGTATCTACACCGGTCCTATTGCACCAGGAGGCGGCTGTGGCAAATGGGGGTGTCACAATCACAAACATACCTACAGTGCTTTGCACCCACCAGGGATTTCCTCTATACCCTGTGGGGCTGCACAGTCTAAAGGCTCTTCTGGGAAGGGTTGCAATTGACTCCTGAGGGTGTCTTGGGGTGGAAGCTCCACAGGTCTCCAAAACGTGCCCTGCTTTCACAGCTCTGACACTATTGATGATATAAACGGGCCCTGCAGTGGTTGGGCCTGGTGGTTGCCAAGAGGGGCATCGTCTGGCATTGGACAGATCTGATTCCCCACCCCACCCACCTTGGAGGAATGGAGGTGCATGCTGGACCGCTGCCTCAGTCTAGAACACCCCATTTTCATTGGCAGGGGTGCCCACAGAAACATGGGGAAATCTGGAGCGACTGGGTGAGATACAGAGGGATCCACCTGGAGCCCTGTAAGCAGAGACGTGGTCACTGGACAGGGACATATGAATGTTTAAGCCTCAGGTGGCTGGAGACGAGAAACATCACATGGAGGGGGCCCGAGGTGGGGTGGTTTAAATGGAGGTGTTTTGACATCAGAACAGTGGGTTCCTGGTTTGTTCTACACCCTTGATGTGGTTTGATTGTGGGTTCTGGTTTAGATTGTATCACATGAAAACTAATAAGTGTTATTAGAAAATGCCCTTTTTAAACGAGTTCGTCCTGTAGATGTCAGTACACCCAAATGGCTCAATTCTTCATGTTCTGTTTCTAATAGACAGCTATAGAGCTGCCCTTTAAAAAAAAAAAAAAAAAAAAAACAGGTTGGAGATTGCCCACTGCAGACCTGTTTATAAAGCCAATTTTAAAGATGGGAAAGCTTAGATTAAAATTAATTCTTGAAAGGAACTACTAGCTACATGCTCCAAAAAGGCTTCATGGTCATTTCGGGAGCTAGTTAATTCTACAAAGACTAATAATGGACTCAACTCTAATTTGAGGTCACATATCCTTCTTGATCTCTGGGTAACCCACTTTCAAGATATATGCAGTCTAGATAGTAAGGATAATATCATTGATTAAAGTATGGGACTCCGTTTTATGGTTCAAATATTTTATTGGTATATCAATACAATTTTCATTATCAGTCATACTGACCCAACCAAAACTCGAGAGGTCGCTCTTCATTGCAACATACCCAGTATCGCAATAACTTGGAAAACATAACCCCTCAACCCCCCCCTCCTCACCCCCCCCTCTCACTTCATAGTCTTACACATCCGGTTGATGACCACAACCCTTTTACAGTCTGATAATGCAGTTAAGGTTGCGTGTCCGTTTCTGGTAATCTTAAGAGGAGGAGATACTTGGGGCATGTCAGGCCCCGAAAGTCTTGTGCCAGCAAAGTTAGATAAGGGCACCATAAGTCTCAGCAGAAGGCAAGTGTGAGAGATCTTTTCCATACCTAGGATGTGCCATAACCTCTAAAGCCATCCAGTGTGGGTGGGACTGCGAAGTGCCCCAGTGTATCAGAATATTCTGAATAGCTGCACCCAATGCCACGCTGCTTCCCGGAACGTCAAAGGGTTTGGCAGCCCCAGGAGTGCATCTGCAGGAAACCTGGGCAATTGCGTGTCGAGGTGTAGATCTATATCATCAAGTACTTGTGTCCAGTATGCTAGGAGGTATGCTAGGAGCCGCGGGCAATACCACAGTAGATGGACCAGAGTCCTTCGTGTGTGTGTCCCGTATTGAGGAGACTGCCTCTCGGGCCAATAATCCCTACCTACAGGGGCAGGCCCCCTGTTCCGCCCTCAGCAGTAGACGGCCCAGTGTGGTGTTCCTGCTTCGCTGGCTTCGGGCCGGACCTCTCCTTTTGCACCATTCAGTGAGCCCCTAGGACCTCTGCACCTGTAACACTGGACTTGCCAGCGGCTGTTGCTCTGCTGCATATTGCCTGGTGAATTGTGCTACCCCGCCAGCCCTAGCAGACCAAGCGCCTCCTCCTTGGGCCGCCTGGGTGCTCTCTCCCGGCCAGGGGTGTTGCCGCTGCTCCGCACCCCGCAGATAGTCCTCACTTCCACAGGCAGGCCTAATTTGCTGTCTCCTGGCATACCGGTTCCCCATAGGGGCTCTCCTCATCTCCTCCAGGTGTTAGAGCTCCACTCACAGCGCTCAGGGTGGGTGGCCGCACCCGCGTTCAAGCCCACTGGGTCTGGCCCATGACGAACGTCCTCTGCAGGGCCCTGCACCCCTGCTGTGTGCGCTACGGCTCCACCCTTCTCGGCGCAGCCAGCAGGCTTCTTCCAATCAGGGGGGGCCTCAATCGGGCAGGGGCCCTCAAGCCAGAACTCCTGTGTAAGCTGCTCTCCCCTAGGCTCCTGTCTCTCAGTCCACCAGGGCCTGGGGTGCTCTGAAGGATGGCCTCCTCTCTCTGGCCAGGAAACACAGCCCCTAGGCCTCTACCCCATCGCACCCCCCTCCGCCTCTGAGTTGGGTCATCAAACTTGCAGCCTAGTCTGGCAGGCCAGGGCCGGGCTCCTCACCTTCAGTGGGGGAGTGTTTCTCCAGTTGCCTGTGCGGGCTTGTCTTGTTACCGTGCGGCCAGGTAGCATCGGGGAGTGCCCGCTGTCCTGGGCAGCCCACCCTTCGTATTTTTCTGCAGCCCCCGCAGGTAGGGCCGATCTCGGGCGTCAATGGAGGGCGGCCTGCCGCAGGCCGAGGGTCCATCTAACCCTGGGCCACAGCCAGCCAGCACCGCCCGCTCTCGCTGCAGCTTCCACCAGCTCACCTGCGACTTCACTTCAGGCTGCTGCCAGCTCCCACTATCGTCTTCGCCCTGTGTGGCCATCAGCTGCCCAGCTGTACATTTCAGGCCCCACCGTGGGTCTTGTCTAAGCCGCCGGCCACTGCGTAAGCCCACTCGTCACTCGGAGTCCCGCTTCTGACCCCCCCGCCACTCACTGCTCTTGGTTGATGTCTTGCGTTCCCTGGCCAGGGCCGGCGGTTTTCTCTGCCTTTATGGACCGGTCACGGCTGCGCTGATGTACAAGGCTGGTGGCGGGCAGGAGAGACAGTAAAAGGCGTCCTACCCTGCTGCAATCTTGGCCATTTACCCCAGGACTTCATTTTAAACATGATGGAACTGACTTTGAGAAGTAGTATAAGCCCTGATAGTAAGTTCTTCTTGGAAGAAGGTGAAGTCCCAATGGATCGTTATAAGGCTCATTTAGACCTCTGGGCTCCTCTGCTCATTAATGTGCTTGATAGTGCTTGTAAAAGAATGTGGGCCAACTCGATTGTTGTACCAGTCTGATCCTTGTTACAGACCTATATCTTTGGATTCAGTGGTTGAAGTGGTGTGCCGAGTATTTATAACAGAGTTTTGTATTGGGTAAAAGATTGTCACGTTCTGTGCGAAACTCAGTTTAGATTTAAGGAAGAACGAGTTACAATGGACCCATGTCTGAACTTAAACTTAATTATTAGCAAATATACCATAACAAAAGACTGCTCATTGTAACCTATCTTTTATGGATCTTTCAAGCGCCTTGACTGAGTAAATAGATCTAAGCTATAGATTCACCTAATCCAAATTGGTTTTGACACACCGTAAGTTGATTTTCTATTGGCAGTACATTCAAATATATCCACCAAAGTTAGATATGATAATTATCTATATTCATGCTCTTTTAATCTTGAACGGGGAGTGTGATATGGCTGTGTCCTAGCTCCATTGCTATGTATACTTTATATTAATAATCTTAATTCCTTCTTAGTGAAATGTGGGCACGATGTGCCTAGGATCAACAATAAGATGGTCCCAGCACTTAGGATCGATGTTAAGAAGGTACCAGCGTTTTAATATTCTGACGATGTTGTCTTAATGATCGCACACATAATGGCCTTAAAGTTTTAGTTTCTGCTTTTGTGTCCTTTATGGGCCATATTGAATTCCAGACAAATTTAACAAGGTTGTTTGTGATGTCCTGTGGCCGTAATAGCTCCAGGATGTGTGTCATTACAGTGAATAAAAAAGCTCTTATGAAAACCCACGATTTTTTAGGTTGAGCCTGAGTCAGAGCGCATGCGCTGCTCTGCGAGACTTGGTGTAGTGGAGTATGTAAGAGAAGCCCCGCTCACTCTCCACCCATATTTTTCATTGGCTTGTGTCATTGTCCTTCGTAAACACTGGCTTGTGGGTGGTTGTTAGGTTGTTAGTCCCTCCTTGGTACCGCCTTGTCTGCATTTGTAAACACCCATGGCGACTGGCCCCTTTACTTCGAATACGACACAGCAGGTCTTATTTAGTTTGTAAGCACTCTTTTCTTTAATGGGTTTCTCTTACTGCGGGCAAGACGTGCTTTCCCTGCCATGCCCGCTTTCACTTTCAAGCAGCCCCGGACAATGGCAGACGCTTCTTTGAAGTGAAATAGGTCTTGCATTTACGAGAGTTTGAGCTATTGCCATTGTAAATGCTTAAACTCTCGTAAATGCGAGATCTATTGTATTGCAAATGCTTGTCCTATCTTGTGGCGGTTTGTGACTCCTGTAATACTTGGTTACCATGTTCATTCCGCTAGTAGCCAAAAATGCAGTCAGTTCATCGGCACAGTTTTTAACTTTGCCTGTAACATCCACAACAAACTTGAGTGCCTTTTCATTAAAATCTATAAATTGCAATGAATTCCAATTGCAATGAATGGAGCTAGGATCTGGGGTAATGTCAATGCTACGTTGCTGCAGCTTGAAGAGAATCGATTTTGCCAATAAATTGTTCTCACTATTTCTGCCACGAAGAGCTCAGCACAAATTATATTTATGATACTATAAAATCTGCGCCCCGTTTGTTTGGGGGTATCAATATGAAGTAACTCTATGACTGTTTTTAATCATGATATTATTTTACACTGTATGAGATGTGATAATACAAGGATTCCGTGGCTTTAAGATCAACGTTGGAGGATTTGGGCAGACTGTCACTCTATTCTGAACCCTCTACAAATAGGAAAGCTGATAAACTTTGGGTAAAAAATTCGACTTGGAAGGTTGCATTGATGGGGAGTCTCTCGAACTGGTAAGACCACCTTTAAGGCACTGTCATTCTGCAACCTTGCGGTGGAATGGAACCTAATTTATTAAATATTTTTAGTCCGTGCGGAAAGGGCCCTCCTTTCTAGGTTTAGACTTGGGATTCTACACTATTTACTTTGGTTTCCACTGTAACAGTATAGTAGTGAGTTTATCTGCCTGTGCCCATGTGATGAGTCTTCCGAGCAGTCGTTCTTCCATTTTATATTTTTTCTTATAAATATTACTTTTTTTTTATTTCCTCTGCTGAGAAGGTACAATATAAAGAGTTGTATTGTTGGGCATAGCTTCCTCTAGAACAGGCTTCTCCAACCAAGTAGCTTGTGAGCTAGTGGTAGCTCTCCAGCTACCTGGAAGTAGCTCGCCAGTGTGCAGACCAGCCTACTAAAGTAGAAGCTAATGCTTGTTTGAATTAATATGTGTAGCCCAAAATCAAAAAGTGTGCTTTTGAGACAAAAATGTGTATTTTCAGAGCTCATACTCTTAGCTGATGTGTGGAGACAAATGGCTAAATTTCAAAATAATATTTAAAACACATATTTGTATTATAAATCATGAGGCATGGGGGAGACGTAACTAAAATTATTACCTTGGTGCTAGATGCATTGAATCTACAGCTGGCATGTTTTAACCTTGTATATGCATTCCAAATTGATAACGCCATTTTCACATTACTGATGACAGCCTTGCCTGATGCACTGAGGTAATCATTGATGGTAATCTTGAATGGGGTGGCCACTAATGTAATATTGTCTGGCATGCTCACTATTAGCACATTAGTAGCTCTGTATGATTTTCATTCTGACATTAGTAGCTCTTATTACAGAAAAGGTTGGAGACCCCTGCTCTAGAAGTTACCTGATCAGGATGTTCGTCGAGCAGTAACAGACGTTAAAATCTGCTGTGTGTTACTACCAATCGTTGTTTTAAATAATTGCTATTTATGTGACTTTTATGATTATATGTGTAATAATCTTATAAAGTTTATTATAAATGAATAACCATAAATTCTGTTTTTCGTGCAACCACAAATGTATCATTAATTTCTGGGAATGAGCCCCCTCCTCCCAGAGAATATGGCAGTTGCGTATGAAAGAAATCAGCAATACATTTCTGAAAAAAACACAAAACTTAAAACCATAATTAAACTTTGCAACATGAGAATTAACTACATTGTTCAAAGGTGATATGTCTAATCTTTCATCAGTTTATTTCATAATCTGTTCAGCATCCAACGGTGTTACATACTCAGCACAAAACCATCTGTGCTGCTTAAAGTTCAGTTCAGTTCTGAGGGCAGTAGGGTAAGTAAGGTTCTACACACCCTGAAATCTATGTGCAGTATCATGGCGTAAGTTAGGAAACTTCTCAGTCCCACAGCGCAGTCAGAGGAGTGAACCAAAAAATTAATGGTCATGTACCTTAAAAACAACTGAAGTCCTAGCTCTCACTCGTCCCTCATTGGGATCTTCAGTTATAGACAATCCATCCAATAGTTCTCTCTTCTCAGTAATTCTCTGCTGTTATTGAAATGAGCTTGTATTTGCTCGACCTCAATGATCTGAAAACAAATCTGGCTCGGTGAATGCCTGTAGTCACAGATGTGATTTATTACTGAAGAATTGTAATTCTCTGCTCATATGTTGAATTTATGTCCAGGAGTACTCCATTTTATTTTTCATTATGTTTTACCAACATATAGTATGCTGCTAGGGCATTTGAGGATTTGAGTGCAAAATTGAGTGTCATATGGTGCATAATTATTTTATAGTATAGTCTGACCCATTCTGGTGTGTAACAGTTGCGTTTCTCGTTTTACACTATTGCACTACATATATCCGAGAGATATGTTTCATTGGGTTTGGTTGCGTTGACTGTTACGTTGTCTTTGATATTTGCACTTCTTTCATATACAAAGATGGAGTCCTCTGAAATGTTTGGTGTAACTCTGGATCAAAATCTATTAATCACCCGTGTTGCTGCCACATTTTTTGATGCTTTGAATAGAATATTTAATTACAAATACTTGTTAATTTTCTGTGAATTATTTTTAACCTACTATGAGTTTCTGTCCAATTATTTCTTTCAGTCTTGTGCTTTGCTCAAAACTTTGGGGTTGTATCTCCTCTTTAAATTGCAACATTGTTTTCTGTTCCTGGACAGTATATTTTTCAGTTTCTGGTGAAATGCATTTGATTCTTAATAGTTGACTGTAAGTTAGATGTTTTTTAAATATTTTGTATGGAAATTCTTTGCATGCAGTAAATTGTGTTGGATTTGGCCCTTTCTGCATGGTCATCCCCAAACTTTTTGCATTCACCCTCCTGTTTTCTGAACCTGTGTTTCTTGGCTTTTAGGACTCTCCGCACTTTATCATTGGAAACCAGTGCTAAAGTGCTTGTGCTCTCTCCTTAAAATATGGTAGAATTGGCTTCTCCAGTATTGTTTCTTTTATAGATTCACATGCTTGAATCTTTCCCCGTCGTCATGGTGGGAGTCCCACGGTAACAGTAGAAATAGTAGTACTGAATAAATTACATAGACCTCCATAGAGAGAACATTCAATTGAGCACTCTATCAACCTCAATTTATAACATCCAAAGTTCAGCCAATCAAAGCAAACCTCAGAGTAACCCTCTACACAGAGCCACCACACCTCAGATTTCTTACTGCATGTGTGTGATTGGGAGTCTCTCTGAGCTCTGCTCAGTGACAGTTGGCTTTTTCAACTTTTGACCTCCAGCTCAAGGTATTCCTTTCTGTGACTTTCACAATGCCAGATATAAGAGGGTTGTTTAGGCCCTGTAAAACTTGTGGGAAATCTAGACTTTTCTCAGAAGATCCCCACAAGCAATGTCTCTATTGCCTCTACCCTCATCATAAACCCAGGGAATGCAAATACTGCCGAACCTTCTCGGCCAAGACCCTCAAGGATTCGGAAGGAAGACTGCTCCTCTGGCCCCAGAAGAAAAAAGCTGTTTCTGAATCTGGCTCTGACACTGAGGAAAAGCCCCATTTTCCTCCAGGAAAAGAAAAGAAGGCAGCTCCTCTTCTCACCAAGGGGACTCCAAGAAATCTAAATCACAGGAGCAGGAAAAATCCACGGAGAATCGCCATAGAAAACAGGTAGAAGGAACTTTAAAATCATCTTCTGCTTCTCTAACTCCTGTGAGAGATCTTCCTTCTCGCCTGTCGACGGCGTCGTCGACGAGAGCTATCTCGGTCAGTAGACCTGAGGTGATTTCTTCACCGTTGACGGCTTCTACAGCGACGGTTACAACGTCGACCGGCCCACAGTTGACTTTGACGACGGCGTCATCGCCGACGAGACCATCTCTGTCGACGAGACCTTCATCAACGAGTCTTCCTCCGCCGACGAGAATTTCTCCGTCTACGACCACTCCGACGACGTTGTCCTCCTTTCTGCCGATGGTGGTGGTATCAGCGTCGACACCTTCGACGGGAGAAAAAATCCAGTTGGGACTTTCAAAGATTCAGGATTTTTCAAAAATGTCTCCTTTGCCTCCACCACGTTTGCTTGACTTTCAGGAGTCTGAGGATGATGGCATGTTTGGTCCTGCGTATAGTCCTTCTCAATTAAAAGTTAAGTGTCAGCTCTGATGATGATGATGAGGTCTTAGAGGACATTAATCCTTCCTCTTACCTTGCAGGAGAGTATTGACTGATACGGCTGCTGTACAACAGCCAGAATCTTTTCAAGAACGTTATCCGTATGACGAGGAGGATCCTTGCCATTTTAGGGAACCATCTATTAACGTTCCAGTATCGTTGGTAACAGACTTGCGTCACATGCTAAATGATTACTACAGACGCTTTCCCGAGGCAAATGCTCCACAACATCCTCCGCCTCCTCAACATACTCCAGTAGAGCACACAGGACAAGTAACTCCTAGGCCTATAAGGGAAAAGGTTTTGCCTCCTCCTATTGTTATTCCTGACGATACACAAAATGTGGACAAACAGGTAGAGGAAGGAGAGATACACACCGATGTTGACACCCAGGACGAATGGGATGGTTATGTAGTTCCCACACCGTCATCTCCTTTCCCTTCTCCTGCAGACTCTCCCCCTGCTGACATCGGGAGCTTTCATGACATTCTAGAACGTGCGTCGAAGCACTTTGATCTACCTATGCCAGTTAAACAAACTGAGTGTTTCTTGTATGACTTTGAGCCAGGCACTATCCATTAGGGCAATTCCCATAGTGGACTACTTATGGCAAGAAGGTCTAAAACTGATGGGGACACCAGCTTCTATCCCAGTGGTAATTCCGAAACTAGACAAGAAGTACAAAGCCCCGGATAATTCACCCACATGCCTCATCGGTCATCCTCATCGGTCATCCTAGACCGGATTCCGTAATTATGCACGCTGCTCAAAGAAGAGCTAAAAACCCGGCATCTCAGTGTTCTGCACCTCCGGATAAAGAAGGACACCGGCTGGACAACATCGGGAAGAGGCTTTCCGCCCTGGCAGCTACCTCTATAAGAGCCTCCAACGCTATGGCCATTCTGGGAAGATACGACCGACAGATGTGGTCGGACATCTCTTTGCTTTTAGAACATCTTCCTGAAGATAAGAAAAAGGAAGCAAAGGATATCTTATCAGAAGGAGAAAGGGCTTCCACTGAAATTATAGAGATCGCTGCAGTAATCTCTTCTACTTCATGGCTGAAGGCAACTAGCTTCGGTCCTGAGGTTCAGGCTAAGGTGCTAGATATGCCTTTTGACGGCGAATGTTTATTTGGCAGTCATATAGATGAAGCCCTTCAGTCTATAAAGAAGGACACAGATACTGCTAAATCCCTGGCAACGCTACAACAATGTCTTTTCCAGTCCTTTCGGGGCAGAGTTCGAGGGCAGTATGCACCCAGACCGCAATTCCAACAGCTGTTTCAACATTACCCTCAAAGCACCTATCAGGCGTACAATCAAACTTTCAGGTCCAGCACTGCATCGTCCTATTCACCACCCACTGGTCTTAAAAGACAGCAATCTGCCGGAAGATCGCAGGATTCAAACAAGAGGAAATGAGTTTCTCCAGGCCCCTGCCACTACAGTCCCACAACAATTCGAACCAACCTGCACAAACTTCTTACAAAATTGGATGTCCATCTCGTCGGACAAATGTGTTTTGGATGTCTTCCGTCATGGTCACACCCTAGAGTTTGCATAGTATCCTCCAACTACTCCTCCGAAGGTACTACATCGTCATCTGCCAGATCTCAAGAGGGAAATAAAAACTCTTCTTTCCAAACGCGCCATAGAAAAGGTTCCCTTACATCAGCGCAATCGGGAGTTTTATTCCCACTTCTTCTTAATCAAAAAGAAGACAGGGAAATGGAGGCAGGTCTTGGACCTCCGGTTACTGAACAAATTCATCAAAAACCAATCTTTCAAGATGTTGTCTCTGCAGGAAATCCTTCTTCTTATGGAAAAGGGGATTATCTGTCATCTCTTGATCTTCTCGATGCTTATTTTCACATCCCCATTCATCTCAAGCATTGAAGATATCTCGGGTTCGAAGTGGCAGGGTGCCATTATCAGTTCAGAGTGCTTCCCTTCGGCTTGAAGTCTGCTCCCAGGGTCTTCACCAAATGCATGGCTCCGATAGCTGCCTTTCTGAGACGTTCAGGTCACCAGGTATTCCCCTACCTGGACGATTGGTTAATAAAAGCTCCTTCGTTTCAGGCAGCCAGGAACTCTTCTCAAACTTGCCGGAATCTTTTCCAGTCTCTGGGTCTTCACCTCAATCTAGAAAAGTCTTCTCTCATTCCTTCCCACTCTCTGACTTCCCTAGGAGCTCGCATCGATACAAATCTCGGAAAAGCCTTTCCGACTCCTGAAAGGGTCTTGGGTCTCCAGGAAATGACACGCCTTCTATCATCAAAAAGGTCAGTTTCTGTCAGAAAATACAAATCTATGCTGGGGATGATGTCCTCATGCATTCAACTAATTCCCAATTGCCTTCTTCGTATGCGCCCACTGCAGGAGCAACTGGACACTCAATGGGTTCAATCCAAGGGGTCATTCAACGACATGATTCAAATCTCGACGGCTATGAAAGCTGCAATGTCTTGGTGGAGGATCTAGGAAAACCTTACTCTGTCTTTCATTCACTCAACTCCTCAGTTTGTGATGACGTCTGATGCGTCCATGGAGGGCTGGGGAGCTCACCTTCAGGTGCACGGGAAATGGTCCAAACAGGAATCGAAATGCCACATAAACCTTCTAGAGTTAAGAGCGGTGTTCTTGGGCCTCAAAGCATTCTTGCCTCAGATTCGGGGATCTCCAGTTCTGGTCCGGACAGACACCACGACCATGTATATCTCCAGAAACAGGGTGGCACGATATCTCAGGCACTCTCTCTTCAATCGCAGGAGATTTGGGAATGGCTTCTCCTCAATCAAATTTCACTTCGAGTGGAGCATGTGCCAGAGGTCCACAATCAGTGGGCCGACTCTCTCAGCAGAGTGTCCAAACAGTGCCATGAATGGGAGCTCAACGACCAGATGTTGCAGATGTTCTTTCGGTCTTGGGGCTTCCCAACATTAGATCTGTTCGCTACGTACCTCAACAAAAAGTGCACCTTTTACGCAAGCAGGACTCCTCAGCCGGGCTCGTGGGGAGACACTTTTCTGCTCTCCTGGACAGGAAAATTTACCTACGCCTTCCCCCGTTTCCTCTCATTCCGCGAGTTCTCCAAAAAATAAAATGGGAGCCGTGCCGCATCATTCTCATCGCTCCCGGGTGGGCAAGGCAATTTTGGTTCATAGAGCTACTTCGCCTATCAGAGTGCACTCCGATTCTCTTTCCTCCAAGGGAGGATCTTCTTTACATGGACAAGGGGCAAGTGATTCATCCTCAAATTCCCTCTCTTCACTTGTCGGCTTGGCTCCTCACTTCATTGAATTTGAGAATTTAAACATACCCAATGATTGCAAAGCAATTTTACAAAATTCTCGAGCGCCTTCCACGCTCAAATGTTACTCTGCAAAATTGAAAAGGTTCTGTGTGTGGTGCAGCACTCATGCCTTACATCCACACCGGATCAAGTATTGCCCTAGCTCTTGCACCTAGCCAAGGCGGGACTCTCGCATTCTTCCATTAAGATCCACCTTGCTGCAATTTCTAGATACACACGACGTCTGGATGAATCTTCGTTGTGGTCTCATAGACTTAAGGAATTTCTGAAAGGCCTATTCAGGACCTACCCACCGGTGAAATCCCCTCCAGTGCTGTGGCAATTAAATACGGTCCTGTCACAACTAATGAGTTCCCCATTTGAGCCTATACACAAATGTGACTTAAAGTTTCTCTCCTGGAAGGTGGCCTTTCTCTTGGCCATTACGTCAGCCAGACGTATCAGCGAAATCCAGGCATTCACTATAAAGGAATCATTTCTTCAATTTCTAGCAGACAGGGTTATTCTACGTACGAATCCTTCTTTCATACCAAAAGTACCATCATCTTATCACCTCAACAAGCCTATAATTCTGCCTAAATTTTTTCCAAATCCGTCCTCGGTGGCATAAAAATCTCTCCGTTCTCTGGACATCAAACGCTGTTTGAAATTTTATCTACAAAGGACAAAATCCTTTTGTAAGTCTTCTCAACTGCTGGTTTCTTACTCTGCACCCAGGAAGGGACTCGCCCTAACTAGGGCCAGTATTGCTCGCTGGGTCACTTCAGCTATTGTCTTCTGCCATGAGAGGGCTGGACATCTATTGACTGCAAGGGTGCAGGCCCATTTGACGAGAAAAGTTGCGACTTCTTCAGCCCTGTTTGTGGGGGCTTCTCTCCCTGACATATGCAGGGCAGCAACGTGGGCGAGGACGCACACGTTCACAAAGCATTACTGACTAGATGGTTGGCGGAAGGCAGATATAGCTGTGGGACAAGCAGCTCTTCGTCATCTTTGCCTAAGGTAGGAGGTTTGTAGCCATCCTGATTTCTTTATTTACTTATTTTGTTTATTCTTGTATATCTATTTGATTGTCATTTTTACTTGCATTAAGAGAATTCTGGATATATATATATATGTATATGTATGTGTATATATTATCTACTGGCTGTCGCCAGTAGATAGTTATAGTTAGGACCTATTATCCATAGGAAATCCGCGACATTCTATTTGAAATAACGTTGGCGCCGGTTGACGAATCTTCGCAAAAGTTTCCAACTTGTTGGGGCGCTCCGCTCCTACCCTGAAAGTCTCGGGTTGATTCGTCAAGCGGGGGCCGAGAAAAAGGGGGTCCCAAAACGCGTTTTCCCCATTCATTTTTCCATAGGAACCTTTAGTCGCAGCTACAGCCCGAACTGCTGAACGGAATTACACCAAATTTGGCAAAGAGGTAGCCCTTGGTTCAGACTGGTGCCTTTTGCTTAAATGGTGTAAATCCGTTCAGTAGTTCCTGAGAAATTCACAAGTAAAGTCACATATATATCTATGGCCGAGTAGGGTCCGCGTACCCTCCCGATCACGAGCTGCATGCTAATTGGCTGTCAGCTGGCTGTCAACATTCCGATTCAGGAAGTGTTGGCAGCCATTTTGTCCCTCGGTAGAACCGAGGGACAGAAACAAGTGCGCAAAGCGCACAAAGGGGGCAGGGTAGAAACACCCTGACCCCTAGGTCTGCTCAGGGGTTCCACAAGGACCCCTGGGCAGAAAAAGCATTTTTTTTTAAATCGGCAGGATGCGCTCAGGGTGCGCGGATCCTGCCGATTAGGAAAAAAAACCAGAAGAAACAAGTGCGCAAAACGCACAAAGGGGGCAGGGTAGAAACCCCCTAACCCCACAAGGACCCCCTGGGCAAAAAAAAGCATTTAAAAAAAAATCGTCAGGATGCGCTCAGGGTGCGCGGATCCTGCCAAAAAAAAAAAAAATCGAAGCGCGGTCTCCCGCGCTTTGATGCACTTGCCCCGGGTGGGCCAAGTCCCGGGGGCATGGTGGGGGGGTTAAATTTATGTATGGGGGGCCTCTAAGGGCCCCCAAGCCCGGGGACCGCCACCCCCGGGGCTTTAACAAAAATGGTGCGGGAGGGCTCTTTGCCCTCCCGCTGCCTCGGGGACCGCCACCTCCCGGGGCACTAAAAATTAAAAATGGGGGTCCGTTTGGACCCCTGAAGCCCGGGGACCACCACCTCCCGGGGCTTTGAAAATGTGGGGAGGGGGCCGCGCGGCCCCCTCCTGGAGCCATTGATGGCCCTGGGGACCGCCACCCCCAGGGTCGGCTCCTGCAGTGTCCCGGGGTGCCTACCCCGGGACACTGCTGTTTGCAATGACAGGACGGGAGCCTCGCGGCTCCCGTCCTGTCATTGCAAACTTGCTTTGGATATTGGAAGAGAGAGCAGGAAACCTGCTCTCGCTTCCAATATCCAAAGCTGATTGCTTTCCACATGGGGAGCAGCATGTTAGCTGCTCCCCATGTGAAAAGCAATGCCGGCTCGCGCAGGAGGCGGGGAGCCGGCTGGGACTGTGGGGGGATTGGGGACCCCCACAGTCCCCAACCAGAGGCCAGGCCCCGGGGGATGGGGTCCCCGGGGCCATAAGAGGCCAGGGAGGGGGCCACGCAGCCCCCTCCCCAAATTTAAAAAAAAGAAAAAAAAGTGCAAGGCCGGCCCCGGGGATGGGGTCCCCGGGGCCTTAATGGCCTGAGGAGGGGGGCCACGCAGCCCCCTCCAAATAAAAAAATAAAAAAATCGAGGCCATGCCCTGGGGATGGGGTCCCCGGGGCCAATACAGGCCCAGGGAAGGGGGCCACGCGGCCCCCTTCCCGTTTTTTAAATTAAAAAAAAAAAATGCTCAGGCCCCGGGGGATGGGGTCCCCGGGGCCAAAGTGGGCAAGGGAAGGGGGCCACGCAGCCCCCTCCCATTAAAAAAAAACTAGAAAAAAAAAAACGACCGGCATCGTGCCGGAGGCCCCGCCCCTCCCTGCAGTACTCTGCAAACGCGCCCCTGGCGCGTTTGCAGAGAGGACTAATTCCCCTTGAATACTGGGGGTCCCTGAGGCCAACTAGCCCACCAGGAACCTCCAGTATGCGCCAGGGGCTGCGTTGCAGAGACGTGTACAGAGGCCACGCCCCTTTTACACGTCTCTGCAACGCAGCTCTGTGGCGCTTTTTGGAGGTATATGGTGGGCTAGTTGGACTCCAGGGACCCTCAGGATTCAAGGGGACTTAATCCCCCAACTTAAAACGCGCCACGGGGCGCATTTGCACAGTGGTGAAGGGAGGGCGGGGCTTCAGGTAACATGTGTGCAAACAGGCCCCGTGGCGCGTTTTAAGATGGGGAATAAATTCCTTTTCAATCCTGAGGGTCCCTAGGGGCCAACTAGCCCACCAGGTACCTCCAGTAAGCGCCACGGAGCTGCGTTGCAGAGAGGTGTTCAGAGGCCACGCCCCTTTTTGCACCTCTCTGCAACGCAGCTCTGTGGCGCTTTCTGGACGTACCTGGTGGGCTAGTTGGCCCCTAGGGACCCTCGGGATTGAGGAGGAATTAATTGTCCAACTTAAAACGCGCCACAGGGCGTGTTTGCAGACATGTCACCTTAGGCCCCACCCCCTTCCTTCACCATTGTACAAATATTCCTCTAAAATCAGCCGAACTACGAATTCCGATTTACTCACCTGTTATCAGGAGAGACCTCAGTACTGCATCTTTCAGCCCAGTACTGATCCTGAAAAGTAATTTTAACCGTACTTACCAGTAACTTGAATTTCCTTCCATAGGATATCATTGCCTGCTTTTTGCTGAAAAAGTTTCTAAGTGTCGATTTTTGAAACATACAAATATTCCTCTAAAATCAGACGAAATACGAATTCCGATTTACTCACCTGTTATCAGGAGAGAACCCAGTGCTGCATCTTTTAGCCCAGCACTGACCCTGTAAAGTAATTCTAACCGTACTTACCAGTAACTTGAATTTCCTTCCATAGGAATCCATTGTCTGGTTTTCAGCAGAAAAGTTTCAAAGTGTCGATTTTCACAAACTACAAATATTCCTTAAAAATCGCATGTGTGACTTAAACGCATTCTTTCAACTGTTTACAGGAGATGCACCAGTGCTGGTTCCAGGATCCACCACTGAGTAAGAAAAAGTAACGATAACACTACTTACCTGCTAAGTGAATTTCCTCCCATAGGATAACATTGGTGATTCTATATGAAAAAGTTTCTAAGTGTCAACTTTTAAAATACAATAATATTCCTTAAAAATCACTACTGTAACCAAAACGCTTTTACTCAACTGTTTACAGGAGATGTCCCAGGACTGAATCTAGGATCCAGTCCTGTGGTTAGAAAAAGTAATCCATAAAGTAACTAATTGCATTTAACTAGAAATTCACATTGAGCTCAATGTTGCTTTGTTTTTGAAATTGTGTTGCCCATTGCAACAACTGTAACTACTGTACTTAAAAGTCTATTGCCTATTTGCAAAGTATTTAAACTAAAGTAATTCATTCTGAGAAAGTATATTTTGTCATGTATAATGTAATTACAATGTAATTTAAAAAATAAAATATCTAAAAATAAATAGTTTAAAAAAATGTTGTAAATCAGTATCAAAAAAATAAATATAACAATTAATACATTTAAAAATTGTCATTTACAAAACCTTTGAAATTCACTGAAAAAACCATAGGTTTCAGACACGTTATAGTTAGGAATTAGCATTTAAAAAACCTTTGAAATTCACTGAAAAAACCATAGGTTTCAGGCACGTTATAGTTAGAAATTAGCATTTAAAAAACCTTAGAAATTCACTGAAAAAACCATAAGGTTTTAGGGACAGTTATAGTTAGTTGGACATTGCACTCGTACAAAACCCGTGAAATTCCCCCGTTATAGTTAGTTCAGGTAACTATAACTCGCACTGCTGATGACGTCACATATTACATGACTCATGACATGGTCAGTGACATCACTGATGACATCTCAAATGACATCACTGATGACATCATCCATGTGAGAATTTAATGCACCTCCTCACACCCTAATATAACCTTTGATACACCCACTCTAAATTACAGACTGCCATTCTCAAAACCATAGACACTCCAACACCAATAACTACATACCCACTCACTGATTCTTAGGTCTACACACACACATCCACTCACTCACCCGTACAGTCACTCATACTTCTGGTCACTCAGTACAGGACTATCATATGCACTCATACTCCTATATAGACACTCAAACACCGCCACTCATCCATAGAGGTACTCACACACCTAGTCAGTCATGCAAATAATTAAACACACTGCCATTTACTCACCTATACAGTTATACACACACCAGCTCACTTACTCATACAAAAACTAGCACATTCTTACGCTCTTATACAATCACTGATACAAGCACACACTCATCCATACAGTCACTCTCAGAATCACACACTCTCGCTTATAGCCATTTATATACTCCAACACACATATATACTGCCTTTCACATATGTAGTTACTCACACATGTACCACTGGGACATTCATTCACTCACTAACACACTCTTACACACACTTACCCACCCATACAGTCTATCACAGATGCACTCTTGAAACCATCCACCCAGTGAATCACCCATTCACACATCTATGCACAGGCACCCATACAGATACTCAGACAACCAATCAATAACTCCTATAGACACTCATGTAGCTATTCACAAACCCATGCACCACTTACACAGCAACAGACAGACGGATACAGACATTCACCCAGTTTAGTCACTAACCCATGCATTCAGTAAGATACGTTTAATCACTCACTTATAGAGTTAGTCACGCACCTACTAAATCATCCATACAGACACTTATACACCCACTCATTCTTCAATACGCCTTTCCCTATATATATTAAAAATATTTAAACTTTACAGAAACACAGTCACTGGATGATGTCATCAGTGATGTCATTTGAGATGTCATCAGTGATGTCATCAGTGATGTCACTGACCATGTCATGAGTGATGTAATATGTGACATCAGCAGTGCATTGCGGGCGCGAGTTATAGTTACCTGAACTAACTATAACGGGGAATTTGACGGGTTTTGTACGAGTGCAATGTCCAACTAACTATAACTGTCCCTAAAACCTTATGGTTTTTAAGTGAATTTCTAAGGTTTTTAAATGCTAATTTCTAACTATAACGTGCCTGAAACCTATGGTTTTTTCAGTGAAAAAAAAAATATATATATATATATATATATATATATATATATATATATATATATATATATATATTAATCAAACAGGAGTTGCCCCCAACAGACGAGGCCCACACAGGTTGGTATTGCTATCCAACTTATTTGAAAGCTGCAGCCTGAACAAAGCAGTCCTTAAAGCCTTTATTTTGGCCGACGCGTTTCGGGCTCCTGCCCTTCTTCCAAGGCCAATTCAAATCGTTCTACTGGCAAAAGGATGCACTTTAATCTTCCACATTGATACCGCCCCCAGTGGGTGTGGCCGCTCGCACGGCCTTTTGGCATCTGGAGTGCTTGCAAAGTTTTTCCTCATGTGAGGTGTCAAGCAAGAACGACTAATGTCCAATATTAAAAAAAACACAGTGGGCTGCTTAACAGTTCTGCCACTGTTCCGCTGGCGCCTCAAAACTTCCAAATACAGCGCCTGTCCCCACATCGCGAACGCCGGTTAGCGTCGTCAGGGTCTGCATACGCAGCCGGGCCGCATCCACGGCTGGGACCAGCCGTTAACATCCACAAACAAGAGTTGCCCCCAACGGACGAGGCCCACACAGGTTGGTATTGCTATCCAATTTATTTGAAAGCTGCAGCGTGAACAAAGCAGTCCTTAAAGCCTTTATTTTGGCCGACGCGTTTCGGGCTCCTGTCCTTCTTCCAAGGCCAATTCAAATTGTTCTACTGGCAAAAGGATGCACTTTAATCTTCCACATTGATACCGCCCCGCTGTCATGGTGGGATTTTGTCTTCCCGCCTTCATTGTTACTTCTATTTTTCAATATACTGCTCTTTAATCTGATTCAAGCATGTGAATCTATAAAAGATACAATACTGGAGAAAAAACAATTCACTTACCTGTACACTGTGGTTCTCCAGTATTGATATCTTTTATAGATTCACATGCGACCCACTCTCCTCCCCAGTTAGGCTCACCATTCTACCTCCGAGTGATAAATATATATATATTCACTGAAAAAACCACAGGTTTCAGGGACGTTATAGTTAGTTGGACATTTCACTCGTACAAAACCAGAGAAATTCGGCCGTTATAGTTAGTTCAGCTAACTATAACTTGCGCCCCCGCAATGCACTGCTGATGACGTCACATATTACATCATTCATGACATGGTCAGTGACATCACTGATGACATCTCAAATGACATCACTGATGACATCATCCAGTGACTGTGTTTCTGTAAAGTTTAAATATGTTTTATATATATATATATATATATATATATAGGCCAAGGTGTATTGAAGAATGAGTGGGTGTATAAGTGTCTGAATGGATGATTTAGTAGGTGCGTGACTGTATAAGTGAGTGATTAAATGTGTCTTACTGAATGCACGGGTTAGTGACTGATACAGACATTCACACAGTTTAGTTAGTCAGTTGGTGTGTAAGCGGTTGCATGGGTTGGTGAGTAGCTAAATGAGGGTCTATATGGGTTATTGATTGGTTGTCTGAGTATCTGTATGGGAGCCTGAGTATCTGTATGGGTGCCTGAGTGTCTGTGTGGGTGGGTGGGGGTGTGTGACTCTGTGCATAGATGTGTGAGTGGGTGATTCACTGGGTGTATGGGTTCAAGAGTGCATCTGTGAAGGGCTGTATGGATGGGTGAGTGTGTGTATGGGTGTGTTGGTGAGTGAATGGATGCCTCAGTGGTACATGTGTGAGTAACTGCATATCTGAAAGGCAGTATATGTGAGTGTTGGAGTATATAAATGACTATATGTGAGAATGAATGATTGTGAGAGTGGCTGTATGGATGAGTGTGTGCTTGTATTAGTTATTATATAAGAGTGTAAGTATGTGTTAGTATATGTTTGAATAAGTGAGGTGGTGTGTGTATAACTGTATAGGTGAGTAAATGGGAGTGTGATTGATTCTTTGCATGACTGACTAGGTGTTCGAGTAACTCTATGGATAAGTGGCGGTGTGTGAGTGTCTGTATAGATATGTGAGTGCATATGATAGTGCCGTATTGATGGTTGACTGCATGTATGAGTGACTGTATGGGTGAATGAGTGGATGTGTGTGTAGACCTAGGAATTAGTGAGTGGGTTTGTACTAACTGGTATTGGTGTGTCTATGGTTTCGAAAATGGTAGTCTGTATTTTAGAGTGGATGTTCCAAAGGTTATATTGGGGTGTGAGGAGGTGCATCAGATTATCACTGGATGATGTCATCAGTGATGTCATTTGAGATGTCATCAGTGATGTCACTGACCATGTCATGAATGATGTAATATGTGACGTCATCAGCAGTGCTTTGCGGGGGCGCGAGTTATAGTTAGCTGAACTAACTATAACGGCCGAATTTCTCTGGTTTTGTACGAGTGAAATGTCCAACTAACTATAACGTCCCTGAAACCAGTGGTTTTTTCAGTGAATTTCAAAGGTTTTTTAAATGCTAATTTCTAACTATGCCTACAGAGGTAGGACATGTGCAGAAAGAGGAAGAAAGGCTCAGAAAGAAGCAAGAGAAATGCAGAAAGAGGCAACAGAAGTCCAGAAAGACGAAGAAAGGTGCAGAAAGAAGCAAGAGATGTGCACAAAGAACCAACAGAGGAGCAGAAAGAGGCCTTATTGCAAAGTCATCCTGTGCCACCAACTTTTTGCTGACGGGTACTGGTGGTAACCGACTCTGACTAACCAGGCCTGGAGCCAGTGCTATGCTGAAAGACACTTAGAATACAGTGAAAACACCTACATACTCTAGGGTACACTATGGGTTGGGGTACCTCTGTGATTGGCATGACCTCCCCTGTATGGCCCTAGTACATAATAGGGCAGGGGGATTAAAACTACCTCTAACTAAGAGGTGCAGAAGGAGGCAAGAGAAGTAGAGAAAGAAGCAACACAGGTGCCGAAAGAGGCAAGAGAGGTGCAGAAAGAGGCAAATGAGGTGCAGAAAGAGGCAAATGAGGTGCAGAAAGAGGCAAATGAGGTGCAGAAAGAGGCAACAGATGTGCAGAAAGAGGGAAGAGGTGCAGAAAAAGGCAAGAAAAGTGCAGAAAGAGGCAAAAGAGGTACATAAAGAGCCAACAGGGGTGCAGAAATAAGCAAGACAGGTGCAGAAAGAAGCATGGAAAGTGCAGAATGAAGCAACAGGGTGCAGAAAGAGGCAAGAGAAGTGTAGAAAGGAGCAAGTGAGGTGCAGAAAGAGCCAACAGAGGTGCAGAAACAGGCAAGAGAAGTGCACAAAGAGGCAAGAGAATTGCTGAAAGAAGCAACAGAGGTGTAGAAAGAAGCAAGAAAAGTGCAGAAAGAGGCAAGTGAGATGCAAAAACAGGCAGGAAAGGTACAGAAAGCGGGAAGACGAGTGCAGAAAGAGACAACAGGGGTGCAGAAAGAAGCAAATGAGGTGCAGAAAGAGGCAACAGATGTGCAGAAAGAGGGAAGAGAGGTGCAGAAAAAGGCAAGAAAAGTGCAGAAAGAGGCAAATGAGGTACATAAAGAGACAACAGGGGTGGAGAAATAAGCAAGACAGGTGCAGAAAGAAGCATGGAAAGTGCAGAATGAAGCAACAGGGGTACATAAAGAGACAACAGGGGTGCAGAAAGAAGCAAAAAAAGATGCAGAAAGAGGCAAGTGAGATGCAAAAACAGGCAGGAAAAGTACAGAAAGAGGGAAGACGAGTGCAGAAAGAAGCAAATGAGGTGCAGAAAGAGGCAACAGACGTGCAGAAAGAGGAAAGAGGTGCAGAAAAAGCCAAGAAAAGTGCAGAAAGAGGCAAAAGAGGTACATAAAGAGACAACAGGGGTGCAGAAAGAAGCAAAAAAAGTGCAGAAAAAGGCAAGTGAGATGCAAAAACAGGCAGGAAAGGTACAGAAAGACGGAAGACAAGTGCAGAAAGAGACAACAGGGGTGCAGAAAGAAGCAACAGACGTGCAGAAAGAGGGAAGAGAGGTGCAGAAAAAGGCAAGAAAAGTGCAGAAAGAGGCAAAAGACGTACATAAAGAGACAACAGGGGTGCAGAAAAGCAAGAAAAGTGCAGAAAGAAGCAAGTGAGATACAAAAACAGGCAGGAAAGGTACAGAAAGACAACAAGGGTGCAGAAAGAAGCAAATCGGGTGCAGAAAGAGGCAAATGAGGTGCAGAAAGAGGCAACAGACGTGCAGAAAGAGGGAAGAGAGGTGCAGAAAAAGGCAAGAAAAGTGCAGAAGGAGGCAAAAGAGGTACATAAAGAGACAACGGGGTGCAGAAAGAAGGAAGAAAAGTGCAGAAAGAGGGAAGTGAGATGCAAAAACAGGCAGGAAAGGTACAGAAAGAGGGAAGACGAGTGCAGAAAGAGACAACAGGGGTGCAGAAAGAAGCAAATGAGGTGCAGAAAGAGGCAACAGACGTGCAGAAAGAGGGAAGAGAGGTGCAGAAAAAGGCAAGAAAAGTGCAGAAGGAGGCAAAAGAGGCGCAGAGGGAAGCAAGAGTGGCTTGCACACCATTAGTACCAATTTAACACCCACATTTAGCAATGAGTAACACGTGACCATTCTAGGTTTGCAAAGGGCCTTCCACCACGCTGTAACACTTGTCGCTGCATTTTTGGTGACGTTTGACCCGTTTCAGGTAGAAACAAGGCTTTTTTTGTTCAAATCTGCAGATTAGGGTGCAGATGATGAATTATGTGGCTAATGCAGAAAATGTATAATTGTGCGAAAGTCGGTGCAGCCAAACAGTCGCATAATTCCAGTGGCCCTGCTCATACCTCTGACTAGGTCCACAAGTGCTCCTCAGTGATTCCATCTTTTTTTGTCTCACTGAGTTCATAGTTGAGCTTCTATGGAAACGAGGAAGGCTAAACCTGAGGTTACCACTCCACAACAAAGACTACCATACCACATAATTACTCTCCATAACACATAATCCCACTCTACATAATTCCTATACACTAAATACCACATACTTTCTATCCACATAATTTCACTGCACAACATACCACATAATTCCACTACACACAACGTACATCCACTCCACTCCAAAAAACATTAGTAAAAAACTTTTGCATTTACAACGCCAATGGCTCTAATTCTCGCAAATGCGAAACCTATTACATTGCAAACACTTCTTTAATTAGTAGTCGTGTTTGCAGAGTGGTGGAGAAAGGGTGCTGGGCCTCCGACCAGCGCTCAGGAATTCCGGTACGTAGGGCTTATAGGAGGTACCAGTAGGGCTTCTTGGCCCCCAAAGTCCCTCAGGAGTAAATTGGACTTCATCCCCCATCACGTAGTCTGCCAGGAGGCGCGTTTGCAGAATGGTGGAGAAAGGGGGGCATGGCCTCCGAAGACGTCTTAGCAATCCCACTGTGCGGGACTTACTGGAGGTAACAAGAGGGTAGTTGGCCCCCAAGGACATCCTTGGGGGCCAACTACCCTCCTATTACCTCCAGTAAGTCCCACACAGCAGCATTGCTAAGTTCGAAGAGCAGGCCATGCCCCCTTTGCCCACCACTCTACAAAGCGCTCCCTGGCGCGCTCTTGGATGGGGATTGAAGTCCCCTTCGCTGCTGGGGGTCCTTTAGGGGCCAACTAGCCTACCTCTTACCTCCAGTAAGCCCCACGCAGTGGGATTGCTGAGAGGTAGACAAAGGCCACGCCCCCTTTATCCACCACTCTGCAAACGCGCCCCTGGTGCGTTGTTAGTAGGGAATTAATTCCCCTTGAATACTGAGGGTCCCTGGGGCCAACTAGCCCACCAGGTACCTCCAATATGCGCCACAGAGATGGATTGCAGAGAGGTGGTCTGAGGCCACGCCCCCTTTTTACACCACTCTGCAAACGCACCTCTTGGCGCACTGCTGCTTGGGGGATGAAGTCCACTTGTGTTCTGAGGTCCTCAGGACACAAGAGGACCTTATCGCCCCACCAACAGTGCGCCAAGAGGCGCGTTTGCAGAGTGGTGTAAAAAGGGGCGTGGCCTCGGACCACCTCTCTGCAACGCAGCTTTGTAGCGCATACTGGAGGTACCTGGTGGGCTAGTTGGCCCCCAGGGACCCTCAGGATTCAAGGGGACTTAATCCCCCAACTTAAAACACGCCACGGAGCGCGTTTTGCACACTTGTGACATCAGCGCCCGCCCCCTGCCTTCACCACTGTGCAAACGCGGCGCCTGGTGCATTGTAAATTGGGGGATTAAATCCCGTTGAGTCTTGAGGGTCCCTGGGGGCCAACTAGCCCACCAGCTACCTCCAGTAAGCGCCACAGAGTGGTGTAAAAAGGGGGTGTGGCCTTGGACCACCTCTCTGCAACGCAGCTCCCTGGCGCTTACTGGTGGTACCTGGTGGGCTAGTTGGCCCCCAGGGACCCTGAGGATTGAAGGGGAATTAATCCCCCAACTTAAAACGCGCCACGGGGCGCGTTTGCAGAGTGTTGCTGGGAGGGGGCGGGGCCTCCGGCGCAATGCCAGCTTTTAAAAAAAAATTTTTTTAGAAGGGGGGTCTGTGTGGCTCCCCTTCCTTTCCTATTTTTTGGGCCCTGGGGACCCCATCCCCCAGGGCCTCACCCCTATTTTAATTTTTTTTAGGTTGAGCCTAGAGTAGCGCGCAAGCGCTGCTTCTGGCGAAGCATTATGTAGGGGGTTTTCAAAGCTGACCAGACGCTCGTGCGTCATGGCCTTTTCGGGCGGTTACCCGCGCGGCCGACATCTGTTTCCCATTATCGTGCCCAGACGCGGGCGCGATAATTGGAAACACATGCCGGGAAAAGGCCATGACGCACGAGCGTCTGGTCAACTGAGCAGGCTGCCGCGCTCGCTCGCCCCGCTCCTCCATTGTTGTCCTTGTTTAGGACTTGTGCCCTGCTTGTTGTGTAAAGCAAAGTCTGTTCCCGAAAGTAGTGCCAGGGGTTCGACTCCCACTGCTCACAAGACTCAGTACTGCGCGCCGCCGCTGTGTGCGCGCGCCTTCATCTGGTCCGTCTGAGGAGGGCTCTGCTGCTGCTCTGAGCTCCCAACGGCGGCCGCTCTCTCACACCTCAGCAGTGAGCTGCTTCAAGTGGTTGCCACCCTCCCACCCAGACCCTCAGCTAGACACAGCCGGGATTCTGAGAGAAGCCCATCGCAGCTCTGGGCGTGAGACACTCACTGCGACTTCAACACCCTTCTTGGGAAAGGCACGGCCATGCCAATGACTGTCCCCCAGCCTTATGAAGAGAATAGTTGCCCTCCCGTCCCCATTATTGACTGGGAATGTACCATTCTAAACATCCTGCATTCGCTGTAGTGTCTGAGAACGTTGCCTTTCATATCGGGGACGGGTTGTTTCCTACACTCTATGGGTACGCTACAGTACTGAGTATACCTGTACATTTTCTGAGCGTTCCGAGTACTCTCAGAGTGTACCTGTGCACTGGCGGAGTGCCCACATGCGCGTGTCCCTTTCTTTCGATGCACTGTCAGTGCCTATGTGCAGTGTCTGAGTGGTGTGATGTCTCGATGAGTCCGACTACCTTGTTAGTGTTCCGAGCACTTTCGGAGTGTTCCCTGCCCCACCACCTGAATGTTCCTGCGTGTGCACTGTCTGTTTCCATGCAATCTCAGTGCTTCTATACTCGAAGCATGAACCTGCATCATATGAGTGTGCCCGTGCACCGTCGGGGTTCCATAATCCACACACAGTTTAATACCGAGTATAGAGTATTCACAGGCGCCACCTGATTGCTCACGTGCGCTGTCGGAGTCCTCCTGTGCGAGGTCTGAGAGTTCCCATGCACGGAGTATTACGGAGAATTGTCTGGGGTTGTGCACACGAGTGTTCCCAAACATTGGTTCCCGTGCTCTGGCCGAGTGTTGCGGTGGCTGTCTGAGGGTTCCTGTGCACTGAAGTGTCATGTACGCTGTCTGAGTGACCTCTCGCTTTCTGCGAGTTTTCACACCACTGACCACTGTCTGGAGATTCCTGTGCACTGAGTATTACAGCGCCGCCTTGAATTTCTGAGGGTTCACGCGCACTGATTGAGTGTTCCTTTGTGCTGTCGGATTGCTCCGATGAACTCGCTCAGTGTTCACTGCCGGAGTGGATAGGCGTCCGTGACTGTTTGAGGGTTGCTGTGCACTAAGTGGCTTATTTACAAGCCCCTTGCACCGCCCGTGCGTCACTTTTAATATGGGGAATCATTGTAAATAAGCCCCTAAGTGCTCCTGTGAAATGGTTGATGGCTTATGTGTACTGAGTTTTTTCTGCACACTCTCTGAGTCTTATTGTGCATTCACTGAGTGTTCAGTGGCTGTCTGAGGGTTCCAGTGCCTTGAGCTTTCCTGTCCACTGACTATGTATGTCCATTGGCTGATCGCTTCTGTGCAATTAATTGTTCTGTGCACCCTCTTAGGGTTCCTGTGCACCGTCTAAGGATTACTGTGTGCTGTTGGAGTCTTCCCGTGCGCTCTGCGAGTGTTCCTGTACACTAAGTACAGTCGTGCACAGAGTAAGGGTTCCTGTGACTGTCTCAGGCTTCCTGTGCAGTTCGTTTTCCTGTGCACTCTCTGGGGGTTTCTGTGCATTTCCCGAGTATTCATATGATAGCTTAAGTGTCCTTGTGCACTGTCTGAGCCCTCCTCAGCACTGACTGAGTTTTCCGGTGCAATGTCTAATGGTTCATGTGCAGTGAGTGTCTCTGAGCACTGCCTGTGAGGCCCCATGTGTTCCAGTGCACCCTCTCACTATTCCCATGCATTGTCCCAGTGTCTAAAATCTAGGGACCATAAGAGATGGTCTAAAGTTCCACGATCAGGTATGAAAAGTGTCTTCTTCCCATGTACCAGGGCAGCTAGTGAAGGGAAAAGAGGAAAGAAACATCTGCAATACTCAGTGACTTCCCAAAAGGCCCACGCTTCTTTATTGGTTTTGAGATAGAGATCTGATGAAGAATGTCTGTCTTTTCTCTTGGGAAATGTAGAAATATTCAATGTATACCGACAAGTCTTTGTCTTGTAGGTCAGCAAGCATATGATTATCCATATTGGCTGTAATGCCTGCAGTTTGTAGAGCTGTACGTACTGCTTAAAGGTGATGGAAATGATCTCACAAGGTATAGATGTGGCAGCACAATGGAGTTTTAGGATTATATCCAATAATCTAATTAAAGTGGTAGGGGCTCAGTGTAACCCAAAAGATTATACCTACAATTAGAAGAGGTCCTTTTGGGTGGAAAAATATTTTTCTATTTGCTTTTTCCCATAATGGTACTTGCCAGTAGCCCTTCATCAGATCCAGGGTGCTAATGAATGGGGCCTTCTCTAGTTCTTCTAACAATCAATTCATCTACATAAGGCACTGATCCAGTGTACTTCCTTATAACTAAAGGCTCTGGTGTAATTGTCAAATAAGTTGCGCCACTGGTCGTATGGACCTTTTGTTATTGACATACTGGAAGTGTATGAAAGGAACTAGCATCAGCACCAAATTGTAAATTACAGCGAAACCAATTTGGCGCCACAAGAATGACAGAGTGGATGAATGCCCAAACAATAAACGTTTATTAGCAAATTAGTCAAAGTTATGAGCATGAGTCAATCAATAAAACAGTTTACCAGACAAGCATATTTATCAATTTGGTTATTCAATCTGAAGTTGTGCATTATGTAAATTAAAAGGTAAATCATAATCAAATAGAAGATGCAGAACAGAGAATACATCCGTTCCATAAAGGAACTTCCCTAAGCTAAATAAAGCATCATCAATGGCAAAGGAGAAATTCTAGGCAGAAGGTGTCAGTCTCAAATGAACCAAATTAAGGTGCAAGGAAATGGGCATAATCGTTCGAGAGGAGCTCATAAACCAAAGATAGGGGATATAGCAGAGTTAGGGAGAGGTCTTCCCTTGGTGAAGTCAGAACAGGAATCTGCTAGCTACTTTTAAGAAACACACAACTATATCAAATAGATTTCTCAAGAAACTTTGTCCTACCAACTCCCCCCAAATTGATCAATCAGGATTCACCACTTCTCTACTGAGAGCAAGATGACTCCCTGCTTTCTCATCTCCAGACAAAGGCTCACACAGCTGCATAACCTTGTAGATATAAGCAGTCCGTTATGCCTGGTACAGACTGTAGAAAATCTCAAGAAGTATTTAATTTACTAAAACAAAACTTCGAAAACAAACAATGAATGGTTCTTTTAACTAATGAGGATGTTAAAATACCTGCAAGGGAAAGAGAGATGTGAAGCCACAGAGAAATCAACAGTACATGTCTTAAAGGAATACTCCAATTGGCTTGAGCCAACTCTCAGTGAAGCTGTTAAGAAAATCACAGTTAAATGGACTCAACTATGTCATAAGCAATACATTGAGAATACTTTGGTTATAAAAGTATGGCTCGATTATATCGTTATACTACTACGTGTTAGTGCACAGGTAAATCTGTAACAAACGTATTAATACAAGTGTAGTAAAATCAAGGAACACTAAACGTCTGCTGCTCCAGCATTGGGTATGCTCTGCAATCTGAGATACTTTTGACCAGATGAAAAGAAATACAAAATCTCATGGAGCGACATGGCTTGGAATGATTACTATGGAAGATGACCAGTTACTGAAGGATGACTTGGTAATCCCTAGGGCTAATATATCTTCTAAATCTTTGTCCTCCAGCCTTCCATTTGGTTTCTGGGATTTTGTATGGGCAGATGTGCACCCTTGCACCGTCCTCAGTATCAACAGCTTATTCTTTAAGGGGGAGGGGGTATTTCCTAGTAAAGTGGAGAGTAATTTTTAGTCCTATCCATGACAAGGTAAAGATTGATTTTCTTTTTCTCTGATCAATGTATTCACTGTTAATTCCTGCCTAGTAATAGATTTTCTTTTTTGGAACATATCATCATTAGTATCTTGTAGAGGTGGGTGATGCAGGGTAAACAGTGACTGGTCTCAGGTTTTTCCCATTCTTTCATAGGTTGATAAGGCAAACCTGTGTGGTACGTTTCTTATCTGGTTGGACAATTTGGTAGGTATAGGGGCTATGGAATCAGTTATGGTAAAACGACTACCAATTTCTGGTCTGTATTGGGAAGAAATAACAAGACATTGTGCCTTACACCATATTCAGTAATATAAATGGTTGTCATCTGAAGAGGAGTTTGAATGGACTGAAGCCTGTAGACGTTTGGAGGGTAATTAAGATTAGTGGCAATAGTTTATCCAAGTCTTTATAGTCTGTGGTTATGGCCTTTATTAACAATTGATTGAAGGTCTGTTTAAACTATTTTACTCATCCATTGGTGTGTGGATGATATACTTACATTTTAGTGCGAGTGATCTGTAAAGCTTTACAGATGGGCTTCATTAGTAGTAATGTAAAAGTGGTTTCCTCATCACTGATGATTTCGGTTTGCCACTCCACTCAAGTGAACAAGCATTGGCATAGCCAATAGGTCTCGCCTTTAGGACCTTATAAGTGTTTAGTTATCCAGCACAATATCCTTGGTGCAACAAGATCAACTGTTGCATGGCTAAATACTTATAAGGTCCCAAAGGCGAGACCTATTGGCTATGCCAATGCTTGTTTTAAAATGGAAGGGGGCCGTGTGGCCCCCCTCCCGAGGCCATTTTCGGCCCCGGGGCATGGGCAGTATTTTTTTTTATATATATATATATTTGGAGGGGGGCCGTGTGGCCCCCCTCCTCAGGCCATTTATGGCCCCGGGGACCCCATCCCCCGGGGCCGGCCTTCTCCTTTTCTTTATTTTTTTAATATAGGGAAGGGGGCCGCGTGGCCCCCCTTCCCTGGGCCACTATTGGCCCCGGGGACCCCATCCCCAGAGGCTTGGCCATCCTTTTTTTGGGGGGGAGGGAGGCCGCGTGGCCCCCCTCCTCAGGCCAATTATGGCCCCGGGGCCCCCATCCCCCGGGGCCGGCCTGCCTTTTATTTTGTATTTTTAGGGGAGAGGGGCCGCGTGGCCCCCCTCCCAGGCCACTCCTGGCCCTGGGGACCCCATCCCCCGGGGCCTGGCCTCTGTGATGGGGACCGTGGGCGGAGCCCCAATGCCCCCACGGTCCCGCCGGCTCCCCACCTCCTGCGGGAGCCGGCATTGCTTTTCCACTCGGGGAGCTGCTGACATGCAGCTCCCCATGTAGAAAAGCAATCTGCTTTGGATTTTGGAAGAGAGAGCAGGTTTCCCTGCTCTCGCTTCCAAAATCCAAAGCAAGTTTGCTGTGACAGGGCGGGAGCCGCACGGCTCCCGCCCTGCCATAGCAAACAGCAGTGTCCCGGGGTGGGCACCCCGGGACACTGCAGGAGCCGGCCCTGGGGGTGGCGGTCCCCAGGGCCATCGAGGGCTCCAGGAGGGGGCCGCGCGGCCCCCTCCCAATGTGGATTGAAGCCCCGGGAGGTGGTGGTCCCCGGGGCTCGGGGGTCCGTAACAGACCCCCAAAATTGCATTACTAGTGCCCCGGGGAGGTGGCGGTCCCCGGGGAATGTGGGGGGCTCGCGCCCCCCCCACACAGGTTTATTTATTTTAAAAAAAAGCCCTGGGGGTGGCGGTCCCCGGGGCAGCGAGGGGGGCCGTGTGCCCCTGCGAATAATTAAGAAAAGCCCCGGGGGGTGGCGGTTTCTGGGGCTTGGGGGGCCTTGGAGGCCCCCCCACACATCAAAAAGGAAGCCCGGGGGGGTGGTGGTCCCCGGGGCTGTGGGGGAGCTGCGTGCTCCCCCGCAAATAATGAATCAAGCCCCGGGGGGGTGTCGGTCCCCGGGGCAGCAGGGGGGCCGTGTGCCCCCGCGAATAATTAAGAAAAGCCCCGGGGGGTGGCGGTCCCCGGGGCGGGCCTTGGAGGCCCCCCCCACACATTAAAAACAAGCCCCGGGGGTGGCGGTCCCCGGGGCTGCGGGAGGGCCGCGTGCCCTCCCGCACATTATTCAAAGCAAGCCCCAGGGGGTGGCGGGCTGCGGGGGCCCCGCAGGCCCCCGCTACATAAATAAATGCCCCCGGGACTTGGCCCACCCGGGGGCTTTGAAAACGAAGCGCGGGAGACCGTGCTTCGTTTTTTTTTTTAAATTTTCAGACAGATTCGCGCACCTGGCGCGACCCCGCCCGAAAATTAAAAAAAAAAAAAATGCTTTTTTTGCGCCTGGGGTTCCCTGTGGGACCCCCTGAGCAGGCCTGGGGGGTCAGGGTGTTTTTACCCTGCCCCCTTCTTCTTTTTTTTCATCTTTTTCCTCACCTTTTCTTTCTCCCTCGGTCCGAGCACAAGATGGCTGCCAACACTTCCTGGTTTGAAGTGTTGGCAGCCAATTAGAGCCAAGCTCGTGCTCGGGTTAGGCTCCGCCCACATATATAAAGATTTTTTTCCTTTAATATCTCAAAAACTACTGAACGGATTTACACCATTTAAAAAAATGGCTCTTTCTGAACCAAAGACTACCTTTTTGCCAAATTTGGTGTAATTCCGTTCAGCAGTTCGGGCTGTAGCCTTGGCTAAAGTTTCCTATGGGAAATTGATTTTCCGACCTATTTTTTGAATTTCTCAGGAACTACTGAACGGATTTACACCGTTTAACAAAAAGGACTCTTTCTGAACCAAGGGCTACCTTTTTGCCAAATTTGGTGTAATTCCGTTCAGCAGTTCGGGCTGTAGCTGTGTCTAAAGTTTCCTATGGAAATTAACATGGAGATAACACGTTTTGGGACCCCCCTTTTTTCTCGGCCCCCTCTTGGTGAATCACCCCGAAACTTTCAAGACAGGAGCTGACCGGAGCGCCCCACTAGTTTTGAAAATTTCGCGAAGATTCGTCAAACGACGCTAAAGTTATTGGGAAAACAAAAAATGCTTTTCCTATGGAAAATAGGTCCTAACTATAACATTAATGACAAAAAATCAAATAATGAATACAGATTGAAAAATGTGTAAATTTGTACGTCAGTTGAAGTAAATGACAAATTATCAACAGACCATTGTGAGATGATTGTGTCCATGATATAGCGTAGAGAAACTGTTAAACTTGAGTAATAAGTTTTGTTCAGACGAGTAACAGATCCATTCTGCTGTGCGCCCGGTTTATTCAAGACATCATGTCTTGAATCAATTCATTTAAAATAAACCTTTTGCCAGACCTAGACCTTCCCTTTTAATACCACCATCAGCATCATATCTATCTTTTATTCGGTCAGTCTTGAGCGTGAAAGCACAATAAAAACATTTACAGAGATTTTACACTTCTATAAAATATTTTGCCCTCCTTAAAATGGTAGGTTGAGTTAATACAAATAGCCCTACAGAGTTGATCGTAACCAAATTTCACATTGCTTATGGGAATCCCTTGATGCCAACCAAATCTATACTAAGCAATCAAGGGGAACCTGCATCAGTCAAAAACTTGAGACAATGCATATTTCTTCCTTAAGCTCAGCGCTTGAGTGATGAAATTCAAAACTTCAAAGCATATCAAAAGAGAATCAAGACGCTGTAAATAGTGCAAACACTTATGAGTATTGAAAGATCCTTCGCTGAGTATATGGCAAAGGAACCATTTTCTAAAAGAGGTACACAAGGTGCAAAATTGCATAAAGTGCTCAGTTTACTGAAGTGACCTATCGCATGGGCAACACAGTAATGACGCAAAGCAGGTGCCAGCAATAGGGAAGGCCACTAGGTAATGAATTGTGTTCACTTTTAATCATGTAAAATAAAATCTGACTTCCGATGCCTTTATCCATGTTAAGTATGGCTCCATGTCTTGGGTAATTGAGAGCGAGACGTATGATTGAATGGTTACCATATCAATCGCTTTCCTGATCCTAGCATCCTCTTCACTTATAAAGAACTTTTTCTTGGTCTGGACGTTACAGTATGCATTAATATTACCTGGATTTTAAAAAAGAACACTCAATCCCAGCTCTTGAAAACTATTTTTAACATATTTAAGCCATGGCACAGCTGTCCAATTGCTTTGCACTAGACAGTCCTCTACTATTCTGCGTGAAAAAGCCAATTCAGGAGTGGACCGAATTTTGATCCATAGTAAAATAAGGGCTAGGCCTACTCTATCTTCAAGGAAGCTTACACCCAATTCATTGTGTGTTATAAGGCTTGGAGTAGATTTTGGAGTTCCTAGTAGCCTATTTAAAAACGTATTCTCCACCACCTGTAGGGGTTTAGCTGCCTTGTACCCCCAAACACTAGCCCTGTATGTACTGGTAGCAAAGCTTTTACTTTTATAAGGCATGGTTTAAAGAACTTTTGATTGCTGAAAAAAAGCATTGAAAAGCACTTAAGCGTGTGTGGAGGAAAACGTATGATGCTGTAGCAAAAATCTATATATGAGGGCTATCAAATCCTCCCAAAAAATGATGGAAAAAAAAAGCTTGTGCCGACTTTTTTGCAGACAAAATCAAAACTGCAGTAATCCTTCAAGTCAAGAGAAATGTTTTCTTTTGCGAACTGTTTAATCAAGCCGGCAGCTCATTCTGGTTTGGTGAAAGCTTCAAATAGTCATTGTGATAAACTTGCGGACTATTTTGTTAATAAGGTTAATGAAATCTACTTAAACTTCACTGCAAGTGATGGACCATAAAAGGTTGTCCCACTTGATACAATGTTCGAACAATTGCAAAGGGCAGCACTGAAAGAGCTAACTCTCTTTGATGTTTCTTTCTCTGCCCTGATTCTCCCGGTTAAATCATGTTCCCCTGACGATCCGATGAAACCCAACTACATATTAAAATTTCAGATTATCAAACCCACTTTTCTTAAGCTTGCCAATCTTTCCTAGACTTTGGCGGTTGTACCAACAGCATGGAAACATGCAAGGTCATTCCCCTCTTGAAGAAACCTTCTCTTGATGCTGCTCAGCCAGAAAACTATCATCCCATCTCTCTGCTACCTTTTTATCTAAAGTAGAGGAAAAATATTTAAATAACCGTCTGACATTTCTTGCAGAACCAAATTTTACATCTGTCACAGAATGGTTTCAGACCTCCCAGTACAAAATCCCCTCTTTTGACTGTGTCGGAGACCTTACGCAGTGCTGCAGATGAAAGCAACTCTTCTGCACTGATCCTTTTAGATTTAGGTGCCGCCTTCTACACAGCTTCCCACTTGATGCTATTATGACAACTCCATGAAATTGGGGCATGTGGTAGGGCCTTGACTTGGTTGGTCACTTTAAGTGATTGGTCCTTCCAAGTGATATCTTCCCCCTTTGCTTCTTCACAAAGAATGTTGGAACATTGTGTCCCGCAGGGTTCGGCCCAAAGTCCTACTCTTTTTAACATATATGTCAGACCATTAGCGGATGTGGTAAAGCCTTTCTGAATTTCACTGGTTTCATATGCCGAGGATACCCAGCTTATTGTCTCCCTATCTGCTGAGTCGACGGAAGGCAGAGCTAACTTTCCAAAATATTTGACAGCTGTTGCCGGCTGGATGCATGATAATTGTTTAAAGTTGAATGCCAACAAAATTGAGATCCTCCTGCTGGGTAAGTATACCCATACTTGCGAAGATCATTGGTGGCCAGAAGTGTTAGGGCTCCCTCCAAAATCCAAATCTTCGGTAAAAAAAAGAATTACCTTGGTATTTGGTTTGATGATTCGCTCTCTTTCAAAACACAAGTCGGGGTACTAGTTGGCACATGCTTTGACACCTTGAGAAGCCTCAAATCAATTATAGGATTCTTCCATCTACAAGTTCGTTAAATGATTATACAATCATTTATTTCACGCCTCGACTACTGTAACATTCTTTATTTGGGCGTAAAAAATCAATTTATAATAGGTTACAGATTGTCCAGATTGCGGCCCCAAGATTACTTTTTTCTCTCCTCAAATTTTATTCTGTCTCTTGATTCCTCTCTAAACCTCACTGGCTGACTTTTGAGAAGCGTACGCAATTCAAAGCCTTGTGCATTTTCCATAAGATGAACAAGCAAGGGGCTCCTAGTATGGCTGCTTTGATGGAACAGTACTTGCCTACCAGAGCCCTGCGCTTGCCAGATTCGAATCGGGCCTGCATACCTCGCGTTAAAAGAGCCAGAATGGGAGGACGCTCTTTTCGAGGTCTGGCTCCAGCCTTCTGGAATACTCTTCCACCACATTTAAGGAAGATTCAAAATCATTTGAACTTTCGAAATCAGTTAATGACTTGGTTGTTCTCACTCTAGGCCTTTTCCTGCTTTCCTTTGTAGTGCTTTGGCACGTCTCCTGGCATTTTGTGTATCAGTGACCAGCGCTGGGAAGCCCCATTTCGGGGCAGCTATGAGCTTTAGAAATCATTTTAACATAACATGTCCTGGTAGTGAAAAACTCATAAATTCATTTTTCACTACTGCAAGACCTTCCTCTCCCATAGGATAACATTGGGTTGCCTTATTATATTTAATAAGTGATTACTTCCAATTAGGAGCAGGTTGGCAGGTTGAGTTTGGTGTCTCAAGAATTGTAATTAAAAGCCCTCTTTAATGGTGAAGTAGGATTTGAAGTCACAATTCTGAAAAGGCCACATTTTGAAAGTTGGCATTTCCTTGTCCTAACCATTTGGTGCCTGCAGCCTGTTCCTGGCTCACATGGCTAGGTTTAGCTGGCAGTTCGGCATTGTATATTGCTCCCTGACAGTAAGACAAAGGAAAGATGGGTGTTGGAAGGAGGAGTCACTGAGTTAATGAGGGGGAGGCACTGTCCCCTACCACACTTGCACATCACAAAGGCCCTGCCTGAGCACTCTCACAAAGGGTTTAACACTGGTCTTTTGTGACCCCATACAAGCTGGGGACAAGGGCAGGGAGGAAGAGGATGCCTGACCCTTCAGGGGGTAGAAACCTATAGAAGCTTCCTCCACTTAAAAGTGTGCACCAGGTATTAATGTCTGACTTCAGACCCCAGCTGTTCAGTATACTTGTGGACCCTGCCAAGAAGGACTCCTGTGCTGCGGAAAGGACTGCCACTCTGCTGGACTGCCACTCTGCTGGACTGCCACTCTGCTGGACTGCCACTCTGCTGGACTGCCACTCTGCTGGACTGCCACTCTGCTGGACTGCCGCTCTGCTGGACTGCCGCTCTGCTGGACTGCCGCTCTGCTGGACTGCCGCTCTGCTGGACTGCTGTGCGGCCTATTGCCCTCTTGCCTGGGTGAGAAGGACTGGACTTGCATCTGTTGAACCCAGACCCATAGAGTGACTCCAAGGGCTGGTTGGCTGGCCTTCTGACTAGAGCCTTAGGGACAGAAGGGTCTAACAACCTTGGACCCAGCACCTGGACTCTGCCATCGGTGAGTATTACCCTGCCATGGGTTGTCACCCCAGCCCTGGACCCTTGTAAGTGGACCTGAAGGTGCTCTGACAGCCCATCTGTGGGCCCACCAGAACCGATTTGTCGCTTCTGCTGCCCGGGCTTTCCCAGCACAAGGACTTCCCATTATATCATGCAGCCTCATCGAAACCACTGATGCGGATCACATCCCTGACACATTCTCTTGCATTGCAAGCCTCTCGTTGACTACAGCTTCGACGACTTCGCATCACAAGTCCCGCAGCTTCTTTGGAAATAGCAGGTGCATGACGCATCCTGAACATAGGCCCCTTCATCGCAGCCTCTCAAGTCCTCCGAGCCGACACTGTGCAATGCATCTCCGACCCAGAACTTACCTAGCCTCGGCTGCCCGACGCATCCTCGAAGCGGGAATTCGCAACTCTTTGCAACCAGGATTTAGGGGCCTAACTGGGTCTTTGTAGCTGGCCCGTTGGCCTTAACATGTGTCTTAGTCCTGGTCTAGCGTGACCAGATATCCACAGTTGGCACTTTGTGCTTTTTAGCTAATTGGATTTTTGTCATTTTGATCTCGATTTGTTTTTCTTGTGTAGTGTTTTCATTGTATTCCTGTTTGAAGTGCTGCATAAATACTTTACACATTGTCTCTAATTTAAGTCTGATTGTTCTGTGTCAAGTTACCAAAGTGTTGAGCACAGGTTAACTTGGTGTTGGCTTGTGAAATTGCCCTTACAAGGATCGTGGTTGCTGCTCGAGTAGGATTTCATCCACTTCAACCCGTAACCTAATTTCTTACAGTAGGCTTTGTAAGCAAATCGATGTACCATTTTCTTTTGGACAAGTCAATCTTTACATCTAAAAATGCACTGGTACTTTCATCCATTCTATTAGCAAATTATATATGATCTTATATGCTGTTCAGTCTTGCTATGGTCCTTTCAAGTTCCTCTTTTGTGCCAAACCATAAAAGAAAATTCTCATCTATGACCCTTACTCAGAATCCTATATTTTGCTTCCAGTCAGCATTTTTGTATATCTGTCTTTTTAAAGTTTTCCATAAATAGATTTGCATGCAATGGCCCCACGCTGGAACTGATGGAAGTAACTGAAATTTTCAAGAATGTCTTTTTTCTTATTCTGAAAATAGTTGGGATTCAAAGGAAGTTTCAAGATCTGTAGCAAAAGTTTGTTTTTAGGTCAAGCCTAAACAGCGCTTGCGCTGTTAGGCGATCTGCTGTCTGTACTTTGTGGGGTCTGACTCCTCCCACGCTTTGGATTGGCTTTTGCGTGTGTCATTTAAAAATCTTAGCCTGCAAATGGCGAATGGTGGGTGCATGTCCCACCATTTCTGAAATGGTCACTCCCATGGAGTACTGCAGCGGGTACGAGCAGCGACGCACACACAGTCCCTAAGCGCATGCTGACCTGGGAATGCAGCCGATGAGTGCTTTTTTTTTTTAAAGCGCACCATACCTGCGGCTCGCTGTATTTACATGAAATTTTTTTTTTTTTAAACGCACCCATGCTGTGCTTTTATTTTAATGGCGTGGGTGCCGCAAGTGCTTAGAGATGTCATGTGCAGCCCTTCTCTGGCACGCGCAAAGTCAGAGACGAGTGAGGCGCTGCCCTTAGCAACTACGACAGTCAATAAACACATGTTTGTAATTGCCTGGCCCCAACATGTCCTCCGGTGTAGCCTATTCTTCTTGGGGCTTAAGGGTGAGGCAAAGGAGGTAACACAATTGTGCACAAAGTTACATAAGCATGCACGCCCTTGCTGAAGGAAATTTACACAAGACCGTCCCTCAAGACTCCGCTCCAGGGCATGCACACATCAAGGAGCAGAGGAGACGGAGCGCGAGGTGTCAGCACTGCAGCAGCGCGAGCTACAGTGACAGCACGAGGCCTTCTCCTTCCACTGCTGACTCTCCTCAGCCGCCCTCCTGCTGCCATGTCCACCAGCAGTCTACTGGAGCTGGTCAGGCCATCCTGCCAGCATGCCGCCAGCCAAGGCCACGCGCTTCTGTGGCTCGGGTGGAAGCGTGGGCCTTCACTGTCACAACCCTTAGCCCTTTGTAAGTCCATATCTCAATTGTATACGCAGATCTCGCACTTCTTGTCTGCTTACAGGATAAGCTGGTAAGGCTGCAGTCACATTTAGAGTTCTCTTCTCTTTCCTTCCTCAGTACAGGCCCCAAATCCATAAACACCCAGTCAGGGCTTCTTGCTTACTCACCGCAAAGGCCTGGTACTCAAATTTCTAGCCAAACGACCCACGGATCTTTCAATTCCCCATGCAACCAGTTCCTGCCCAGGGATTGGATTTCTTTTTACTGTACCGCCTTAATTTCCACCCGTCACCCAGCATGCCTTGCGCTCCCCCATTTAGAATTTGTCACGTAGCCCCCAGTCTGTCTCACACAAGTCAGCTTGGCCCTAATCCCTCTTTACCATCCTACTCCCCCTTTTTGACCTCAAGTCTTCTACCCCTCATTTTTTGGGGGGAGGGGGTTGCTTTTTTATTAGCATATGGTTTGGTTTTATTTCCTTTTTGGAACCTCTACTTTGCACAGGCTTCATTGATTTCCTTTGGAGCCCCCTCCCAGTTTACCCAGGACATGGCATCCCAGTTCTACCAATCCGCTGTGTTTTACTTGTGTCTCCAGTGCTCCCCTTTCCATAAAGCTAAGAAATATCTCCCATACTCTTATAAGTACTTGGCAGTCACTGGTGGCTCCATAGTACCACTTCTTTTCCCGCATTAGTGACCCGCCTCCCCCAATGGCTTTTTGCTTAAGCTGCCCCTCAATTCATAATGCAATCTACATAGCACTTGATCTTTACTACTTGTTTTTTTTCGTTCCCCGTTTCTAATGGAACTTGCTTCGGACAGGATGCAGAGACCAAAAGGCAGCCAGGGAAACTAAAAGTTTAAGCTATTGGCGTTTCATTTTTATTAGCAACGCCAATAGCTCAAACTTTCTATTTCATTGCAAATACTTGGTTGGAATTGGCCGTTGTGGTGCTGGGGCCGGCAATAGTTTTTAGGCAGGTATGTATGCCTTGCAGCCAGTGGTCGAAGTGGGGGAAAAAAAGTAGGGGAACTGTGAGTGGAGAATCAGGGGGCGGGTATAACCTGAGGATTGGTCAGTGGGCCGAGTCAGAGGTGTGGCCAGAAAAAGCAATACATCGCAATTTTTTGTATTTGCCATTTCACTGACCAGTTACAGCTTATTATGTTATTTAATTGATCCAATGGATAGTCAAGTTTATTTAAGGTTTTTAGCATTAAAATACATTCACAAAGTGGGATGCGTTTCCAATCATAGAATGGCCAAATTCACTTAAAAGTGGAAGCACAAGCCGTTTGTCTCCGAACCATGAAGTTTCAGTCCTCATCACTTCTCCTTTTTTCCGCAAGAGCAGTTCAAACATGAATAGCAAAATATCCTAGTTTGCAAATGTTTGCCTCATAATACATCTGCTGCTGCATAACCTGACGATTTTAACTAAACAAATTGTTTGTAGCTCAAACGGATCAAAAGTTACTAAAAAATGGGACTTGTGTTGCTAAGAAGTGGAGGGCTCGTTGCAAAGCTTGACTGGTCACCTTTCTCACTGCTGCATTTGTATGTTACACTGGTACTAATGAGGCAAAATCTTTGCAGAGACGTATGTATAAAAATTTCAAAATTATAAAGTATCAAAATGAATCTAGACAGCAGAGCAGTTCATATCCCTCGCACCAATACAGCAGTTCTAAACTGGCATGTTCAAGAGATTTTCCTTCAAACAAGTGGAACAAGAGGGCCCAATATGTGCCCACCACATTATCGACAAGGATTTACTGCAAAGCAAGAACAAAATACTTTACCTAACCAAGTGTGGTAACCAGTGCACGAAACAATGTGATAAAGTTCTCCTCCACCTATAAATACAAACATGATTTGGCCACAGCATAACGTACCACATTTTTATAGCCAACTATACTCAGTGCCTCCTCCACCTCCTCCACCACCACACCATCCACCTCCTTTAGCCCCAGTGTCAGCAACAGAAAGCCCTTAACAATCCCATTGTCACCAATTCTCAACAAATCCTCCACCAACTCATCAACTTTTACACACACATCAATTCCCATCACTGCCACCTCCATCAACCCCACCACTTCCATCTACTTCCACTCCCCACTTGTGTAACCCTTCATATTCATCCATGCCACTATTATTCTCATCAATGCCTCCACCACTATCTCCACATCAGTCCCCACATTTTCAGAGTCCTCCATTCTCAGCAATGCTTTTACCGCCTCCACCACCTCCTCCTGGTGATTTCACTTTATCTTCTCCATGTTAGTCTTAATGGAGCCTTTCCTCAGAGAAGTATGATGAGTTAATTGCCACTCCCAATGAAATTGGTTTGTGTGATCTGCAGCTTTTTTTAAACATGGTTATTCTTTCCCTCCTATTCAATATAATTATAGGTAAAAAAATAAATATATAATTTTTAAAGCGTGAACGCTATATTTCCAGAATGTTTGCTATCAGTTACTCATTTTTGGGCATAGGCAGTGAAAGATATTAGAGATGACCTGTAGAAAATGTTTCAAAATATCCTTTTCCAACCTCATTTGTTGGATATGTAGCAGTTCAGTGAGTATACAGTCATATATCCATGCCCCTGCACCCTGTCTCAAATAAAAAAAAAAAGGCCTCCTTATTTAGATAATGACGGAGGATTCAGGTCTTCGGCCCCCAATTATAAGACTGTTTAGATGCAGCTATTTTGCTATTTAGATGTCGTAATCCATGTCCTTTATAGAAGCTGCCAATGGAGTGGCCATACTTGTTACCTGATTGCAACATGCTTCGTTGATGAGACAGGGCAACAGTGGAGCCCATCGTTCTTATTTTCCTTTCCGGGTCAATTAAGGTTGCCCCAAACCCCATGACCCCCGTCCTGCACACATGCAGCTTGGAAGCTATTCCTCTGATGTTCTTGCACATTAAAAATAATAGAAAAAGAGCTAGGGAGAGATCATTGGGGCTCCCCGAATCCCAGTAGTGGAAACACGGGTCCAACCACAACTGCACCATGGGGGTTCCAGCAGTCCCTAGCATTGCCTTCAGTGGGGTACTAGGATGAGCAGATTTGCTCCTTGGCTAGGATTTGTACAGAAAATTTCCCTCCCTATTAGAAATGTATTTTTAAATTCCTGCAGCGTAATTAATCTTTTGTCATGATGTAGCTGCTTTACATACAACTTGCGAGTAGAACTGTTTTATTTTTTTTGCTCAACTGAAGCTTTAGTTTACAAGGTACTTTAAAATTGTCTGGAGTTGGTTTCTTTTCTTACTAAACTGCATGACAGTTTTCATGACAGTAGTTTAATTAACACCGATTTTGAAATGAGTACGAAAATGCCCATTTTAACTTGCATTACATTTGGAAAATTTACCAAGCAGATATGTTTGTACTCGAATATGCATTCATTCTGCCACCGTTTTGGTTCAGCTTTTTCAGTGATGTATTACGTACCTATATATATTTTTTAATAAATGCACATCTTCGGCAAAAAAAAGATGGCATTTCCAGCAAAAGTATTTCGTATGTTTTTGGATCCTTTTAACAGGGGAACGAATGAAGGAAAGGAGAGAAAAGGGGTTACCAGCCGTTTCTTGAAGTCACGGTTTTCAGCAGGGCTCGAGTCGGGGTACCACGCGGGTGGACGGCGTCCCCCACTTATTTTACCGGGAGCTCGATAACTGGAGCAAATGGAGCCACACATTCACTCTTTGGCCTCTCTGGGGCGAGATCGGAGCTCATTCAGAACGCTGCTCACGCGCTGGCTTCTCTGATGCAATCGCATCTAAGGGGTGACCGAGGGGAGGCAATGAGTCTGATGGTGCAAGCCACCTTTCGTGACGTCACTTCCTGTCGTGACGTCAGCGTCCCCCCACTTCTTTTTTTAGGACTTGTGCCCTGGTTTTCAGGAAGTGGGGAGGAGAGAAACCGAGACAGAAAGAGAGGGAATAAGCTGCCAGAGGCAGAGCAGGAAAAGTGGACACTGTCCTTCTCTGGGCAAGAAGGAAGAGACAGAGTCCTTTTCTGCCCGCCCGCCCGTCCCCGAACGGCCACGAGCAGCCGAGCCTTATCAATAGGCCATGGCTATTTCTGCCGTCCCGGGACCAATTTTTTAAATAAAGTAGGGGAACGGTTCCATTAAATTAAAAAAGTAGGGGCACTCCGTGCCCTGCCGATCCCGCCCACTTCGACCACTGCTTGCAGCCCATAAACACGCGTATTTGTTTGTGCCCACATGTTCTGTGGGAGAGCAGTTGAAACTGTGGGCCGAGCTGGTTTGAATTTGCCGCCATAGGCACGGTAGCATTTTGGCGCCAGTTCTAACTGCCGGAGCACAGCCAGGAGCTACATTTGAGTCCAATGATTTGACATCTGTGTGGGAGAGGGGGGTGGGGGGGCGGCAGCATTCTTTGGTGGCTGGGGCCCCGGCCGTCTTCAACTAGTAAATGACTATGCGTCGCGTTGAGTATTTTTTGTACCTCGTGACTGAAATGTTCAATTTAATTATTGACTTAACTTCCAAGGGAACCCATTATGCGACAAGAAAACGAAAGCTATCCGGCCTAATGTAGCATTTACTGTGCAGTATTAGTTCACTGTTTTGTCATTTTAGCACATTGTATAGGCTGAGCAAAAGAATGGCTTTAATAGGAGTTTAATACCCGAATACAGCAATCGTGTACTTTAAGGTGACCAGTAAAGGTATGTAAAGGGTCTGCCACTGCCCTGCACCATGTCGCATATTTGTTAAGTTAGAAAAAACATGTTTGTGTAAATCTGGAAATAATGCTGGAGATTATCAGTTATGTGGTAAGGTGCTAAATCCATAATTATGTAAAAGAAAATGCTGTTGGTTCAGAATCGCACAGCTCAGTCACCCTGAGTTTAGCTTTATATGAGCAAAAATAGATTTGTGGCACTAAATTGCATATTGCAATTCAAAACATTGGATTAAGTGGTATTTGTCTATGCTGCACTTACCATAGTGGAAAATCGGCCAGGATAGCTGCCATTTATTGTTGTATATTTAGGGTTAGGAGTGGAAGGGGAAACACATCGAGGTGGCTATGGAAAATGCATGGAACAACTCAAAGTTGAATGTTGTTTGAGTGCTCAAAAATCTTTTTCCTGGCCATTGCCAACTGAGAAGCTCACTGGAAAGTGGCAATTGGGTTTCTAGGGTGGGGATTGGTAGGGTACATAGGCACGTTTCATAAGGGTGTGGGGAAAGTATTTTCCTTGTCGAAAAAAGTTAAATGGCCTTTTTCACCTCACAAACTTGTATAGTTTTTTAGCTAGTGGAAAATGCAAAGGAGTATATATTTAACAGTGGGAGTGATCCTGTAAACCTGTGACTGTTATAGGTGGCAGGAGATCAGTCCCATTTTGGAGAACCTCAAGCTTGATTAGGAGGGTTACATGGTGAAATGCAAGGGAGCCTGGTTGCAACTTATATCACTCACCTACTGTTCATCTTCCAGGTGGTCCTTCTCTCTCACTAGTAATTTGCTAGGTTGCCCATCTGCACTACTAGCTATTTGGCATGTTGCCCCTCTGCCACTCGAAGCTCTGGTAGACTTTCTTTATGCCAGGTTAATACTTTGCTAAGCTTTTCCCTTCACCAAACTAACTATCTTGTCCACGCAGTCTTTTTTATTATCTAACCCTCTGCATGGCTGGACTTCTGTTGAACTAACGTTTTTGGGCGATTTCCTGCATGACTAGCCCCGTGCCACGATGTCTGTCGTCCACACTTACCATTTGCTGCCCTTCCACCTCCCCACCAAGCTGCCTTTCTGCAACTATTGTTATTGTTGTAAACACCAGCTGGGGATTGTTTTGGTTGGGCATATTCGGCTCGTAGCCCAGTTTGCAAAATGCAACAAAGTGAAGGAGAAAAGGTGTTCAGGAATTACTGTCTAATTTTAAAATAGCAAATTCTTCATTTAGTTAATTGGTAATTTTGTTTTGAATGCCAGACAATACAGAGACAACCATGCGGATAAGTGTGTTCTAGTAAGAGGAGTCAGTTATCTGCAATTATTTTTAAACAATTCGAACAGTAGTGTGATGTAACATTCTGGGCTTGAGCTGCTTCTCTGGTCCCAGTGGTAATTCCTCATTCTAAGTCCTCTAGGCAGTCAGTGCTGCAGCTGTGTCTCTGTTCTTACATCCACTACACTCCAAACTATAGCACATAGATAAAAGACATTGTCATTTACAGCACCAGTAGCTCTAACCCTGGCAAATGCGAGACCTATTGCATTGCAAATGCTTGTTTCCATTATGGTCAAATTCCATAATTGGCACTTAAATGATTCTACTCCCATATTATTTGAGATAGAAGTATATATGACATTCACATCCATAGCGCACAAAATAGATATTTCTTCCACTATTACAAAGTTGATCAGTTTGTTTAGGAAGTTTAAAATATCTATCATGTAAGGTGTCTGTCAAGCAAATTTCCGTTAAAAAGAAAAACAAATTACAAATGAATGTCACTAATGGATACTGTATGGAATTAATGGAAGAAATTACGTTGCACTTTGGAGGATCTAGTAAATCCTTATGGGTTTTAGGCAAGAAATAAATGAGTGGAATTGTAGTTAAATTTTGGTTGAGGTACTGTTATGTTTTCTCTGAAACCCCTTCCATATCTTTACTTAGAATAGATCTATGATCTCTGGAATAGTACGCTAGTATCTTCATTCAGTTTTTGATAAACATTCCCATCATGCAGATGGTCATACCTTTTACTCTCCCATTATTCTTTGTCCATTATGCTGATGGCTCTGCCTTTCTTGGTTATTTTCAGAATTAATTTTTCATTCTTTCTCAAATTTCGAAGTGACATCTTTTCAATCGTTGGCATATGTTAATGTTTGACTTTGCCACATTTAATTTTCTTAAAGTCTTGTATTACTCTCAGATCAAATAAATCTAATGTTTTGTAGCTGATATGGGGGCTCAAGTTCGATTTTGGTCGAAACTCCTTTAACTCCCTTTCTTTCATCTCAGAATCATCAATTTCCAGGGTGTTGAAGAAATAGCTCAACCATAATGATCTCCAAATGTACACACGGACCTTCAGTTTCTAAACCATGGCTCATGTAAATTTCCACAAATGTAGAACCTTTTGTGATACAGATATATCTTTATTGAATAAGATATATTTGGAAATATTAATCACAATAATTTTGTTTGACTTCTTAAGGATTCTTTTGTTTTCTCCATCTGATTTTTATTTTTTCTGTGGGTCCTTGTTATTTGTAAACATAAACAAGAACCTCAGTGCCTTAACAAATGTGAGCAATAAAAAACACCTTACATGTCATTGCACCCCCCTCCAATATACTGCAGAGAAGTAGTTTGATTTCAGGAATATTCCAGTGGTGTCCCATCCCATTCACTAAAGCCCTGGAGGGAAGCGACAACCACTAGAAGCATGCCAAGCCACAATGGAATTTCCCCAGCAAGTTTTGTTGCATCTCTGGATCACACTTGGTGTGTTACACCAGAGGCCAAAGACCAGTTTAGTGGTAAGTGCTTTCTTACATAGATCCATTCCACATGGAGGAAATGCAAGGATAAGCAGCCTCCAAAAAGCCCACCCTCCAGTCACATTTGATGGGCCATCTTAAGTACCACATAGACATTTGTTAATGGTTATTTGTTGAGAGGTGGATAATGAGAAATTATACCCATTACCCCCAGAGTACCATCCGGTACCCAAACACAAAGACATTTCTGAAGGAGATTGTTGATTCCACAGAAGAAGGTGGGTGGGATGTGGATAAAGCAGTTTGTGTGAGGATCCCATCTCAATAACCGCAACAAGACCTAGAATCAACAGCAGGAGCGGAAATCAATGTTCCAGTTCTTGGGAGAAATTCCATGAGAGGGGGAATATTACCCACCCAGCACCAAGGTGCTGAATTTCCCAATACACCCCAAGTATCTGAAGCCCTCGGATTTGACTTTCAATTTGGGGCACTACGCTGTGGTGCTTAGAAATCCTGTGTTCAGGAAAAGGATAGATTTCGACCAATTGACTCTCAGGCCCATAAGTAGCCCAGGAGTCCACATCGAGCGTGGACTGGTTATCTGAGACTTATTTATTTAAATCAAGAAGTCACTGGCATAGAGAAACACCCATAAGCCTTGTATAATCCCTTCTATTCTCAGCAGCTCTGCAAGTGGTCCAGGAGCCAGGGCAAATTGCACAGGGCAGAGAGCAACCTTGGCGGGTCCCTCTCTTGAAAGGCAAAGGGTTAAACAAGACTCCTTTGACCCATACCCTGGCTATAGGATAGATATATAAATGACAGGTGTAGGACAGGAAACAAAGATATTTTGACAAAATGTCACCCTGCTTCTAAGAGTTCCTCTGGCTCCTTCTTCTGTCTGCTCTATCGTCAACTAGCAGTAAACTCAAAATCTTTAGGATTTCTAGCAGGTTTTCTAGCAAGATAATTCATGATCTCCCATGGGCTACATAAGACTCAGAGCAGCAACCTCATCAGACGTAAGACAAATAAATGCAAGAAGGAAAAGGCAAGAAGCTAAGTCATTTTGTGCTGCACTCCTAGTATCTGGGACTTATTCAGCTGCTAGATCTGGCAAGCTCCTAGATTCCTGCAGTTCAACAATGAAATGAAGTCCCTTCTTTTCAACAATTGATACATATGTAGCTCTTCAGTTTATGGTCTACTGTTAGTAGTCCAGCTTGTCCTGCCTGAATATCATCCCGCTCCCCTCCCCCCCCACACACCCCACTGTACTTCTCTTCACCATCTCAGTATATATTTTAGAGAAGTCCATGCCTTGTAAATCCACATATATACACAAAACCATACAATAACTTCCCGTAGGACACCACTGTTGACACACTACAACTTGCTGCAGAACAGTCCTTTTGGCGACTTCTGGATCTATTGTAGAGTATATCACTCTAAACCAGTGCCAACAAGTACAATTCTGTCCATCCAACATGACATTGCACCACATGAAAATATCTCAACCTCATAGAAGCACTCTGCAATATGGACAAGACCACCACCAGATTCAAATCGTGGTTATTTGCCTATAAAAACCTTGTAATGTTAACTTTAACACCACCTCTGACCAAGCCATATCATAGCACAACATAAAACTCCACACCGTGCAACATCAGACGACTTGACAATGCCATGATGCAACAACCATTTAACATGCTAGACGTCACCAAGCCTTGCTGTAAGTCACAAAGAAGGGGGGGTGATTCAATTAAGGAATGGAGAGGCTGGAATCAAATCTAACAGCAATATAAAGGGTACCTCTCCAACCAGAGATCAAACGTGATTCATTCTCGCTCAGAAGTTACCTTTATTAACTCCGAGATTCATTAGTTAGTTTTCTTTCTCATATTTTTAGAGTGTTTCCCTTTTTAAAAAAAAAAATTAAAGCATACACCTCAAGATCATTTGTGATATTTACTGGAAACAGTGTAAACCGGTATTACAACATGTACGGAATACACCAACGAATAATGCAGTGTTCGAAAACAAAATTAGAACAGAAACAAATCACTAATACACTAAACAATCAATACAGTATTGAAACTAATACAACTGATACAAAGACAAATCCAAGAAGCTTGTCTGTCCTACTGTGCTTTTTAAAGTATCGGGACCTATAGCCTTCAAGTCCTCGTTACTAGGTATCTCTAAGGTCCTGGGGAGGCCAGAGTACAGATGTAAAACTCTAAGGCTGCGCCAAGTTAGTCAAGCCCAGTCAGTACATTATTTGATATGATTCAGTGTGGTTGCTCTTGGCCTCAAGGAGAAAATGCCAACGCGTTTCAACCTTCATAAACGGACCCACAGGTAATTTGATTGAAGGTCTTCATCAGGGCGGGACAACTATATGTAGGACAATGCGGATTTCCGAATGTAAAAAAAGTAAGGTTTTTTCAGTATATTTTCTCTTTGTTAAAAGTTACCCTGTATTTTACTCTTATTTTCAAGGTGCTTTTTACATACCGGGTGATGGTGTCTTTCTAAACCCTCAATAGCAGGGGTCTGGTAATGTCGTACGTCACCCTCGTCACTTGGGTGTATCTCTTGGCTCTCTTAGCGCCTAGATTGTCATACTGTCTGTGATTGGCACGGGGAGAAATGAAGAGAGTAATATTTTAGAGAGGAGGGCTCTTGAGCGGTAGTGATGATAATGCAATCCTACGGGGGGAAATATCTTTATGGAATCAGTATCGTGCAGTGCATATGCAGACAAACTAGTGTAACGTGTATAACATCTAGCATTATTAAAAAAAAATTGGGTGCCAAAGGGAAGGCGGCAGGCAAGCTGGTTTAATGTGGGTGGCAACTTGCGTTGTATAAAGAGGGTGCCGAAGGTGCTTTATATCGTCGAGATGTGCTCAGTTACTAAGTGAGCGGGGTGGGGACGTGGGAACCTTCATGCGGAGAACTCCATGCGGTGCGCGACCTTGATTTCACGCACACTTCTAGAGTTGTGTGTCTTGATCAAGGCGCTTCGGCATGCTAAATAATGTAACATCCCCGTGCATGCGGTAAGTGTGGCTCATCACGCATGCCGGCATGGCAGAGTGTCTCATTCTGCGTCGGTTTTTACCTTCATGCTGGTCGTGGTCTGGTCTCTTACATGGTCCATATTTCAATCAGGGGCTCCAATCTTGAACATAATCTGTTCTTCCGACATATGTTTACGGGCGGGGAGCATTTTTAAATCCATAGTGCTTCCTCGTCCTGACAGCCGATACGGCTCAACGTCTTGACGTACTTCCGGTATTCTAAGCATGACCTGTCCTTGCCTGGCTTCCTGTCATCCAGACACTCTATTGACCCCCAAAGAAAAGTCAAAATGAATGCCATTGGTCTGCGTCACTACCAAAAAAAGACCCGCCCGCTAGGAATAGACTTTGGGATTTACCTGCAGTTACCGGCCACTACCCATGCGGGCAGTGTGCAGCCTGTGCATTTACACATGCCAGTAAAACCATCTCCGTGACTAACACTCTTATATGGTCACAAAGGACACACACCAACTGTAACACCCTCAATTGTGTGTATTTAATTACTTGTCCTTGCAATCTCATGTATGTGGGCATGACGACACGCCCGATCAAAACCAGAATTTCAGAACATCGCAGTAAGATCAGATGCAGGAAACAAAACACAAAAATGTGCACCCACTACATAGAGGCTAATCATACTGCGGACGACATCCATTGGACTATCCTTGAAACACATCCCATGCTTAGCAAGGAAGCCCTGTTCAGAAAAGAACAAAAATGGATTTTCAGGATTTCAAGCAATATAAGGGGCCTTAACGATGATATACCGTGGTTGGTCCTCAATAACTCCTAAATATCCCTACCTGTCGCCTAATCCCCTACCTGCCGCCCTTGTCAAGACCGGCATAATAAATCCTAGCTGAAGCTGGTATATATATACTACCCCTGCCTCTCATACTTTGGGTTCTGATGCTGACATACTGTTCACTTATCAAAAGGCTGATGTTCACTTTTTATAAGGCTGATGCCACCTGATTGCCTGACAGCCCACAGTTTATCAGCCCAATTGTTACCTGCCATCTTACTCGCCTATTGGTTAAATATGGTGATACACTCACATAACAGTGAATTGTGCTTTTCTACAATCATACACTTAAATCTAAGTACGGGATTTCTCATTGCCCCAAACAACCATCCATCCTGTCAGGAGCACCACGACATCTTTTGACATCTACTCCTTTGTATAGGACTACCACACTGCAGTGTGCACTCATAGGCTTGCGCTCCCTGCTACAGTGTCCCTCTAGGTCTCAATAAAGTTCACGGCAGATTGAACAATTCTCACTTCTAGTACCAAGATGGCCGCCCGCTACTCCCGTTCTAGTGCTCTCTACCCTCCCGCGATGACGCGGTATTTCACGCCGCTCATGGCCAGGCAGAGCTACGGGAGCCGGAGCAGGGTTAGGAGCACCGCTAGTTGCGCGCCCACCCATGTTAGTAATAATCTATCGCCATTACCTTGCCTGTTTGTTTGTCGGCGCTGGTTTGTAGTCCTAAGCATTTATTTAACCGCTACGAACCACCGACGTCAGCAGGATGGATTTGTACTTTCCTTGCCGTTCCTTCTAGGTCTTAGCAACGAGTGGCTTACCTGGCGTACCCCGTACCGCCTACGACCCCTTAGCTTGGGGGTAAGTAAAAATAAGACAACGAGTTTAAGAGGGCTTAGAGACATACACTGTTGTGGGCATCCACACTTTCATGTCTAGAGCACTTTTTGAAGGGTGAAAAGCAACAATACCGTGTCACGCCACAATAAGCATGACACCAATTCCACAGTCATCAATTACAGCCACTGCTCCCCTGATACCCAAGGTGTGCATGAACTCACGAGCACATAAGGAAAAAACACTATGGCCAATGGACTCAATTGTAATAACTATACTTTGTTTCCCCCTCCCCCCCCCTTTTTCCCTTTAGCTCTTTGAGCACTTGCATGACGCTTCGTATCTCGTAACAGAACTACGCTATCCAGACCGTGTCTGGTTTTAATCACTTGTTTCTTTTTTTAGGTCTCTTCACTATACAGGACACCCATCCTGGAAGTTGGTACACCACGCAGGTGACTTATACTATCTGTTCACCTGCCCAATGGTAGTGTAGAGTTAGTAGAACATACTCTCACATTGGTCCTGACGAATTGCCGTTTGACCCGTTAGGGGCTGCAGGCAAAAACATGTTGACCGTAAGAACATACTAGAGCATTATATCTAGATAGGGCGCATCACGTTTTTAGCTAGGTTAGTACACCCCACGAATAAAATAGTTCCGCTAGGGCAGTACTTTACCTATTTTAATCACAATTCACACTCAAGTCACTACCCTCACCACTTACCCTCACGCACCAAACTGCTGTCTCTTAAAAGATCTCCGAAAAAGAGCCCCTTCGCGGGAGCCCGTCGGGCATTGCAGCGCCGGCCCGACGAGGAGCACAGCCCAAATGATGAAGCATGACATCCTTCGGGGTGTGTGAGGGCAACATATAAGAGACCTGTCTACTCCCCCATAGGAACTACACATCTTTTTGACTTATGATCTGCGTCACTACCTTCGCAGGGATTACGAACAAAGTTAAGAAAATCGTTAAAAGAAACTGGCACACACTGAAGAGATTGGAAGTATTTAAGGATACACCAATATTCGCGTTGAAGAAAAATAAAAGCATCAAAGATAGACTGGTACTGGCAAAGACGTCAGTGAAGACATCAGCGCCATCAATACGAACAATGCTCGCACTGCCTCCTGTTAAAGGTCACCGGCGCTGCGGCAATTGCGCATCATGTGCAAGTACTATTGAAGGCATGCTATTTACCTATGGGAACAAAAATGTGAAACGTGAAGAATTCACAAATTGTAACACACACAATGTCATATACTGTGTCCTCTGCCCATGTCTCAAGGCTTACATCGGCAAGACCACACAGCCAGTGAAGAAAAGAATAATCCAAACACCGGTCACGAATAAAATGTAAAGTAATAAATGCACCAATGGTCCAACACTGCATCGACAAAGGTCATGGTCCAAAGGACATCAAGTGGACAGTCCTGAAACACGTTACAGGCGGTAATATCGACAATTTACTAGCCAGATTTGAAGCCAAAACCATCATGTACCTGGGGACCACGGAAAATGGACTTAATGAAATAAATGAGATTATGCACTGTGTATAATAGTAGGATGTCAAAATCCTGTGACTAAACATAAACTAGCTGGACTAGGGGGATAATTCAACAGCAGAACGTATGCCGCTTTGCAGCCAATTCCTTACAATAAGCATGAGTATAGCGTTTCTAGACGCGGAATGGTAACACATTAACTAGCAAGATGCGCGTTCCCACGACGACCAAAGGAGCGTTCTGGATGACAGGAAGCCAGGCAAGGCCAGGCCATGCTTAGAATACCAGAAGTACGTCAAGACGTCGAGCCGTATCGGCTGTCAGAACGCAGAAGCACCATGGATTTAAAAACGCTCTCCGCCCGTAAACATATGTCGGAAGAACAGATTATGTTCAAGGTTGGAGCCCCTGATTGAAATATGGACCATGTAAGAGACCAGACCACGACCAGCATGAAGGTAAAAGACGACGCAGAATGAGACACACTGACGTGCCGGCATGCGTACTAATGAGCCACACTTACCGCATGCACGGGGATGTTACATTATTTAGCATGCCGAAGCGCCTTGATCAAGACACACAACTCTAGAAGTGTGCGTGAAATCAAGGTCGTTCTCCGCATGAAGGTTCCCACGTCCCCACCCCGCTCACTTAGTAACTGAGCATATCTCGACGATATAAAGCACCTTCGGCACCCTCTTTATACAACGCAAGTTGCCACCCACATTAAACCAGCTTGCCTGCCGCCTTCCCTTTGGCACCCAAAAAACTTTTAATAACGCTAGATGTTATACACGTTACACTAGTTTGTCTACATATGCACTGCACAATACTGATTCCATAAAGATATTACCCCCCGTAGGATTGCATGATCATCACTACCGCTCAAGAGCCCTCCTCTCTAAAATATTACTCTCTTCATTTCTCCCCGTGCCAATCACAGACAGTATGACAATCTAGGCGCTAAGAGAGCCAAGAGATACATCCAAGTGACGAGGGTGACGTACGACATTACCAGACTCCTGCTATTGAGGGTTTAGAAAGACACCATCACCCGGTATGTAAAAAGCACCTTGACAATAAGAGTAAAATACAGGGTAACTTTTAACCAAGAGAAAATATACTGAAAAAACCTTACTTTTTTTACATTAGGAAATCCGCATTGTCCTACATATAGTTGGCCCGCCCTGATGAAGATCTTCAATCAAATTACCTGTGGGTCCGTTTATGAAGGTTGAAACGCGTTGGCATTTTCTCCTTGAGGCCAAGAGCAACCACACGGAATCATTATATCAAATAATGTACTGACTGGGCTTGATTAACTTGGCGCAGCCTTAGAGTTTTACATCTGTACTCTGGCCTCCCCAGGACCTTAGAGATACCTAGTAACAAGGACTTGAAGGCTATAGGTCCCGATACTTTAAAAAGCACAGTAGGACAGACGAGCTTCTTGGATTTGTCTGCATCAGTTGTATTAGTTTCAATACTGTATTGATTGTTTAGTGTATTAGTGATTTGTTTCTGTTCTAATTTTGTTTTCGAACACTGCATTATTCGTTGGTGTATTCCGTACATGTTGTAATACCTGTTTACACTGTTTCCTGTAAATATCACAAATGACCTTGAGTTGTATGCTTTAATTTTTTTTTTAAAAAGGGGAAAAACTCTAAAAATATGAGAAAGAATCTCGGGGTTAATAAAGGTAACTTCTGAGCGAGGATGAATCACGTTTGATCACTAAGCCTTGCTGTGACACCAATGAACTACAGCAACATGACCACATATCTCTCCTGTGGAAGGCACAGCACATATTGCTCTGTGCCACATTGTTCAGCCCATTAGCATGCCACACCGTACATATGATCTCTCCTAATGATTAAGCACACAGCACAAAGCCTCGCCATGCCACCAATCACAGAACATCAGTCAATAGCATCTGCCAATACACAGTTGATATTACTAAAAAATGCAGCATGCCCCATTGCATAACACTAAACCGTGTAGCAATTTCCCTAAGAAGCCACCTTTTTTGCTTCATTCCATGCAGTGCAATCTTAAATCCTGTACCATATACTGTTGCCCCTTAAAACATCACTCTTTACCAAATATCAAAGCAGCACAGCTCCCACCCTGCCATCACTGCACCATACCACATGCTCCAACAACCCAAACTACATCACATCTGCAAGGCATATTGCACCAATTGTCACTGCATTCAACATTACACAAACCACATTGCACCACCCTCATTATACCATCACCACTCCTTGTCACACTGAAGCACGAGCTGCCCATGTCACTTTCAGTAAGGGTTGTCTTTTGGGAACTGTCTTGTAATGAGTGGTACGTTTGCTACAACTAAGCCTGTGATTCCCTAACCCAAACCTTTTTCTAATACTTTTTTTTCCCAGGTGAACTGGAAATAAACTCCTTGGAAAAAGATACTAATCTGGGGCCAGAGATATCATTGTGTGAAACCTCTTGAAGTAAAAATAGTTGAAGCATGTGGATATAGTATCTAGGTGTGCGAGACAATGAGAATATGAAGGGGAGCCTGAGAGATTGGATGGGCACTGGCTAGTAGCTTTTCTCTGATCCCATGTGGGAGTCTGTGGTTAGATAATCCGTGCTTGGGTGGGATATAGCAGCTCTGGATATAGCAGCTGGGATTTAGCAACTCTGACTCAAAGGTTTGATGCTGAGCTCTCCTTCAGCAACCCTGATGGTGGGCAAGATCTGAGACTACTGCAGGAAGCGTTTGTTGCCTTTTTTATTTAACTCTCAGGAGGGTTCCAGGACAAGATACAATCACTGAGACCACAGTAACTAAAGTCAAGGAGACTGAATAAAGATTAAACTGGACAAAGGTTTAGGGACAGTAAATCTGACGACTGTATAGGATGTATGATGAAACCACGCAAAGCATTACCATGCGTGGCTTTACAACGTGGTCATTACGACGACCTCAAAACTACCACGCAAGTCTTTAACACGCAACTCTTTACCATGCATGTGCCTTTACCACGCATGCCTGTGCAACAAAATTTCCCTGTAAACGCATGTATAATAAAGGCATATACGTGATAAAAATTTAACAGGTAAGTATTACCCCAATATATATAAACCTATACCCACCCTCAACCCTAAAAATACCCTTGCCACTCAAAAACCCATACACTTCCTCAACCCTAAAAACACCCTTGCCACCCAAACCCATCCTAAACTCTAAATATTCCCTTACCACCCCAAAATCTATAGCCTAAAAGTTCCGTTACCACCCTAAAACTCAAACCCACCCTAAGCCCTAAAAATTCCCTTAGCACCTAAACATCCAAACCCACCCTAAACATTCCCTTACCACCCAAAGACCCATGCCCATCCTAATACTAAAAAATTTGCTTACAACCCCAAGCCCACCCTAAAAATTCCTCAAAAACCCATACACTCTTACCCACTCTAAACCCCAATAAAAACCTTTCCCTAAAATATATATATATATATATATATTCACTGAAAAAACCATAGGTTTCAGGCACGTTATAGTTCGAAATTAGCATTTAAAAAACCTTAGAAATTCACTGAAAAAACCATAGGTTTTAGGGAAAGTTATAGTTAGTTGGACATTTCATTCGCACAAAACCAGAGAAATTCCCCGTTATAGTTAGTTCAGCTAACTATAACTCGCGCCTCGCAATGCACTGCTGATGACGTCACATATTACATCACTCATGACATGGTCAGTGACATCACTGATGACATCACTGATGACATCACTGATGACATCACTCATGACATCATCCAGTGACTGTGTGTTTCTGTAAAGTTTAAATATGTTTAATATATATAGGGAAAGGCGTATTGAAGAATGAGTGGGTGTATAAGTGTCTAAATGGATGATTTAGTAGGTGCGTGACTGACTATAAGTGAGTGATTAAACGTATCTTACTTAATGCATGGGTTAGTGTCTAAACTGTGTGAATGTCTGTATCCGTCTGTCTGTTGGTGTGTAAACGGCTGCATGGGTTTGCGAATAGCTACATGAGTGTCTATAGGGGTTATTGATTGGTTGTCTGAGTATCTGTATGGGTGCCTGAGTTTGTGTGGGTGGGGTGTGTGAGACTCTGTGCATAGATGTGTGAGTGGGTGATTCACTGGGTGCATGGTTTCAAGAGTGCATCTGTGATGGACTGTATGGGTGTGTGAGTGTGTGTATGGGTGTGTTAGTGAGTGAATGTATTTCTCAGTGGTACATGTGCGAGTAACTACTTTTGTGAAAGGCAGTATATATGTGTGTTGGAGTATATAAATGGCTATAAGTGAGAGTGTGTGATTGTGAGAGTGGCTGTATGGATGAGTGTGTGCTTGTATCAGTGATTGTATAAGAGCGTAAGAATGTGCTAGTATTTGTATAAGTAATTGAGCTGGTGTGTGTATAACTGTATAGGTGAGTAAATGGCAGTGTGATTAATTATTTGCATGACTGACTAGGTGTGTGAGTACCTCTATGGATGAGTGGCGGTGTGTGAGTGTCTATATAGGTGTAAGAGTGCATATGATAGTCCTGTATTGAGTGACCATAAGTATGAGTTACTGTACGGGTGAGTGAGTGGATGTGTGTGTAAACCTAAGAATCAGTGAGTGGGTATGTAGTTATTGGTGTTGGAGTGTCTATGGTTTTGAGAATGGCAGTCTGTAATTTAGAGTGGGTGTATCAAAGGTTATATTGGGGTGTGAGAAGATGCATCAAATTATCACATGGATGATGTCATCAGTGATGTCATCAGTGATGTCACTGACCATGTCATGAGTGATGTAATATGTGACGTCATCAGCAGTGCATTGCGGTGGCGCGAGTTATAGTTAGCTGAACTAACTATAACAGGGAATTTCACGGGTTTTGTACGAGTGCAATGTCCAACTAACTATAACTTTCCCTAAAACCTATGGTTTTTCAGTGAATTTCTAAGGTTTTTTAAATGCTAATTTCTAACTATAACGTGCCTGAAACCTATGGTTTTTTCAGTGAATTTCAAAGGTTTTTTAAATGCTAATTTCTAACTATGCCTACAGAGGTAGGACATGTGAAGAAAGAAGAAAAAACGCACAGAAAGAAGCAAACGAAATGCAGAAAGAAGCAACAGAAGTCCACAAAGACGAAGAAAAGTGCCGGAAGAAGCAAGACATGTGCAGAAAGAACCAACAGAGGAGCAGAAAGAGGCCTTGTTGCAAAATCATCCTGTGCCCACAACTTTTTCAGACGGGTACTGGTGGTAACTGACTCGGACTAACCAGGCCTAGAGCCAGTGCTATGCTAAAAGACACTTAGAATACAGTGAAAACACCTACATACACTAGGGAACACTATGCGTTGGGGTACCCCTGTGATTAGCATGACCTCCTCTGTAAGGCCCTAGTACATAATAGGGCAGGGGGATTAAAACTACCTCTTAAAACGCGCCACGGGACGCGTTTGCACAGTGGTGAAGGGAGGGGGGGGCGCCTGAGGTGACATGTGTGCAAACACGCCCTGTGGCCGTTTTAAGTTGGGAGATTAAGTCCCCTTGAATCCTGAGGGTCCCTGGGGTCCAACTAGCCCACTAGGTTACTGGAGATACCTGGTGGGCTAGTTGGCCCCCAGGGGCCCTCAGGATTGAAGGGGACTTAATTCCCCAACTTAAAACGCGCCACAGGGCGTGTTTGCACACGTCACCTCAGGCCCCGCCCCCACCCTTCACCACAGTGCAAACGCGCCCCGGGGCGCGGTTTAAGTTGGGATGGCAATATAGGACCATATAACATGTTACTCATTACGTATTTTTTATATTACACGGTTAATTGATTTTAGTACCGTTCAGAAAGATTTGAAATATTTAAACATTCGTTTAGTATTCATCACTTTCCAGAGAATATAGATATGTCTGTTAATGTTTTGAAAAATGTGTGTTTTTGTGCTGATATAATATTTAAAAGATGTTTTATGCAGCAATGTGTATTATTGTAGGCCACGTTTTGAATACAAAGCTCATTGTAAGGAAATTAAAAACATTCATTATAAAATGGACTTTTCATATTGATACTACAGAGTATGTTAACTGTCAGGGACTGTCCGGGACTATGTCGGGAACACAGTCAGGGACTTGGGCAAGGACTGGGAACTGGGTAGAAAAGGTACATAGAAAGAGGAGTACAGCGCTGCCCAGGATCATACAGGGAGTCAGAGGTGAAAAAGGGATCCAAAGGGGAAGCCTGTACAAGTGAACAAGATGGGTAAGACTCAGAAAAGAAGGGCACTCACGAGGCAATTTAGCATTCAGAATAACTACACCCAGGACGAATGTGCAAGACATATATATGAAACAACATTAACAATAAAGGGGAGTGTGGGGTAAAGCACTCAGGAGCTCCACACGGTAAGACTGAAGCTCAGTAAGTTCCTCACCCACAATTGCTGTTACAGATACTGACTGAAAATACCCACATATAGGATATGTATGCAAAGGCAGGGTCTGTGGAGCTTATACCTATGGTGATGTTATAACAGTAACTCAAAGACAATACTCACAGTGAACAAGAAACACCACCTAGGTAGTCAGCTGTGCCCACGGATCCTGGCGATCAAACAGGAACACGCAAGGCAGTAACAGCAAAGGGGTAGAACTAAACACAAGCACAATAGACAAGGAGCTAGCAAGGAGGAGTGCTTAACAGGAAAGGATGGAAATCACAGGGCACACTTGGCAGAAAGCAGGTAACAAACATACAAGGTAACAGAAGCAAGACAGCAGAATAGAAAGACAGCAAACTAGAACTGGAACCAAGGAAATGGGAAGAAAGGCAGGGACTGGAAAAGGATATACAGAAGGGGAGGCTACAAGGGTATATTAGAATAGTGCAGGTTCAGGAATCAAGAAAACAAAGCATAGAAGTCAGTGCAGGAACATGAATTGAGCAAAAGCTCAGGAGTCAAAGTAGCACTGCAGGTAGTGCTAGTACAGGAGAAGGGAAACTGCTGCAGGTCAGGAACAAGGAATGCTAAGGCTCAGGAGTCAAGGTAGCACTGCAGGCAGTGCTAGGTCAGGAGAAGGGAAACTGCTGCAGGTCAGGAACAAGGAATGCTAAGGCTCAGGAGTCAGGGTAGCACTGCAGGCAGTGCTAGGTGAGGAGAAGGGAAACTGCTGCAGGTCAGGAACAAGGAATGCTAAGGCTCAGGAGTCAGGGTAGCACTGCAGGCAGTACTGGTTCAAGGAAACAGGAAATAGCTACAGCTCAGGAAACAAGGAGTCAAGAGAGCACTTCAAGCAGTGCAATTCAGGAACAAGAAATAGCTGAAGCCCAGGAACAGGAACAAAGAATAACTATAGCTCAGGAACTCAGGAAACAAGGTAGCACTGCAGGCAGTGCTAATTCAGGCACAAGGAATAGCTATAGCTCAGGAACTCAGGAAACAAGGTAGCACTGCAGGCAGTGCTAATTCAGGCACAAGGAATAGCTATAGCTCAGGAATCAAAGAATAAGGATTAACTATAGCTCAGGAACTCAGGAAACACTGGAAACAAGGATTGGCCTCACCGGTATACAGCTACAATGACCAACACTGGGCTGAAGGGAGCTGGGGCTTAAAAGAGCTCACATTAATCACATGCATCAGGTGTGAGCAGGCTAGCAGCAGCCAGCCACAGGTGAGCTGAATTCCTCCACCCATCCTTGGCCTGCAGGGGTGGAGACGAAGCAGTGAGCAGGGAATTCTGGGTAATGGAGTTTCAGGCATGAGCAGGATGGCTTCCACAAAACCCGGCATGGATTGGGAATGGATGTCAATTCCCAAATAGTGTTGAAATGGCTGGAAGTCAGTATGTACATGAAGGGGAGGGTCTGGAAGCCTGTTAGAACACTGGGAAGCACCACAATTCGGCCCCCTGGTGGTGGACACGAGAATGCAGGGAGCGAGTCGTGACATTAACAAGGCATATATATGGAAAGAAAATAGAGGGCAATATAGTCGAGTGTTTCCTTTTGCTGATAGGGTTCCTTGATTACAATGTTTATTTTCACGTATTGGTGAGGATTCATTGATAGGTGCTGGCATCTGCTATGGGCCCGCAAGGGTGAACTTTTAAGGTGTGCTGATTAATGCTTTGATAGACCAGCACTGAAAAAATGGCCATCTATGTAACGTTCCATTTGTTTGGGGAAGCTAAACGTCCTTGAAAAGAATTCAGTACTGTGAATTACAGGACATGTTTCATTTACAAGCTCTTTTCTGTGAAATACAAGCTTTGAAACCACTGGGAAACTTTCAATAAGAAGGCTTAACCATATCTATATATATATATATAATTCACTGAAAAAACCATAGGTTTCAGGCACGTTATAGTTAGAAATTAGCATTTAAAAAACCTTTGAAATTCACTGAAAAAACCATAGGTTTCAGACACGTTATAGTTAGAAATTAGCATTTAAAAACCTTACAAATTCACTGAAAAAACCATAGGTTTTAGGGACAGTTATAGTTAGTTGGACATTGCACTCGTACAAAACCCGTGAAATTCCCCGTTATAGTTAGTTCATCTAACTATAACTCTCGCCCCACAATGCACTGCTGATGACGTCACATATTACATCACTCATGACATGGTCAGTGACATCACTGATGACATCACTGAGCAGACCTAGGGGGTCAGGGTGTTTCTACCCTGCCCCCTTTTTGCGCTTTGCGCACTTGTTTCTGTCCCTCGGTTCTACCGAGGGACGAAATGGCTGCCAACACTTCCTGATTTGGAGTGTTGACAGCCAATTAGCATGCAGCTCGTGATCGGGAGGGTACGCGGACCCTACTCGGCCATAGATATATATGTGACTTTACTTTTGATTTTCTCAGGAACTACTGAACGGATTTACACCATTTAAGCAAAGGCACGACACTGAACCAAGGGCTACCTCTTTGCCAAATTTGGTGTAATTCCGTTCAGCAGTTCGGGCTGTAGCTGCGACTAAAGGTTCCTATGGAAAAATGAATGGGGAAAACGCATTTTGGGACCCCCTTTTTCTCGGCCCCCGCTTGACGTATCACCCGAGACTTTCAGGATAGGAGCGGACCGGAGCGCCCCAACAAGTTGGAAGCTTTCGCGAAGATTCGTCAACCGGCGCCAACGTTATTTCAAATAGAATGTTGCGGATTTCCTATGGAAAATAGGTCCTAACTATAACTATCTACTGGCGACCGCCAGTAGATAATATATATATATATATATATATATATCAAACAGCTCCCCTCCCATGAAAAGAAGAAAGGGACGCAGCGGGGTACTTTAGGACGTTTATTGGTGAAGAATCGGCATGACCGGTTTCGGCGTTAAGCCTTTTTCAAATGCCGTAGTTCGCCCCAGACAGTCCCAATGAGTCATTATAAAGAGCTCCTCCTACCCAATGGTGAAGGGCCCAGCTGCGGCTCGTTAACATGCAGGCACCGGAGCAGCCCCTGCCACGGACTGCTGATACCATAATGCTCCTTGATGAATCATGACGAGCTGCAGTGGAAAAGTCTGGCGAAATTTCAGGGAATAAGCGTCCTCTGGTCCCCTACTTCCAAGCCTGCTCCTCCAATGCTGCCAAGACTGGAGACGCGAAGACAATGCAAGCGCCTCTCCGGGAAGTCCCAGCCCACCGACTGGCAGCAGCTGCTTGAACAACAAAGGTGAGTAGACGGGCTGTGAAAATCCGATACCTCGGGTTTTGAAGAAAGACAGTTCCCTGCCAGCCAGTGCAGTTCACAAATAGGAAGGGTCCCTTAAAGCGTGCCACAGGCTGCACGCGGAAACATCAAACAGCTCCTCTCCCATGAAAAGAAGAAAGGGACGCAGCGGGGTACTTTAGGACGTTTATTGGTGAAGAATCGGCATGACCGGTTTCGGCGTTAAGCCTTCTTCAAATGCCGCAGTTCGCCCCAGACAGTCCCAATAAGTCATAATATGGTGTAATATGTGACGTCATGAGCAGTGCATTGCGGAGGCACGAGTTATAGTTAGCTGAACTAACTATAACACTGGAATTTCTATGGTTTTGTACGAGTGAAATGTCCAGCTAACTATAACGCCCCTGAAACCTATGGTTTTTTCAGTGAATTTCAAAGGTTTTTAAATGCTAATTTCTAACTATAACGTCTGTAAAACCTATGGTTTTTTCAGTGAATATATATATATATATATATTCACTGAAAAACCACAGGTTTCAGGGACGTTATAGTTAGCTGGACATTTCACTCGTACAAAACCAGAGAAATTCGGCCGTTTAGTTAGTTGAGCTAACTATAACTCGCGCCCCCGCAATGCACTGCTGATGACGTCACATATTACATCATTCATGACATGGTCAGTGACATCACTGATGACATCACTGATATCTCAAATGACATCACTGATGACACCACTGATGACATCATCCACGTGATAATCTGATGCACCTCCTCACACCCTAATATAACCTTTGATACACCCACTCTAAAATACAGTCTACCATTTTCGAAACCATAGACACACCAATACCAGTTACTACATACCCACTCACTGATTCCCAGGTCTACACACACATCCACTCATTCACCCATACAGCCACTCATACATGCAGTCACTCATCAATACAGCACTATCATATGCACTCATACACCTATACAGACACTCACACACCGCCACTCATCCATATAGTTACTCACACACCTAATCAGTCATGCAAAGAATCAATCACACTCCCATTTTCTCACCTATACAGTTATACACGCACCACCTCACTTATTCATACAGATACTAACAGATACTTACTCTCTTATACAATCACTGATACAAGCTCACACTCATCCACACAGCCACTCTCACAATCAATCACTCTCACATATAGTCATTTATATACTCCAACACTCACATATACTGCCTTTCACATATGTAGTTACTCACACATGTACCACTGAGACATCCATTCACTCACCAGCACAGCCATACACACACTCACCCACCCATACAGCCCTTCACAGATGCACTCTTGAACCCATACACGCAGTGAATCACCCACTCGCACATCTATGCAGTCACACACCCCCACCCACCCAGACACTCTGACACCGGTACAGATACTCAGACAACCAATCAATAACCCATTTAGACACTCATGTAGCTACTCACCAACCCATGCAGCCGCTTACACACCAACTGACAGACTGATACAGACATTCACACAGTTTAGTCACTAACCCATGCATTCAGTAAGACACATTTATACACTCACTTATACAGTCAGTCACGCACCTACTAAATCATCCATTCAGACACTCATACACCCACTCATTCTTCAATACACCTTGGCATATATATATATATATATATATATATATAACATATTTAAACTTTACAGAAACCCACAGTCACTGGATGATGTCATCAGTGATGTCATCAGTGATGTCATTTGAGATGTCATCAGTGATGTCACTAACCATGTCATGAATGATGTAATATGTGACATCAGCAGTACATTGCGGGGGCGCGAGTTATACTCAAGGCACAAGTCCTAAAAAAAGAAGTGGGGGGACGCTGACGTCACGACAGGAAGTGACGTCACGAAAGGTGGCTTGCACCATCAGACTCATTGCCTCCCCTCGCTCACCCCTTAGATGCGATTGCATCAGAGAAGCCAGCGCGTGAGCAGCATTCTGAATGAGCTCCGATCTTGCCCCAGAGAGGCCAAAGAGTGAATGTGTGGCTCCATTTGCTCCAGTTATCGAGCTCCCGGTAAAATAAGTGGGGGGACGCCGTCCACCCGCGTGGTACCCCGACTCGAGCCCTGGTTATACTTGGCTCAACTAACTATAACGGCCGAATTTCTCTGGTTTTGTACGAGTGAAATGTCCAACTAACTATAACGTCCGTGAAACCTGTGGTTTTTTCAGTGAATATATATATATATATATATATATATATATATTCACTGAAAAACCATAGGTTTCAGGAGCGTTATAGTTCGTTGGACATTTCACTACATACAAAACTCATAAAGCTCCACCGTTATAGTTAGTTCAGCTAACTATAACTCGGCGCGCCCGCTATGTACTGCTGATGAAGTCATATATTACATCACTCATGACATGGTCAGTGACATCACTCATGACATCACTGATGAGATCTCAAATGACATCACTGATGACATCATCCTTGTGATAGAGTGGCAGACCTCCTCTCACCCTAATATAACCTTTGATACACACACTCAAAAATACAAACTAACATTTTCAAAACAATGGACATACCAATACCAGTTACAACACACCTATTCAGTAATTCCAAGATCTACACACACATCCACTCATTCACCAACAGTCCCTATACAGTCACTCATACATGTACTCACTCATCATATGTACTCATACACCTATACATCCTGTTACACACACGCCACTCATCCATAGAGTTACTCACACACATAGTCACACATGCAAACAAAGTATCAAACATCCATTTACTTGCATATACAGTTATACACACACTACCACACTTACTTCTACAGAAACTTACACATACTTACTCTCTTAAACAATCACTTATAGAAACACCTACTTATTTGTACAGGAACTCTTCCAATCTCTCACTCTCACATATACTCACTTATATACACCAATACTCACATATACTAGTTTAAAACATATGTAGTTACTCATAAAGACACTAATGAGACAGTCATTCACTCACTAACACACCCATACACATACTCATCCACCTATACAGTCCTGCACACATGCTGTCTTCAACACATACAAACAGTGAGTCACTCATTCATGCATCTATGCACTAAGTAATACCCCCACCGAACCATACAGACACTCATACTCAAAAACCAACTAATAACCCATATAGACACTCATGTAGCTACTCACCAACCCATGCAGCCACTTATACACAAAGTGAGAGACTGATACAGATATTTTCATATTTAAACATTACTCACTAACCCATGTATTCACTAATATGCACTTAGTCAGTTATACAATCAATTTTACAAAAAAAATCATCCATTTAGACACTTATATACCCATTTATTCTTCCATCGACCTTGAGATATACATATATAAAACATATTTAATTTTCAGAAAAACACACATTCACTGGATGATGTCATCAGTGATGTCATCAGTGATGTCATTTGAGATGTCATCAGTGATGTCACTGACCATGTCATGAATGATGTAATATGTGACGTCATCAGCAGTGCATTGCGGGCGCGCGAGTTATAGTTAGCTGAACTAACTATAACGGGGAATTTCTATGGTTTTGTACGAGTGAAATGTCCAACTAACTATAACGCCCCTGAAACCTATGGTTTTTCAGTGAATTTCTAAGGTTTTTTAAATGCTAATTTCGAACTATAACGTGCCTGAAACCTATGGTTTTTTCAGTGAATATATATATTTATTATACTATGTATACATGTGAAAATGTCTCGGTCCCCTGTTTGCCTCGGTGGCACGGAAAAAATGGGTGGAACTGACGTCAGCATGGCGACAAGGTCCTCTTATGGCTCTGATGACGTCATACGGTGTCGCGAGCGGAGCCGTGCTATTATGACGTCCTCGTTGACGTGGGAGAGCTAGGAAAGAATTTCCGTGGAATGCTGGTGCAGGGGATATTCACCTAAGTGTTCAGGCTAGTCCTTTGGGAGCAACTGTTTGTTGCCACTCCAGAAACCGAAACCAGTGATCCGAGGGCAGAGGCCCTGCAGATGGCACACGAGGTGGGGTGCCCAGTCGTGTGCAACGGCGGGGCAGCGAAGTGACAAGCACCACAACCCACAAAAAAGGTAACGAGGGCACTGAATAACACAGGATCTTCTCTTTGTATCTGGCAGGAACAACGAAGTTAAAATGCTCTAGTACCAAAATGTAGAATTAGTGCTACAACGGTCTTCAAGAGGACCTGCGATGCCGCTTCTGCCTCCCGTACCCTGGAGGCGGCACATGGAGTCACGCGGTACGGTCATACTGCGGTGGGACGCACACTCGTTGACCTCTCATGGCAGTGCTCCACACTTCAGGGAGGACACTTTCCATTAGCTATGTTTTCTGATGACATGTCGCGCCGGCCCCGTCCAACAACAGAACTCCTTTAGATCCAAACAGACTCTTCCACTCTCTCACCGGAAGTGAAACCAGGCCACGCGGACACTTTCACAATACAACAGCCGGGAATGCACTTTTCGGTAAAAAACCACATTCCTTCCTCCTAATTAATCAAATAAACGTCTCACTGAAGAACAGGGGCCAGCTTCGATCGGTAAACAGCCGTTACAACGACTTTTTTACTTTGCGATACCATTACAACGCATGCATTACCACGCATGCGTTGTACATCTACAAAGTCATTACTACGCATTTTTTAGAACGCATGGTCATTTACCACGCATGACTTTACAACGAATTTTGTTGTAAAGGTATGTATGGTAAATGACCATGCATTCTAAAAAACATGTAGACGATCCATGTCGTTGTAAGGAAACAGAGGCTGTTCCGTTTCCTCACAACGACGTGCACCGCCCCTCAGAGACAACGTGAAGCAGGAACCATGAGGAGAGAGGAACCATGAGGAGTGAGAGGTAAGGGGGATTGGGCATGGGGTGGGGGTTTCTTTTCTAGGGTTTAGGGTAGTGCAGTGGTGTTTGGGTGGTGTAGGGGGTCGTGCTGGGGGTAGTGTTTTAGGGTTTAGGGTAGTGCAGTGGTGTTTGGGTAGTGTAGGGGGTCGTGCTGGGGGTAGTGTTTTAGGGTAGTGTAGGGGTAGTTTTTTAGGGTTTAGGGTAGTGCAGTGGTGTTTGGGTAGTGTAGGGGGTCATGCTGGTGGTAGTGTTTTAGGGTTTAGGGTAGTGCAGTGGTGTTTGTGTAGTGTAGGGGGTTGTGCTGGGGGTAGTGTTTTAGGGTTTGTTAGTGCAGTGGTGTTTCAGTAGTGTAGGGGTAGTGCTGGGGTAGTGTTTTAGGGTTTAGGGTAGTGCAGTGGTGTTTGTGTAGTGTAGGGGGTAGTGCTGGGGGTAGTGTTTTAGGGTTTAGGGTAGTGAAGTGGTGTTTGGGTAGTGTAGGGGTTCATGCTGGGAGTAGTGTTTTAGGGTTTAGGGTATGGCAGTGGTGTTTGGGTAGTGTAGGGGGTCGTGCTGGGGGTAGATTTAGGGTTTAGAGTAATGCAGTGGTGTTTGTATAGTGTAGGGGGGTTTAGGGTAGTGCAGTGGTGTTTGTGTAGTGTAGGGGGTCATGCTGGGGGTAGTGTTTTAGGGTTTAGGGTAGTGCAGTGGTGTTTGTGTAGTATAGGGGGTAGTGTTTTAGGGTTTAGGGTAGTGCAGTGGTGTTTGTGTAGTGTAGGGGGTCATGCTGTGGGTAGTGTTTTAGTGTTTAGGGTAGTGCAGTCGTGTTTGTGTAGTGTAGGGGGTCATGCTGGGGGTAGTGTTTTAGGGTTTAGGGTAGTGCAGTGGTGTTTGTGTAGTGTAGGGGGTAGTGTTTTAGGGTTTAGGGTAGTGCAGTGGTGTTTGGGTAGTGTGGGAGGTCATGCTGGGGGTAGATTTAGGGTTTAGTGTAGTGCAGTGGTGTTTGGGTAGTGTAGGGGGTCATGCTGGGGGTAGTGTTTTAGGGTTTAGGGTAGTGCAGTTGTTTGTGTTGTGTTCAAGGCATTGCACGGTCGTGGGCCATTACCTTTGCAGAGGAAATTTAGTTGGTATGTTCCCACCCGTTGCCTCAGATCTTCCTCTGCCAACTGGGTGAAAGTGCCTAGGGTCAGAAGAGCTAAACTGGGGGGGCAAGCTTTCAGCGTTGCTGCTGCAAGGCTTTGGAATAGCCTACCCACAGAGCTGCGACAGATGACGGATTTTATGCCGTTCAGAAAGAAATTGAAGACTTGGCTCTTCCCCAGAGTATGATGCCTCCTGCTCTTTATCACAGGCTCTCTTCCTTCTCTCAGCGCCAGGATACCCGGCGGGTCACAGTGCGCTCTATAAATAGCCATTACATTACATTACATTACATTAGGGGGTCATGCTGGGGGTAGTGTTTTAGGGTTTAGGGTAGTGCAGTGGTGTTTGGGTAGTGTAGGGGGTAGTGCTGGGGTAGTGTTTTGGGTTTACGGTAGTGCAGTGGTGTTTGTGTAGTGTAGAGGGTCGTGCTGGGGGTAGTGTTTTAGGGTTTAGGGTAGTGCAGTGGTGTTTGTGTAGTGTAGGGGGTAGTGTTTTAGGGTTTAGGGTAGTGCAGTGGTGTTTGTGTACTGTAGGGGGTCGTGCTGGGTTCTAGTGTTTTAGGGTTTAGGGTAGTGCAGTGGTGTTTGTGTAGTGTAGGGGGTCGTGTTTTAGGGTTTAGGGTCGTGCAGTGGTGTTTGGGTAGTGTAGGCGGTTGTGCTGGGGGTAGTGTTTTTGCGTTTAGGGTAGTGCAGTTGTTTGGTTAGTGAAGGGGGTCGTGCTGGGGGTAGTGTTTTAGGGTTTAGGGTAGTGCAGTTGTGTTTAGGTAGTGAAAGGGGTCGTGCTGGGGGTAGTGTTTTAGGGTAGTGCAGTGGTGTTTGTGTAGGGGGTCGTGCTGGGGGTAGATTTAGGGTTTAGGGTAGTGCAGTGGTGTTTGTGTAGTGAAGGGGTCGTGCTGGGGGTAGGGTTTAGGGTAGTGCAGTCGTGTTTGTGTAGTGTAGGGGGTTGTGCTGTGAGTAGATTTAGGGTTTAGGGTAGTGCAGTTATGTTTGGGTAGTGTAGGGTGTCGTGCTGGGGTTAGTGTTTTAGGGTAGTGCAGGGGGTAGTGTTTTAGGGTTTAGGGTAGTGCGCCCAACCAGCCACAATATCCGTGGACAAAGGGGATCCTGACTCTTTGGAACGCTCCGTCAATTGAATAATTTGGACGTGCCAAGACCCATCAATTCCTTTCTTGGGATCCCTCATATACTTGGAGAAAAAGGTACATAGTTTCTCATCAATTTCAGGCGTGTTTGCCACCTTCCCCTTCAGTGAGGGCCTGGGGCATTCTCCCCTCATCCTATTCCTGACCTCCCTTTCAAGGGGTTGATGGATTTTCCCCACCACATACTCTGCCACTTTGGCGTCTGGTGTCGACTCCGCCGACCTAGGATGGTAAATTTGGGTAGGCTCGAACATGTCCGAGTGGACCCCGTCCCCAACCGGGGACTGAGAGGAGTGGGAGACTGGACGGCAGTGCCGCCCCGAGTCCTTCTCATCGGAGGAGAAATCGTCCTCCGATACACCCTCTCCCTCTAAGGGAAACCCGCTGTCGGGGTCTACAATAGTGGTGACAGTGTCGCAATTTTCTCCGGGCCCCTCCTCCTCCCGGCAGGGTGCATGTTTTAGCGTTCGCGCACTCTTGAAGGTCTCCGTAAGTTTATCAAATCCTTCCAAGTGCCCCGCGTTATGCTTAACGGCCCTTTTATTCCCCATCTGGGAGCTACTGGGACCCGCCACCACCAGATCTGGGTCACTGAATACACCAGGGATGCTTTTCGCCAGCTTATCAACCTGATCCCTAAGAGGAGCCAGCGCCCTAGAAATAGTCAGAGAGAGGGCTTGGTCCACTGCTGGAGGGAGAAGTTGGGGGGGCCATTCCTCCTCCACTAACGTGGCCGTGTGGGGAAATCACCGCGTAGCGGTGTCAAAATTAGGCGAGGGTTGGTCGGGAATCAAGCGGACACTAAAGGAGTGACCGGATTCCCAAACTCGCGTAAAGACCAGCGGGAGCGCTCGACGGAGCTGCCTCACTCGGACCAGACGCGCCTGACAGGATCTCACCGCGCGCAGAGCACACAGCAGGAGAAACTGCGAGGGGGAGAACGCGCTCGGGCAAGAGCCTGCTGCGCAGGGAATATGAAACCATACCAAGGCAATAATGCTAATAACGTGCACAAGAAACCGCTATACAAACAGCAACAACGTCAGATTAAGCCAAGAATGTAAGGAATGTACTTAACTGACGAGCAGTGAAGAAAGATGAAGCGGAAGGGACGTCACGATATTATATACGATGGACTGTGATATGATTGGACTATAGTTGCCTTGGAGACTACCCCCTAATGGTTCATGGGTTGTGTAGTCTTTTCTTTAATGATTGTTGTGTTACGTTTTCTTTGAACTGCTATGCAAATAAAGTGAGGAAAGATATGCATAATCCTCGCCTCCGTCCTGCCATAGAATTCATTAAACTTTATTTGATCTGATTTAGAAACATAGATCATAAAAGTGTACATAAAACAGTAAATCCTCTTTCCTAATACAATACAGTGAGAATTAATTAAAACCAGTAGGTAAAAGCAGGTGTTACAAAGCCCGGTTCAGAGCAACTTCAGGTTAACAGAATCGTAAAGTTCAATGTTTCGCAAGATCAATCTCATGTACTTCGTGCAAAATATGCAATAAGGGGTCCAAGTAAGATGTAACGCTCCAATACCTGACCAGTTTGCACTATATAAAACTGCAGAAAAAATAAAAATAAAAGTGTTTTGCACACTTCTGTCATTGGGCTATATGTGGGCTACATCTGGGTGATATTTGTGCTACATTTGGGCTCTTTTTTCTCTGGTGGCCATCTTGGGAGACTTATTTGTTATGAAGTTTCCTAATTTCGTCATTTACTGCAGTCTCCTCCGTAGGAAATGCTTTCAGTTTTTACTTTGATTCCATCAAGAAGGCATTCAGATGTGTCGCACATTTGCCATAAATTCAGAATGTTAGCACTCTAGTTATTCATTAGATCACTGTAGTAAAGCTACTGCTCACCAGGGAGTTAACTGGAAGTCTACTGCTGGTATTGAAAGTGATTGTTTCAGTCTGCATGTCAGAATTTTCTAATGAAATAGAAGAGGATTTGAGATCTCACTTAAAACATGCCCTAAATTTTCTTTCTGCAGCACTAACCATAATTTCTATGGCAAAATGAACCCCCTAATTTTGTTCCTTTTTAAATTAAATGTTTTATGTGTTACCAGTTTATTCCAATCAAGATGGCTTCAGGTGTGCCATAATTTTGTCATAAGTAAGACTGTTAGCGCTCTAGTTGTTCTTTAGAACACTCTGGGAAGCTGCAGTAGAACACAAAGGAATCAACTGACAGTCTCTGCCCTTGTTGGATGTACATGTTTTACTGAGAATGTCAGACTTCATTCTCACATGACTGAGAAAGATAATGTGAATTTACAGAAAATATGCTCTCATTTTAGCTTCTGGAGCACCTTCCAAAACTGTATGTGACCAGCATGTGAAAATAGTTTTCTCTCAAACATGATTCATGATATCCCAGCAGAAGGTTTTTCACAGGGTAAAATCACCTTAGAACACACCACAATTCCTGAAATTAGTATGGTACCATCAACAAATGAATTCTAATGTAACTAAAGTCTGTTATCACCCTTTATAAATCTCCTTTTGGTAACCCTCAAAATCTTCGATTCACTACAATGCATTTCAATGGGGTACTATCATTTATATTGGTCCCAAGATGGCTGCCAGCAATTCCAGGATGAAGTGCTGACAGCCAATCAGATCTCACGATGACATGTGTGGTTAGGCTCCGCCCAGATATCGATATGTTTTCTTTTTCAAATTTCTCAGGAACTACTGAACGGATTTACACCATTTAACAAAAGGGTTCTTTCTGAACCAAGAACTACCTCTTTGCCAAATTTGGTGTAATTCCTTTCAACAGTTCGGGCTGTAGCAGTGTCTAAAGTTTCCTATGGAAAATTGCATGGGGAAAACACGTTTTGGGACCCCCCCTTTTTTCTCGGCCCCCGCTTGCCGAATCACCCCGAAACTTTCAGGATAGGAGCAGACCGGAGCGCCCCACGAGTTTTGAAAATTTTGCGAAGATTCATCAACCGGCGCCAAAGTTATTGGAAATAGAATGTTGTGAATTTCCTATGGAAAATAGGTCCTAACTATAACTACCTACTGGCGACCGCCAGTAGGTAATATATATTAATTCGCCAGTAGGTAGTTATAGTTAGGACCTTGTTTCCATAGGAAAAGCGTTTTTTTCTTTTGCCAATATCTTTGGCGCCGTTTGACGAATCTTTGCGAAATTTTCAAAACTAATGTGGCGCTCCGGTCAGCTCATGCCTTGAAAGATTCGGGGTGATTCGTCAAGCGGGGGCCGAGAAAAAAGGGGGGTCCCAAAACGTGTTTTCTCCATAGGAAACTTTTGTCACAGCTACAGCCCGAACTGCTGAACGGAATTACACCAAATGTGGCAGAAAGGTAGCTCTTGGTCCAGAGTGCACTCTTTGCCTTAAATGGTGTAAATCCGTTCAGTAGTTTTTTAATTATTAAAGGAAAAATAAATTTATATATCTGGGCGGAGCTTAACCACACATCTCATTGTGAGATCTGATTGGCTGTTGGCACTGCATCCAAGAAGTGTTGGCAGCCATCATGGGACCAATATACATGATAGCACCCTATTTAAATGCATTGTAGTGAATGGAAGGATTTGAGGGTCACCAAAAGGAGAACGTATAAAGGGTGATAACAGAATTTAGTTATATTATAAATCATTTGTTGATGGTACCATACTAATTTTAGGAATTATGTTGTGTTCTAAGTTGATTTTACCCTGTGAAAAAGCCTTCTGCTGGGATATCATGAATCATGTTTGAGAGAACTATTTTCTCATGCTTTTCCCATAGAGGTTTGGAAGGTGCACCAGAAGCAAAAATGAGAGCATATTTTCTGTAAATTCACATTATCTTTCTCAGTCATGTGAGAATGAAGTCAGACATTCTCAGTAAAACATGTACATCCAACAAGGACAGAGGCTGTCAGTTGATTCCTTTGTGTTCTACTGCAGCTTCCCAGAGTGTTCTAAAGAACAACTAGAGCGCTAACAGTCTTACTTATGACAAAAGTATGACATACCTGAAGCCATCTTGATTGGAATAAACTGGTAACACTTCAAATATTTAATTTAAAAAGGAACAAAATGATGGGATTCATTTTGCCATAGAAATTATGATTAGTGCTACAGAAAGAAAAATTAGGGCACATTTTGAGTGACTTCTCAAATCCTCTTCTATTTCATTAAATAAGTCTGACATGCAGACTGAAACATGCACTTTCAATACCAGCAGCAGACTTCAAATTAACTCCCTGGTGAGCAGTAAGTTTACTACAGTGATCTAATGAGCAACTTGAGTGCTAAGATTCCGAATTTATGGCAAATGTGTGACACATCTGAATGCCGTCTTGATGGAATCAAAGTAAAAACTAAAGCATTTCCTACTGAGGAGACTGCAGTAAATGAGGAAATTAGGAAACTTCATAACAAATAAGTCTCCCAAGATGGCCACCGAGAAAAAGAGCCCAAATGTAGCACAGATATCACCCAGATGTAGCCACATATAGCCCAATGACAGAAGTGTGCAAAACACTTTTATTTTTAGTTTTTTGCAGTTTTTCATAGTGCAGACTGGTCAGGTATTGGAGCGTTGCATCTTACTTGGACCTTATTGCTTATTTTGCACGAAGGACTTGAGATCGATCTTGCGAAACATTGTACTTTACTATTATGTTAACTGAAGTTGCTCTGAGCCAGGCTTTGTAACACCCGTTTTTACCTACTGGTTTTAATTGATTCTCGTATTGTATTAAGAAAGAGTATTTACTGTTTTAATGTACACTTTTATGATCTATGTTTCTAAAGCAGATCGAATCAAGTTTATTGAATTGAAGTCTCCCAAGATGGCCACCTGAGAAAAAGGAGTCCAAATGTAGCACAAATATCACCCATATGTTGCCCACGTATGGCCCAATGACAGAAGTGTGGAAAACCATTTTGTTTTTTTGCAGTTTTATATAGTGCAGACTGGACAGGTATTGGAGTGCTTTACATGAGCATTGGTTACATCACCCAAGGACAAATTCATTTTGGTTGTAGGCATGGGGAGATTAAGTGATTTGACCAGAATCACAGAATGTCGAGCTCAAGCAGAAACTCCAACCTGGTTCCCCAGTTGCAAAGTCTGCCGCTCTGGAAGTAACACCACATCCTCTCCCCTAAGTGCAACATTTAATCAAGTGGTCAACTGGATAAAAAAACAAAGATAACAAATAATTTAAAAGTGCTTTGCCGCTATTTGAGAACTCAGAAAATATGTCCTCATTTTAGTTTTTTAGAGCACTAACCATAATTTTGATGCAAATAAGACCCTCTCATTTCTATAATTTCTAAAGGAAATGCTTTAGGTATTACAGTTTTGATTGCATCAAGATGACGTCAGGCGTGCCACACTTTTGTAATAAATATAGAATGTTAGCAATCTAGTTGTTCATTAGTATACTGTTGAGAGGCAGAGGTCAGGGGCACGGACTCGGAAAATTGAAGGCAGGTAGGAGGGTGCAGAGGCAACAATTTGACCACACTGGGCAGGCAGGAAGGGCAGTGGCAGCACAACAGACTGTGGAGGACAGTGGAAAGGGGGGCAGGGGCAACAAACCAACAATGCAGGACAGGCAAGGGAGGCTGTGGCAATATAATAGACCATTGTGGGCAAAAGGAAGAGGCAGCGGTATTATAACCATACATGCCAACAGACCCGATTCAGCCAGGAAACGCCCAATGTTTTTAAGCCCAAATGGGCTTTATTTTATTTGTCTCCTGTCTACAATCTCTCTTTCAATGTAAGTCAATGGCGAAAATCAATTCCCCAGTTTTTTTTTCAAAATGTCCCTCTTACCTAGTTAAAAATGTTAGCAAGTATGGTAAATTGGATCATGGAAGTCAGGAGGAATTGGGGTAGGGACATGGACTCGGATAACCGAGGACAGGCGGGACATGGACAGGTGCACCAAACTGATCTTACAGGGCAGGCATTGGGGTTTGCAGCAGCACAATACACCACACAAAGCATGCGGGACGGCAGTGCAGCACAACAATCCATGGAAAGCAATAGGGAGGGGACAGGACCATGCACACGGACAACAGAGAACAGAGGGGAAAAAGGCAATGGCAGCAAGCTGACCATAATGGACAGACAGGAGAGAAAGCTGCAGCAGAACGGACCATAAAGGGCAGGAGGGAGGGATCCGGGGTATTACAATGGAACAGACAAGCCAGGAGGGAGGGAATAGGGGTCTGCACATGGACAGCAGGGGGCAAGGGGGCAGGGCAGGAGCAGCAAGCTGACCATGGAGGTCCGGCAGGATGGGCACTAGAAGCACAACACACCATGGAGGGCAACAGTGAGACTAGAATGACATACACACAGACCATGGAGGGAAGGTGGGAGGGGGTCAGGGGCAGCTAGCTGACCACACAGGGAAGGTGGGAGGGGCCGTGGCAGCACAGAAGACCATGCATGGCAAGCGGGAGGGTTAGTGGCAGCACAATGGCCATGATGGGCAAGAAGGAAGGGGCAGGGGCATTCTCAAAGGACCATGGAGGATAGAAGGGATGGGTAGGAGCTGGGGGGCCCCTCACAACAGACCACGCGGGGCAGGCAGGAGGAGCAGTTGCAGCACAACAGACCAGGGAGGGCAGAAGGGTGTTGCAGTAAAATGGACCATGGAGGACAGGAGGAAGGGGATTGGGGCATGGAACGTGGACAGGCAGGGTGGAGGTGGCAGGGACAGGTTACAGTCATCTGACAATGCTAGGCAGGTGGGAGGGGAGTGGCAGCTCAACAGAACACTGAGTAGATAGGAGGGGCAGGTCCATGGAACATGGTGGGCAAAAAGGATGGAGCAGGGGCATGCACACAGACATCGGAGGGCAGGGGGAAGGAGAGTAGGGGCATCAAGCTAAGCACAGAGGCTAAGCAGGAGGTCAATGAAGGGGCATAGAATTGGGCAATGGAGGGCAGGAGGAGTGGACTGGGACATCATGCTAAATGGAGGGCAGTGGCAGCACATTAGACCATGCATGGCAGGAGGGAGGAGGCTAGTGCATGGATTCCGACAACAGAGGATAGGGAGGACGTGGATGAGGCAGAAAGCTAACTGTTCAGAGAAGGCGGGAAGGCCAGTGGCAGAACAACGGCCACACAGGGCTGTAATGAGGGAGCAGGGCCATGGACTTGGACAATGGATGGCAAGGAGGAGGGGAGGCAGGAGCAGCAAGCTTGGGTGGGGGCAACACAATGCCAGGCCAGGCTTCCAACCCCCCCACCATCCATTGTGATAGGCATCACACTTAACGTTTAAAAAAAACTAGAAATTCGCTGAAAAAAACAAAGATTCCAGGGACGTTATAGTTAGACTCAGATTTCACTCATACAAAACCAGTGAAATTCAGCAGTTATAGTTACCTGAGCTAACTATAACTTACGCCCCTGCAATGCACTGCTTATGACCTCAGACATTACATCATTCATGACATGGTCAGTGACATCACTCATGACATCTCAAATGAGCTGTGAATGGAATGGAACTATAATCGCTAGAACTTTATTTAGGGATATTGTGTATATTAACACCCCTTTTTTTCTTTTTTTTTCGTGTAAGAACCATTATAATACGCAAGCCCAGATCAATATGGCCGATAGCCTTTCACTTTAAAGTAATGTGTAGTCCATTTTTTATGTTAATGTTTGCAATCGGAAGTATGTTTATTATGAATAAGTCATGTTGACGAACATACAGGTACGGTGGTCACGGGGCAAGATATGCTGAAATGACATTGTGTACATATTAACACTTGTTTTCTTTTCTTTATTGTATGAATTCCTGAATTTTTGCGTCGTGACCAGGCCAATATGGCCGCCAGCTTTTTTGATTAATGTAATATGTAGTCCTTTGTTAATGTTGGCAACTGGAGGCATTTGTACATTTTAATAAGGAAGCTACAATGACGTCTTGTATCGTTATCAAGGTTCGGACGAGCCGAAACGTGTGGATCGCATCCTTTGCAGATTAAATACTTCCAAACTACAACCTGAGTGCTGATTACCTCCTTGTAAGAGTGAGAGGAGATTGAATACATATATATATAAAATTCACACAAAAAACACAGGTTTCAGGGACGTTATAGTTAGAAATTAGCATTTAAAAAACCTTAGATATTCACTGAAAAAACCACAGGTTTCAGGGACGTTGTAGTTAGTCTGACATTTCACTCGTACAAAACCAGAGAAATTCAGCCGTTCTAGTTAGCTGAGCTAACTATAACTCACACCCCCGCAATGCACTGCTGATGACGTTACATATTACATCACTCATGACATGGTCAGTGACATAACTCATGGCATCACTGATGACATCATCCAGTGACTGTGAGTGTTTCTAAAAAGTTTAAGAATGTGATATATATATATATAGGATGATTCAGTCAGTATGTGACTGACTGTATAAGTTAGTGATTATACGTGTCTGGGTGAATGTATGGGTGAGTGACTAATCTGTGAATGTCTATCAGTCTGTCAGTTGGTGTGTAAGTGGCTGCATGGGTTGGTGAATAGGTACATGAGTGTCTATATGGGTTATTGATTGGTTGTCTGAGTGTCTGTGGGTTGTGTGACTTCCTGCATGGATGTGTGTGTGGGTGATTCACTGGGTGTAGGGGTTCATGAGTGTGTCTGCGAGGTGCTGTATGGGTGAGTGAGTGTGCATATGGCTGTGTTGGTGAGTGAATGGATGTCTCAGTGGTATATGTGTAAGTGCATATGTGAATGGCAGTATATGCAAGTGTTGGAGTATATTAGTGACTATGTAAGAGTGAGTGATTGTGCGAGTGGATGTATGGATGAGTGTGTGCTTGTGTCAGTGATTGTATAGGAGAGTAAGTATGTGTTAGTATCTGTATGAATAAGTGAGGTGGTGTGTGTATAACTGTATAGGTGAGTAAATGGCATTGTGATTGACTCTTTGGGTGACTGACTAGGTGTGTGAGTAACTCTATGGGTGAGTGGCGGTGTGTGTGTCTCTGTATAGGTGAATGAGTGCATATAATAGTGGCTGTATTGATGATTGATTGCATGTATGAGTGACTGTATGGGTGAGTGAGTGGATGTGTGTGTGTGTGTGTGTAGACCCAGGAATCAGTGAGAGGGTATGTACTAACTGGTATTGGTGTGTCTATGGTTTCGAGAATGGTAGTCTGTATTTTAGAGTGGGTGTATGAAAGGTTATATTAGGGTGTGAGTAGGTGCATCAGAGATTAAGTGGATGATGTCATCACTGATGTCACCAGTGATGTCATTTGAGATGTCACCAGTGATGTCATCAGTGATGTCACTGACCATGCCATGAGTGATGTAATATGTGACGTCATCAGCAGTGCATAGCGGGGGCGTGAGTTATAGTTAGCTCAGCTAACTATAACGGCTGAATTTCTCTGGTTTTGTACGAGTGAAATGTCAGACTAACTATAATGTCCCTGAAACCTGTTTTTTTTCAGTTAATATATATATATGTATGTATGTGTCTGTTATTACCACCAAAGAAATTATGCCGCACTCCAGGAGTTGAATGTTCAAATTCTTTAATCACACCACAAACACCAGCAGAAACAACACAGCAAATATATGCATTAAGTATGATCGCAAGATATTTATGCCACTCGAATGTTATAATGAATTTATAAAATGAGAGTGGTAGAATGACCTGAACTAATATATGTATAACTGAAACATAAGATTTGTTGAAGTAAAACCTAAAAATTTCTTTTTAAAAACTTGTTAGAGCTACATATCCCACAGTGCTCCATTATGAGCAAAGTGGGTTTGTCTGTATATAATAAAATGAAAGTAGGACTCACCCAACTGTGATCAAGACTTCATAGTCGAAATGCATTGGTGTTGGTGGTGTAATTAAAGAAGGGAGCCCGTTTTCGAGTGGAGGGGGCAGCCAGCAGCCAGGACCACAAGCCCCAGCAGTCTTCGCAGCCGTTGCCGCCTTCTTCCTGCGCCCAGAGGCGCAGAACATCAGTGGCCGGGGCCGCAGCGCGGGACGCGCCCGGGCCAAGGGTGGGCCCGTCTGCACCCGTCAGCGCCAGTAAGAGACAGGGCAGGGCCACCCCCCTTGGTCTTGGCGCCCTGACCACCTTTAGCTTTAGGTAAGACTCTCAAACCTTTCAACAGCCCCATTTACAATAGCAATATTCTAGTACTATTCTTTTTTTCTACAAATTACCAGGAGTATATTCGAATTTTGACATTTATTCTGCAGAGGAGCGGCCCTCATAAAGACATAAAAACTTGTTATCCAGGTATTTCATTTGAGGGGTGAACTGTGTACTGTGATCTACTAGATCTCATCTTTCACCTTTTCTCGGTGCTCTGTTGTTAATTGTTTCTCTCTCATTTAGTAGAGCTCTGTATCAGCAGAGTACCAGCAACAAGGAAAGGGGGAATTTATAAGGTTATCTTGTGTGGGTGTACTTCTGAGAAAAGACGCTCCCCTAACCCTAAAACACACAACATTTGTTGATAAAATGGGCAAACGGAAGGCCCTTGATGGCCTAGCTAAAGGTAAATCCTCAAAAATAAGAGAGGGCAGCTGAAAATTGCTCTATCGAAGAAATAGATGATCTAATTGAAGAGGTGGAATCCATGCTAAACACCAAATGTAAATCAATTATTAAGAGCAAAGCAAAAATCACTGCCTTCTATACCAAATGTCATCCAAACTCTCAAGTAGAGAGCCCTACAACAAAGGGCTTGACAATAGCAACAATTGAGCTCCCGCGATGTACACCAGATATCGTTTCCCCCCCCAGCACATGGCCCACAATCAAATCGATCACGATGCCCGTCAGGAGCTGAAGTGTTGGGCACCAGTTGTGCTAAATTGAGCTGAGAGAGGCAATGAGACCCTGATTCCGATTTGTATGTTCTAATAGGTACTCCCCCCTAGCTTTGGAAACAGTGACAGACATAAACACCATGGAAATACCCACCCAGCTACCTAATATAAATGTGCAGGCACAACAAAATGTCAATACACAAGGAAAAGTCAGCGAAACATATGCTCCGCCAAAAATGCCAGCAGTACAGGTCAATAGTTTACAAACTAATGAAAGCATGCAATTGATAGTTGACCTTGTCCAGAAATTAGACACACTAACAAAAGAGGTTGCAAACTTAAAGGTAATAATAGGTAACCTAACCAGTCACAACGGGACAGGTAGGGAATCTGCTCTAGATGAACGCTGTGCATGCCACAAGAGGAGCCAGATTGACCCCCGAGCTCCTGTAATTAACAACCCGAGACTACAAGACCTAGTGAAAGGAGATACAAAATTGGAGGATCTAAGAACTGATACACAATCCGAGGGCTCAAGACCTGACTCATTAAGTAAAAACTCGGAGGATAGTTACAGCTACGATAACGGGACGAACTGTAGTCAGGGAAGAACAAGACCCGAGATTGGGAATGAGTGGACAGGCAGAGCGCAGAGGATTAGCACCTATAAAAGTATCCAACCTAATACAAATAGGGGGGGGGCACACCAACTGGCATAGAATGGGCAGGGAAAGCACAATAAGGGAGCAGGACCAGCATGTTACACAGCATATGAGACCCCAATCCATTAGTCACACAGAGGACAGGCAGACTTTCACCACTTATAGGAAAACTGGTACCTCTGAACATATGGGCTGGAAAGTGGTTATGACAAACATCCCCAAACTTAGTCTCTCTTCATATAGGGAGGATGAAGAGTCGCTGAAAAATAAAGTAATACACTGGATCCTACACAAGCGCGACTTGTCTATCTGTAAAACGTTCTGATCTATTGGAGGTGGAACGTTTAACTACTTAAAATTCAATCTTTGATACCATACTCCTAACATTAAAAACAAAAGATATAGCTGATGGATTAGCAGCTCTTGATTTGAGAACAGGACTACTTTCAAACAGCCCGGTGAGATTTAGATTATATAATCCCCGTGGTATAACAGGAGGGAACCATCAAGAATCTGCCAATCCCAGACCACATCCTAATCCTGATCCTTCGAATAATAACTTTGAGGCAGTTGATTGACAGCCAATGCTGCCTTCCATACTCGACCAAAGCGTGGGGCCCCCCTATCCTACTCAATGAAGAGCCATTTTCAATTGATTCCACCACTAAGCATAATTCTATCCAAGTAGATAGGGGAGAAATAGGGGCAGATCATTTCCCAGCTAGCCCACAACTTCGGAGTGTAGCAACTGAGCAACTAGAAATGCGTTTGACATCATGGAACATAGCAGGGCTGAAACGAAAACTAAGAGATGGTGAATGGCAGGAAAATATAAACCATAGCGAAATCTGCTTGTTGCAGGAAACCTGGGCACTTTTATAGAATTTGCACTTTTATTTGTTGTGTAGAATCTATGAAGAAAGTTTTAAAGTATTTACATTTCCCCCTATGTTTTAAATGAACTGAATAGTAAGCTTAGCATTTTATCGTGTTGTATTTGATTTACCGATTAGAAGGTATTTTATCGTAAATGTAAAACTTTATTAATTGCATTTGTCCAAAGATGTAATAAGGGAACGATTTTTATCTAAATTGTGCTTATCAACCCGTATGAACTGTTTTTATTTTGTATCTTTTATGTTTTTTTTTTTTTTAAACCAAATAAAGATTAATTAATGAATGAATTAAAGAATTTGAATATTCAACTCCTGGAGTGTGGCATTTCTTTGGTGGTAATAATTTATATGGGCTTTATTCCGCCCTGAATGCCAGCACCGGCTGTGAGCGTGTTGTGTTGGAATCATGTTGATGGTGAATTGTAATTCACAACTGCGCCCGATTCTTAGAGGCTGACTTTCTGCAAGCTTACAACAAAAAAACTGCAGCGTAAAGCTGGGAAACCTTTGGAAACCGGCACAGCACGTAACGGAGTGCGGGCAACTGCACTGGTCAATTGAACAACAGGATACCGAGCAGATCGTAAAACAGCAGTGATCGCGCTGTGGTTTGGAAACTACACCGCTTGGCTAAATCGAACGAGTGGAGCCGGAGGACCTCGCCATCAGGTAAGCGAACCACGTACTGAGTGAATACGTGTGACTGCGCTGAAGTCAAATAAAATAAGCATCGAAGCAGCGTATGAAACAAATAATTTTTTCATGACTGCCAGGAGAGTAATCTAAGACGAAAGGACAATCAACAAGGGTGATTTGTTTCAGCAAGTTCCAGTAATTTGTTAATAAAAAGGTCAAGCCATACCTAGTTTTGGAAGAAAAAAAAAAGGAATAATGGAAGCCAGAGCAGAAAAGTGTCTACAAAAAGCAGAATCTGTATTCATTAAAGGTAATAAAGACAAAGGTGAAAACAATCCAGGAAGAAAAAAAAAGTGCCAATCTGTCAGAAGAAAAAAATTTCAAAACGTTATTTGTACATCTTGAACGACTTCTGAGGAAAGAGATTTCCAAAAGCTGGGCGATCATTACAATGGAAAAATGCACAGAAGTAGGAAAGGTTCCAAGATGACTTAGGATCTTTACATTACCAAACCATCCCAACACAAGACCTGAAATGTTGGAGTAATGGGGCAATAACAACATGCAGTGTTCCAAGAATATGATGTTAATAATCATCAAATATGCAAAAAGAGATATTGAGGACATCCATAAATCAATAAATTCAATTTAAACACAAATTCAATCATTGAAAAAAGAAGCAGCAGTAAAACGGTTAAGAACAGAAATGGAATTAAGACTGGATAAATATGAAATTGAAGAAAGGAAACAACACAAATTCAGGCGTGATGAAAGAGATTATGAGGTCGGGACTATTCTAACATTGCCAAAAGATTTGATACACACAAACAACAAATGAAAAGTCATAAACAAATTGGTAATGAATCAGACACAACAGTTAGCGAATCAGATACTGATGTCAGCGGAGAAGGACTTCCTCTTGGATCAAGAAAATCCACTTTTTTTTAGAGGAAATGAAATTACTCTATATAGATCAGAGATAAGGAAGAGGCAGAGGCAAGGGGAGAGGTCGTGGAAGGGGACGAGGAAGGGGAAGGTCATTAAGTCGTACAAGTGAAGAAAAAACAGGAGGGGAACTGGAAAAAACAGACAAGTATCCCCTACGCAATCGACAGACGAAACAATTAAAAAAAAAAAGATTAATTCATAAGGGAGAAAAACCTTATCAATCTTTCAAGACTAAATTTAAATCAAGATCAAATCAATCTCTTAAAATAAGGGACTGCCCTTCTGCCCTGAGAAGCATTATGATTACGTAGAAACCAAAATTGACATATACAAGTACATCAGGAAATTGTAATTAGCAAAATTCTTTGCCAAAAAGGATTTAAAACCATCCATTAAAAGGAGAAAATTCCAGAAACAAACTTGCTCGTTGAACAAACACCAGATGTAATAACATATGAATTAATGTTCAATGTACAACAGGATCAAACCACCGAAAGTCAGATTCTATAAGAAATGGAAATTAATATCTCAGGGCATGAATATACACAATTTAAAAGTAAATCAAAATTGTGTCCTATGTTAGCGCCTGGGAACAGGATTAACACATACTGTGAGTTAGTTATATCAGACCTGGAAAAATTGGGCAACAATGCTCAAAAAAATAAAATCTAACCTGTGGAGAAAGAAAAGCTCGTGATGATCTCATGAAAAACGATAACATTGAAATTAAACCAGCAGACAAGGGAGGAAATATAGTGATCATGAACAAGTGTCAATACATAAAGGAAGCAAAAAAGCAATTGAATGATGAAAAAAAACTATAAGAAATTAAAATCAAATCTAATTAATGAATTAACAATAACTAAATCAAAATATAAAGAGATAGTTGGATGGAGGTCTAGTAAACGAGGAGGAAGCTAGATTTTTACAAAATGAAAACCCAATTATTCCAACTATATACTTTCTCCCAAAAATTCATAAAACACTAATGAATCCACCAGGGAGACCTATAATTTCTAGCTGTGGGTCTCTCTATGAAAATGTCTCAATATATGTAGATCATTTCATTGCACCTATAGTAACTTCACTAAATTCCTACATCAAGGATACTTATGACTTTTTAAGAAACCTTGCGGATACGGAGTGGTAGAATGGCCTATTGTTAGTCACCATAGATGTTGTATCATTGTATACCCCCATAAACCATGAGATAGGCTTAAAAGCAATCAAGTATTTCCTCGCTCAGAAAAACATTCAATGTTTAAAACTGTTGGCAGAAATGATAGAGCTTTGTCTACGTAACAATATTTCTGTTTGATCAACAACTTTACTCTCAAATTTGTGGGACTGCAATGGGAGTTTCCTTCTCTCCAAGCTATGCAAATCTCACAGTGGTATCGTGGGAGAAAACCATAGCTTGGGGAGAGGGAAACAAACAATATACAGAAAAAATACAGCTATGGTTACGTTACATAGATGCCTTATTCATAATCTGGAATGGTACCCAAAAGGAATATGGAGTACTTCACCAAGTTAAATCACAATAATGTGGGGTTGTCATTTACTTGTAATGTCAGTGCAACATCATTGCAATTTTTGTATTTGAACATATACATAGAAGACAATCGAATTAAAACAACAGTCTATCGAAAACCGACAGCAACCAACAGTCTGTTACACGGATCCAACTTTCATCCCAAACCATTGAAGAAGAGCATTCCGTATGGTGAATTTTTAAGAATGACAAGAAATTGTTCTGATTTCAAAGAATTTTAATTGAAATTTACTGAAACTGAATTAAAATTCGTGCAAAGAGGCTATACAATGTCAGACATAAAACATGGAAAAATGCGAGCGAAAGCAACTCCACAAACTCAAACCTTGATCAATGATGCTAGAAAACCGAATCAGGACAAAGAAGATCAGAAAACAAGGTTGATCTTGACCTTCAGCAAGGAAAATGATCAAATTTTTTTTTTGACAATCAACTTTATTGATTTTTGAAGAACAAAGGCAAGAAAACATTGACAGCACAGTGTGCAAGTTTGCACGCATAATAATATAAAGCATTAGATATGAGAAATACAGCGAGCACAGTGGACAAGCATTGGACTTGGAGGACAATAGGGATAGTGTGACTAGGTCAAGCGTCTTTCCTCCCGACCCCGTTAACCCATCTGGTCTGTCCATTTGCCCCACACCCTCTGGTATTTGGCTGGGCAGCCCCTGGCCTTAAATAGGGGTTTCTCCTGGGCGGCACATCAGTCCACCCCCCGGCGCCATCTAGCGCTCGTGGGGGGGGGTCGGGTTGCGCCCAGGCCATGGCGATATCTCTTAGCCACCATGGTGGCTGCTCCCAGGAATAGTTTGCGCGGGACCCGTCTAGGTCATCAGTAACACCCAGGAGAAGACGCATGGGGTACATGCCAGCCCAGAATGTGTGTAAGTTCTGATTCTATTTTATCCCAATATCTTGTGAGACGGGGGCAAGACCAGACCATGTGGAAGAAGTCTGCTGGGTGGTGCCTGCATCGTGTACATTCAGGCGAGGCACGCAGCCCTGCTCTGTGCAATCGATCTGGAGTAAGATATGCAGTGTGGAGGTAATGGATCTGGACGAGACGGAGTCTGGCCGAGGTAGTGATCAGTTTGGGGGCCATCAGAGCATCCCGCCAGTCCTCGTCCTCAAGGGGACCCAGCCAACCCTCCCAGCGAGTTCTAAGCGGGTCTAGAGATGTGGGACTGTTATTCATGAGGGTGCGGTATATGCGCGATATGCCTCCCTTCCCGAGATTCCCCATCATGACCTGTGCTTCTGGAGGGCTGAATTCAGGGAGTGTGGTACCTCTGGAGATATGCGGACTGAGGGCATACCGAATTTGTAAGTATTTGTAGAATTGTGAGGTGTGTTGGGAGAAACGAGTCTGTAGGTCTTGAAAGGTTCGTATGTGGTCTCCAGACCACACGTCACCCAGCTGGGAGATTCCAATGCGGTCCCAATGCATAAACCCTCATAGTGCCGCCACATCGCCAAGCCATGTACCCTGCCAGAGCGGCGTTTGCTGGGTCAGCTTAGCATCCCAACGCGTATGATGCAGGGCCGACCGCCAGGCCAGGAAGACCGTTCGAGTCACCGATGGGAGCGTCTTGGGGATGGGGGAGCCGTACAGGAGGGCTTGGATTCGAGGGAAGTCCATGTCTCGGAGTTCGGTTTGATAAGCCGGGTCAAACCATCCCCCTGTGAACCAGTCGTGGAGTACTAGCAGTCTTGTAGCCAGATAATATAGGTACAGGTTTGTCATGCCCATGCCTCCGTCGAAGGGTGGAATACGGCAGCGGTCGGGGGACATCCGTGGTCTTCCCGTACCCCATAGAAATCGGATAATCATGGTGTCGATCTCTCGGAACCAGCTTCGGGGTTAGTGGAAGGGAGTATTTTGAATAATATATAGGAAGCGGGGGAGGATCATCATTTTGAATAGTGTCACCCTTCCGAGTGGATTGAGTGGTAGGGCTTACCAGCGACTGAGGTCCCTCCTGGTCCTCTTTACAAGTGGGGTGACATTCAGCGCCCATTCTAGTTCAGGAAGTAAAGCAACCCATATGCCGAGGTATTTAAAAGACTGTTGTCGAATAGGTATATTAGATTGCCAGTCGAAACATTCCCTGGAAGGGTGGAGAGGCACAAGAGTTGATTTGGCCGGGTTCAGCCGAAGGCCCGAGACCTTCTCAAAGCTTAGCAGGGATTGGAGACATCTGGGGCCTGAGCAGGCCGGATCAGCGAGGGAAAGCAGGATGTCATCCGCATAAAGTGCGATTTTATCCACGTGATGGCTTCCCCACCTCCAACCCTGGATCGAGTCATCTGCGCGGATGAGGCACGCCAGGGGCTCCATCGCTAGAGCAAAAAGGAGTGGGGAAAGGGGGCAGCCCTGCCTCGTGCCCCTCCGGATTGGGAATGTCTCAGATAGCGAACCGTTAACCAGCACTCTGGCTCGAGGGTTGGAGTAGAGGACGTGGACAAAACGCCTGAATGGCTGACCCATGCTCATCGCTAGAAGTACTTCGTCGCGGTAATGCCAGTCCACCGTATCGAAGGCCTTTTCGAAGTCTACGAGAAGAAGTGTTAAATAGGGGGTGAGTGCCTGACGGTTTGCAAGTGCCAGATGGAGGCGCCATAGGCAGTGCCTGGTGGCTCGAGCTGGCATGAAGCCGCACTGATCCGGATGGATCAGTTTGGTAAGGAGTTGGCGCAGGCGTTGAGCCAAAACCGTGGCGTAGATTTTAATTTCGGTGTTGATCAGGGAGATCGGACGATAGTCCGCGCAAGACGCCGAGGGCGGTTGGGTTTTAGGGATGGCTACAATGGTGGCTATGTCCGTCTCTCTGGGGGAAAAGCCCCGACATCCGCCACATGGTGGAACAAGGCCGTGAGATGGGGGACCAATTGGTCACGGTAAGACGTGTAGTATTCTTGAGGGAACCCATCGGGACCTGGGGTCTTCCGAGACGCCAGTTGGGAGATCGCCGCTCCTATCTCCTCTGGGGAGAAGGGAAGGTCCAAGTGATAAGCTTCCGACTTTGACAGGCAGGGAATGTGGATCCGCAAGGGACTAAGGAAGTCTGCGAGACTATCTTCCAGTTTGCGTGCCGAGTATAGATGGGAGTAGAAATCGGCAAAAGCCCCTGCAATCTCAGGCGAGGTACGGCAAACGGTACCCAAGAGCTCACGAATATCGGGAATTATCCGGGATGTTATGTTAAAAATTCTTATAGAGCGCTCGTACACCAGTTGGTTTCTTGACGCTAACTTAAGGAACTGTTGAGGCCTCCTGAATTCAATTGTCTGAACTAGTTGTAAGCTTGGGTGAATAGCCAAGTCTTAAGAAGTCTACGGAACCTTGTGAATTCAGTACAAGTTCTTATGTCCAAAGGAAGGGTGTTCCAGAAACTGGGAGCTAATACTGCAAACCTGCAGCCTCCCATTCGTTTCCGTTTATAGGGAGGAATGACTAGAAGGTTCTTATGTGCTGAGCGTAGGCTACGTGCAGGTACGTATTTCTGAACCAGTCTAGATATAAATTTTGGGCTGGCACCATACAGAGTTTTAAAAACAAGGCAACCAACCTTAAACGCACATCTTTGTGGTATGGGAAGCCAATGTAGTTCTTTCATGGTGGGAGTGATGTGTTCCCATCTTGGTTGTTGGGATATTAATCTGGCAGCCTGGTTGCCAGGGGATAGGAGGCCAGCATGTGGAGGAGTCTCCCGTTTTTGTCCCCCATCCATACACTCAAGCGACAGACGAGCGCCACAGAAGTTTAGCAGACTCCAATGCAATTTGCTTAATCTCTTCCCTGCCAGCTGCCTGTCGTGGGACCCGTCCGGGGAACCGGCAGGGTCAGCCTCCAGCCGGAGCGCTTGCGCCTCAAGGAGTGCGAGGCGACCGTCTCGGATCTGCTGCTGCGCCCTAAGGTGGCTTCTAGCCACTCCCCGAATGGTGGCCTTACCAGCCTCCCAGAGGATGCCTGGCGAAGTCACCGAGCCCAGATTTGTGAGGAAGTATTGTTTAAGTTCTTCCCCTACGGCCTTACGGAAGTCTTTATCTTGAAGGAACCAGGCGTTCAAGCGCCACATAGGGCGCAACCTTTCGAGGGCGTGGCCTAGGCGCAGGAGCACTGCCGAGTGGTCTGAGATTCCTCGGGGGAGGATTGAGACCGTGGTCACACGTTGGCAGTCCGGGGCCGGCATAAAAATCATGTCGATACGGGCGTGGGAGTGATGCGCCGCCGATGTTTGTGTGTGTGTGTGTATTGGGGGGTGCGAGGATTCCAGACCCTCCATGTGTCAGAGGCCCAAAGTGGTTGCCCAGTCAGACAATTTCTTGGCGTGGATCAGTCTGGTAGGGGAGGGGGTACCAGTGGAGTCGAGAGTGGGTTGCCTAACCGCATTGAAGTCCCCACCCAGGATCAACTGACCGTCAGGTAAGTTTGAGATGCTGTTAGTGAGATGTTGTAGTGTTGAGGCAAGCGTCGTGGGGGGAATGTATATCGATAGGAGATGAAGGACGTTCCCACCCAGCGTCCCCGAGAGAGTCACAAAACGCCCTTGTGGGTCTTCGGTAGCGTGAGAGAGGACAAATGGGAGTGTCTTCCTGAGTAGAATAGCTACTCCTTTGGAGCCCTGATTAAAGCCCGAGTGCCACACTCTGTCGAAACCATAGCGCGCCAAAAAGGCACAGTGAGATCCCATGAGGTGGGTCTCCTGGAGAAGGAGAACATGGGGAGAGTGTCGCTGGGCGTACTTCAGGACTGCCGTGGATTTAATGCGATCAAGCAGGCCATTTACATTCCAGGACATGACCCGAAGTGAGTGATCTTCGTGGGGTGTGTGCGTCATGAAGGGTGGAAGATGCAAAGGGCTCCCCGGGTCAGGCCCTGTGGTGGGTCCGGGGTGAAAAAGGAGTGTAACGCTTCTAAGCTGTGCCCACTGTGCAGAGTTGCTCTAAGTTTGCGGTGTGGTCGCGCGAAAGTGCATTGTGCCGTCTGGAATGGAAAGTGTAGTGTAAAACCTGAAATAGAACATAGGACAACGGTCCTAAACCCCCCCGTCCTATACTTCCGGAACTGAAGCATCTGTCGCCCTATAACGTGAGAGAAACAAGCTAAACAGTAATGTTTAGTACAGGAGATGGGTGGTGGACCCCTTCACGTATGTTGGATGCAAGTGCAGCATTGGCAGTGTTAGTCTACAGTACGACTTTGCAGTATAGATAGTCCTATATCTTCTGATACTGATGATGTCCCGCTTCGGTCCTGTTGTCCCTCTGAGGCAATTTCATATTACTGGACTGCGGGAGAGGTCGGATACTGTGGCCGCCCGGTCTGGGACACCCGGGGGGGGGGGTTCGCTCCCTGGAGGAGATCTCTGCTGAACTGTTCCTTTGCCTGGGGTGTGATCCAGAGGGGCAGGACCCGGTTCCGGGCACCTGGGTAGTCGGACTCAGCGATCTGGGCGTGTCTGCACGACCCTCACGTCGTTTGCGGGAATGTGTGCGCCTCCTGTGACGTTTAGGGGACAAAAGTCGTGATGCCTGCGGACCAGAGTGGGTAGGAGAGGAGATTTGTCTAGTCCCAAGGGGGCGTTCTTCAGTCAGCTAAGTCCAAGCGGCCTGAGGGGAGTCGAAGAATTGTGTCTTGCCATTGAAGATGACTCGGAGGCGAGCAGGGAAGAGGAGTCTGTATTGGAGGCCGATGTTTCGCAGTTTCTGTTTGACCTCTGTATAGGAGCGCCATTGGGTCTGCACTTCCCTGGTATAATCCGGGAACACCGTGATGGTGTGGTTTTGGAACTTCAGTGGGCCCAGAGTCCGAGCCTCACGCAGGATTACGTCACAATCTTTGAAGTTGAATACCCGGGCAATTATAGGGCGATGAGGGGCCCCAGGTGGCGGTTTGGGTGCAAGTGATTGGTGGGCTCGCTCAATCGCGAACCAGGGAGAGAGTGCATCCTTAGGCATCCAGGACGATATCCAAGTTTCAATGAAGCTGGCCATCTGACCTTGTTCGCTGCCCTCCGGCAAACCCACGAGGCGTAAGTTGTTACGACGCGAGCGGTTTTCAGCATCTTCGGCTCTCTTGTGTAGGTCTGTGGTATGGGATTGCAGGCGGGCCACTTGTTCTTGTAGCTGGTGGACAACGTCCTCTACTGTGGAGAGCCGAGACTCGGCCTCTGAGATGCGGGCCGTGGCATTGCGTAGGTCCTGCCTGATGAGGGACATATCCACCCGGACTTCCCCAATCTTCTCTCTACTGATGTCCGCGATGCATCTGTGGCTTGAAGGATAGCAGCCAGGTCGGTAATTGGAAGGGATAGGTTGCCCACAGCCCCACCCGGGGGGTCTTGGTCCACTGTGGTGAACTGGTCCATTTTGGTTTGCGTGTGAGTGGTGGAGGATTTGGGGCCGCAGTCTCCCCATGATTGGCAAGGGGGGGCCCGTATGGTCAGGGCCGGTGTGCCTCTGGGCAAAGTCCTTAATTAAGGATCACCAGGACGTTCGGTTGCGTTGTCCTATGTCGGGACTGGCGCGTTGCAGGACTCGGGTGAAAAGACCTGTTTGTTCGACCAGTAGCAGCACCCCCCCCCCTTTTTTTCCCCCGCGCCTTGAGACCCTCGCGGGTAAGTAGTGCGCTTTACAAATTCTGTGATTGATTGATTGATTAGTGGTGGGGCCCCGAAGTCCAGAGCAGGTCGCCTCCACCGAGGGCCAGGTGAGTGAATCGCGTCACAGGGCCGGCCTCCTCTGGGTGGGTGAGTGCGACCCGGCCCGAGGGATACCCGGATCACAGTGCCCCGAATTCTTGTGGTTGCGGGCGGGTACCAGACCCAGACAGGGCCACAATGCAAGGGGGAGCATGGATCGCCGGGCCGGGTCTCCACCGACCAAGGGGCGGAACAGCCAGGAGGCCTCGACCGACAAATTAAGTTCTGTGGGCCCTTCTATTGCAGGATGTGGGATGAAGGATCCGCAGGAGAAGAACAACTTGGGGCGTGTAGATTGTGGTCAGCGGGTGCCGGCCTCCCGGGTGACGGCCCCTGTGCGGCATGGCCGCAGACCCTCGGGGGGCAGGCTTGTACCTCGTTACTTGGGAGTGGCGGATTTGCGTTTGTGCGGAGTAGCAGGCTGTTTTCCCTCGGGGGGGTCTCAGTGGCGGTAGGACGGGCCGCAGCTAGATCAGAAGGCCGCATATAGGTCGTGCCACTCAGCAATCAGAGGACCGAACCGGGGATGGGTGCAGGTCCAGCGCGCCTTATGTGTTCAGCCATGGCCTCCCTAAGAGTGCAGGAGCCGTGAGAGGCTGTGGGCGTCGGCGAGCCCAAGAGAGAGGATCTGGGGCAGACTCGCTAAGGGGCAGTGCCAGTCTCCATTCTGTAGCGCAGGTGCGGCGTAAGGGTGCATCAGGGCCCAGTCATCAGGTTACACCTCAAGGAACTCTGGGGATGCAAGATCAGGCCTCGGGAGCCCCCCAGACTGTCCCAGATGGTGGGGGGGGGCGCCACTACACTGAGGCCGGTTGAATGTCAGGGCCACCAGAGCGCGACTAGTCCAATGGGAAAGTGGAGAGGGGGGGAAAGAGCGGTGGGAGGTCCCCCCCCTCCCAAAGCCCCCACCGACTCCGCTGCTCGGTTCACGCAGCTGAAATCCCTCACCCCAGCCCCACCGCGAGGCAGCCTCAGTATTGTCGTAGGCCGGGGCCTCGAGCAGGGCAACTCCCAACCGCTGTGTGCTGCCGCCCCCAGCACTCAGCACTCACCAGCTTTCACCAGGGCACCGAGGGTTCCGCGCAGCCACCGCCTGGGTCGTTGGGCAAGTGGCTGTTAGTCTAAGGGCAGCGTCATCGACCACCACCACCCCGGGGCTTGGCGGGCTCGGTCTCGCCCCAGAGCGACGCTCGGTCCCAGGAGGGCTGCGGTCTGTGGGGGGGGGCAACCCGCAGCCAATGGGTCCTCCTCTGCCTCCTCCGCCGCCGCCCGAACCGACGGCCGATTCTCGGAAGCCTCCTCTGTGTGGCTGCCGACGACAGCCGCCACGGCCCGGGGGGGGGGGACCCCAGGCAGCCCCGAGGACCCGGCCAGGCGAAGGGAGGCCTCAGTCCAGGCCGCACGGCCAGCCGTCCCACTCTGTGTCGCCGGAGGGCAGGAGCAGTCTTAAGTCCCGCAGCACCCCCCTCAGTGCCGCTGGGTGGGCCGTCGGATCAGCCGTTCACTACTCGGGGCCCACCGGTCATAGGCGAGCCGGAGCCGCCGCTGGTCGCCGACTAGGGCTCTGGAGCGCAGGGCGCGAGTGCCGCCATTTTGAGATACGGCGAGGCGGGACGCTGGGTGGCAAACTGACACAGCATACAGTTTGCGGCGGCTTTTCGCCACGGGCAGGCAGCCCAAGCGATGGTGAAGCAGTAGTTGTGGACTGCAGGGTCGGATGGCTACCGATGCTGGTGGATTTTGGTGCGTATGACGGAGGGGTCCGGAGCACTCGGAGTGCGACCGCCATCTTGACGCTCCAAGCCACGCACCCCCATGATCAAAATATTAAAATCATGAATAAATACTGGGACATCATTAAAAAAGATCCAGATATTGGAGAAAAACTTGGTAACAGAGTAGATGTTTCATATCGAAAAGTCCCATATCTAAAGGACAGACTACTGAGAAGCCATTTTGAAAGACCAAGGACTGAGTCCTGGCTAACAGAGCGTCAAAAGGACTTTTCTAAATGTGATAAGTGTAAGGCGTGCAAAATTGGAAGAAACATGAAATAGCTTGTCGATTTTAAAGGCAAAATCTTCACCATCAATCATAAAATCACGTGATACAAGCTATGTAGTATATATGATCGAATGTGAATGTGGCTTAAAATATATAGGCAGCACCATATGTCCATTGAAGAAAAGAATATTGGAACATATTAGAACGGTGCAAAATAAGGATACGAACTATGCTATGGCCAAACACTTAGAAAATCATGAAGGATACAACTGGCAAAACATGAGGTACTATGGCATAGCGCATGTGCCAAAACATAAGGGAGGCAGTGATAGAACACTCCAGTTGCGACGCCTAGAGTCCCGGCTGATAATACGGTTCAGAACAAAACAGCCGCAGGGCTTGAATGCAGATGAAGAATTATATGTACATCTATAATTCAGAAAGAATTAGTTTACTATAAGTGCTGCGATCTAAGTTTCCACTAAGAGGGCATGAGAATCAAAAGAGCAAAGAAGGTAGAAAATAAAAATAACGCCCATGATTCCTCTGTGTGTATATTCACTAGCAACAATTTTATCAAATGCAGATACAGATGGTGTAGAATGTACAAATGTTCCAAGGCCTTGGGAATATTATTGGTACTGAACCAATTAAAGGCACTTAGTCTGTATAAAATATGTATGTGACTTGGCTAATGGACCCACCATATTATATGAAGAATGTCTCTAACAAGTGGCACTCAGCCACAAATTAGATAGAGAAAATTGGTCGTAATTGCACTTAGCAGAAACAACACAGCAAATATATGCATTAAGTATGATGGCTGGATATTCATGCCACTCGAATGTGATAATGAATTTATAAAATGAGAGGGTGGTAGAATGACCTGAACTAATATATGTATAACTGAAACATAAGATGTGTTGAAGTAAAACCTAAAAATGTCTTTTTAAAAAATTGTTAGAACTACATATCCCACTATGCTCCATTATGAGCAAAGTGGGTTTGTCTGTGTAAATGAAATGAAAGTAGGACTCACCCAACCGTGATCAAGACTTCATAGTCAAAACGCGTTGGTGGTGTGATTTAAAGAATTTTAATATTCAACTCCTGGAGTGCTGCCTAATTTCTTTGGTGGTAATAATTTATATGGGCTTGATTACGCCCTGAATGCCGGTACCGGCTGTGAGTGCGTTATGTTGAAATCGTGTCGATGGTGAATATATATATATATATATATATATATATATATATATATATATATATATATATATATATATATATATATATATATTCACTGAAAAAACCATAGGTTTCAGGGACGTTATAGTTAGAAATTAGCATTTAAAAAACCCTAGAAATTCACTGAAAAAACCATAGGTTTCAGGGACGTTATAGTGAGTTGGACATTTCACTCCTACAAAACCAGAGAAATTCGACCGTTATAGTTAGTTCAGCTAACTATAACTCGCGCCCCCGGAATGCACTGCTGATGACGTCACATATTACATCATTCATGACATGGTCAGTGACATCACTGATGACTTCTCATGTGCGCGTTTCGTATGCGACGTGTGCGCGGTGCCGGGACCCGGGAGACGTCATATACGTGCTGGGTCGCGCCGGGTGTGCGACTCCTGTAAAAAATTTTATGTTTTAAAACTATATGTATATAACTTTAATGTACATATCAGGGCAAGAGATTACCTAAACTATTTATAAAAATAATATATTTGTACTTGTAATAAACTTATATTATTCTTAAATATATTTTTGCGAAGTCGCGTTGGGTGCGCGCTGGTTGCACGCTGGGTGCGCGACTCCCATGTGACTTTAAATTAAACCATTTCATTGGTTGACAAGGTTTTCCATTATAGAACTTGAAGGACCCCACCCTTTTTAGTCATTCTCTCTGCTGCATCACAGGAGAGACACCTGTTGTTTTTGGGAGCAAAATTGTGATTTTTTTTGGGGTGTTTACTTGGAAAACTTCTACAATGGCTTCTTCAAATCCACCAATAGACCTTCCATCTGATGATGAAGATTTGGTACCGCCTCCCAAAAAAAGACCGGAGTCTATTGTTTGGAAATTTTTCACAATCCCGGAGGGTGAAAGAAAAGTGAATGCAAGAAATGTGAGCTGCACGCTCTGTCCCAGAGTTCTATCAAGAGGCAGCGAGAAGAAGTACTCATGTGGCACTTCCAGTATGTATAAGCATCTACAGACTATACATCCGAAACAACTTGCACGAGAACAACTGCGACGTGCTAAAGAGGCCACACCACAAACTGACCAGGGAGCTGGTCCCAGCACTTCTGGAGGCTCAACCTCTGCATCTCGCGGTCCGGACATTCGTCCAGAGTTTGCGACGCTCAAACAGCATTGTATAAAATGGAATGCCATTTTATGTTGTGGGGAGCAGTCAGTTGACGCTGTGTGTTCAGCAGCAAGAAACCATCGCTGCTAAAAAAAAAAAAAATTCTGTTGGAATGACAATATAATTCCAAAAGTTTAAAGTTTTGTCTGTTTGTTTTTTAATTTTCCAAAAAACACCAAAGAAATTCACAAAATTGTTTAAAAAAACACAAAAAAAATGTAAAAAGAAAAAAAACAGTTCTCTTCAGAACTACCTTATTTGGTTAAAAAAGAGAAATAACTGCATGCTAATATCTGGGTGATTGCTTGAGTACATGTGTAGAGCATGATTGATTCTAAGAGTGCATGGGTAGTGACAGGGAGATTGCTGGACTGCATGAGTAATGCAGAGGTAATTGTAGGTCTGCATGTTAGTGCCTGGGTCATTGTATGAGTACATGGGTACTGACTGGATGATTAGAGTACTGCAAGGAGAGTGCATGGTGAATTTATAAGTGCTTGGGTTTTGGCGGAGTGATTGGATTAGTACATGGTACTGGCTGGGTGATTGGAGGAGTGCACGGGGAGTGACAGTGTGATTGCTGGACTGCATGGGTACTACTTGGGTAATTGGAGGAGTGAATCAGTAGTGTGTAGGTGGTTAGAGGACTGCATGGATAGTGCACATGTGATTGTAGCACTGCATGTGTTAGTGCCTGGGTCATTGCATGAGTACATGGATAGTGACTGGATATTTAAAGTGCTGCAAGGAGAGTGCATGGTGAATTTATACGTGCTTGGGTTTTGGCAGAGGGATTGGATAAGGACATGGGACTGGCTGGGTAATTGGAGGAGTGCATAGCTAGTAACAGGGAGATTTCTAAACTGTATAGGTAGCACTCAAAGGAATGTAGAAGTGCATGAGTTAGTGCCTGGGTAATTGCTTGAGTACATGGGTACTGACTGGAAGATTAGAGTACTGCAAGGTGAGTGCATGGTGAATTTATAAGTGCTTGGGTATTGGCGGAGTGATTGGATTAGTACATGGTAGTGGCTGAGTGACTGGAGGAGTGCATGGGGAGTGACGGGGTGATTGCTGGACTGCGTGAGTACTACCTGGGGAATTGGAGGAGTGAATGAGAAATATGCAAGTGGTTGAAGGACTTCATGGGTAGTGCATAGGGGATTGCAGCAGTACATGTGTTTGTGACTGGGTCATTGCATGAGTACATGGGAACTGAGTGGATGATTAGAGTAGTGCAAGGAGAGCGCCTGAGTGAATTTATAAGTGCTTGGGTATTGGCAGAGGGATTGGATTAGTACATGGTACTGGCTGGGTGACTCGAGGAGTGCATTGAGAATGACAGGGTGATTGCTGGACTGCATGGGTAGTACCTGGGGAATTTAAGATGTGAATGAGCAGTGTCTAGGTGGTTAGAGGACTGTATGGATAGTGCAGAGGTGAATGTAGTAGTGCATGGAGAGTGTTTGGGTTACTTAATCTTACCTTTACAATAGTAGATATGAAAGTCTTTGAAACAATTTTTGCAGTTGTTTTTTATAATTTAAATTTTAAAAACTTTCAAACTTTAGAATTTTGGTCTGTAAAAGAGGAGAAAAAATACTGTTATAACATAATATTATAGTTTAAACTACACAACATAATTTTACCATTATATAAGATATTCAGTTTGCCTTTTTTGCTGTTCTCAGAATCTATTGAATTTCACCATAGACAGTGATTTCAATATTGCTCATCATGTAACAGCGGGCAAAAAAATACAATCAATAAGATTGTTAAAAAAAACATCTGTGCCCAAAATATTTACAACAAAGTCAACTATGTGTTCACATTTCCTAAAATAAACATCCTCAATAACATTACATATAATACAAATATCAAATATATGAAATGGTTCTTCCTAAGACAATTTTCTAAATACAATATCAAGGAACAGAAACGATAATTGAATCAGCAATTCTTCATATCTTCCCTTTAGTCTAAATGATGTTCTTTAAAACATTTGCAGTGAGAATACCCATTATACACTTGTTTAATCATATCGATATCTTCCCACTAGGCCAAATGATATTCCTGAAATCCTTTGTATTGAAATTATCCAAAATAATGTCATTAATTCATATTGACATTTTCCCAATAGGCCGAATGATGTTCTCAGAACTTTGGCATTAAAAATATTAGGTATGAATTTGGTAATTCATTAGGCAACCGATATTTGAAAACCAAATGGGCATCATTACAATGTGTCCATCCTTTATTGCACTTTAAATAGACAGTGTAGTGTCCAGATGTTGTAGAAGGTCCATCGTGGAAAATAATTGCTACTGCTACGAAAGTTCTTCCTGATATTGATAGTTGACTTGCTACAAAAATTTTAATTAAAGTTTCCAATTTTCTTCCATTTGCTCTACAACGTTGTATCATTAAAATAATATATTGTCCAAATCTTTCTATAAATAATGTTGATAACATTTCTGATTTGCAGTGACTACACTCCATATTTTGATTAGCTGATTTAACTAATTTGTTAAAAGACACTGTTTTACAATCTGGTATTGCCAAATATATGAATCTTTCAGTGTCTATGTTAGTGGTAGAAGTAAATGTACAATTTTCACATTCATGTTCCCATCTATAACGAAGTCCAAACAGATTTTCAATTTGTATTCCTTCATCTTCCAATACTGCAAGCATAAACATAAGAAATTCCTGAGCATCTTGCTGTACATTCTGTGTAAATTGTGACGAACCAGAACATATATCCAGAAGATTCCGAATGCCAGAAACACTTTCGATTTTAGTTTGATAAGTTCTCAATTTTTCAAAAATTGAATGCAACAAGGAACAAAACCTTTTTTCTCGATTCTCCGTAATTTGCTGTTGGAGATTTTCTAGAAAAAATGACATTCACCACTACATTAGCATAGCAGTTGATACCTGAACTATTTTCTAACTGATATCCTACAATCTCTTCAACAGTGTCCTTTTTCTTTTTGTTTGGAATCTCAACATTGTCGTGATTTTTTTTCTTCTTTCCAACTTCACTAAAGAGATTCTCATATCTTCGTTTTCGACCTACTACACGCTTTTCATATACAGGATATTCACCTAAATTGGGAGCATACAGTCTTCTTAACCGATTATACTCTCTTACACAATTTGCATCTGCACTAATCTTTCTCTTTAAACACGGTATTTCCAATGTTTACCAAAGCGCTGTCTACACTTAAACCTTGAGATTTATGAATGGTCACCGCATATGCTAAAGAAAGAGGAAACTGTTTTCTACGAACATACAAATCTTTAACAAGCAAAATACGAACAGAACAACGTCCAATCTGTTTTACTTCTTCAATCTGATCAAATTTAATCTTTAAAAATTCAATTCCATCTCTATTTTGATAATTAACAAAATCAACAACTTTTCCCATTGCTCCATTTACTAAAGCTTTTTCCACATTCAAATTACGCCGTAAAATTACCCGACAGTTTTCACATACATATAAATTCTTTTCGAAACCAGCAGTCTTAGATATAGATTTTCCAATTAATCCAATTTTTTGTTTTTAATTTTTCTGTCAAAATAATAGTAATACCTTCATGCTCTATTTTATCAATGGCTTCCATTTTTATTATTTGTTGTTTTTCCAGCTTTAAAAGTTCTTCATTGAATGTAGAACACTCTCGCAGTGTTGGCATTAGGCAGATTATAGATTTATTTTCTCTGATTTTTTTGTATATTATTTCTGGAGCAACATTTTCATTTGGAAACAAGTTTGTAAGTAGCCGACTTTGCAAAGCTTCTTTACCATGTTCTGTCAATACACCAATTCGTATATCTTGTAGAATACTTCCATAGTCTTCATCACTTGCCTGTCGCATATTTTTGATTAGTTCTTTGTATTCAAAATATGACCAAATGTTCACATTTCCAATACTTCCCAAAGACTTTCTGGTGTCTTCATGCACAAGTGTTTTAAATACTGATTGCCCTTTTACAGGAGTAAGTTGCAGTAGATCGCCAAAAACTATCACATGTTTTCCTCCAAATAAGACATCGTATTCTGTTTTTAAAATTTGCTGCATTCTTAAATGCACAAAGGCAAGCATTAAGTTTGAGACCATGCTCACCTCATCAATAATCAGAAGTTTCATTTTCTTTAGTACTCTTGAAACTTCATAACAAGCTTCTCCAGATAGCTTGTGATATTCCAATTTGTTTTCATGTTCAACAGGTAGCATTAGTAAGCGATGTAATGTAATTCCTTTAATGTTGTGTGCTGCTATCCCAGTTGGAGCGGTTACAACACAAGATAAATGTATTTCAGTGGTTTTCTGTAGATAACTGGTTAAAACTCTAATTAAGAAACTTTTTCCTGTACCATCTTGACCACTGACATACATTCGGATAGGTTGAAATGATGTGCATGTGCATTCTTTTTTTTCATGAAGAAAACCATGGTCGATCTGTTGTCTCACTTGCTGATATATTTCTTTCTGTTCAATATTTAGTTGTTCTTGCAATTTTCCCAAGTCCATAATATCATGTTGAGCTTGATGCATTGCTGTTTCCACTTCACTCATGGCGATTGCTGCTTCATTTTCAAGAATTGGTTGTCCTAGTGGAGTGGAGCAGAACTTTGACTGTCTTGAGAACTGTCTCTAGCAATCTCAGCTGCAATAGTAGCTTCTTGATCAATTTCTTCATTCAACATTTTGAGATAATTTGGAAAAACTGCATTCAATGCTATCTTTACATTAAAAGAATCTTCATAGCACTGAAAATCTCCAAGTAATTCCAGTTTCGTACACCAAGGCTTGAAGAGTTGCAGAAGTGCTAAATAGTAAAATTCTCTTTTATCAGGAGTATCGCAACTCAGTTTCCTATGATTAATCAGATTTCCTTTACTATGTTTCACCAAACATCCTTCTGAACCAATCACTGCATATTTTTCTTCCTTTATGTTCTCTGTAATATTTCTCTTAATTGTAATATTGCAGCACTTCATAGAGACATATGTTTTCAAGATGAGGACTTCTATTTGGATAGTACGTATCCAACATGTTTGTTTTAACAATATCTGTGCTTTCCGGTTCATTTAATGCTAAATATTCGATTTCTTGTATAGATTTAAGTACTCGATTTCGTGGTTGCAGCAAGACCTAGACTAACCCAAATTATTCCTCTTGACTTTGAATATAAACTTGCAGAGGACAACCGATCCGAACATTCGTAGGATCCAATCTCTCGATGGGACAGCATCTTCAAACTAAAGCTGTACAATTTCTTACTAAGAGTCTTCTCGTGGGAAATTTCTTCCCACATTTCTTTCAACTCCGTCTTTTCAGATTTTGTTATGTATGACGTTGCATACCTAGCAACAGCAATGGAATTATCTGCAACATACTGGATATCCATATTAGCATTCCACATCGACAAAATAACTGGATTATAATCATTAATATACTTTGATTGTTCACTTCTTTTTAAATTGTAAGTATTTTTGGGAGATTTCCTAGTGATGGTATGTCTCACTGCTGACATGAAACTGTTCACTCTTCCTTTGGATATTACTGGACGTGGAAATCCAAAACGACATTTGGTATAAAACTTTTCCTTCAACTTGTATTTCCGTCGACAGTATTTGCCACATCGATGAGTTTGAAACCGTAACACTTGTTGCCTTAAGGTGTTTTCTTCTCTTGTTTTTGGTATAGCACATGTAACAATAGTCTTCAATAAAAGATAAAACGGTCTCATCCAAATCAGTTCCAAATTTGGGTGCATCCTTGATCCATAAAAGCTTATGTATATGAGGTGCACCTCTAGCTTGATACTCCTTTCTCCAAAAGAAATCAATAACTTCTCCAAGAGGAGGATTGTTTTTATTGCAGATAAAAGACATCATAGCTTGAAACCTATGATTAAAATATCTGCACACATTTACAGGATCCAAGGAACACAGTTCTCCAGGTGTCTTGAATTCAGTGTTTTTAATATTTGAATTTGCTTCTCGAAGAAATTCAAGTAAATCGTCCCATGCGTATTCAGCACAGCTTAGCGTAACCAACCACGTAGGTTCCTTAACATGCATTTAAGTTCTCCATGACGACGATACCAATACTCATTAGTACCACGCTGACACTCCATCAAATTAATCAATTGAGATTCTAAATGATCATCTCTGTCATGTACTTTGTCCATGAGTTCCTTTGCAGAAACATTTTAAAGATGAACTCCTGTTTTTAATATGTGGTTGACTGCATATTAAAGTCCAGACAAGTCACTTGCAAACAAAAGATGAAATATATATGGGATACATTGTCGAAATCTTGGATCTTCTGAGTACAATCTTGTTGTCCGATATTCTGATGCGGGAATCTGTACTGGTCGTTCGTCATATCGTCCACCTTTTCCAGTGGGGAAGAGCTGTGGAAAACGAGCTTCCAAACTTTTTTCCCAAACACTCATAGGAGTCCCCTTCGCTTTCTTCATTTGGAATAATTCAATAGTATTTCCCATCACTTCTTTGGAATGTAAAGGATGTACACTATAATGTTCATAAATTTCTTCACTTTTGGACATGTCCACTTTTTCAATTTGGCCACCTTGACATTTCGCTATCATCTCCTAAAACTATTTCTTCTTCTTCCACATACACATTTTTGTAGTAATCATTGTTTTTTATGATATATAACGTTGCCTTTTGCACTTTGCTGACATCTACTAATTCTTGCCATATTTTCCGACTCTTCGTAGGAACACAATTAACTAGAATAACTACCGGTTCAGTTTCCTCTTTCTCTACACCAATAGTTTCAATATTTTTCTTTAAATCTAAAGGTAAATATACAACTCTTCCTTTTAATTCTCTCTCTAAATCTGTGGGAGGCAATTTACCTGTTTTAGGCTCCATACGAACAATAGCCTGAAACGGGTGCACAGATTGAATCAGAATAGACTCATACGTGTTTAAATCTACCAGTTCTGGAGGAATAGCTACCAACTCTAGGTTATTATGTACAGCTCTAGCTGGCATTTTGTTGTCCTCTAATTTGTTATAACAATATTTACAAATACGTTGATCACTACCCAAATCAAAGCAATCTTCTACCAACAAATAAGTTGCAAATTCCTTCCACTTATCATTGTTTTCTTTTTTCACTTTTTAAATACAGATCAACATTCCTAGTCTGATTTTTATAGTGAGTTCGTCGACAACAAATACAAACATAATTTGGTCTTTCACAACAAATTACCTTAAACTTCGTAATTTCTTCTTCAAACTTCTCAGTACTACTATGTTCCACGTCTTCTTCAACACCTACTTCTATCAATGTCTCACTTTGACTACACTCTTGTTCAGGACCAAAGTAACGAAACTCTATTTCATCACAAACTTTTTTTTACATCTGATACTGACCCATGCAAAAGAGCACTGTTTAAGTCTCTTAAAATTATTTCTGGACTTTTTGTGTAATACAATCTTCTGACTAATTTCCGCATTTGAGAGTGATGTACTGCTAACATTCTGAAATGATGAAAAACACTTTGACACACTTTTCTAGAAAGACAAGCCAGAGAATGACCTTGCAAACCAGTATTTTTTCTCACTTTGCAAGGATCTAGTCCTTGCAGCATCTTAATCTTTTGTTTAACACTTTTTTTACTATACTGTCGTAAGAAATTTCGTAAAATATCAATAGACTCCTGTCGTATACTACAAATACTACTACAATCCCAAGTAAAGACTGGGGCTTTAGTACGTCTCCCTAGAACTTCATCAGCTATCACTTCTTCTACATTTCTAGGAACCATCTTTTCTTTTTCAATTGGACAACCGTTCTTCACTTCATAAGCACGACCACAGGTATCAACTGCGTTCACTAATGTATTGGTTTGAAAATAGCTCTCTCCTTTAAAAAAGGCTCTGAACTTGAACTGTGCTTCCATTCACCCAAAAAAATCACAAAAGTTAGTTCTGTTAATTAGTCTCTTCTTTTTACTTTTGGCCTTCATAAAATGTTTTGGCTTATCTAATGATCAAATTCTGTTTAAAACTAAAATGAATAATTTCCTTTTTAATTCAAAAGCCTTTTCAACAATAGTTTCAATCTGTTTCTTTTTATAAAATGCTGATCTTTTTTTATATTTCTTGGCATCTTTTAATAAATTAAGTACTACTCTATTGTGAAACATTCTTTTCCTTATTTCATCAAATTGATTCTCCTTTTACCGTAGATTGTTTTTTGAAAACGTGATTTCCCATTAATTTCTCCTTTTTCTTCTCATTCTTCTATGTTGTTTAGGTATTCTTTCTACTTTCTACATTGTGCAAACTGTTTCTTGTCTTTGAAAGTCTTTTAATAAATTCTTTTGTTCTCTTGCCGCAAGACTTTTTCTTTTTCCCACATGTTGTACTTCATCTAATTCTTGCTGTTGTCTTTTCTTCAAATAATAGTCTTTCTTTTGTTGTTTCCTCTTTACTGTTTTTTTAGTCATGGTAAGTCTTTTTAATGATGATGAAGAATATCTGTAAAAAAAAAAAATGTAATATTAATAATATAAATCTATAAAATATACCATTCTATTACTAAACAAACACGTTCTACATAAAAACCATTTAAACACTTTGTTTTGAAATCACAATGCATTTGCTGCAGTACACAGGTACTACCTGGATAATTGTAGGAGTGAATGAGTAGTGTTTAGGTGTTTAGAGGACTGCATCGGCAGTGGATAGAGGATTTTAATAGTGCATGTATTAGTACCTGGGTCATTGCATAAGTACATGGGTAGTGACTGGATGATTAGAGTACTGCAAGGAAAGAGGATGGTGAATTTATAAGTGCTTGGGTTTTGGCGGAGTGATTGGATTAGTACATGGTACTGGCTGGGTGATTGGAGGAATGCACGGGGAGTGACAGTGTGATTGCTGGACTGCATGGGTACTACCTGGGTAATTGGAGGAGTGAATCAGTAGTGTGTAGGTGGTTAGAGGACTGCATGGATAGTGCACATGTGATTGTAGCAATGCATGTGTTAGTGCCTGGGTCATTGCATGAGTTCATGGATAGTGACTGGATACGTAGAGTGCTGCAAGGAGAGTGCATTGTGAATTTATAAGTGCTTGGGTTTTGGCAGAGTGATTGGATAACAAGAGGGGACTGGCTGGGTAATTGGAGGAGTGCTTAGGTAGTAAGGGTGATTACTGAACTGTACATGTAGTGCTCAAGGGATTGTAGAAGTGCATGAGTTAGTGCCTGGGTCATTGCATGAGTACATGGGTACTGACTGGATAATTAGAGTGCTGCAAGGAGAGTGCATGGTGAATTTATAAGTGCTTGGGTTTTGGCGGAATGATTAGATAAGGACATGGGACTGTCTGGGTGATTGGAGGAGTGCATAACTAGTAACAGGGAAATTACTGAACTCTATATGTAGTGCTCAAGGGATTGTAGAAGTGCATGAGTTAGTGCCTGAGTCATTCCATGAGTACACTAAGCATACATGCAACTGTATAAATAGTATCTGAACACATAGCTAACTCATTACATACTATCTAGTTAAGTAGTTAAGTAGTTAAGTCCAACATACCACAAAGGGTAATATATGGTGGTTTATTTTTGAGTTACATCTTGACCATTCAATCTACAAATATGCAACATCATTAAACATTACCTCACAACAGACTTAAGAAAGAAGAGCAATTAACAACACATTTAATGATCTTTTTTAAAACCACATATATCTTCAGCTTTCTATCTAAAATTATGTGGCATCATTCAACTATACCTTTGCTTAAACTACAAAAGAAACCTAATTAACAGCACCTTATTTCACCATTCTATCTTTAATTATATGCCATAATTTAACTTTACCTTCTGTACAAACTAATAACAGAAACTTAATTAATAACACCTTATATGATCATCTTTCAAACACCACAGTTGTGCTGCATCTTTACCAAAGTATCTATAATTATGCAGTATCATTAAACTATACCTTTGTAGAGAGAAGAAAAATGATGCCTAATAAACTACACCTTATATGAGCATCTTTCACAATACACATTTGTACTGCATCTTCAAAAAACTATCTAAAAATATGAAGTATCATTCAGCTATACCGTTGAACAGTATTAACAGTATATTATTGTACAGACTGTTTTTAAAGAAACTTCAAGTACAATGAAACTAATTCCAACATACATCTCTACATTTAATAATATATTTCAAACAACACAGTTTTAGAATAATGTCAAATCTTTTTAAATAAACATCAAAAATATATAACTCACCTTGCAAATAAATCTGTGGAATGAAAAATCTCACACACTTGGACAGGATTTTCTTTTACACACAGTCAATATAAATCACCAGACTCAGCAAGGTAAAACCAGTAATGGCAAGGTTTCCCTCTCTTTTTCCATACAAATACACATAAGCAACAAATGACATTGCTTCCCAGAGTTTTTTAAATTGTAAAACACAATTCCATTGGTCACAGATAATAACCCTTATCAACTGACTTCTTCACCCCTTCTGCCTAATGTCAGTTTCCATAGTAACAGGTCATGCAACATTCAACTTAACTCACAGGTCACAAGTTCACCACACAATGTTGCAAATGAGAACAGCAGGTGTGGTTGGCGTTGCAAAACATGACCTTATCCTTTCTGCTGTACCTTTCAAACATTTTTACTAACCAATAAGAAACTTGCTTTTAAAGAAACTAAAATGCACCCTATTTTTGAATGTACAATGTTCTGAAACAGCCAATGAAATCTCTACTTTCTTTAAAACAGAATCGTGTCCACCATTTTAGATATCTCTCATTCTACCAACTGACTACCTCAGCTACAGACATCTTTTCATTACATACAGTCATCACTTCAAGATGCTTTCAGTGTGGATTGTTGGGCACAGCTATGTTTTCTGGTGCAAAAGGTATGCTGAACGCAGAGGTATTGACAAAGACCTAGCTTTGCAAAATGTAGACATCAAATGGATTGGACAGAGAGGATTAAAGTGGCATCAATTGATGCCTGTGGTTAAAACCTTTTGCATCTCCAACCCCCTGACCTCATGATTGTGCACTGTGGTGGCAATGACCTAGGCACATTGACTGGGGTAGGTCTGGAAATGCTAATGAAGGACACCTTTGCAGAATTGATGTTGCTTTTCTCCCAAACTGCCTTTGTATACTCTAACATATACCAAAGACAGAAATGGAAGTGGTCCAATCAATTTTGCCCTCAGATTGAGAAAGCTAGAAAAAATGTCAATAAAGCTGTTTCTGCTTACTTCAGAGACCATAGAATGGGCTCCATATAGAACAACAATCTACATTTCCCTATCTACAGGAGTGACGGAGTACACTTCACTGATGAAGGGAACAGAGTGTTTCTCAACAACCTGAAGCTCTGCATCCGCACTTACATGTAGCTGCAAGAAACTCATAATAAACACAAGGGCTCTTTTTAGAGCCACCCAACATATAACCTAGGTTTATATATAAAAAAAAAATTATTTTTGCTTGGAGCCGCGCACCCATTGCGTTCACATTAGGGGGCCGCGCTGAGCGCCGCGCACCCATCGCGTTCACACTAGGTGCTGCGCTGAACACCGCGCACCCACTGCGTTCACACTAGGGGCCGCGCTGAGCGCCACGCACCCATCGCGTTCACACTAGGGGGCCGCATTGAGCGCCGCGCTAGGGTCGCGACCCCATTTTTTTTTTTTTTTTAAACTGTCTACTTACATTAATTTACATTCGCCCCGGGGACCCCATCTCCCGGGGCATGCCCAAATATACTTTTCTTTTTTAAACGGAGGGGGGGGGACTGCCACCCCCCTTCCGGGCCATTTTGGGCCCTGGGGACCCCATCCCCCGGGACCTGGCCTCATGGTTAGGGACCGTGGGGGGAGCCCCAATGCCCCCACGGTCCTGCCGGCTCCCCGTCTCCTGCGGGAGCCGGCATTGCTTTTCCACACGGGGAACTGCTAACATGCAGCTCCCCGTGTGGAAAGCTAGTCTGCTTTGGATTTTGGAAGCGAGAGCAGGAAACCTGCTCTCGCTTCCAAAATCCAAAGAAGTGTTTGCTATGACAGGGCGGGAGCGCACGGCTCCAGCCCTGTCATAGCAAACAGCAGTGTCCCGGGGGAGGGCACCCCAGGACACTGCAACAGCCGGCCCTGGGGGGTGGTGGTCCCCAGGGCCATGGAGGGCTCCTGGAGGGGGGCCGCGCGGCCCCCTCCCTACTAGTGCACAGTCCCGGGGAGGTGGTGGTCCCCGGGGCTCGGGGGTCCGTAACGGACCCCCTAATTTGCATTATTAATGTCCCGGGGAGGTGATGGTCCCCGGGGCGTGTGGGGGTGCTCAAGCCCCCCACACAGGTTTAAATTTTACTGTTTTCTTCTGACTCGGTTCTACCGAGTCACAAAATGGCTGCCAACAGTTCCCAGTTTGGAGTGTTGGCAGCCAATTAGAATGAAGCTCGTGCCCGGGAGGGTTCGCGAATCCACCGCGTCCCTAGATATCGAAACTTTTTCTTTTTCAAATTTCTCAGGAACTACTGAATGGATTTACACCACAAAAAGGACTCTTTCTGAACCAAGTGCTACCTTTTGCCAAATTTGGTGTAATTCCGTTCAGCAGTTCGGGCTGTAGCTTTGTCTAAAGTTTCCTATGGAAAATTACATGGGGAAAACGCGTTTTGGGACCCCCTTTTTTCTCTGCCCCCGCTTGACGAATCACCCCGAAACTTTCAAGACAGGAGCTGACCGGAGCGGGCCACTAGTTTTGAAAATTTCGCGAAGATTCGTCAACCGGCGCCAAAGATATTGGAAACTAGGTCCTAACTAGAACTACCTACTGGCGACCGCCAGTAGATAATATATATATATATATATATATATATATATATATATATATATTCAAATTCTCAACAAGCTTTATACGATTTAAAAGAATAAAATCATAAAAGCACATCATGTCACGTATTATTGAAAGAAACAGATCAGCATAATATAAAATTGTTTTAAAATATTGTGAATATCATAAATTAAAATGCCAAGTTCATATTCCACATTGTTTTCCTACATCTAATCACACATTTCAAGTACATAGCTAAAGGACTAGTAAACACTTCATACTCTAAAAGTTGTAATGTTAGAAATGCTGGGCAGTATTGTCTCAGGCCTAATGCCCTTAAAATGGGTACAATCCATCTTTTTCTTGGGACAGTTTAGAATTTACAAACTAAAAGAATGTGCATTGTAGATTGCAAAGACGCATCATCACATGGGCATGGGCACAAGATTCTAGACCGGTCATTCATAACTGGGAAGCTTATTAGTCTGTGAAAGTTCCCCAGACGGAAACGGGTAAACATCATCCTATCTAAAGCCCCGGTTACAGTATCAAGATATGGTTGAATACCGTGACGAACTAATAACATCTGATTTTCCTTGACCGTGGGCTAAACAATTTCAGTTGCAAATCTAATTGTCTCCAAAAGCGTTAAGCAGTCAGTTTTCAAGGTCTTTCTTGGAATTGTAGTAATGCTTCCCGGATCGTCAAAATATTCGAGATGCCCAAGGTCTAACATAAAGTTTTTCACATAATTTAACCAAGGAATGCAAAACACCTTTGGAGCTTTAAACAGTCGTTTAAAATATCCCAATTAAAACTAGTGTATGTTGTTGACTAGATCTTATGCCATAATAAAATCGGATAAGGTTAGTGGAACAATTTTATTGGCACACAAGGATAATGCGTTTCGACTTCAAGGATTCTTGGTCACATGACCACAGTTGGTTTTGCTCATACATAAATACTGCGTCAACACTAACGTAACGTAATCAATTAAAATAAACAAAAGACTTCCTCTCTTTTGACTTACGAGCATTAGATCGTATATACACTCCAAAACACATGCATTTGTGTTTTGGCTCAAATAAAGACAAGTAAGTAAACTTAAAAAACAAAGTGATCTATTTACATTGTGAGCAGGAGAAATGAGATCACAATTAGTTACATTTTTGGTTACCAGTAGTTCCTCTGGGCTGGAACTACATTACCCATGTTTCTCCTCTGCATTAGTCATTACGGTTTTCAATACACAGAGTGGATGATTGCTGCTCTGTTTGCGTGCATCTATCACGTTTTCACTCAGGACTTCAGAGAATGACTGTTTGTATTATCCCTGCTTTGGCGACCGATGTCGGGTGCTTCAGGTGCGAAGAAGGAGACCTTGACTCTACATCTGCAGGGACCAGGAGACGTCAAACGACCAGGAGCCGGATACGAGCTGTCCCACAAAGGATGTTGAGTGCTGAAGGGTCGGTATCCGGCGGGAGCACCAACGAGCCTTGGCAACGGCAACCCACGAAGAAGGACAAGAAAGGTTACTGTCTGGCCCAGCAAGGACCAGAGGACTCACCATAGCAAGAGGAGTCAGGGCAGGCCTGGGGCAACCAGGGGAGCCCAAGAAAATCAGGATTGTCCCTCAAATGGACCCACAGGCCGAAGGCACAGGAGTCGCGAGGGAATCTCTAGCAGTTTCACCGAACAACAGCTTGCAGGGCACAGAGTGCGAGGAAGCCGAAGTCCTTGGTACGAAATGTGCGCAGAGGTTGAGGCTATCGATGCACAAAGTTGGGGAACACCAACAAGCATATGCACTTGCAAATGTACGCGGTGCACAGGGGTTCGGGTTATGTGGTCCCCAAGAGGGATACTGGCCTCAAACTTGGTGAGAGGGCAGCTCGACCTCAAGGAACGTAGGAACCCACCTCCTGTGTTGCTGGAGCCTTCGGAGTCCGCTGGAGCTCAGGCTCAGCGGACCGATCAGTTGCGTTACGGTGCCAGCGAATGCAGGGGAGTGACTCCTTCACCCCAAGGGAGATATTTCAGTTGTCCTTGATGTGCCACAGGTCCTGCACAGAGCCTGTACGGTGCACGGGCACAGACGATGCTTTGGACAGAGAGGGAGATGAAGTCAGGTCCAGTCGAAGTCCAGTGTGTCCAGACGGTCGAAGGTCAGTGGTTTCTTGTTCATAATCTTGTCCACGTCGAATCTTGGGTCCTACAGCCAGGTAAGCCCTTTTTTACCCACGGGAGAGGGTTGGACAGATTCAGGGACCCTCCCAGGGGAGGGTCAGGACAGGGGGGTGGTTACACCCATGTCCTTTGTCCAGTTTCGCGCTAGAGCAGGAGCCAACGGCTCCCAGAACTAGTTTGAGCTGGGTTATGCACAGGGACACCAAATGTGCCCCTCGTGCAGACTTTCAGGCACTTTGAAAGTGTACCCACCCAGCTCCAATACACTAAATCCTGTCTGGGAGGGGTCACACCTCCCTGTGACAGGATGCCTATTGTGCTGCCTTCCCCTGCTCGAGCTTGGCTCAGCAGCAGGAGGGCAGAAATGTGTCTATGGTCGGCAGCAACCATTCTGTGCTGTCCGGGTCGAGCATGCTGGTACCGGGAAGACCAGGGACCCCCACGAAGCTTGCTTTTGAAGGGTAGAATCATACCTCCCACGCCGGTTGCCGGTGTGGAGGTATGATTCCAAGGTGTTTGATACCAAACACGACATGTTTTGTTTCAGCCATTTTCGAGATAGCATTTACCAGAGGATATAATGCACCGCTACCTATATGTCTGACTGTGTCACAGACAACCCGGGAGAATGGTCTCCGAAGGCTGCAGAGGGGCTCTGCTCATGCAGGGGCACCCTCTCACGTAAAACCCAGCACCCTGCCGTCGGGATTGTTAAGGCATGCTATAGGGGTGACTTATAGGTTTTAAGGGGGAGAGGAGTTGGCCTAACGGCTAGGGCGGTCGACCTCGAATCTGGGGAACTGGATTTGAGTCTCGGCAATGACGCTGAACATCCTGTGATTCTGGGCAAATCGCTTAATCTCCCCGTGCCTAACAAAAAATTAATGTGTCCTCATGTAATGCAACTGGTGCTATGTAATGCGCTCTGATACCCGATTCGGGTCAAGTTCGCGCTATATAAAACTCTGTAAAATAAAAAAATAAGTGTAGTGACCTATAGATATAGTAAACCTATATCAATCGTAAGTAGTGCAGGCACCAGCTTACACAGGCTGCAATGGCAGACCTGTAGTTCCATTTTGCATGGCCTCTCATGGGTGGCATACTATATGCTTCAGCCCATGGGAGGCCTCTGGGGTACCTATGGCATTGGTACACGTGTACCATATACTAGGGACTTATAAGGGTACAATCTGGAGTGTACCCAAGTACATGTCATTACATTTTAGGGAGAAAGCAAATAGACTGGGATCCTGATTAGCAGGATCCCAGTCAGGCTAGTCAAAAACAGTGTAACATCAAGCAAAAAGTGGTGGTAACCATAAGAAGCAGATCCTACTTTCCTACACAACCCCCCCCTCCCCCCAAACGTAAGGAGATGAGACTAACCTTGCCCAGCTGAGTCTTTAACTCCCTAACTGGAGATATCTGGAGAGTCCATCTGCATTGGCATGGTTATTCCCAGGTCTATGTTCGACTGTATAGTCCATCCCATGTAGGGCGCTTTCTGCAGGACCTCCAAAACATTCTTTAGGTGGACCAGGTGATCCTCCCAGGTGGAGCTAAAGACAGCTATATCATCACGATATGCTGCACTATAGGCTTCCAGGCCTGTAAGGACTTTGTTCACCAACCTTTGGAATGTGGCAGGTGCATTCTTCAAACCAAAGGGCATCACAATAAATTGATAATGCCCACTAGGGGTTGAAAATGCTGTTTTTGGTTTGGCATCCTCAGCTAGTCTGATTTGTCAATATCCAGCAGTAAGGTCAAATGTGCTCAAGAATTTGGCTGAGGCCAAAGTATCAGTGAGTTCATGTGCCCTAGGAAACGGGTGAGCATCAGTCCTAGTGACTGCATTGAGCCCCCTGTAGTTCACACAAAACCTAATTTCTCTCTTACCACCCTGGGTATGAGGTTTGGGTACCAGGACCACTGGACTAGCCCAAGGGCTATCGGAGGGTTCAATCACTCCCAATTCCAGCATCTTTTGGACCTCCGTCCTAATGCAATCTCTGACATGGTCAGGCTGCCTGTAAATTTTTAACAGGTAGACTCTCACTTGTGTCCACTTCATGGGTACACCAAGTGGTCTGACTAGGAGTCAAAGAGAACATGTGCCTGTATTGATTGAGGACCTTCCTGCAATCAATCTGCTGTTGCTCAGTGAGGCTGCCTGCCAAGGATACACCATCAACTGAGCCATCATCAGGGCTCTGTGAGAGGAGGTCAGGGAGTGGGTCACTCTCTTCCTCCTGTCCCTCATCAGAAGCCATGAGCAAGCCCATGTCTGCCCTGTCCACATAGGGTTTGAGCCTGTTTACATGGAGCACTCTGTGGGGGCTCCTGGGAGTTCCAAGGTCCACCAAGTAAGTGACCTCTCCCTTCTGCTCAAGTATGGTATGGGGTCCACTCCGCTTGTCTTGGAGAGCTGCTGGGGCCACAGACTCTAACTTCCATACCTTCTGTCCTGGCTGATACACAGTCAGTACAGCCTTTTGGTCATGCCAAGCTTTTTGCAATTCTTGACTTGCCTCAAGGTTTTTGCTGGCCTTCTTCATGTACTCAGCCATCCTGGAGCGGAGACCAAGTTCATAGTCCACTATGTCTTGCTTGGGAGGTAACTCCTATCCTTCCTTCACCAAACACAAGGGACCCTTAACTGGATGCCCAAACAAAAGTTAAAAAGGGCTGTAGCCAACCCCCTTTTGTGGGACCTCTCTGTAGGCAAAGAGAAGGCAGGGCAATAGAACATCCCATTTTCGCCTAAGCTTTTCTGGGAGGCCCATGATTATGCCCTTTAGGGTTTTGTTGAACCTTTCAACCAACCCATTGCATTGTGGGTGATAGGGTGTGATGAATTTGTAATTCACTCCACACTCCTTCCACATTGCAGTGTTGTAACTAGACATGAAGTTTGTACTTCTGTCAGTTAAGACCTCCTTAGGGAAACCCACTCTGGAAAGAATTCCCAGGAGGTCCCTGGCCACCACAGGAGCTGTGGTGGTTCTAAGGGGTATAACCTCTGGATACCTAGTGGCATGGTCCACCACCACTAAAATATAACTGTGCCCAGATGCAGTTGGAGGGTTCATGGGATCAATTATGTCAATCCCAACCCTCTCAAATGGAACCCCCACCACAGGGCCTTTGTGATACCACCTGACTTACTACTGGCTTGACAGGTGGTACAGGAGCGACAAAACTCCTTTGCGTTTTCTGACATATGAGGCCAGTGAAAGTGAGGGACAAGCATGTCCCAAGTCTTACTTTGGCCTAGGTGTCCTGCTAAGGTAATGTCATGTGCCAAGGTGAGAAGGAAGCCCCTAAACTTCAGAAGTATGACCAACCTCCTAGTGGCACCAGGCTTGGGGTCTCTACCCTCTGAGTAAAGGAGTCCCTCATCCCAATAGATCCTGTGGGACCCACTGACACTCAGCAGCCTCAGCAGCAGCTTGCTGTCTGAGGGTTTCAAGAGAGGGGCAGGTTTGCTGCTCCTGGCTCAGTTCTGCCCTGGAAGGGCCCCCGTCACCAAGAACTCAACCTGATCAGGTTCCAGTTCATCTGAGACAGTTCCTTCACAGGGACTGGGATCATCTCCCTCAAGAGATGGATCCTCCCTCTGAGCCTGGGGGGGGAAGACACAGCCTTACCCTTCCTGCTCCTACTCTTGGAAGGCACCTGGCCCATTTTGTCAAAATCCAGGGCCTGTTCAGTTGACATCAGTTTGGCCTGTGACCTGGTCACAGCAAACACATCTGCAGAGATGCCCAGCATTGCTGCATGAGTCCTTAATTCCAAATCATTGCCCAATAAGCATTCCACTGGAAGGTCTGAGCTAACCACAACTTTCTTTGGGCCAGTTACCCCTCCCCAGCTGAAATTAACAACTGCCAAGGAATGATCAGTCCTGACATTGTTAGCATTGGTCACTTGGTACATTTCACCCAAGTATGATCTGTTCAGGGTCCACAAGATCTTTTGTCACCATGGTGACACTTGCACCTGTGTCCCTGTATGCCATGGCCTCCTTACCATTAATCAAAGGCTGTTGTCTGTATTTGCCCAGGTTACTGGGATTGACAAATAAGGTGGTAATATTCATGCCACCATCACAGACAAGCACAGCCTGAGCTGGAGTTCTGACTAGGCCAGAACCCACCTCAGAGCCCAAGGTTAACCCTACTAATCCCTTGTTCCCTGTACCACCACTTGAAACTGTACTAAGGGGAGCAGTTGCCTTGGGGGCAGTGGTGGTTGGAGTTGAATCATTGGCCTTTGGACAATTGGCATATTTTGTCCAATGGGTCTTTTTTTTACATAAGTAACACCAAGGTTTCTTTTTGCCTTTTCCTTTGTTGGATTGTGACCCCCCACCCCCAGATGCAGGTTTTTGGGGCCCTGATGAAGACTTGTCATCTTTACCCTTCTCCCCACCCTTATCTGAAGGTTTAGCATCTTGCTTCTTCTGGTCAGCACCTGTGGTCTGGTTTCTCTGGTTCACCCTGGTTCTGACCCACCTATCTGCCCTCTTTCCCATTTCTTGGGGAGAAGTCAGATCAGAGTCAACCAGGTATTTATGCAACAAATGATTTTGGTAATTATTAAGGATCTGCTCCCTCATAATCAAATTGTACAATCCCTTGAAATCATTCACTTTGCTGCCAAGCAACCAGCCTTCCAGAGCCTTAATGGCACTATTCACAAACTCTACCCAGTCCTGATTCTGTGCCTTCTGGGTGTCTCTGAACTTAATCCTATACTGTTCAGTGGTTAAGCCAAACCCATCAATGAGAGCACTCTTCAGAACTGAGTAATTGTTAGCATCCTCTTCTCTAACAGTGAGGAACTTATCTCTACCTTTGTCAGCAAAGGAGAGCCACAAGATAGCTGCCCACTGCTCTTGAGGGACCCTCTGAACTTTACTGGCCCTCTCTAAAGCAGTTATCCATTTATGGATGTCATCCCCAACATGGTAGGGAGGGACAATCGTCCTCAGGTTCCTATTGTCAAGAGAATGTTACTTAACTCTATGGACACTGTTGCTGCCACCATGGGACTCTAGTCCCAATCTTTTTCAAGCTCTCTGGACTTCTAGGGACTCTTTATCCTGGGCCGATTGCTGTTGCCTGAGCCTAAGCTTAGCTTTCTCAAGTTCCAGGAATTGGTACTCCCTGTCATAAGAGCGGTCCCTCTTGCTAGATACAGAGGTCCCTACAGACTGTCCTGAGTGATGTGACTCTGCAGAGGGAGATCTAGATCTCCTTGGTAAACTCTGCACTCTTCCAGGAGGGGTGAAGAGAGGGCCATCTTGGTCACCTTCCTCGTCTCCATGAAGATCTGAGTTGTCCTGGTTGGAACCATCTTGTTCCTCCTGGCCAGGGTTGGAGTCTAGGTCATAAAAGGTGTCACCTCCTGACCTGTCCTCATTCCCTGCCCCACCCACTTTCTCCTGTTCATCTGACCCAGGGGTCTTCCTAAGATCATCAAGGAGTAAGGCCTCTATGAGGCGGTGGGAGTTTGCAGTTCTCCCTGTCTTCAGCTTTCTAGAGGCACACAGGGCTTTCAATTCTTGGAATGAAAGCTCACTGTATCTAGAGGGCAGAGAGCCACTGGCATCTCCTTTAGAAGACGTACTAAGTGTGGTGAGGTGTTGCACCTACCTAACCTAGTGGGAACTAAAGACTCTGAGGTTGGAGAAAGGGTGTGCTAGACCCTTGACTTACCCAACCCTAAGTTCAGTAGAACTTACTTATTCTAAGCTAGTATTATATGTACCTAGTACTTAGTGGTTTTCAGTTAATCAATACAAAGATTTATCTGGTAAAACAATGCAGGTTTAAATCCCAACCGCTGCACACCAATGTGAGAAGTTGGCCTGGTATATGATGTCCACTAATTAAAGTGGGCACCTTGCACCAGTCCAAACAACCCTTATGGTGATTTAAGAGGTCAAAGATAACCTTAGAAAGCTATCTATGTGGTAGCTGTGGAGAGCAGCCTTCAGGCTTAGTCTTGAAGGAATGTTAAGCAGCTTGTTTCACCAGAATGCAATCTTATGGTATTGGTTAAATGAAAGGAGAATCACACAGTAGTTATAAGAATATATATTTATTATTATAACACCTTAAATACCTTACAGTATCTGCTACACGCATATAAACACAAAGCACACAATACTGTAGCACAGAAACAATCGTAAGTAGCACTAATACACAGTGGGCTCCCGGGGGAGACCAAACCATATACTATAATAGTGGTATAAGAACCACAACTCAAGTCAAGACAATGTCTAGAATGTGTAGAATCGCTGCGACCCCAAGGAGCCACCCAAGGTGAGTAAGTAGGGACCCCACGGAGGACAGGTGCAGTGTGAGAACACGACCGCATGCTACGTACAATTCAATGGGAGAGTCGCGGTTGCAATTTTAAAGTTTTTAAGGACCCTTCCTAGTGGATTACGAGGAAACCCTTTGAAACATAGAAGGTTGGAGAGCCACCTCACCCGTGGATACCGAAGTACCAGAGTTACCTATCCCAGAGGAGCTGTGTGCATAGGGCTGAAGTGGCATCGGAAACCACTGTCATTCTCAATGGGAGTCTTCAAAGAAATGCCACTGCTGGAAAGAAGAAAAGTGTCCGGTGGATTCCGCTGGTGGATTCTTGATGGAAGGAACCTGAAAGCAGAGGGGACAGAGTCTGGGTCACTCAGGAGTGACCAGGGGCTCGGTAGACGAATGCCCACCGATGTCGGGTGCTTCAGGTGCGAAGGAGACCTTGACTCTACAGCTGCAGGGACCAGGAGATTTTGAGGATGACCAGGAGCTGGATACGAGCTGTCCCATGAAGGATGTCGAGTGCTGAGGGGTCTGTGTCCGGCGGGAGCACCAAAAAGCCTTGGCAACGGCAACCCACGAAGGTCAAGAAAGGTTACGGTCTGGCCCAGCGAGGACCAGAGGACTCACCACAGCAAGGGGAGTCAGGGCAGGCCTGGGGCAACCAGGGGAGCCCAAGAAAATCAGGATTGTCCCTCAAATGGACCCACAGGCCGAAGGCACAGGAGTCGTAAGGGTACCTCTAGCAGTTTCACCAAACAGCTTGCAGGGCACAGTGCGAGGAGGCCGAAGTCTTTGGTATGAAATGTGCGCAGAGGTTGGGGCCATCGACAGCCCAATGCACGAAGTTGGGGAACACCAACAAGCATATGCATTTGCAAATGTATGCAGGTACAGGGGTTCGGGTTATGCGGTCCCCACGAGGGATACTGACCTCAAACTTGGTGAGAGGGCAGCTCGACCTCAGGGAACGTAGGAACCCACCTCCTGTGTTGCTGGAGCCTTCGGAGTCTGCAGGAGCTCAGGATCAGCAGACCGGTCAGTTTCGTTACGGTGCCTGCGAATGCAGGGGAGTGACTCCTTCACCCCAAGGGAGATACTTCAGTTGTCCTTGATGCTCCACAGGTCCTGCACGGAGCCTGTATGGTGCACGGGCACAGACGATGCTTTGGACGGAGAGGGAGACGAATTTGGGCCCAGTCGAAGTCCAGAGTGTCCAGACAGTCGAAGGTCAGTGGTTTCTTGTTCAGAATCTTGTCCACATCGAATCTAGGGTCCTACAGCCAGGTGCCCTTTTGTACCCACGGGAGAGGGTTGGACAGATTCAGGGGACCCTCCCAGGGGAGGGTCTGGACAAGGGGGGTGGTTACACCCATGTCCTTTGTCCAGTTTCGCGCCAGAGCAGGAGCCAACGGCTCCCAGAACTGGTTTGAGCTGGACTATGCACAGGGACACCAAATGTGCCCCTCGTGCAGACTTTCAGGCACTTTGGAAGTGCACCCACCCAGCTCCAATACACTAAATCCTGTCTCGGAGGTTGTCACACCTCCCTGTGACAGGATGCCTATTGTGCTGCCTTCCCCTGCTCGAGCTTGGCTCAGCAGCAGGAGGGCGGAAATGTGTCTCTGGTCGGCAGCAACCATTCTGTGCTGTCCGGGTCGAGAAGGCTGGTACCGGGAAGACCAGGGACCCCACGAAGATTGCTTCTGAAGGGTGGAATCATATCTCCCACACCGGTTACCAGTGTGGACCTATAGATATAGTAAACCTATATCTATCGTAAGTGGTGCAGGCACCTGCTTATACAGGCTGCAATGGCAGACCTGTAGTTCCATTTTGCATGGCCTCATGGGTGGCATAATATATGCTTCAGCCCATGGGAGGCCTCTGGGGTACCTATGCCCTTGGTACAGGTGTACCATATACTAGGGACTTATAAGGGTACCCCAGTATCCAATCTGGAGTGTACCTAAGTACATGTCATTACATTTTAGGGAGAAAGAAGATAGACTGGGGTCCTGATTAGCAGGATCCCAGTCAGACTAGTCAAAAACAGTGTAACATTAAGCAAAAAGTAGGGGTAACCATAAGAAGCAGATCCTACTTTCCTACAATATATATGTGTGTATATATATATATATTCACTTAAAAAACCATAGGTTTCAGGCGCGTTATAGTTAGAAATTAGCATTTAAAAACCTTTGAAATTCACTGAAAAAACCATAGGTTTCAGACACATTATAGTTAGAAATTAGCATTTAAAAAACCTTTGAAATTCACTGAAAAAAACATAGGTTTTAGGGACAGTTATAGTTAGTTGGACATTTCACTCGTACAAAACCATAGAAATTCCACTGTTATAGTTAGTTCAGCTAACTATAACTCGCGCCCCACAATGCACTGCTGATGACGTCACATATTACATCACTCATGACATGGTCAGTGACATCACTGATGACATCACTGATGACATCTCAAATGACATCACTGATGACATCATCCAGTGACTGTGTGTTTCTGTAAAGTTTAAATATGTTTAATATATATAGGGAAAGGCGTATTGAAGAATGAGTGGGTGTATAAGTGTCTGAATGGATGATTTAGTACGTGCGTGACTGACTCTACAAGTGAGTGATTAAACGTATCTTACTGAATGCATGGGTTAGTGACTAAACTGCGTGAATGTCTGTATCCGTCTGTCTGTTGGTGTGTAAGTGGATGCATGGATTTGCGAATAGCTACATGAGTGTCTATATGGGTTATTGATTGGTTCTCTGAGTATCTGTATGGGTGCCTGAGTGTTTGTGTGGGTGGGGTGTGTGTGACTGTACATAGATGTGTGAGTGGGTGATTCACTGGGTGCATGATTTCAAGAGTGCATGATGGACTGCTTGGGTGGGTGAGTGTGTGTATGGGTGTGTTAGTGAGTGAATGTATATCTCAGTGGTACATGTGCGAGTAACTACATATGTAAAAGGCAGTATATATGTGTGTTAGAGTATTTAAATGGCTATAAGTGAGAGTGTGTGATTGAGAGTGGCTGTATGGATGCGTGTGTGCTTGTATCAGTTATTGTATAAGAGCGTAAGAATGTGCTAGTATTTGTATGAGTAAGTGAGCTAGTGTGTGTATAACTGTATAGGTGAGTAAATGGGTGTGTGATTAATTTTGTGCATGACTGACTAGGTGTGTGAGTACCTCTATGGATGAGTGGCGGTGTGTGAGTGTTTATATAGGTGTATGAGTGCATATGATAGTCCTGTACTGAGTGACTGTAAGTATGAGTGACTGTACGGGTGAGTGAGTAGATGTGTGTGTAGACCTAAGAATCAGTGAGTGGGTATGTAGTTATTGGTATTGGAGTGTGTATGGTTTTGAGAATGGCAGTCTGTAATTTAGAGTGGGTGTATCAAAAGTTATATTAGGGTGTGAGAAGATGCATGAAATTATCACATGGATGATGTCATCAGTGATGTCATTTGAGGGGGGCGTGGCCAAGCCGACCAAGATGGCGGACGCATCTCTCTAGTGCTCCGCTCGGCGGCCCGCGCCTTAATCATTTATCTAGCCCTCAAACGCCATAACCCCTCAACAAAACCCTACGCCTGGCGGACAGTGGTGCAGAGAACGGCCCGGCGCGCCTGTGTGGATGACAGCGGCGAGATCTGCACCCTCACGGGCGACTGCGGCGGAGCCACCATCTCCCTCAAAATGGCGGGCCCGCTATAACCCTGAACTCAAACCGGGGCTGTAAGCGGAGCGAGGCTCGGAGGACCACACCCCGGCCCTGCGGTGGCTCGAGACGCGAGCCGGGCTGTGGGGGCAGCGCCGAGCAGACAAGTGCCAGAGGTGTGGAAGTAACGGGGGCACTGAAGATAGCCGGGCGGACGGAGGCGGCCTGGGCCTCGTGGGCGGCCGCAACAGGATCACCGGGTTGCTCCCCCAGCGAGGCGGGCCGGCCGCGGCGCAGCGGGCCGCGGAGGAGAACGGAGCGGGGGTCGGGTGGTTGCCCCCCGGCCGGGAGATGGCATAACACGCAGGCTGAGCCCTATGGGCAACACCAGGCAAGAAAGGTGAGTGATACAACTGCGGGCCATTTTGCAGACCCGCATTCCCGAGGGTGACAGGCAGACCAGCAGGGGCCCTCCACCAGACCAGCGCCGGGAAATCCCCGGAGCCCCCCCTCCTTGCACGGCGCCGGGACTCGAGGTGTGCAGGGGAGGGAAGACATTCCACGGGAGAAGCGACAGACAAGCTCCCAGGGCGGGCGAGACAGTCGGGGCGAACACCCCCCCTCCCTCCTGTGGCGGACATGTAAATACCACGCACGCCACATACAGGCCGCTGCGGACCAGGTGCAGCGCCTGAACTGACTCCTCACCTCGCTCGGGAAAAACCAGAGCTGGAGGGCGGCGGCCCCCCCCGCGGGCGGCACCGGGACTCGAGGTGCGGCGGAGAGGGGGCAGAAAGGAGAGGGGGAAAGTGGGAAGCAGCAGCGCCCCTGAGCAACCGCGGGGCACCCAAGGGGGGGGAAGACCCCAACTACTAAAACAAATCGCTAATCCCTGGCTGGTCTGTGGGAGCTCTCGAAGAGGCAGACCAAGGCCCGGACCCATGCGCCACTGAACTGAGGACAACCAGGGACCCCCACAGGCTCCCTGCATTACGGAGGCATCACAGGAGGCGGCCTCACGCTGTCATGCGCTAGACCACACTGACACCCCCCCACATCCTGGACCCCCGGATTCCCCGAGGCAACCTGTTGGCTGCTTCCCACTGAAAGGTCTAGTGGACACTGGCAGGCCCGCCGACCTGGGTGTCCCTGGTTTCCAAATACCTGGATCCCGCAGGTCAGAATTGTCACTACAGGGCGTACGCCCGAGACACCGGTCTGGGACATCGCACCATTGACTCCCTACACTATACTTCAGGGCCCACTCTGATCACCTGCAGCAACTGAAGCCAGCCCGCGCAGGACCACCGAGATCCTCGGACCCCCACGAAGGGCTAAGTACTGCGGGTAGTGGACGCATAAGGCCGCAAAAGTACCGACCATCGACGTCTTCCATCTGCACCGGGAGTAGACACTGGTGAGCAACAACCCCCCGCGAAATCTCTGGAGTGCACAACTAATAAGACCCGCAAGTAGCCCCGGGCGGACACGGCACAACACTATCTGCGGAGAAGCTCACCACAGGGATCCTCCCATACAAAAGAGACGACGGTACCCCAGGAGGCGCTGGACACAGTAGTCTGCCGTACCCAAAGTAAGACGCAGAACAACACGACTCAAGACCTCGGTCGCAGTGGACATGGAGAGGAACGATCACCATGGGTCGCCAGCGCGCAACAGGAACAGCGCAAAGCTCGGGACAGCAGAGAGTGACCTCCCCAGACCCCAATGGCGCCCGGTCGGATGGAGACCCGCCTCAGTCGGTGTCCATGTCCGACAAACTTGACAAAGTCCTAGCAGCCATAGAACGGTCCAGAGTCACCATGGAAAACAGGTTTGGCGAACTGGCCACGGACCTCAATCTACTCCGAGATGATCATAGAAAATTGGCAGACAAGGTCCACCAAGGGGAAAAGACGTTACACAGCATAGAACCACAGGTGCGACAACAGCAAACCGTCTTGAATGACCTACAATCCCGGATAAAGATCCTAGAGAGCAAAACAGATGACCTAGAAGGACGCTCTCGAAGGAGCAACATACGTATTGTGAACCTTCCGGAAGGCGTGGAGGGGGCGAACCCGATCCGATACATTACGACCTGGATCGCAACGTTTACGCAGGCAAAGGACTTGACCCCTTACTATTCAATAGAAAGGGCGCATCGGGTCCCGGCCCGCAAACCACGACCGGCATTGCCACCCTGCCCTTTTCTGCTGAAACTCCTCCACTACCAAGACAGGGACACCATCCTCCGCGCAGCCCGACAACATGGGAAGCTTCGGGTAGAGGACAAACAGGTCATGCTGTTCCCCGATTATTCCCGAGCCGTCCAACAGCAGAGAGCTACCTTCCTAGAAGTTAAACGTGCCCTGCGTCAAAAGAACATACAATATGCTCTGTTCCCTGCCCGTCTTAAAATTATCCATGAAGATGCTACACATTTCTTCACGGACCCTGCTGAAGCACGGCCCTGGGTGGAGCAGCACGCGATGGCCCCGGGACACTCCAGGAGTCCACAAGACTACCACCCGAGTAACCGCCCAAGACGTCAACTTAAGAAAGTCACCCTCACGCAACTCAACGCGCGAACAAACTCTACTACAAACAACTCCCCGGATCTAGAACAAATCATAAGGGAACGCAGGAGAGCACTACAAGAGGCAACGAAGGTGAAGTCGACGGGAGGGAGTTCAGACGGAGACAGAGGCCCACATCTGTTCAGCTCGGAGGAAGAAGATGGCAGCGATGCACGTCACGAGAAGGCTCAGTAACTCCCCCGATAGTAACCCCTCAAACGGCGGACACGCTAATATAATGGTCTTGACGCCCTGAGAGACAAAGACAGAAAAGCCTTGAGTCAGGATCAGGAAACCCAGAGAAAAGACAATGCCCCACTCAGATATAACAGTGCCGCAAACGATCATGACCGCCACGAGCCACAACAACAAGTGCTGAAGTCAGATTGAAGTGGGCGGCAGTAACCAGGAGCGGCATCTTTGGGTAGATCTATTACAGCGTCTACAAGCGGGCGGCAGCGGAGATGCACGGCCACCCCCCCCCCAGCAACGCACTAAAGTTTGTATATGGACTACAGTTTGGACGTATCGCCTCGTACGATAGGTCCCCTGTGTTGGGAATGTTTCCCGTTGTTTAATGTTGCCCCTTTCCCTTCCCTAATTCCCCAGATATCCACAATGGAGCGAAAACATGGACATAGCAGGTGCAGACGGTGTGTGAGCGACTGGCGGTGGGCCGAGGGGAGGGAGCAGTGGGTGGGGAGGTCGTCCTCTAAAGGGAACCCCCGACTAACCATTGGACAAGCTGGCACCTAAGATCCCTAACACAGATATTACATTTATCACGTTAAACGTAAGGGGTATGCACACGGCAAACAAACGCTATAACATATATGCATACATAAAGAGACAGCACGCACAGATAGCCCTGCTGCAAGAGACACACCTGACATCCACAGAGGTAGATCGCTTGCGTAAAAAATGGCGCGGCATAATATGTGCCACAACATACTCCGCATTTGCCAGAGGCACCCTGATCTGGATTAGGCCGGGGGTGCCGTTCCGGGAACAGTCACGTGTGGTGGACAAAGAAGGGCGATACTCGCTGCTAGCAGGGTTGTTAGAGGTCAGCCATTACTAATTGGAAGCATATATGCACCCAATCTAGAGCAAGAACAATATTGGAGACGCCTCACGGGAATACTGCCCCAACACATATCGTACCCATGGCTCCTGGGAGGGGATTACAACTGCACCCTAGACGTCAACCTAGATAGATCTCACCCCCCGCCGGCACACTCGCCGGCGCACAAACAGACGGAACACCTTCGACGATGGGTGGATCACTGGGCATTGGTGGACGCTTGGAGAGCACAGAACCCAACCACGCGGGTATACTCCTTCCATTCAATCCCACACAACTTACGAGTGAGACAAGACAGATTTCTGTGTTCCACAACACTCCTCCCCACGGTACAACACACAGACTATCTGGGTAGAGTGGTCTCAGACCACGACGCGCACACAATTACTCTTCGATGGAGGCCACCTCAGCCCCCTGTGGAAGCTACCGTGTGAGTGCCTTACTGACCAGGCATTCTGCCAAGCACATGGGGATCATATACAGGAATACTTCACACTAAACACCGGCACGGCATCCTCCAGATTAGTAGAATGGGATGCATTCAAGGTCGGAGCCAGGGGGCACTGCATCCAACAAATAGTGGGAGTACGGAAAATACTGGAGAACGCATTACTGAAAGCAGAGTCACAATTGGCGGGGTTATCGAAAGCTGCCGATAAAGGAGTAGCCATCCCAGCACAAGTAGCAAATGCTAAAACATTACACGCTGAAACCTTGCGCGATCTCCGTAAATACAACTTCCGAACCTACGCAACCAAAGTACACAGGGAGGGTAACAGAACCGGGACACTGTTAGCTTGGATAGTTAAGCAGGACACAGAAGTAAAACCAATCACGGAACTCAAAGACAAGGAAGGAAACCCTAAATACTCTCAGCTAGACATACTACATGTGTTTCAGTGCTATTACTCTGAAATTTATAGATCCCCGGCACAAACACCACACCAGGAGCTGACTCATTTCCTTGGCCCATCAATCATGCCCAGCATCCCACTCGCAGAAAAAAAGGAGTTAGAAACAAAAATCAAACCCCCGGACATAACACACGCGATTAGAACACTAGCTCGTAACAAAGCCCCAGGTATGGATGGGTTCCCGCTCGAGTATTATAGCACCTTTGCAACCCAGCTAGCGCCCCGGATGGCAGCCATGTTCGAGGACGCGCTGACCAGGGGCGAGCTCCCGCGCTCGCTCCGCGAATCGACTTTAGTGACATTTCCGAAACCACATAGAGACCCGACATTACCCGCGTCCTATAGACCAATCGCTCTATTAAATGCAGACTGCAAAATATTAGGTAAGATACTGGCAGATCGTTATAGTCAAATCCTCCCGGCGCTGGTGCACCCAGACCAATGTGGGTTTGTCCCAAGACTCAACACCTCGCAGAATTTGCGCAGGCTGTTTCATATCCAGGGTAGGGCAAAAGAACGGTTCCCACGGGCCGCGTGCCTAATTTTGGACCTGGAAAAGGCCTTCGATACCCTACTATGGCCATATTTGTTAGCAGTACTCCAAAAGGTAAACGTAGGCCCTACCCTACGGGCATACACGCAACTTCTCTACAGGGGCCTCACTTCCAGAGTCAGGATAGGCAAACTTATTTCCGCTTCTTTTCCAGTGGAACGGGGGACAAGGCAGGGATGCCCTCTGTCCCCCTTCTGTTTGCTTTAGCAGTAGAACCCTTAGCAATACGATTAAGAAGAGAGGGGGAAGAATGGGGAATCCCAATAGCTGACTCGGTACACTGTGTATCGCTATACGCAGACGATCTCTTGATCTACGTCCGAGATGTTACCAGTGACCTCACCCTCATATGGTCAGCACTGCGAGACTTTGAAGCGACCTACGGTCTCAAAGTCAACTGGGACAAATCTACGATCTTCCCGCTTAGCCCCCACTTGGCGCCTCTAGACATAACAGTAGGAACCCAGACAATCACCTGGAGTGCCATGGCCCCCCGATATCTGGGAGTGCGACTGTATCACTCTCCCGAAGATCTATATGAAGGAAATCACCGAAAGGCATTAGCGGGGCTGCGAACAGCGGTCAATTTCTGGAAGACATTGCCCCTGGGTCCCATTGGGCGTGTAGCCATCGCTAAAATGATTATGGTCCCAAGACTGCTGTATCATTTCACAAACCTCCCGGTCATACCACCGCGCTCCTTCTTTCGGGAATTAGATACATTGCTCACAGCGTTGATTTGGGGAGATGGACGGCATAGGATAGCCTTAACCACGCTACAACTACCCACAACTCGGGGGGCCTGGGAGCTCCGTCCTTCGAGGCGTACTTCCTAGCGGCACAACTCCAATGGCTCTCTCACTGGATAGCGGAACGGCACATAGGAGAAACAATTACCGACGAAGGCCGCTTACCCCTTCCAGCTGTCCGGAGGTTGTTGATGCCCGGGACCAAACCCTCGCGCACATATCCCCTACAAGTGTCCATAGCCCGTAAGTGTATGCTGCGAATACACCGCATGTCGAAGGGAACGTCCCTGTATTCCCCATTACTCCCACTAGTGGGATTCCCAGGAAGGACAAATATTATACCACGGAGGCCCTCCGAATATGGACGGATCACGATGTGACCGAGGTGGAATCCCTATTTGAAGAGGGACAGCTAAGGACATACGCCCAAATGACGGAGCAGTATGACCTCCCACCGGGACAATTCCTTACACATAGACAACTCTTAGATAGCGGCCGACACTACTGGGATCTCCGAGAGGGGGAGCCCCCGACACATCCAGACTTAAACACGATCCTTCGTATGGGCGCGGGCAGGCACCTGGTTACTTGGCACTACAAAGCGATCCGGGAGCTGGCCAGTACCTCCCTAGACACGTTGCGACACACATGGAGGATGAGGTGGGACGGGTGTTCCATGATAAAGAATGGGAAAAAGTGCTGGAATACCCCAAAAAGGTCTCTAGGAACGCGCGTTTCAAAAACATACAATTCAATATCGTGCACCGAGCATATCTAACTCCTCACCGGTTACACCGTTTTTACCCTGACACGCATTTTGCTTGCCCCCGCTGCCAAACCCAGGAAGCAGACTTTAAGCATATGTGCTGGGATTGCCCTATAATCCGACAGTATTGGGACAAGATACAACAGTCACTCCAAGCGACGGTAAATCTCCCGAACATATCCACATGGGAGGCATGCGCCTTGGGAGTTTGTCGCAAAAAGAAAACCGACAAATTACAGTCCCTGGCTCTCCTTCTCGCGAAGAGGGGAATAGCCATGTATTGGCGAGCCCCAGCGGGACCCCCAGTAGAGGCATGGATAGGTGCTATGAAAAAATGGGGCGCAGCAGAGGAGGAGGCACTTGGGGATGAGGAAGTGAAAGGGACACGCAAACATCCCATCTCCATGGAATGGGCACACCTGCTATTTCAATTTACACAGGAAACGACAACGGCAGCACCACCTGAGGCCTCACAACTCCAATCCCAGCACCTATCTCTATCTCCCACAGCACGGACATCGGCCTCCCCGGTATAGCCATGGGACACTCATCACCAAACTAATGTTCAAGATGGATCAGATGCACCCCTATGTGACCCTGTAGACTGCCCTCCATCCCCCTCCTGCACACGTGATGATACCGTGGCGCGAAATCACAGCCAGTCATATCACTACACACCACAATGCACACTCCGATCGCTCCCATTCCTCCCTTACACCCAGTTTCCCCCCACAGTTCACAGGTTTGTTTTCCCCCCTTGGCATTTTTGAAACTAAAACCATCCGCCAAGGAATACAATTCCGGATCCTGTTAGGGATGACTTGCATGGGTAGAGGTGAGGGCGAAACACCAACCCACACCCCCGGGATACATGCCTAACAAGACATCGCATGACATAGCAAAATATGCTGAGTCAAACTGGAAGATGACTCCCGGGCTGATGTAAGCTACCTTATCCAAGTTGTATCGATGTATGATCAGATCACTAAATGCATTGGGAAAAATACTGCTAACCAAATGCTCGTAAATGTATGTTATGACATGTCAATGATGCAATAACAACTTGTACCAGGAAATGTGAAAATTTTAATAAACAAATTTAAACAAAAAAATCAGTGATGTCATCAGTGATGTCACTGACCATCTCATGAGTGATGTAATATGTGACGTCATCAGCAGTGCATCTCGGGGGCGCGAGTTATAGTTAGCTGAACTAACTATAACGGGGGAATTTCTATGGTTTTGTAAGAGTGAAATGTCCAACTAACTATAACTGTCCCTAAAACCTATGGTTTTTTCAGTGAATTTCAAAGGTTTTTTAAATGCTAATTTCTAACTATAACGCGCCTGAAACCTATGGTATTTTAAGTGAATTTCAAAGGTTTTTTAAATGCTAATTTCTAACTATAACGCGCCTGAAACCTATGGTATTTTAAGTGAATTTCAAAGGTTTTTAAAATGCTAGTTTCTAACTATAACGCGCCTGAAACCTATGGTATTTTAAGTGAATTTCAAAGGTTTTTTAAATGCTAGTTTCTAACTATGCCTACAGAGGTAGGACATGTGAAGAAAGAAGAAAAAACGCGCAGAAAGAAGCAACAGAAGTCCACAAAGACGAAGAAAAGTGCAGGAAGAAGCAAAAGATGTGCAGAAAGAACCAACAGAGGAGCAGAAAGAGGCCTTGTTGCAAAATCTTCCTGTGCCCACAACTTTTTCAGACGGGTACTGGTGGTAACTGACTGACTAACCAGAGCCAGTGCTATGCTAAAAGACACTTCGAATACAGTGAAAACACCTACATACACTAGGGAACACTATGCGTTGGGGTACCCCTGTGATTAGCATGACCTCCTCTGTAAGTCCCTAGTACATAATGGGGCAGGGGGATTAAAACTACCTCTTAAAACGCGCTACGGGGCGCGTTTGCACAGTGGTGAAGGGAGGGGGGGGGCCTGAGGTGACATGTGTGCAAACGCGCCCCGTGGCGCGTTTTAAGTTGCGGGATTAAGTCCCCTTGAATCCTGAGGGTCCCTGGGGCCCAACTAGCCCACCAGGTACCTCCAGTAAGCGCCACAGAGCTGCGTTGCAGAGAGGTTTTAAAAAGGGGCGTGGCCTTGGATCACCTCTCTGCAGCGCAGCGGCGCTTACTGGAAGCACCTGCTGGGCTAGTTGGCCCCCAGGGTCCCTCAGGATTGAAGGGGAATTATTTCCCCAACTTAAAATGCGCCACAGGGCGTGTTTGCACACGTCACCTCAGGCCCCGTTCCCTCCCTTCACCACTGTGTAAACGCACCCTGTGGCCGTTCTAAGTTGAGAGATTAAGTCCCCTTGAATCCTAAGGGTCCCTAGGCTCAAACTAGCCCACTAGGTACCTCGAGTAAGCGCCACAGAGCTGAGTTGCAGAGAGGTGTAAAAAGGGGCGTGGCCTCTGAGCACCTTTCTGCAACGCAGCTCCCTGGCGCATACTGGAGATACCTGTTGGGCTAGTTGGCCCTCAGGGACCCTCAGTTTTGAAAGAGAATTAATTCCCCAACGTACAACTCGCCACGGGGCGCGTTTGCACAATGGTGAAGGAAGGGGGCGTGGCCTGAGGTGACATGTCTGCAAACACGCCCTGTGGCGCGTTTTAAGTTGGAGAATTAATTCCTCCTCAATCCTGAGGGTCCCTGGGGGCCAACTAGCCCACCAGGTACCTCCAGTATGCGCCAGAGAGCTGCGTTGCACAGAGGTGTTCAGAGGCCACGCCCCTTTTTACAACACTCTGAGAAAATCAAAAGTAAAATCACATATATCTGGGCGGAGCCTAACCACACATGTCATTGTGAGATCTGATTGGCTGTCAGCACTTCATCCTGGAATTGCTGGCAGCCATCTTGGGACCAATATACATGATAGTACCCCATTGAAATGCATTGTAGTGAATGAAAGATTTTAAGGGTTACCAAAAGGAGAACTATAAAGGGTGATAACAGACTTTAGTTACATTAGAATTCATTTGTTGATGGTACCATACTAATTTCAGGAATTGTGGTGTGTTCTAAGGTGATTTTACCCTGTGAAAAATGTTCTGCTGGGATATTATGAATCATGTTTGAGAGAGAACTATTTTCACATGCTTGTCCCATAGAGTTTTGGAAGGTGCTCCAGAAGCTAAAATGAGAACATATTTTCTGTAAATTCACATTATCTTTCTCAGTCATGTGAGAATGAAGTCTGACATTCTCAGTAAAACATGTACATCCAACAAGGGCAGAGACTGTCAGTTGATTCCTTTGTGTTCTACTGCAGCTTCCCAGAGTGTTCTAAAGAACAACTAGAGCGCTAACAGCCTTACTTATGACAAAAGTATGGAACACCTGAAGCCATCTTGATTGGAATAAACCGGTAACACTTAAAACATTTAATTTAAAAAGGAACAAAATGAGGGGGTTCTTTTTGAAATAGAAATTATGGTTAGTGCTGGAGAAAGAAAATTTAGGGCATGTTTTAAGTGAGATCTCAAATCCTCTTCTATTTCATTAGAAAATTCTGACATGCAGACTGAAACAATCACTTTCAATACCAGCAGCAGACTTCCAGTTAACTCCCTGGTGAGCAGTAGCTTTACTACAGTGATCTAATGAGCAACTAGAGTGCTAACATTTTGAATTTATGGCAAATGTGAGACACATCTGAATGCCTTCTTGATGGAATCCAAGTAAAAAACTGAAAGCATTTCCTACTGAGGAGACTGCAGTAAATGAGGAAATTAGGAAACTTCATAACAAAGAAGTCTTCCAAGATGGCCACCAGAGAAAAAAGAGCCCAAATGTAGCACAAATATTACCCAGATGTAGCCCACATATAGCCCAATGACAAAAGTGTGCAAAACACTTTTTATTTTTAGTTTTTTTGCAGTTTTATGTAGTGCAGACTGGTCAGGTATTGGAGCGTTGCATCTTAAAACATGACCCCCTACACTACAAAAACACCACTGCACTACCCTAAACCCTAAAACACTACCCCCAGCACGACCCCCTACACTACACAAACACCACTGCACTACCCTAAACCCTAAAACACTACCCCCAGCACGACCCCCTACACTACACAAGCACCACTGCACTACCCTAAACCCTAAAACACTACCCCCAGCACGACCCCCTACACTCCACAAACACCACTGCACTTTCCTAAACCCTAAAACACTACCCCCAGCACGACCCCCTACACTACCCAAACACCACTGCACTAACCTAAATCCTAAAACACTACCCCCAGCACGACCCCCTACACTACCCAAACACCACTGCACTACCCTAAAACATGACCCCCTACACTACACAAACACCACTGCACTACCCTAAACCCTAAAACACTACCCCCAGCATGACCCCCTACACTACACAACCACCACTGCACTACCCTAAACCCTAAAACACTACCCCCAGCACGACCCCCTACACTGCCCGAACACCACTGCACTGCCCTAAACCCTGAAACACCAGCCCCTGCACGACTCCCTACACTGCCCGAACACCACTGCACTGCCCTAAACCCTGAAACACCACCCCAGCACGACCCCCTACACTGCCCGAACACCACTGCACTGCCCTAAACCCTGAAACACCAGCCCCAGCACGACCCCCTACACTGACCGAACACCACTGCACTACCCTAAACCCTGAAACACCAACCCCAGCACGACCCCCTACACTACCCTAAAACCTGAAAAACCAGCCCCAGCGCGACCCCCTACACTGCCCAAACACCATTGCTCTGCCCTAAACCCTGAAACACGAGCCCCAGCACGACCCCCTACACAGCCCGAACACTACTGCACTGCCCTAAACCCTAAAACACCACCCCCAGCACGACCCCCTAGACTGCCCGAACACCACTGCACTGCCCGAAACCCTGAAACACCAGCCCCAGCAAGACCCCCTACACTGCCCGAACACCACTGCACTGCCCTAGACTCTGAAACACCAGCCCCAGCACGACCCCCTACACTGCCCGAACACCACTGCACTGCCCTAAACCCTGAAACACCAGCCCCAGCATGACCCCCTACACTGCCCGAACACCACTGCACTGCCCTAAACCCTGAAACACCAGCCCCAGCACGACCCGCTACACTGCCCAAACACCACTGCACTGCCCTAAACCCTTAAACATCACCCCCAGCAAGACCCCCTACACTGCCCGAACACCACTGCCCTAAACCCTGAAACACCACCCCCAGCAAGACCCCCTACACTGCCCGAACACCACTACACTGCCCTAAATCCTGAAACACCAGCCCCAGCACGACCTCCTACACTGCCCGAACAACACTGCACTGCCCTAAACCCTGAAACACCACCCCCTGCACGACCCCCTTCACTGCCCGAACACCACTGCACTGCCCTAAACCCTGAAACACCACCCCCAGCACGACCCCCTACACTGCCCGAACACCACTGCACTGCCCTAAACCCTGAAACGCCACCCCTGCACGACCCCCTACACTGCCCGAACACTACTGCACTGCCCTAAACCCTGAAACACCACCCCCAGCACGACCCCCTACAATGCACGAACACCACTGCACTGCCCTAAACCCTGAAACACTAGCCCCAGCAAAACCCCCTACACTGCCCAAACACCACTGCACTGCCCTAAACCCTGAAACATCACCCCCAGCAAGACCCCTACACTGCCCAAACACCACTGCCCTATACCCTGAAACACCACCCCCAGCAAGACCCCCTACACTGCCCGAACACCACTGCACTGCCCTAAACCCTGAAACACCACCCCCAGCACGACCCCCTACACTGCCCGAACACCACTGCACTGCCCTAAACCCTAAAACACCAGCCCCAGCACAACCCCCTACACTGCCCGAACACCACTGCACTGCCCTAAACCCTGAAACACCAGCCCCAGCACGACCCCCTACACTGCCCGAACACCACTGCACTGCCCTAAACCCTGAAACACCAGCCCCAGCACGACCGCCGACCCTGCCCGAAAACCACTGCACTAAACCCTGAAACACCAGCCCCAGCATGACCCCCTACACTGCACTACCCTAAACCCTGAAACACCAGCCCCAGCAAGACCCCCTACACTGCCCGAACACCACTGCAATGCCCTAAACCCTGAAACACCAGCCCCAGCAAGACCCCCTACACTTCCCGAACACCACTGCACTGCCCTAAACCCTGAAACTCCACCCCCAGCAAGACCCCCTACACTGCCCGAACACCACTGCACTAAAACCTGAAACACCACCCCCAGCAAGACCACCTACACTGGCCGAACACCACTGCACTGCCCTAAACCCTGAAACACCACTCCTACACTACCCCTACACTGCCCAAACACCACTGCACTGCCCTAAACCCTGAAACACCACCCCTGCACGACTCCCTACACTGCTCGAACACCACTGCACTAAACCCTGAAATGCCACCCCCCAGCACGACACCCTACACTGCCCGAACACCACTGCACTGCCCTAAACCCTGAAACACCACCCCCAGCACGACACCCTACACTGCCCGAACACCACTGCACTGCCCTAAACCCTGAAACACCACCCCCAGCACGACCCCCTACACTGCCCGAACACTACTGCACTGCCCTAAACCCTGAAACGCTACCCCCAGCAAGACCCCCTATACTGCCCGAACACCACTACACTGCCCTAAGCCCTGAAACATCACCCCCAGCAAGACCCCACAACACTGCCTGAACACCACTGCCCTAAACCCTGAAACACCACCCCCAGCAAGACCCCCTACACTGCCCGAACACCACTGCACTAAACCCTGAAACACCACCTCCAGCACAACCCCCTACACTGCCTGAACACCATTGCTCTGCCCTAAACCCTGAAACACGAGCCCCAGCACGACCCCCTACACTGCCCGAACACCACTGCACTGCCCTAAACCCTAAAACACCACCCCCAGCACGACCCCCTACACTGCCCGAACACCACTGCACTGCCCTAAACCCTGAAACACCAACCCCAGCAAGACCCCCTACACTGCCCGAACACCACTGCACTGCCCTAAACCCTGAAACACCAGCCCCAGCATGACCCCTACACTGCCCGAACACCACTGCACTGCCCTAAACCCTGAAACACCAGCCCCAGCACGACCCCTTCACTGCCCGAACACCACTGCACTGCCCTAAACCCTGAAACACCAGCTCCAGCACGACCCCCTACACTGCCCGAATACCACTGCACTGCCCTAAACCCTGAAACACCAGCCCCAGCACGACCCCCTACACTGCCCGAACACCACTGCACTAAACCCTGAAACACCACCCCTGCACGACCCCCTACACTGCCCGAACACCACTGCACTGCCCTAAACCCTGAAACACCACCCCTACACTGCCCGAACACCACTGCACTGCCCTAAACCCTGAAACACCACCCCCGCACGACCCCTACACTGCCCGAACACCACTGCACTGCCCAAAACCCTGAAACACCACCCCCAGCACGACCCCCTTTACTGCCCGAACACCACTGCCCTAAACCCTGAAACACCACCCCCTGCACGACCCCCTACACTGCCCGAACACCACTGCCCTAAACCCTGAAACGCCACCCCCTGCACAATCCCCTACACTGCCCAAACACCACTGCACTGCCCTAAACCCTGAAACACCACCCCCAGCACGACCCCCTACACTGCCCGAACACCACTGCACTGCCCTAAACCCTAAAACACCACCCCCAGCATGACCCCCTACACTGCCCGAACACCACTGCACTGCCCTAAACCCTAAAACACTACCCCCAGCACGACCCCCTACACTACCCGAACACCACTGCACTACCCTAAACCCTAAAATACTCCCCCAGCACGACCCTCTACACTACCCGAACACGACTGCACTGCCCTAAACCCTGAAACACCACCCCCAGCACGACCCCCTACACTGCCCGAACACCACTTCACTGCCCTAAACCCTAAAACACCACCCCCAGCATGACCCCCTACACTACCCAAACACCACTGCACTGCCCTTAACCCTAAAACACTACCCCTGCATGACCCCTCACACTACCCAAACACCAATGCACTACCCTAAACCCTAAAACACTACCCCACGCACGACCCCTTCACTACCCAAAGACCACTGCACTACCCTAAACCCTAAAACACTACCCCCCCCGCACGAGTCCCTACACTACCCAAAGACCACTGCACTACCCTAAACCCTAAAACACGACCTACACTACACAAACACCACTGCACTACCCTAAACCCTAAAACACTACCCCCAGCACGAACCCCTACACTACACAAACACCACTGCATTACCCTAAACCCTAAAACACTACCCCCTACACTACACAAACACCACTGCACTACCCTAAACCCTAAAAAACTACCCCCAGCACGAACCCCTACCCTACCCAAACACCACTGCACTACCCTAAACCCTAAAACACTACCCCCAGCAGTACCCCTACACTACCCAAACACCATTGCACTACCCTAAACCCTAAAACACTACCCCCAGCAGTACCCCCTACACTACCCAAACACCACTGCACTACCCTAAACCACTACCCCCAGCACGACCCCCTACACTACCCAAACACCATTGCACTACCCTAAACCCTAAAACACTACCCCCAGCAGTACCCCCTACACTACCCAAACACCACTGCACTACCCTAAACCACTACCCTCAGCACGACCCCTACACTACCCAAACACCACTGCACTACCCTAAACCCTAAAACACTTCCCCCAGCACGACCCCCTACACTACCCAAACACCACTGCACTACCCTAAGCCTAAAACACTCCCCACAGCATGACCCCCTACACTACCCAAACACCAATGCACTACCCTAAACCCTAAAACACTACCCCCCGCACGACCCCCTTCACTACCCAAAGACCACTGCACTACCCTAAACCCTAAAAAACTACCCCCGCACGAGTCCCTACACTACCCAAAGACCACTGCACTACCCTAAACCCTAAAACACGACCTACACTACACAAACACCACTGCACTACCCTAAACCCTAAAACACTACCCCCAGCACGAACCCCTACACTACACAAACACCACTGCATTACCCTAAACCCTAAAACACTACCCCCTACACTACACAAACACCACTGCACTACCCTAAACCCTAAAAAACTACCCCCAGCACGAACCCCTACCCTACCCAAACACCACTGCACTACCCTAAACCCTAAAACACTACCCCCAGCAGTACCCCCTACACTACCCAAACACCATTGCACTACCCTAAACCCTAAATCTACCCCCAGCATGACCCCCTACACTACACAAACACCACTGCACTACCCTAAACCCTAAAACACTACCCCCAGCACGACCCCCTTCACTACCTAAACACAACTGCACAATTTGTTACAGGCGTTGCAACGCAGGCCTGTGGTGCTTACTGGAAGTACCTGGTGGGTTAGTTGGGCCCCAGGGACCCTCAGGATTCAAGGTGACCTAATCCCCCAACTTAAAACGCGCCACGGGGCGCGTTTGCACAGTGGTGAAGGGAGGGGGCGGGGCCTCAGGTGACATGTGCGCAAACACGCCCTGTGGTGCGTTTTAAGTTGTGGGATTAAGTCCCCTTGAATCCTGAGGGACCCTGGGGGCCAACTAGCCCACCAGGTACCTTCAGTAAGCACAACAGAGTTGCGTTGCAGAGAGGTGAAAAAAGATGCGTGGCCTCGGAACGCGCCTCTGCAACTCAGCTCTGTGGTCCTAACTGTAGGTACCTGGGGGGCTAGTTGGGCCCCAGGGACCCTCAGGATTCAAGGGGACTTAATCCCACAACTTAAAACGTGCCACGGGGCGCGTTTGCACACATGTCACCTCAGCCCCCCCCTCTATCTTCACCACTGTGCAAACGCGCCCTGTAGCGCGTTTTAAGAGGTAGTTTTAATCCCCCTGCCCTATTATGTACTAGGGCCTTACAGAGGAGGTCATGCTAATGACAGAGGTACCCCAACGCATAGTGTTCCCTAGTGTATGTAGGTGTTTTCACTGTATTCTAAGTGTCTTTTAGCATTGCACTGGCTCTGGTTAGTTTAGTCAGTTACCACCAGTACCCGTCTGAAAAAGTTGTGGGCACAGGATGATTTTGCAACAAGGCCTCTTTCTGCTCCTCTGTTGGTTCTTTCTGCACATCTTTTGCTTCTTCCTGCACTTTTCTTCGTCTTTGTGGACTTCTGTTGCTTCTTTCTGCATTTCTTTTGCTTCTTTCTGTGCGTTTTTTCTTCTATCTTCACATGTCCTACCTCTGTAGGCATAGTTAGAAACTAGCATTTAAAAAACCTTTGAAATTCACTTAAAAAATCATAGGTTTCAGGCACGTTATAGTTAGAAATTAGCATTTAAAAAACCTTTGAAATTCACTGAAAAAACGATAGGTTTCAGACACGTTATAGTTAGAAATTAGCATTTAAAAAACCTTTGAAATTCACTGAAAAAACCATAGGTTTTAGGGACAGTTATAGTTAGTTCGACATTTCACTCGTACAAAACCATAGAAATTCCCCCGTTATAGTTAGTTCAGCTAACTAGAACTCGCGCCCCCGCAAAGCACTGCTGATGACATCACATATTACATCACTCATGACATGGTCAGTGACATCACTGATGACATCACTGATGACATCATCCAGTGACTGTGTGTTTCTGTAAAGTTTAAATATGTTTAATATATATAGGGAAAGGCGTTTTGAAGAATGAGTGGGTGTATAAGTGTCTGAATGGATGATTTAGTACGTGCGTGACTGACTCTACAAGTGAGTGATTAAACGTATCTTACTGAATGCATGGGTTAGTGACTAAACTGTGTGAATGTCTGTATCCGTCCGTTGGTGTGTAAGTGGATGCATGGATTTGCGAATAGCTACATGAGTGTCTATATGGGTTATTGATTGGTTCTCTGAGTATCTGTATGGCTGCCTGAGTGTTTGTGTGGGGGTGGGTGTGTGTGACTCTGTACATAGATGTGTGAGTGGGTGATTCACTGGGTGCATGATTTCAAGAGTGCATCTGTGATGGACTGCTTGGGTGGGTGAGTGTGTGTATGGGTGTGTTAGTGAGTAAATGTATATCTCAGTGGTACATGTGCGAGTAACTACATATGTGAAAGGCAGTATATATGTGTGTTAGAGTATTTAAATGGCTATAAGTGAGTGTGTGTGATTGTGAGAGTGGCTGTATGGATGCGTGTGTGCTTGTATCAGTTATTGTATAAGAGCGTAAGAATGTGCTAGTATTTGTATGAGTAAGTGAGCTGGTGTGTGTATAACTGTATAGGTGAGTAAATGGGTGTGTGATTAATTTTGTGCATGACTGACTAGGTGTGTGAGTACCTCTATGGATGAGTGGCGGTGTGTGAGTGTTTATATAGGTGTATGAGTGCATATGATAGTCCTGTCCTGAGTGACTGTAAGTATGAGTGACTGTACGGGTGAGTGAGTAGATGTGTGTGTGTAGACCTAAGAATCAGTGAGTGGGTATGTAGTTATTGGTATTGGAGTGTGTATGGTTTTGAGAATGTCAGTCTGTAATTTAGAGTGGGTGTATCAAAAGTTATATTAGGGTGTGAGAAGATGCATGAAATTGTGACATGGGTGATGTCATCTGTGATGTCATCTGTGATGTCATCAGTGATGTCATTTGAGATGTCATCAGTGATGTCACTGACCATGTCATGAGTGATGTAATATGTGACGTCATCAGCAGTGCATTGCGGGGGCGCGAGTTATAGTTAGCTGAACTAACTATAACGGGGGAATTTCTATGGTTTTGTACGAGTGAAATGTCCAACTAACTATAACTGTCCCTAAAACCTATGGTTTTTTCAGTGAATTTCAAAGGTTTTTTAAATGCTAATTTCTAACTATAACGTGTCTGAAACCTATGGTTTTTTCAGTGAATTTCAAAGGTTTTTTAAATTATAATTTCTAACTATAACGTGCCTGAAACCTATGGTTTTTTAAGTGAATTTCAAAGGTTTTTTAAATGCTAGTTTCTAACTATGCCTACAGAGGTAGGACATGTGAAGAAAGAAGAAAAAACGCACAGAAAGAAGCAAAAGAAATGCAGAAAGAAGCAACAGAAGTCCACAAAGACGAAGAAAAGTGCAGGAAGAAGCAAAAGATGTGCAGAAAGAACCAACAGAGGAGCAGAAAGAGGCCTTGTTGCAAAATCATCCTGTGCCCACAACTTTTTCAGACGGGTACTGGTGGTAACTGACTCTGACTAACCAGAGCCAGTGCTATGCTAAAAGACACTTAGAATACAGTGAAAACACCTACATACACTAGGGAACACTATGTGTTGGGGTACCCCTGTGATTAGCATGACCTCCTCTGTAAGTCCCTAGTACATAATAGGGCAGGGGGATTACAACTACCTCTTAAAACGCGCTACAGGGCGCGTTTGCACAGTGGTGAAGGGAGGGGGGGGCCTGAGGTGACATGTGTGCAAACGCGCCCCGTGGCGCGTTTTAAGTTGCGGGATTAAGTCCCCTTGAATCCTGAGGGTCCCTGGGGCCCAACTAGCCCCCAGGTACCTACAGTTAGGACCACAGAGCTGAGTTGCAGAGAGGCGTTCCGAGGCCACGCACCTTTTTCACCTCTCTGCAACGCAACTCTGTTGTGCTTACTGAAGGTACCTGGTGGGCTAGTTGGCCCCCAGGGTCCCTCAGGATTCAAGGGGAATTAATTCCCCAACTTAAAACGCACCACAGGGCGTGTTTGCGCACATGTCACCTGAGGCCCTGCCCCCTCCCTTCACCACTGTGCAAACGCGCCCCGTGGCGCGTTTTAAGTTGGGGGATTAGGTCACTTTGAATCCTGAGGGTCCCTGGGGCCCAACTAGCCCACCAGGTACTTCCAGTAAGCACCACAGGCCTGCGTTGCAACGTCTGTAACAAATTGTGCAGTTGTGTTTAGGTAGTGAAGGGGTCGTGCTGGGGGTAGTGTTTTAGGGTTTAGGGTAGTGCAGTGGTGTTTGTGTAGTGTAGGGGGTAATGCTGGGGGTAGATTTAGGGTTTAGGGTAGTGCAGTGGTGTTTGGGTAGTGTAGGGAGTCGTGCTGAGGGAGTGTTTTAGGGTTTAGGGTAGTGCAGTGGTGTTTGGGTAGTGTAGGGGTCGTGCTGGGGGTAGTGTTTTAGGGTTTAGGGTAGTACAGTGGTGTTTGGGTAGTGTAGGGGGTCGTGCTGGGGGTAGTGGTTTAGGGTAGTGCAGTGGTGTTTGGGTAGTGTAGGGGGTACTGCTGGGGGTAGTGTTTTAGGGTTTAGGGTAGTGCAATGGTGTTTGGGTAGTGTTTTAGGGTTTAGGGTAGTGCAGTGGTGTTTGGGTAGTGTAGGAGGTACTGCTGGGGGTAGTGTTTTAGGGTTTAGGGTAGTGCAGTGGTGTTTGGGTAGTGTAGGGGTTCGTGCTGGGGTAGTTTTTTAGGGTTTAGGGTAGTGCAGTGGTGTTTGTGTAGTGTAGGGGGTAGTGGTTTAGGGTTTAGGGTATTGCAGTGGTCTTTGGGTAGTGTAGGGAGTCATGTGGGGGGTAGTATTTTAGGGTTTAGAGTAGTGCAGTGGTCTTTGGGTAGTGTAGGGGGTCGTGCAGGGGTAGTGTTTTAGGGTTTAGGGTAGTGCATTGGTGTTTGGGTAGTGTAGGGGTCATGCGGGGGTAGTGTTTTAGGGTTTAGGGCAGTGCAGTGGTGTTTGAGTAGTGTAGGGGGTCATGCTGGGGGGAGTGTTTTAGGGTTTAGGGCAGTGCAGTGGTGTTAGGGTAGTGTAGGGGGTCGTGCTGGGGGAGTGTTTTAGGGTTTAGGGCAGTGCAGTGGTGTTCGGGTAGTGTAGGGGGTTGTGCTGGGGGAGTGTTTGAGGGTTTAGGGCAGTGCAGTCGTGTTCGGGTAGTGTAGGGGTCGTGCTGGGGGAGTATTTTAGGGTTTAGGGTAGTGGTGGTGTTCGGGTAGTGTAGTGGGTCGTGCTGGGGTAGTGTTTTAGGGTTTAGGTCAGTGCAGTGGTGTTCGGGCAGTGTAGGGGGTCATGCTGGGGGTGGTGTTTTAGGGTTTAGGGCAGTGCAGTGGTGTTCGGGCAGTGTAGGGGTCGTGCTGGGGGTGGTGTTTCAGGGTTCAGTGCAGTGGTGTTTGGGCAGTGTAGGGGGTCGTGCAGGGGGTGGTGTTTCAGGGTTTAGGGCAGTGGTGTTCGGACAGTGTAGGGGGTCATGCTTCGGGTGGTGTTTCAGGGTTTAGGGCAGTGCAGTGGTGTTCGGGCAGTGTAGGGGGTCGTGCTGGGGCTGGTGTTTCAGGGTTTAGGGCAGTGCAGTGGTGTTCGGGCAGTGTAGGGGGTCTTGCTGGAGCTGGTGTTTCAGGGTTTAGGGCAGTGCAGTGGTGTTCGGGCAGTGTAGGGGGTCGTGCTGGGGGTGGTGTTTCAGGGTTTAGGGCAGAGCAATGGTGTTCAGGCAGTGTGGGGGGTTGTGCTGAAGGTGGTGTTTCAGGGTTTAGGGCAGTGGTGTTCGGGCAGTGTAGGGGGTCGTGTTTCAGGGTTTAGGGCAGTGGTGTTCAGGCAGTGTAGGGGGTCTTGCTGGGGGTGGTGTTTCAGGGTTTAGGGCAGTGCAGTGGTGTTCGGGCAGTGTAGGGGGTCGTGCTGGCGTGGTGTTTCAGGGTTTAGGGCAGTGCAGTGGTGTTCGGGCAGTGTAGTGTGTCGTGCTGGGTGGTGGTGTTTAGGGCAGTGCAGTGGTGTTCGGGCAGTGTAGGGGGTCGTGCAGGGGGTGGTGTTACAGGGTTTAGGGCAGTGCAGTGGTGTTTGGGCAGTGTAGGGGGTCGTGCAGGGGGTGGTGTTTCGGGGTTTAGGGCAGTGCAGTGGTGTTCGGCCAGTGTAGGTGGTCTTGCTGGGGGTGGTGTTTCAGGGTTTAGTGCAGTGGTGTTCGGGCAATGTAGGGGGTCTTGCTGGGGGTGGTGTTTCAGGGTTTAGGGCAGTGCAGTGGTGTTCGGGCAGTGTAGGGGGTCTTGCTGGGGCTGGTGTTTCAGGGTTTAGGGCAGTGCAGTGGTGTTTGGGCAGTGTAGGGGGTCGTGCTGGGGCTGGTGTTTCGGGGTTTAGGGTAGTGCAGTGGTGTGCGGGCAGTGTAGGGGGTCGTGCTGGGGTGGTGTTTCAGGGTTTAGGGCAGTGCAGTGGTGTTCGGGCAGTGTAGGGGGTCTTGCTGGGGGTGGTGTTTCAGGGTTTAGGGCAGTGGTGTTCAGGCAGTGTAGGGGGTCTTGCTGGGGGTGGTGTTTCAGGGTTTAGGGCAGTGCAATGGTGTTCGGGCAGAGTAGGGGGTCGTTCCGGGGGTGGTGTTTCAGGGTTTAGGGCAGTGCAGTGGTGTTCCGGCAGTGTAAGGGGTCGTGCAGGGGGGTGGTGTTTCAGGGTTTAGGGCAGTGCAGTGGTGTTCGGGCAGTGTAGGGGGTCGTGCTGGGGCTGGTGTTTCAAGGTTTAGGGCAGTGCAGTGGTTTTCGGGCAGTGTAGGCGGTCGTGCTGGGGCTGGTGTTTCAGGGTTTAGGGCAGTGCAGTGGTGTTCGGGCAGTGTACAGGGTTGTGCTGGGGCTGGTGTTTCAGGGTTTAGGGCAGTGCAGTGGTGGTCGGACAGTGTAGGGGGTCGTGCTGGGGTGGTGTTTCAGGGTTTAGGGCAGTGCAATGGTGTTCGGGCAGTGTAGGGGGTCGTGCTGGGGCTGGTGTTTCAGGGTTTAGGGCAGTGCAGTGGTGTTCGGGCAGTGTAGGGGGTCGTGCTGGGGCTGGTATTTCAGGGTTTTGGGCAGAGCAGTGGTGTTCGGGCAGTGTAGGGGGTCGTGCTGGGGGTGGTGTTTCAGGGTTTAGGGCAGTGCAGTGGTGTTCGGGCAGTGTAGGGGGTCTTGCTGGGGGTGGTGTTTCAGGGTTTAGGGCAGTGGTGTTCAGGCAGTGTAGGGGTCTTGCTGGGGGTGGTGTTTCAGGGTTTAGGGCAGTGCAGTGGTGTTCGGGCAGTGTAGGGGGTCGTGCTGGGGGTGATGTTTCAGGGTTTAGGGCAGTGCAGTGGTGTTCCGGCAGTGTAAGGGGTCGTGCACGGGGGTGGTGTTTCAGGGTTTAGGGCAGTGCAGTGGTGTTCGGGCAGTGTAGGGGGTCGTGCTGGGGGTGGTGTTTCAGGGTTTAGGGCAGTGCAGTGGTGTTCGGGCAGTGTAGGGGGTCTTGCTGGGGGTAGTGTTTCAGGGTTTAGGGCAGTGCAGTGGTGTTCGTGCAGTGTAGGGGGTCGTGCTGGGGGTGGTGTTTCAGGGTTTAGGGCAGTGCAGTAGTGTTCGGGCAGTGTAGGGGGACGTGCAGGGGGTGGTGTTTCAGGGTTTAGGGCAGTGCAGTGGTGTTCGTGCAGTGTAGGGGGTCGTGCTGGGGATGGTGTTTCAGGGTTTAGGGCAGTGCAGTAGTGTTCGGGCAGTGTAGGGGGTCGTGCAGGGGGTGGTGTTTCAGGGTTTAGGGCAGTGCAGTGGTGTTCGGGCTGTGTAGGGGGTCTTGCTGGGGGTGGTGTTTCAGGGTTTAGGGCAGTGCAGTGGTGTTCGGGCAGTGTAGGGGTCTTGCTGGGGGTAGTGTTTCAGGGTTTAGGGCAGTGCAGTAGTGTTCGGTCAGTGTAGGGGTCGTGCAGGGGGTGGTGTTTCAGGGTTTAGGGCAGTGCAGTGGTGTTCGGGCAGTGTAGGGGGTCGTGCTGGGGGTGGTGTTTCAGGGTTTAGGGCAGTGGTGTTGTGTTCGGGCAGTGTGCGGGGTCGTGAAGGGGGTGGTGTTTCAGGGTTTAGGGCAGTGCAGTGGTGTTCGGGCAGTGTAGGGGGTCGTGCTGGGGGTGGTGTTTCAGGGTTTAGGGCAGTGCAGTGGTGTTCGGGCAGTGTAGGGGTCGTGCTGGGGGTAGTGTTTTAGGGTTTTGGGTAGTGCAGTGGTGTTTGTGTAGTGTAGGGGTCGTGCTGGGGTAGTGTTTTAGGGTTTAGGGTAGTGCAGTGGTGTTTGGGTAGTGTAGGGGGTCGTGCTGGGGCTGGTGTTTCAGGGTTTTGGGCAGAGCAGTGGTGTTCGGGCAGTGCTGGGGGTGGTGTTTCAGGGTTTAGGGCAGTGCAGTGGTGTTCGGGCAGTGTAGGGGGTCTTGCTGGGGGTGGTGTTTCAGGGTTTAGGGCAGTGGTGTTCAGGCAGTGTAGGGGGTCTTGCTGGGTGTGGTGTTTCAGGGTTTAGGGCAGTGCAGTGGTGTTCGGGCAGTGTAGGGGGTCGTGCTGGGGGTGGTGTTTCAGGGTTTAGGGCAGTGCAGTGGTCCGGCAGTGTAAGGGGTCGTGCAGGGGGTGGTGTTTCAGGGTTTAGGGCAGTGCAGTGGTGTTCGGGCAGTGTAGGGGTCGTGCTGGGGGTGGTGTTTCAGGGTTTAGGGCAGTGCAGTTGTGTTCGGGCAGTGTAGGGGGTCTTGCTGGGGGTGATGTTAAAGGGTTTAGGGCAGTGCAGTGGTTTTCGGGCAGTGTAGGGGGTCTTGCTGGGGGTAGTGTTTCAGGGTTTAGGGCAGTGCAGTGGTGTTCGTGCAGTGTAGGGGGTCGTGCTGGGGGTGGTGTTTCAGGGTTTAGGGCAGTGCAGTAGTGTTCGGGCAGTGTAGGGGGTCGTGCAGGGGGTGGTGTTTCAGGGTTTAGGGCAGTGCAGTGGTGTTCGGGCAGTGTAGGGGTCTTGCTGGGGGTAGTGTTTCAGGGTTTAGGGCAGTGCAGTGGTGTTCGTGCAGTGTAGGGGGTCGTGCTGGGGATGGTGTTTCAGGGTTTAGGGCAGTGCAGTAGTGTTCGGGCAGTGTAGGGGGTCGTGCAGGGGGTGGTGTTTCAGGGTTTAGGGCAGTGCAGTGTTTCGGGCAGTGTAGGGGGTCGTGCTGGGGCTGGTGTTTCAGGGTTTAGGGCAGTGGTGTTCGGGCAGTGTAGGGGGTCGTGCTGGGGCTGGTGTTTCAGGGTTTAGGGCAGTGCAGTGGTGTTCGGGCAGTGTAGGGGGTTGTGCACGGGGTCGTGTTTCAGGGTTTAGTGCAGTGGTGTTCGGGCAGTGTAGGGGGTCGTGCTGGGGCTGGTGTTTCAGGGTTTAGGGCAGTGCAGTGGTGTTCGGGCAGTGTAGGGGGTCGTGCTGGGGCTGGTGTTTCAGGGTTTAGGGCAGTGCAGTGGTGTTCGGGCAGTGTAGGCGGTCGTGCTGGGGCTGGTGTTTCAGGGTTTAGGGCAGTGCAGTGGTGTTCGGGCAGTGTAGGGGTCGTGCTGGGGCTGGTGTTTCAGGGTTTAGGGCAGTGCAGTGGTGCTCGGGCAGTGTAGGGGTCGTGCTGGGGGTGGTGTTTCAGGGTTTAGGGCAGTGCAGTGGTGTTCGGGCAGTGTAGGGTGTCGTGCTGGGGCTGGTGTTTCAGGGTTTTGGGCAGAGCAGTGGTGTTCGGGCAGTGTAGGGGGTCGTGCTGGGGGTGGTGTTTCAGGGTTTAGGGCAGTGCAGTGGTGTTCGGGCAGTGTAGGGGGTCGTGCTGGGGGTGGTGTTTCAGGGTTTAGGGCAGTGGTGTTCGGGCAGTGTAGGGGGTCTTGCTGGGGGTAGTGTTTCAGGGTGTAGGGCAGTGCAGTGGTGTTCGGGCAGTGTAGGGGGTCGTGCTGGGGGTGGTGTTTCAGGGTTTAGGGCAGTGCAGTTGTGTTCGGGCAGTGTGCGGGGTCGTGAAGGGGGTGGTGTTTCAGGGTTTAGGGCAGTGCAGTGGTGTTCGGGCAGTGTAGGGGGTCGTGCTGGGGGTGGGGTTTCAGGGTTTAGGGCAGTGCAGTGGTGTTCGGGCAGTGTAGGGGGTCGTGCAGTGGCTGGTGTTTCAGGGTTTAGGGCAGTGCAGTGGTGTTCGGGCAGTGTAGGGGGTCGTGCTGGGGGTAGTGTTTTAGGGTTTTGGGTAGTGCAGTGGTGCTTGTGTAGTGTAGGGGGTCGTGCTGGGGGTAGTGTTTTAGGGTTTAGGGTAGTGCAGTGGTGTTTGTGTAGTGTAGGAGGTCATGTTTTAGGGTAGTGCAGTGGTGTTTGGGTAGTGTAGGGGGTCGTGCTGGGGGTAGTGTTTTAGGGTTTAGGGTAGTGCAGTGGTGCTTGTGTAGTGTAGGGGGTCGTGCTGGGGGTAGTGTTTTAGGGTTTAGGGTAGTGCAGTGGTGTTTGTGTAGTGTAGGGGGTCATGTTTTAGGGTAGTGCAGTGGTGTTTGGGTAGTGTAGGGGGTCGTGCTGGGGTAGTGTTTTAGGATTTAGGTTAGTGCAGTGGTGTTTGGGTAGTGTAGGGGGACGTGCTGGGGGTAGTGTTTTAGGGTTTAGGGTAGTGCAGTGGTGTTTGTGTACTGTAGGGGGTCGTGCTGGGGGTAGTGTTTTAGGGTTTAGGATAGTGCAGTGGTGCTTGTATGGTGTAGGGGGTCGTGCTGGGGGTAGTGTTTTAGGGTTTAGGATAGTGCAGTGGTTTTTTTGTAGTGTAGGGGGTCATGTTTTAAGATGCAACGCTCCAATACCTGACCAGTTTGCACTACATAAAACGGCAAAAAAACTAAAAATAAAAAGCGTTTTGCACACTTTTGTCATTGGGCTATATGTGTGCTACATCTGGATAATATTTGTGCTACATTTGGGCTCTTTTTTCTCTGGTGGCCATCTTGGAAGACTTCTTTGTTATGAAGTTTCCTAATTTCCTCATTTACTGCAGTCTCCTCAGTAGGAAATGCTTTCAGTGTTTTACTTTGATTCCATCAAGAAGGCATTCAGATGTGTCTCACATTTGCCATAAATTCAGAATGTTAGCACTCTAGTTGCTCATTAGATCACTGTAGTAAAGCTACTGCTCACCAGGGAGTTAACTGGAAGTCTGCTGCTGGTATTGAAAGTGATTGTTTCAGTCTGCATGTCAGAATTTTCTAATGAAATAGAAGAGGATTTGAGATCTCACTTAAAACATGCCCTAATTTTTCTTTCTGCAGCACTAACCATAATTTCTATTTCAAAAAGAACTCCTCATTTTGTTCCTTTTTAAATTAAATGTTTTAAGTGTTACCGGTTTATTCCAATCAAGATGGCTTCAGGTGTGCCATACTTTTGTCATAAGTAAGGCTGTTAGCGCTCTAGTTGTTCTTTAGAACACTCTGGGAAGCTGCAGTAGAACACAAAGGCATCAACTGGCAGGCTGCTCTTGTTGAAATATAACAGGAAGATATTTGAGATCACACTTGAAACATGTCCTAATTTTTCTTTCTACAGCACTAACCATAATTTCTATGACAAAATGAACCCCATCATTTTGTTCCTTTTTAAATTAAATGTTTTAAGTGTTACCGGTTTATTCCAATAAAGATGGCTTCAGGTGTGCCATACTTTTGTCATAAGTAAGGCTGTTAGCACTCTAGTTGTTCTTTAGAACAATCTGGGAAGCTGCAGTAGAACACAAAGGAATCAACTGACAGTCTCTGCCCTTGTTGGATGTACATGTTTTACTGAGAATGTCAGACTTCATTCTCACATGACTGAGAAAGATAATGTGAATTTACAGAAAATATGTTCTCATTTTAGCTTCTGGAGCACCTTCCAAAACTCTATGGGACAAGCATGTGAAAATAGTTTTCTCTCAAACATGATTCATGATATCCCAGCAGAAAATTTTTCACAGGGTAAAATCACCTTAGAACACACCACAATTCCTGAAATTAGTATGGTACCATCAACAAATGAATTCTAATGTAACTAAAGTCTGTTATCACCCTTTATAGTTCTCCTTTTGGTAACCCTCAAAATCTTTGATTCACTACAATGCATTTCAATGGGGTACTATCATGTATATTGGTCCCAAGATGGCTGCCAGCAATTCCAGGATGAAGTGCTGACAGCCAATCAGATCTCACAATGACATGTGTGGTTAGGCTCCGCCCAGATATATGTGATTTTACTTTTGATTTTCTCAGGAACTACTGAACGGATTTACACCATTTAACCAAAAGGCACGACTCTGAACCAAGGGCTACCTTTTTGCCAAATTTGGTGTAATTCCGTTCAGCAGTTCGGGCTGTAGCTGCGACTAAAGGTTCCTATGGAAAATTGAATGGGGAAAACACGTTTTGGGACCCCCCTTTTTTCTCGGCCCCTGCTTGCCGAATCACCCCGAAACTTTCAGGATAGGAGCTGACCGGAGCGCCCCACGAGTTTTGAAAATTTTGCGAAGATTCGTCAACCGGCGCCAAAGTTATTGGAAATAGAATGTTGTGAATTTCCTATGGAAAATAGGTCCTAACTATAACTATCTACTGGCGACCGCCAGTAGATAATATATATGTGTATATATGTATATATATATATATATATATATGTGTGTGTGTGTGTGTGTATATATGTGTGGGTGTGTGTGTGTGTGTGTGTGTGTGTGTATATATGGGTGTGTATATATGTGTGTATATGTGTGTGTATATGTGTATATGTATATATATATATATATATATGTGTGTGTGTGTGTGTGTGTGTGTGTGTGTGTGTGTGCGTATAAATATATATATATATGTGTGTATTACCTACTGGCGGTCGCCAGTAGGTAGTTATAGTCAGGACCTAGTTTCCATAGGAAAAGCGTTTTTTGTTTTCCCAATAACTTTGGCGTCGGTTGACGAATCTTCGTGAAATTTTCAAAACTAGTGATCAGCTCCGGTCAGCTCCTGTCTTGAATGTTTCGGGGTGGTTCGTCAAGCGGGGGCCGAGAAAAAAGGGGGGTCCCAAAACGCGTTTTCCCCATGTTATTTTCCATAGGAAAATTTAGACAAAGCTACAGCCCGAACTGCTGAACGGAATTACACCAAATTTGGCAAAAATGTAGCCCTTGGTTCAGAAAGAGTCCTTTTTGTTAAATGGTGTAAATCCTTTCAGTAGTTCCTGAGAAATTAAAGAGAAAAAATATTGATATCTGGGCGGAGCCTAACCACACATCTCATCGTGAGATCTGATTGGCTGTCAGCACTTCATCCTGGAATTGCTGGCAGCCATCTTGGGACCAATATACATGATAGCACCCCATTGAAATGCATTGTAGTGAATAGAAGGTTTTGAGGGTCACCAAAAGGAGAACTATAAAGGGTGATAACAGACTTTAGTTACATTAGAATTCATTTGTTGATGGTACCATACTAATTTTAGGAATTGTGGTGTGTTCTAAGGTGAATTTACCCTGTGAAAAACCTTCTGCTGGGATATCATGTTTGAGAGAAAACAATTTTCTCATGCTTGTCCCACAGAGGTTTGGAAGGTGCTCCAGAAGCTAAAGTGAGAGCATATTTTCTGTAAATTCACATTATCGTTCTCAGTCATGTGAGAATGAAGTCTGACATTCTCAGTAAAACATGTACATCCAACAAGGGCAGAGACTGTCAGTTGATTCCTTTGTGTTCTACTGCAGCTTCCCAGAGTGTTCTAAAGAACAACTAGAGCGCTAACAGCCTTACTTATGACAAAAGTATGGCACACCTGAAGCCATCTTGATTGGAATACACTGGTAACACTTAAAACATTTAATTTAAAAAGGAACAAAATGATGGGGTTAATTTTGTCATACAAATTATGGTTAGTGCTGTAGAAAGGAAAATTAGGACATGTTTTAAGTGAGATCTCAAATATCTTCCTGTTATATTTCAACAGGAGCAGCCTGCCAGTTGATTCCTTTGTGTTCTACTGCAGCTTCCCAGAGTGTTCTAAAGAACAACTAGAGCGCTAATAGTCTTACTTATGACAAAATTATGGCACACCTGAAGCCATCTTGATTGGAATAAACCGGTAACACTTAAAACATTTAATTTAAAAAGGAACAAAATGAGGGGGTTCATTTTGCCATAGAAATTATGGTTAGTGCTGCAGATAGAAAAATTAGGGCATGTTTTAAGTGAGATCTCAAATCCTCTTCTATTTCATTAGAAAATTCTGACATGCAGACTGAAACAATCACTTTCAATACCAGCAGTAGACTTCCAGTTAACTCCTGGTGAGCAGTAGCTTTACTACAGTGTTCTAATGAGCAACTAGAGTGCTAACATTCTGAATTTATGGCAAATGTGTGACACATCTGAATGCCTTCTTGATGGAATCAAAGTAAAAAACTGAAAGCATTTCCTACTGAGGAGACTGCAGTAAATGAGGAAATTAGGAAACTTCATAACAAATAAGTATCCCAAGATGGCCACCAGAGAAAAAAGAGCCCAAATATAGCACAAATATCACCCACATGTAGCCCACATATAGCCCAATGACAGAAGTGTGCAAAACACTTTTTATTTTTATTTTTTTGCAGTTTTATATAGTGCAGACTGGTCAGGTATTGGAGTGTTGCATCTTACTTGGACCCCTTATTGCGTATTTTGCACGAAGTACATGAGATTGATCTTGCGAAACATTGAACTTTACTATTCTGTTAAACTGAAGTTGCTCTGAACCGGGCTTTGTAACACCCGTTTTTACCTACTGGTTTTAATTAATTCTCACTGTATTGTATTAAGAAAGAGGATTTACTGTTTTTATGTACACTTTTATGATCTATGTTTCTAAATCAGATCGAATAAAGTTTAATGAATTTAATTGAAGTCTCCCAAGATGGCCACCAGAGAAAAAGGAGCCCAAATGTAGCACAAATATCACCCAGATGTAGCCCACGTATAGCCCAATGACAGAAGTGTGGAAAACACTTTTTATCCTTTGTTTTTTTGTGGTTTTATATAGTGCAGGCTGGTCAGATATTGGAGTGCTTTACATGAGCATTGGTTACATCATACAAGGACAAACTCATTTTGGTTGTAGGCATGGGGAGATTAAGTGATTGGACCAGAATCACAGAATGACGAGCTGAAGCAGAAACTCCAACTTGGTTCTCCAGTTGCAAAGTCTGCAGCTCTGGAAGTAACACCACATTTTCTCCCCTAAGCGTAACATTTAATCAAGTGGTCAACTGGATAAAAAAACATAAAGATAACAAATAATTCAAAAGTGCTTTGTCGCTATTTGAGAACTCAGAAAATGACCTCATTTTAGTTTTTTAGAGCACTAACCATAATTTCTATGCAAATAAGGCCCTCTCATTTCTATAATTTCTAAAGGAAATGCTTTAGGTATTACAGTTTTGATTACATCAAGATGATAACAGGCGTGCCACACTTTTGTAATAAATATAGAATATTAGCAATCTAGTTGTCTCTTGTCTCTTTCTGCACGTCTCTTGCCTCTTTCTGCACCTCTCTTGCCTCTTTCTGCACCTCTTGCCTCTTTCTGCAGCTCACTCTCTTCTTTCTGCACCTCTCTTGCCTCTTTTGCACCTCTCTTGCCTCTTTCTGCACATCTCTTGCCTCTTTCTGCACATCTCTTGCCTCTTTCTGCACATCTCTTGCCTCTTTCTGCACATCTCTTGCATCTTTCTGCACCTCTTGCCTCTTTCTGCACCTCTCTTGCCTTTCTGCACCTCTTCTTTCTGTACCTCTTGCCTCTTTCTGCACCTCTCTTGCCTCTTTCTGCACCTCTCTTGCCTCTGTCTGCACCTCTCTTGCCTCTTTCTGCACCTCTCTTGCCTCTTTCTGTAGCTCACTCTCTTCTTTCTGTACCTATCTTGCCTCTTTCTGCACCTCTCTTGCCTCTTTCTGCACATCTTGCCTCTTTCTGCACCTCTCTTGCCTCTTTCTGCACATCTTGCCTCTTTCTGCACCTCTCTTGCCTTTCTGCACCTCTTCTTTCTGTACCTCTTGCCTCTTTCTGCACCTCTCTTGCCTCTTTCTGCACCTCTCTTGCCTCTTTCTGCACCTCTCTTGCCTCTGTCTGCACCTCTCTTGCCTCTTTCTGCACCTCTTGCCTCTTTCTGCACCTCTTGCCTCTTTCTGTAGCTCACTCTCTTCTGTCTGTACCTATCTTGCCTCTTTCTGCACCTCTCTTGCCTCTTTCTGCACCTCTCGCCTCTTTCTGCACCTCTCGCCTCTTTCTGCACCTCTTGCCTCTTTCTCCACCACTCTTGCCTCTCTACACCTCTCTTGCCTCTTTCTACACCTCTCTTGCCTCTTTCTACACTTCTCTTGCCTCTTTCTGCACCTCTCTTGCATCTTTCTGCACCTCTCTTGCATCTTTCTGCACCTCTCTTGCATCTTTCTGCACCTCTCTTGCATCTTTCTGCACCTCTCTTGCATCTTTCTGCACCTCTCTTCTTTCTGCACCTCTCTTCTTTCTGCACCTCTCTTCTTTCTGCACCTCTCTTCTTTCTGCACCTCTCTCTCTTCTTTCTGCACCTCTCTTGCCTCTTTCTGCACCTCTCTTGCCTCTTTCTGCAGCTCACTCTCTTCTTTTTGCAACTCTTGCTTCTTTCTGTGCCTCTTGATTCTTTCCACACTTCTCTTGCTTCTTTCTGCACCTCTCTTGCCTCTTTCATCACTTCTCCTCCTACTTTCTGCACCTTTCTTCCTCTTTTTGCACCTCTCTTGCGTTTTTCTGCACTTTTCTTACCTTTTTCTGTACTTCTCTTGCTTCTTTCTGCACTTCTCTTGCTTCTTTCTGCACTTCTCTTGATTCTTTCTGCGCCTTTCTTTCTCTTTCTGCACATGTCTTACCTATCTAGGTGTAGTTAGAAATTAGCATTTAAAAAACCTTAGAAATTCACTGAAAAAATCACAGGTTTCAGGGATGTTATAGATAGAAATTAGCATTTAAAAAACCTTAGAAATTCACTGAAAAAGCCATAGGTTTCAGGGACGTTATAGTTAGAAATTAGCATTTAAAAAACCTTTGAAATTCACTGAAAAAACCATAGGTTTCAGGGACGTCATAGTTCGAAATTATCATTGAAAAAACCTTTGAAATTCACTGAAAAAAACCATAGGTTTCAGGGACGTTATAGTTAGAAATTAGCCTTTAAAAAAACCATAGAAATTCACTGAAAAAACCATAGGTTTCAGGGACAGTTATAGTTAGTTGGACATTTCACTCGTAAACCATAGAAATTCCCCCGTTATAGTTTGTTCAGCTAACTATAACTCGCGCCCCTGCAATGCACTGCTTATGACGTCACATATTACATCACTCATGACATGGTCAGTGACATCACTGATGACATCACTGATGACATCTCAAATGAAATCACTGATGACATCATCCATGTGATAATTTCATGCATCCTCTCACACCCTAATATAACTTTTGATACACCCACTCTAAATTACAGACTGCCATTCTCATTACCATACACACTCCAATACCAATAACTACATACCCACTCACTGATTCTTAGGTCTACACACACACATCTACTCACTCACCCGTACAGTCACTCATACTTAGTCACTCAGTACAGGACTATCATATGCACTCATACACCTATATAAACACTCACACACCGCCACTCATCCATAGAGGTACTCACACATCTAGTCAGTCATGCAAAAAATTTATCACACACCCATTTACTCACCTATACAGTTATACACACACCAGCTCACTCATACAAATACTAGCACATTCTTAAGCTCTTATACAATAACTGATACAAATACACACGCATCCATACAGCCACTCTCACAATCGCACACTCTCACTTATAGCCATTTAAATACTCTAACACACATATATACTGCCTTTTACATATGTAGTTACTCGCACATGTACCACTGAGATATACATTCACTCACTAACACACCCATACACACACTCACCCACACAGTCCATCACAGATGCACTCTTGAAACCATGCAGCCAGTGAATCACCCACTCACACATCTATGCACAGAGTCACACACACCCCACCCACACAAACACTCAGGCACCCATACAGATACTCAGACAACCAATCAATAACCCATATAGACACTCATGTAGCTATTCGCAAATCCATGCATCCACTTACACACCAACAGACGGATACAGACATTCACACAGTTTAGTCACTAACCCATGCATTCAGTAAGATACGTTTAATCACTCACTTGTAGAGCCAGTCACGCACGTACTAAATCATCCATTCAGACACTTATACACCCACTCATTCTTCAATACGCCTTTCCCTATATATATTAAACATATTTAAACTTTACAGAAACACACAGTCACTGGATGATGTCATCAGTGATGTCATCAGTGATGTCACTGACCATGTCATGAGTGATGTAATATGTGACGTCATCAGCAGTGCATTGCGGGGCGCAAGTTATAGTTAGCTGAACTAACTATAACGGGGAATTTCTATGGTTTTGTACGAGTGAAATGTCCAACTAACTATAACTGTCCCTAAAACCTATGATTTTTTCAGTGAATTTCAAAGGTTTTTTAAATGCTAATTTCTAACTATAACGTGTCTGAAACCTATGGTTTTTTCAGTGAATTTCAAAGGTTTTTAAATGCTAATTTCTAACTATAACGTGCCTGAAACCTATGGTTTTTAAGTGAATTTCAAAGGTTTGTTAAATGCTAGTTTCTAACTATGCCTACAGAGGTAGGACATGTGAAGAAGAAGAAAAACGCACAGAAAGAAGCAAAAGAAATGCAGAAAGAAGCAACAGAAGTCCACAAAGACGAAGAAAAGTGCAGGAAGAAGCAAAAGATGTGCAGAAAGAACCAACAGAGGAGCAGAAAGAGGCCTTGTTGCAAAATCATCCTGTGCCCACAACTTTTTCAGACGGGTACTGGTGGTAACTGACTCTGACTAACCAGAGCCAGTGCTATGCTAAAAGACACTTAGAATACAGTGAAAACACCTACATACACTAGGGAACACTATGCGTTGGGGTACCCTGTGATTAGCATGACCTCATCTGTAAGTCCCTAGTACATAATAGGGCAGGGGATTAAAACTACCTCTTAAAATGCGCTACGGGGCGCGTTTGCACAGTGGTGAAGGGAGGGGGCCTGAGGTGACGTGTGTGCAAACGCACCCGTGGCGCGTTTTAAGTTGCGGGATTAAGTCCCTTGAATCCTGAGGGTCCCTGGGGCCCAACTAGCCCCCAGGTACCTACAGTTAGCACCACAGAGCTGAGTTGCAGAGAGGTGGTCCGAGGCCACGCCCCTTTTACACCTCTCTGCAACGCAGCTCTGTTGCGCTTACTGGAGTTACCTGGTGGGCTAGTTGGACCCCAGGGTCCCTCAGGATTCAAGGGACTTAATCCCCTAACTTAAAACACGCCACAGGACGTGTTTGCACACATGTCACCTCAGGCCCCGCCCTCCCTGCACCACTGTGCAAACGCGCCCGTGGCGCGTTATAAGTTGCGGGATTAAGTTCCCTTGAGTCCTGAGGGTCCCTGCGGGCCAACTAGCCACCAGGTACCTCCAGTGAGCGCCACAGAGCTGCGTTGCAGAGAGCGTTTAAAGGGGGTGCGCCTAGACCACCTCTCTGCCAACTCCAGCCCTGCGGGCGCATACTGATGCACCTGGTGGAGCTGGTATGCAGCTCCCCAGTATTGAAGTGGAATCTAATTCTCCATTTAAGCGAACAGGTTCCACAGGGCGCGTTATGCAGAGTGGTGAAGGGAGGGGGCGGGGCCGCGAGGCTCGCGCCCTGTCATTGCAAACAGCAGTGTCCCGGGGGTGGGTACCCCGGGACACTGCAGGAGCCGGCCCTGGGGGTGGCGGTCCCCAGGGCCATCACAGGCTCCAGGAGGGGGCCGCGCAGCCCCCTCCCATCGTGTGCACAGCCCCGGGAGGTGGTGGTCCCCGGGGCTCGGGGTCCGTAACGGACCCCACATTTATTTTTAGTGCCCCGGGAGGTGGTGGTCCCTGGGGCATGTGGGGGCTTGAGCCCCCCACAGGATTTATTTTTATTAAAGAACAGAAGCCCCAGGGATGGCGGTCCCCGGGGCTGCGGGGGGCCGTGTGCCCCCCGCAAATAATTAATGGCAGTCCCCGGGGCTTGGAGACACATTTAAAAATTAGCCCCGGGGGTGGCGGTCCCGGGCCTGCGGGGGCTGCGTGCCCCCGCAACTCATAAATCAAGCCCCGGGAGGTGGCGGTCCCGGGGCAGTGTGGGGGGATTGGGGCCCCCTACACATTTTCAGTGCCCCCGGGACTTGGCCCACCCAGGGGCTTTTAGAATACGAGCGCGGGAGCCTGCGCTTCGTTTTGTTTTTATTTTCGGCCGAAATTCGCGCTGGGTGCGCGAATCTCGCCGATTTATTTATGTTTTTAAAAATGCTTTTTTGGCCCTGGGCGTCCTTGTGGGACCCCCTAAGCAGGCCTAGGGGTCAGGGTGTTTCTACCCTGCCCCCTTTTGCGTTTTGCGCACTTGTTTCTCTGATTTCTTGTGCCTCGGTTCTACCGAGGCACTAAGATGACTGCCAACACTTCCTGGTTTGGAGTGTTGACAGCCAATTAGCATACAGCTCGTGATCGGGAGGGTGCGTGGATCCTCCGCGGCCATAGATATATGTGTTTTTACTTTTGATTTTCTCAGCAACTACTAAACGGATTTACACCATTTAACAAAAAGGGTTCTTTCTGAACCAAGAACTACCTCTTTGCCAAATTTGGTGTAATTCCGTTCAGCAGTTCGGGCTGTAGCCTTGCATAAAGTTTCCTATGGGAAATTGATTTTTTCACTCCTATTTTTTGAATTTCTCCGCAACTACTGAACGGATTTACACCATTTAAAAAAAAGGTCGCTTTCTGAACCAAGCGCTACCTTTTTGCCAAATTTGGTGTAATTCCGTTCAGCAGTTCGGGCTGTAGCCATGTCTAAAATTTCCTATGGGAATTAACATGGAGAAAACACGTTTTGGGACCCACCTTTTTTCTCGGCCCCCGCTTGCCGAATCACCCTGAAACTTTCAGGATAGGAGCAGACCGGAGTGCCCCACGAGTTTTGAAAATTTCGCGAAGATTCATCAACCGGCGCCAAAGTTATTGGAAATAGAATGTTGTGAATTTCCTATAGAAAATAGGTCCTAACTATAACTATCTACTGGCGACCGCCAGTAGATAATATATTCCACCGTTATAGTTAGTTCAGCTAACTATAACTCGCGCCCCCGCAATGCACTGCTCATGACGTCACATATTACATCAATCATGGCATGGTCAGTGACATCACTGATGACATCATCCAGTGACTGTGTGTTTCTGTAAAGTTTAAATATGTTTTATATATATGCTAAGATGTATTGAAGAATGAGTGGGTGTATAAGTGTCTGGATGGAGGATTTAGGAGGTGTGTGACTGATTGTATAAGTGACTGATTAAACGTGTCTTACTGAATGCATGGGTTAGTGACTAAACTGTGAATGTTTGTATCAGTCTGTCTGTTGTTGTGTAAGCTGGTACATGGGTTGGTCAGTAGCTACATGAGTGTCTATATGGGTTATTGATTGTTTGCCTGAGTATATGTATGGGTGCCTGAGTGTGTGTGTGGGTGGGTTGGAGGTGTGTGACTCTGTGCATAGATGTGTGAGTACTTGATTTAGTGGGTGTATGGGTTCAAGAGTGCATGTAGAAACAACTCTATGAGTGGGTGAGTGTGTGTGGGTGTGTTCGTGAGTGAATGGATGTGTCAGTGGTACATGTGAGTAACTACATATGTAAAAGGCAGTATATGTGAGTGATGGTGTATATAAATAACTATATGTGAGAGTGAGTGATTGTGAGAGTGGCTGTATGGATGAGTGTGTACTTGTATCAGTGATTATATAAGAGAGTAAGTATGCGTTACTATCTTTATGAATTAGTGAGGTGGTGTGTGTATAACTGTATAGGTGAGTAAATGGGAGTGGGATTGATTCTTTACATGACTGACTAAGTGTGTGAGTAACTCCATGGATGAGTGGCGGTGTGTCAGTGTCTGAATAGGTGTATGAGTCCCTATGATAGTGTTGTATTGATGAGTGACTGCATGTATAAGTGATTGTATGGGTGAATGAGTGGATGTGTGTGTAGACCTAGGAATCAGTGAGTGCATATGTAGTAACTGTATTGGTGTCTTGATGGTGTCGAAAATGGTAGTCTGTATTTTACAGTGGGTGCATCAAAGGTTATATTAGACTGTGAGGAGGAGCATCAGATTTTCACGTGGATGATGTCATCAGTGGTGTCATCAGTGATGTCATTTGAAATGTCATCAGTGATGTCATCAGTGATGTCACTGACCATGCCATGAATGATGTAATATGTGACGTCATGAGCAGTGCATTGCGGGGGCGCGAGTTATAGTTGGCTGAACTAACTATAACGGTGGAATTTCTATGGTTTTGTACGAGTGAAATGTCCAGCTAACTAGAACGTCCCTGAAACCTATGGTTTTTTCAGTGAATTTCTAAGGTTTTTAAATACTAATTTCTAACTATAACTTCTGTAAAACCTATGGTTTTTAAGTGAATTTCAAAGGTTTTAGAAATGCTAATTTCTAACTACAATGTCCCTGAAACCTATATTGTTTTTAAGTAAATTTTAAAAAGATGTGCATACTTTTTGTAGTGAAAAACTAACTGTAACAGTAGTCTGTTGTAAGTTATAATTTAACAATGTTTAAAACTTAATTAGCAGTAATTAACATATAAGTGTGGAAAAAGTGTGACGCAGCAGCTATGATACCTGACTTCGAACAACAGCGTTCACAGTTCGATTCCGGGCTCCAGCGGCACGTTAGCCCACCACTATGTCACTGTGGGCAACACCTTGCTTAATCTTCCGGACGCCCCGGAGCGCCGGCACACCTTTCCGGGGGTACCTGTACACTTTACAAATGCTGGTATTTTTTTAATTTAAAACCATAGTGATGAGAAATATTAGCACGTATTTTTTTTCTTCTATTCTGAACGATATTTTTTTTATGTCTTCTATTTAGAATTACGGCAATTAATAGATGTTTTTAGTCATGAGAATGGGAATGACACGGTTTGCCGCGTAACAGTTTTTAAGCTCTCCAACGTATGTACATATTAAGGACCTTGTTAGAACTGGGGGTCTCTAGTTGGCAATGGTATTTGCTTCTAAGTCAGGGAAAGGGGATTACACTACTGGATAACCCCTGCTCACCCCCTTGGTAACTTGGCACGAGCAGACAGGCTTATCTCAGAGGCAGTGTGTTAAGCATTTGTGAACACATACAGTAATACAGTGAAAACACTACAGATGGACACCACACAGGTTTTATAAAAGTAAGTATACTTTATATAGATTTATCACAAGACCACAAACGACAAAAATCCACAATACTGTAATCAATAATGCTTCAGGATGGTAGAAATGGTTTAAAAATAGGTTCTTCACTTAAAAGCAGTCTTTAGCAACAAATAACCCCAACTGGAGTTATCACGACGTCGAGGTCAAAAAAATCCCAAAGTACGGCGCCGACCGCGAGGTGCGCGGCGTCGGGCCCGGAGTCAAAACAGACCCACAAACAGTACCTTGGAAAAGTGAAAACAAAGATAGCTCACGGCATCGGGGAGGTGCGGCGTCGTTGGCGCGTTGTGGCGCCGGTTCCTTGCTCCGGAGGAGATGATGCGTCGGGACCTGGATGCTTGCGCAGGCAGGGGAGGCGTCGGTTCCGGACCGGAGAGGAGGTGACGTCACGATGGTGCCGAAGCCACAGTTCCGTACGATGTCGATGAATTCTTGACCACCCACGTCGACGATCGGCTCCGCGATGATGTCGGCTTCGGAGTCGATGCGGCACAGCAGCAGGCGTCGGGCCGGCGTCGTAAGTCGGAGCAGCGCTCACGGCTATGGCAGGCTTACGATGTCGCTCGCTGGCGTCGATGTGGCACGGCGGTCGGCGTCGGGTCTTCGTTGCAAGTCGGAGCAGCGCTCACGGCTTCGATGCAGGAGACGGCGTCGCTTGTCGGTGTTGCAAATTCCTTCTGTAGCACCAGAACAGCAAGTTCCAGATGCAGGCAAACAGAAGGGGGTGAAGTCTGGTATCCCTGAGACTTCGGTCAGGAGGCAAGCTCAAATCAAGCCCTTGGAGTAATATTCTGCAAGATGATGAAAGTACACACACAGTTCCTTTCTCCTCTCCTTGGCACTGAAGACACCACTGTAGGCCAACACAGCACACTGGCAGGGGGGCAGTCCAACTCCTACAGCTTCCTTTGGTTCTTCTCCTTGGCAGAGGTTCGTCTTGTTGTTCCAGAAGTGATCTAAAGTTCTGGGGTCAGGGCCCCAATATTTATACTGCAAAATCCTTTGTCCTCTGAAGGCAGAGGGGCCTTTACCTAGTCCAAACCAGTTCTGGTCAGTCCTGGAGCACTTTGTTGACAAGACTCCTTCTTTCCTTTCACAGTGTAGGCCAGGGACATCAGACGCACCACAGGAGGTGGAGCCAGCATTGTGGAGGGAAGGCACAGCCCTATTCAGGTCCCAGGTGCAACTCCTCCCAACCATCTAAATGCAGATCTCTCTATTCAGCCCTGTGCTGACTCACCCTGCCTACTGGAATCCCCCAGCTCCTGTCACTCACAAAGCCAGACACACAATACACAACCTAGCAGAGGCAGGCTTGCACAGTTAGGCAAGAAAATACCTACTTTCTAAAAGTGGTATTTTCAAACGCAGAATGTTAAAACCAACTTTACTAAAAGATGTATTTTATCATTCTGAGTTCAGGCATACTAAATTAGTTTTTCTACCATGCTGCCTGGGTCAGTTAGGATTATAAGATGTTATAATCAAACTGCCCATTCTGGCCTATGGGGAACAGGTAGCCTTGCAATAGTGAAAAACGAAAATGGCTGTAATTCACTATTAGGACATGCCACACACACCAGGGCATGTCCTACCTTATACTTACAATGCACCCTGCCCTTGGGCCTACCTTAGGGGTGTCTGATATGAAGATAAGGGAAGGTTTAGGGGCTAGCAAGTGGGTGCACTTGCCAAGTCGAAATGGCAGTCAGACTGCACACAGGCTCTGCAATGGCAGGCCTGAGACACACTTTACAAGCTGCTTCTGTGGGTGGCACAACCAGTGCTGCAAGCCCACCAGCAGCATTTGATTTACAGGCCCTGGGCACACCTGGTGCACTATACTAGGGTCTGGCAAGTAAATCAAATGATCCAATCATGGAGTCACTAATCAATACATCAATTTACAATAGGGAGAGCATATGCACTTTAGCACTAGATCAGCAGTGGTAAAGTGCCCAGAGTCATAAAACCAACAGAAACAGGTCAGAGAAAATACAGGAGGAAGGCAAAAAGTACAGGGATGACCCAGCAAAAAGGGCCAAGTCCAACACAACCCCCTTCCAGCCAAAACGCAGGGTAGACCAATCACTACCTTGATGGGATTCCCTGCTTTGGGCGATAGAACATGGACCCTGGCCCGCAACAGCAGGGGCATATTCCAGTTCTACGCCAATCTGAACCCATTTGGATCCCTCTGTCCATACTCTCAGGGCCCACCAAGCTAACCCCTGGGGAACCCTTCTCACCTGTGGACACCATCTGTGCAGCACCTAACCTTATCTTGCTCACAGGTGTGTCCCAACAGACCGACAGCAAGCCACAGTGGTCAGTGATGAGACCCAGGCCTTATGCTTCTCAGGGCTCTCAGGGCTCTCAAACCTCTGTGGTGTCAGAGAGCGGGGGCAGTAGCCCCAGGTGCTTGGCACCCTTTGTCCACTCTCCCTCCTGTCAGGTCAGGTATGACATCCTGACACTGACACACCAGCCCCGGGCCTGTACCTGGCGGCTGGACAGGAGACTGGGGTGGGCTTTCCCACACCCGGTCCTCCTCCTCCTCGTTGGGGCTCTGTACCCTCCCACCTGGAGTGGTACCCCCTTCCAGAATTGCCAGGGCACCTGTGGCAGGTGTCCTGCACAATTCGCCCACCAGTTCAGGGGTTCTATCCTGCAACTGGGCGTCCAGGTCAGGGAGGACACCCCGAACCTGGCCCTCCAACCTAGGGTCTAGACCCTTCAGTTGAACCGGGGTCAGAGGCGAGGACTCCCTCCCTCTGCACCCCTTCTAGAGTGCTGTACCCTCCCACCTGGAGTGGTACCCCTAGAAGACCAACCGGTCAGGACACTGTTTACAGTTGTCCCTCCCTCCAGGTCAGACAACACCTGAACCTGGCTTCCCAACCCAGGGACCAACCCCTGCGGTTGAACACTTGCCCGGCGCACCAGGACTTCATTGGGAGCACATATGCCCCCCCCCCGAGGGTGACACACAACTCATGTGTCATGTGACAGTCTGCCTGGGGCAGATCTCCCGACCCCTGTCCATCTGACAGCGCGTGAAGATCGCCCAGGACAGAAGTGGTGTCACCATGGTCATTTACTGGTGACTCAGCCCTTCTGGCTGGCCCCTGACCCACTGGTTCTTCCACTGGGGACTCTTCCCCCCTCTCACCCCTTAATCTGGACTTCTGCACCCTCCACTTAGGAGTGGCACTGCCAGACACCAGAACTGATGGAGGCCTGCTTACAGACACTCCCAGTTCACCAGACACTAGGGGAATCCCCCTCAGCGGGCGGCCCATCAGGACAGACTAGGCTCCCCACCTGGTGTTCCCTTAAAGAACCATCCAGGCCCTGAGACTGGGTTTCGGGCACCTGGGGACACGCAGCCCCACACTCACTCCGTCTCCTCTGAGACTGGACGTGAGCCCCTACACCCCTCCCACTACACAGGGACCTAGCTGGGCTACTCTGAACCATTTCCACCACTCTGGGTTGGAAGATACTTGAGCCACTCCCCTTAGGGTCATTCCTCAATGCCTCTTCAGACCCTCTGGAATCCACCAAAAGGTCTGCTTCCCTGGTGAGCTCCCTGGGGTCAGAGAACTCACTCTCCAACAGGTGTTGGCATAGCTCTGGAAAACAGGGACTTACAATATGCTCTCCCACAATCGGATCACACAGCCCCCTACAAGGGTTAACCAAACTATCCTTCGACCCTCGGTCTAGGTCCACTCTCTCCCCACTGCTCCGCTGTGCCGTCTCTTGCCTCTAGACCCCGACCTCCTCCTTGGGAGGTTCGAGGCTGCTGCCCGCTCCTGCGCCTGCTGCCCGCTCCAACTGGGACCAGACTGCCTCCAACCACCGTAACCTTTCTCAGATGCTTTTTTTCTTAATTTTTTCTCTGTGTGCCACTGTTATTGTGCCCATCTGTGTCTTGCTCTAATTCCACCGCTGTTTTTATTTTCTCGTGCCTGCCTGTTCCTTTTGCCATTCGCCACTGCTGCCCTGCGGCCCTTCCCCCGAATTCCCCCCGGAATTTCCCCTCCGGAATTTCCCCCGGAATAACCCCCCGGAATTCCCCTGCTCCCGCCTCCCAGCCTCTCCTCCCTCCCACCTCCCCTACTTAATGGCGGCCGCTGTGCGGCGCGCGCAAGGCAAGCCCGTCTGCGCCCGTCCGCGACCCGACCGCGGCCAGCGCCAGGAACCCTGGACCTCCCACTACCCATCGCTACGACACCACCACCCTCCTCGCACTCAACCCTGGAAGACTTAGAGAATGCCAACAGGCATCGCCGAACACGACCCACGGCCAGTTCTCCTGCCTCCACTGCCGCCAGACCCTCACCGCCACCCCGGCCTCCAACACCGCCGACGCCAGCACCGGCGACACCCTAAAATGCATCCTCCTCAACGTACGCTCCGTACACAAACACGCCATGGAAATCTGGAACCTACTCGACTCTTTCACCCGATATCGCCTTCTTCACAGAGACCTGGACCAACGCATCCTCCGCCCCCAACATCAGCACCGCCATCCCAGATGGATACAAGATCCAGAGGAAAGACCGCCCCAACCACCCAGGAGGGGACCTCGCCATCGCCCACAAGAGCACCCTCCGCCTCACCACCTCCAGCGAAACCTTCCCTTCCGCCGAACACCTGCACTTCAAGATCCAGACCACCCCCAAAGCCACACTCCGAGGAACCCTCGTCTATAGACCCCCCGGGCCCCCGAACACCCTTCGCCTCCACCATCACCGACTTCATCGCACCCCAAGCGATCATCTCAACAAACTACATACTCATTGGAGACCTGAACTTCCACCTCGGCAACCCCAGCGACCCCAACTCCACTATCCTTCATGACAACCTCGCCAGCATCGGACTTAAACAACTCGTCAACACACCGACCCACAGAGCAGGACACACCCTCGACCCCGTCTTCGCGGCAGGAAACAGCGTCCATTTCAGCCACACAACGCAGCCGCCATGGACCAACCACCACTGCGTACACTTCGCCATCAACAAACCCAAGGCACCCAATCCAGCCCCACGCCCACCACGAAGGAACTGGAGCAAGGTTACCGACGAGCAACTTAACTCCACCCTCAACCGAGACAACCACACCTGGGCACCCGACGCAAACAGCGGAAACGACGCAGCCAGAGAACTCCACACCTGGATCTCCAACTGCGCAGATGAGCTCGCCCCGCTACGCAACCCCGACAGACAACGCCCCAGGAAAGCCGCCTGGTTCACAACCGCTCTCCAAGAAGCCAGACGCACCTGCAGACGCCTGGAGAAGAACTGGAGAAACACCAAGACAACCGAAAACCACACCACCTACAAGGACGCCATGACGGACTACCACAACCAGATCAGAGCCACCAAAAGGAACTTCATCCACAACAAAATCCTGGCCAACTCCACCAACTCCAAGGAACTTTTCAGGGTCATTCAAGAATTCACCAACCCACGCAGCGAAGCCACAGACATCACCCCATCCCAAGACCTCTGCGACAAGCTTGGAACCTATTTCCACCTCAAGATCAAAAACCTCTACGACAACTTCATCGACCATCCACCAGGCGCCACAGACGGCCCCCGCCCCCAGAAACACCAGCCAGCCCACCATCTCCAACTGGACACCGATCACGGACGAAGACACCGCCTCGACCATGAAAAGCATCCACTCGGGGGCCCCCACCAACCCCTGCCCCCCTCACATCTACCACAGAGCCGTGGCCGCCATCGCACCCGAACTACAACGCACCATCAACACCACCTTGAAAACAGGCACCTTCCCAGACGACTGGCAGCGCGCAGAAGTCAGACCCCTGCTCAAGAAGCCCACTGCTGACCCCACCTTCCTCAAGAACTATCGGCCCATCTCGCTCCTCCCCTTCGCAGCCAAAGTTGCAGAGAAAACAGTCAACAGGAAACTGACACGATTCATTGAAGAAAACGCCATCCTCGACCCGTCCCAATCCGGATTCCGAAGCAACCACAGCACAGAGACCGCCCTACTTGCCGCCACAGATGACATCCGCACCCTTCTGGACCAAGGCCACTCCGCAGCCCTCATCCTACTCGACCTATCAGCGGCCTTCGACACCGTCTCCCATCGCACACTAGTCGTCAGACTACACAGCCATGAGCATACAAGGAACAGCCCTGGACTGGATCCGATCATTCCTCACCGGAAGAAGCCAAAGGATCAGACTCCCACCCTTCCTCTCCGACCCCACGAAAATCACCTGCGGAGTCCCACAGGGTTCATCACTGAGCCCCACCCTCTTCAACATTTACATGGCCCCCTCGCAGCCATCGTCCGACAACACGGCCTCAACATCGTATCCTACGCCGACGACACCCAGCTCATCCTCTCCCTCACCAAAGACCCCACCACTGCCAAACTCAACTTCCAGAAAGGAATGCAAGACGTCGCAGTCTGGATGACCAACAGCTGCCTGAAGCTCAACGCCGAGAATACAGAAGTCCCCGTCCTCGGTACCACCCCTTCTGCATGGGTCAGCACCTGGTGGCCGAACGCCCTCGGAAGCCCACCTACCCCCTCAGACCACGCCAAGAACCTCGGCATCGTACTCGACTCATCACTCTCCATGAACCGACAGGTCAACGCCGTCACCTCCAGCTGCTTCAACACCCTCTGCATCCTCCGCAAGACCTTCAAGTTGATCCCCCCTGAGTCAAGGAAGACAGTCATCCACGCACTCATCACCAGCAGACTGGACTATGGAAACGCACTCTACGCCGGCATCAACAAGTCCCTACTCCACAAACTCCAGACAGTACAGAACACCGCCGCCAGACTCGTCCTCGGCATCCCCCGACACGAACACATCAGCCAACACCTACGAAGTCTCCACTGGCTCCCCGTGGAGAAAGAGTCACTTTCAAAATCCTCGCTCACGCCTACAAATGCCTACACAACAACGGACCCAAATACCTCAACAACAGAATCAACTTCCACGTACCCAAAAGAAACCTCCGATCTTCCAACCTCGCACTGGCCGAAACCCCGCGCATCCACAGAGCCAGAGCATGCGGAAGATCCTTCTCTCACATTGCAGCCAAGACCTGGAGCGAGCTACCGGCAGACATCAGACACGCCCCTCCCTGAACACCTTCAGGAAGACCCTCAAGACCTGGCTCTTCGGCTAAACAGATCTGCGGACCCCCCCCTCAGCGCCTTGAGAACCTCACGGGTGAGTAGCGCGCTTATAATTCCCTGATTGATTGATTGATTGATCCAGTGCCTTGCAGACGTACTCCACACCACTCTCCTGAGATTGGCAAGACAGTATCTGACTGTCTCTGTCACTCAACCCACACTCTTCTGGGCGGTCTCCACATTCACACACCAGGACTTCAACCATGGGGGAACCTCCCTCCCTGCTCTTCTCAGCTAGAGTCAGTGTAGTGTCCCTCCCAACACTAGGACCATGAACCCCTGCGCCAGTGCCCCAATCTACTTCCGGGACACTGCGCACCACTGGAGCTACCTCAGATCCTTGAACCTCCTGGTGTATGTTAACCCCCTCCAAGTCAGGCGCCACATCTCTGGGTGTGTGTACTACCCCCTCAGCACTAGATAACTCAATATTGCTGCCACCATCTGAGCTGGATTCCACCTCCAACTCAGCAAAGCTCACTTCCTGAGCTACACAATTTTCATGTTGCTGGGCTGAGACCCTCATGGCCTCAAGCCTCTCGAGCTCCAAATCAAGCTCTCTCATTCTCAACTCATGTTCAAATATCATTCTCTCTCTCTCTCCAAGGCTAACTTGTTATTTTCAAACTCCAGCTTCTTATTCTCTAGGTCCTTTTGACCCTCCATTTTGAGCCTGGTCAGCTCCATTTTATGCCTTCTATCTCTCTCCCTATCCTCCAGCTCTCCTGGGGACAGATCTTTGGAAGAAACACTGCTGCCTGGCGGGGTAGGTACTTTCTCCCCCCTGGACCCACTGGCCCATCTAGCTGCCCTTCTGCCTCCTCCACAGGGTGCTCCACATTTTCAGATGCATTTCTTGCTTCCACCCAGGCCCTCAGCGCCTTGTGGAACTCATCCTTTTTAGTGAGGCCTGTAATAGCAACTTTCCATTTTCTACAGAAGGCTTTCAGCTGCTTGGTATTATAGGTATCCAACCTCTCTTCCTCAAACTCTGGATCCATAGATGCTGGTGGACTCATGGCAATAAGAATTGGCAGTTCTCAGAAAAATAACAGTCCAAGGAGAAAAAACTCTACCCAAAAAAGTATGTGGTTGCGTTTGGTCTGCACTCACTAGTAGTGTACACCAATCACTGTATATGAGTCACAAATGTAAGTCCAGAATCCCACCGCTGCCACCAATGTTAGTACTGGGGGTCTCTAGTTGGCAATGGTATGCACCTTTGACCAAATAGGGATCCTTGCTTCTAAGTCAGAGAAAGGGGATTACACTACTGGATAACCCCTGCTCACCCCCTTGGTAGCTTGGCACGAGCAGACAAGCTGATCTCAGAGGCAGTGTGTTAAGCATTTGTGAACACATACAGTAATACAGTCAAAACACTACAGATGGACACCACACAGGTTTTTATAAAAATAAGTATACTTTATATAGATTTATCACAAGACCACAAACGACAAAAATCCACAATACTGTAATCAATAATACTTCAGGATGGTAGAAATGGTTTAAAAATAGGTTCTTCACTTAAAAGCAGTCTTTAGCAACAAATAACCCCAACTGGAGTTATCACGACGTCAAGGTCAAAGAAATCCCAAAGTACGGCGCCGACCGCGAGGTGCGCGGCGTCGGGCCCGGAGTCAAAACAGACCCACAAAGAACAGTACCTTGGAAAAGCGAAAACAAAGACAGCTCACGGCGTCGGGGAGGTGCGGCGTCGTTGGCGCGTTGCGGCGTCGGTTCCTTGCTTCGGAGGAGATGATGCGTCGGGACCTGGATGCTTGCGCAGGCAGGGGAGGCGTCGGTTCCGGACCGGCGAGGAGGTGACGTCACGATGGCGCAGAAGCCACGGTTCCGTACGATGTCACGATGTCGATGAATTCTTGACCACCCATGTCGACGATCGGCTCCGCGATGATGTCGGCTTCGGAGTCGATGCGGCACAGCAGCGGGCCGTCGTAAGTCGGAGCAGCGCTCATGGCTATGGCAGGCTTACGATGTCGCTCGCTGGCGTCGATGTGGCACGGCGGTCGGCGTCCGGTCTTCGTTGCAAGTCGGAGCAGCGCTCACGGCTTCGATGCAGGAGACGGCGTCGCTCGCCGGCGTCGGTGTTGCAAATTCCTTCTGTAGCACCAGAACAGCAAGTTCCAGATGCAGGCAAACAGAAGGGAGTGAAGTCTGGTATCCCTGAGACTTCGGTCAGGAGGCAAGCTCAAATCAAGCCCTTGGAGTAATATTCTGCAAGATGATGAAAGTACACACACAGTTCCTTTACCTCTCCTTGGCACTGAAGACACCACTGTAGGCCAACCCAGCAACACAGCACACTGGCAGGGGGGCAGTCCAACTCCTACAGCTTCCTTTGGTTCTTCTCCTTGGCAGAGGTTCGTCTTGTTGTTCCAGAAGTGATCTAAAGTTCTGGGGTCAGGGCCCCAATATTTATACTGCAAAATCCTTTGTCCTCTGAAGGCAGAGGGGCCTTTACCTAGTCCAAACCAGTTCTGGTCAGTCCTGGAACACTTTGTTGACAAGACTCCTTCTTTCCTTTCACAGTGTAGGCCAGGGACATCAGACGCACCACAGGAGGTGGAGCCAGCATTGTGGAGGGAAGGCACAGCCCTATTCAGGTCCCAGGTGCAACTCCTCCCCCCCATCTAAATGCAGATCTCTCTTTTCAGCCCTGTGCTGACTCACCCTGCCTCCTGGAATCCCCCAGCCCCTGTCACTCACAATGCCAGACACACAATACACAACCTAGCAGAGGCAGGCTTGCACAGTTAGGCAAGAAAATACCTACTTTCTAAAAGTGGTATTTTCAAACACAGAATGTTAAAACCAACTTTACTAAAAGATGTATTTTATCATTCTGAGTTCAGGCATACTAAATTAGTTTTTCTACCATGCTGCCTGGGTCAGTTAGGATTATAAGATGTTATAATCAAACTGCCCATTCTGGCCTATGGGGAACAGGTAGCCTTGCAATAGTGAAAAACGAAAATGGCTGTAATTCACTATTAGGACATGCCACACACACCAGGGCATTTCCTACCTTATACTTACAATGCACCCTGCCCTTGGGCCTACCTTAGGGGTGTCTGATATGAAGATAAGGGAAGGTTTAGGGGCTGGCAAGTGGGTGCACTTGCCAAGTCGACATGGCAGTCACAGACTGCACACAGGCTCTGCAATGGCAGGCCTGAGACACACTTACAAGCTGCTTCTGTGGGTGGCACAACCAGTGCTGCAAGCCCACCAGCAGCATTTGATTTACAGGCCCTGGGCACACCTGGTGCACTATACTAGGGTCTGACAAGTAAATCAAATGATCCAATCATGGAGTCACTAATCAAAACATCAATTTACAATAGGGAGAGCATATGCACTTTAGCACTAATCAGCAGTGGTAAAGTGCCCAGAGTCATAAAACCAACAAAAACAGGTCAGACAAAATACAGGAGGAAGGCAAAAAGTACAGGGATGACCGTGCAAAAAGGGCCAAGTCCAACAGACCTTATACGTGTTAGGATCGAAATCGAAACCTTTACCGCTTCACATTTTGTAACTTTTCCCAACACGTGCACAAGTTAAACAGTTAAAACGTTAGCACGTGTAAACTGTAAAACGTGACATCTAAATGGGCGGAGCCGCATCTTCCTTCCATAGACTACTTAATAACCAAAAAGTATATAAACCACACCCGTTGTCCGATTAGTTTCGTTTTTGCGAGTTATTTACCCGTGTCCATTGTGTGATGCAGGTTCCCTTTTGTAGCGTCGGATTCTTGTTTTGCGGCAACAAAACATATTCCAGAGTTGTAAGTTGTTTGATTATGGCATAGTAGATATTTATAATACGTAGCTATTTGTAAATATTTAAACATTTGTTTTTAGAAAAAAGTGTTATTGGTTGTTTTTGCCTTTTTTCTGTAACGTCAGCAGCTTGTTTTCAGAAACAGACAGAATACAGCAAATCAATCAATCAATCAATCAATCATGTCACTTATAAAGCGCACTACATACCCGCGAGGGTCTCAAGGCGCTGGGGGAAGAGGGGGGTGGTGCTGCTACTAATCGAAGAGCCAGGTCTTGAGGAGTCTTCTGAAGGCCAGTAGGTCTTGGGTCTGCCGAAGGTTGGTGGGGAGGGTGTTCCAGGTCTTGGCGGCGAGGTGGGAGAAGGATCTGCCGCCGGCGGTCGTTTTCCGGATGCGGGGACTGTGGCGAGGGCGAGGCTGGTGGAGCGGAGCTGGCGGGTGGGGGTGTAGAAGCTGAGTCGTCTGTTGAGGTAGGCTGGTCCGGAGTTGTGGAGTGCTTTGTGTGCGTGGGTGAGGAGCTTGAAGGTTATCCTCTTGTTGACAGGGAGCCAGTGCAGGTCTCTCAGGTGGGGTGTGATGTGGCTGCGTCGGGGGATGTCGAGGATAAGACGTGCAGAGGCGTTCTGGATGCGTTGCAGCCGTCTCAGGAGCTTAGCCGTCGTTCCTGCGTAGAGGGCGTTTCCGCAAACATTGCTCCTTTTCTGGCTCCTTTGAGCTCATATACTGTGACTTTGTATACTATAATATTGACACTGTACTTGACTTCAGAGGTGTTGGTGACCCGTCGGCGCGAAGACTAAAGATTTATACATAACGTCACCAGCTTCTGGTTGTTACTGTGTTTCCCCCTTGGGATCATATACTGTGAATATGTATATTATAATATTAACAGTCATGGTCATGTCAGAGGAGTTTATGACCTGTTGGCGCGAAGACTAAAGATTTATATGTAACGTCAGCAGCTTCTGGTATCTAACTGTGTTTCCCCCTTGGGATTATATAGTGTGAATATCTATATATTATAATATTCACAGTCATTATGATCTCAGAGGAGTTTATGAGCCGTGGGCGCGAAGACAAAAGATTTCGAAGTTCCGGAGAAAAAAGCTTTGAACATATTCACCGCTGGAAAATATTTCGTTATTGATCTTGTTTTGTGTTTATCACTTTATTTTCCTTTTCCTTTTTTGTGTGGCTTCAGTGCTACTCTCTATATTGTAGTAGAGTGTCATATTTTCACACAAGAGGAATTGGAGATTTGTCGCCGGCAGGAGTAAACCATCTGAAATACAGCTTACTGACCTTTATAACTTACTTGATCAGATATTTTTACAGTGAGAATATTTTTCGAAATTGCAGTTTAAAAAAGATTGTTTGCATAGATACTTTTTACTGAATGCCTTTGATAAACCCTACATTTCTTAATTGATATTTTGGTATTACTCTTTTTCTCTGTTGTGGTTCCTATTCTCGTTCTCCCTATAGAATATATAGGAATAGTATTGTATATAATACTACTTTCCTATATATTCTTAAAGGAATACGTGATCTGTTAGCAGAGCAGTGAGCGACCTCTAAGCACTACGACAAAACTTTCCCGACTTCTACAGAATAGAGATTGAATTTTTTTTGGTTTTTTTGTTGTGCTCCTTATTCTTTTTCTCCTGTGGAATACTATAAACTCACCCTGTACATTTTAATACTGTGAACTTATAGTACTTCAGAGGGGTTGGAGATCTATGTCTGCGAGATATTAACAACATTTACTACAGTTATTTCCGTTGATAACTTACTACCTTACAGTTTGTAACACTGCTAATATTTTATAAAATAGTAGTCCCTAAAAAAAAATGGTATACATAGTGCTTTATTTAATGTTTTGATGAAGCGTATATTTCTAGGTAATATGACGTCATTTGTGTTTATCTGTTTTTTACATGTTCTTGTTGTTGTATGTATGTATGTATGTATGTAAAGAATTTATAGAGCGCAGGAATCACCCCCAAAGGGGTATCTCCGCGCTAAGCATAGAGACAAGTCAGACAGGCACAAAATCCCATAGCTCAAGCCTTGAATAATTCCGTCTTCAGGAGTTTTCTGAAACGGGGAAGACTAGGACATTTACGTAAATCCTCTGGCAGAGAATTCCAGTATAATGGCGCCAGATAGGCCACAGTTTTGCCTCCAGATCGTTTTTTCTTAAAATGAGGGACCGCCAATAACATTTTGCCTTCAGATCTGAGACACCTATTCGGGCAGTACACTTTAAACTTCTCCACCATATAACTCGGGCTAGTGCCATAAAGAGCTCTGTGAACAAAGCAACAGAGCTTAAACTTTACTCTCCGGCGAATTGGGAGCCAATGGAGAGTGTTCAATAAAGGCCCGGGAGAGGTGCGGGGAGATTTGTTAAGAGTTAGGCGTGCAGCCACATTCTGGACGATCTGCAGTCTGCTAAGAGAAGACTCGTTCGCCGATACCAATAAAGCATTACAATAATCCAGGCGACCTATAATCAAAGCCTGAATTAAAGTTCTGCTTACAGTTTGAGGTAGCCACCTGAACACTGCGCAGCAGGCTCAAGGTATGATAACAGGTCCCGGCGGTGGTCATAACTTGATCCTTCATCGATAGATGTGCATCCAACCTGACCCCCAGATTTTTTGCCACCGAAGTAGGTAGAGGGGCGGGGCCTAGCACTGTTGGCCACCACTCAGGGGACCAGGACGTTGATGCAGCACCAAACAGAAGGATCTCAGTTTTGGCCGCATTTAACTGCAAAAAGTGTTCAGTCATCCATTCTGCTATGGCAGACATGCCATTAGAAAAGCGCTGATCGACAAACTCTGTGTCCTTATCGAAGGACAGGAGTAATTGGGTGTCGTCAGCGTAGGAGAACGGCGTAAAGCCGTACTTTCGGATGACTTTTGCAAGGGGGGCCACATAGATGTTAAACAAAGTAGGGCTCAGACAGGAGCCCTGGGGCACCCCCTTATTAATCTTCATAGTTTGGGATCGAAAAGAGCCTAGATTGATGGATTGCGTGCGATGATCAAGAAAGCTGATCAACCAATCGAGAGCTATTCCCTGCAGACCGGCCTCTCTCAGTCGAAGTATCAGTTTCTGATGAGAGACCGTGTCAAAGGCTGCTGTTAAATCCAACAAAACCAACATCACTCCTTTGTTATCATCCACGGCCATTTTTATATAATCCGTGACCCCAATGAGAGTTGTCTCGGTGGAATAGTTGGATCTAAACCCTGACTGTGAAGGGTCAAGGATACCGTTTGCCTCAAGATAGTCCATTAATTGAGTATTAACATAGCTCTCCGCCAATTTGCCCATAAGCGGAAGGAGCGAGATGGGACGGTAATTGGAGAGCACTTCGGCCGGTACCTGATCTTTCTTCTTGATAGGCAATACTTGGGCGACTTTCCAATCTAGAGGCACACTGCCTTCAATCAATGATGAATTTAAGATCTCTGCAATTGGGGCGGCCAAAAAGGGGCAAGGAGAGCAAATTTGTGGGCGGGCATTATATCCAAAGGAGATCCTGACTTAGCCTTTTCAACATAGCTTCCATTTTAGAGACCTCAATAACCTTAAAATATGTCAGACCTTCATCTGAGCCTACAAGGGGTATTAATTCAGGTGTAATAGATGGCACCAGGCAAACGTCTTGAGGGAATTGTTGATAAATCTGGTTGATTTTATCGTCGAAGTATACGGCAATATTGTCACATAGTCCCTGAGAGGGGTGATCACCAATGCACAAGCTTTAGGTTTGGTAAAGGAATTCAAAATTTTGTAGAGATCTTTTGCCGAGTTTCCAGCCTGATTGAGTTTAATTATTACATGATCTTTACGTGCCTTTTTAGATTCTTATGATAAGTAGTGAGGGCCAGTTTAAATTTAAATTTTCCGTTTGACCTGAGATGATGTAGTGCGGGAGTGTTTCTTGTAGCACTTCTTTTCTACTTTATCTAAAAGTAACTGATGCCCTCTTATATTAACAAGAATATGGGGCAACACTTTTACAAACTATAGGCGACAAAAAAAGGAGGGTCTGGCCACGCTTAAGGGATATTTTATGAATTGCGTTTTTATTTGTCACCCCTCTCATATATACAGCTACACTTTCCTAAGAAAGTATATTTGTGATTGCTTAATAAAAACTGTTTCAAACCTAGACTTAATTTTTGCAGCGCAACCACACCTACTATTTTGCTGCAAGGAAATAGCACTACCTGCAACAGAAGTAAGCACCGCACTATAACTATACATTCTAAGTAAACATTGCTCCAGAGAAGTAGCTTACTCAGAACCTTATTTAAATGAAGACCGCAACAGCGCGCTTTCTTTTTCAACCCCTCCTCCATATTATAATATTTGCTCCAAAGATGAAGCACTCCCCGTCAGAAAAGTAAACACCACATTATAAGTAAATACTGCTCCTGTGAAGTATCCCACCCACTGACTTAATAAAAAGAAGACAGCAACACAGTTATTTTCCCGACGTGATTTGTAGGCCCCACGCAAATTATATAAATGGCCCTTAAAATATATAAAAAACAATTTTTACCTTCACAGTCCCTGTTCACCACCTTGTGACCACTGTCCAGAGTTAATAGTGTTCCTACCCTCCCCTCTACTACTTTGTTTTCCCGTACTCCTTTGAAGTGCATCACAAAATGGCTGACAACAGTGAACCGTTCCCACCCAATAAGGAGCAAACTTGTACTCGGAACACTTTAGTCAATAAAATGTCCATGGTGTTCCGTAGAAGAGGAGGGAATGGCTGCCATCACTTCTACTTTTAATGCTTCACAGTCAATGAACATTAAGCTTGGGAAGGTCCTGCTTGGAACACGTTACCCAATGAGATGTCCCTGATACTCCGCGGAGGGGGAGGGAATCGCTGACAACACTTCTACTTTCAATGGTTTACAGCCAATCAACATTAAGCTTGGGAAGGTCCTCCTTGGAACACGTCAGCCAATCAGATGTCCCTCCTACTCCGCAGAGGGGAAGGGAATGGCTGGCAACACTTCTACTTTCAATGGTTCGCAGCCAATGAACATTAAGCTCTGGAAGGTCCTCCTTGGAACATGTGACCCAATCAGATGTCCTTGCTACTCCGCGGAGGGGAAGGGAATGGCTGGCAACACTTCTACTTTCAATGGTTCGCAGCCAATGAACATTAAGCTCGTTGTTGGAACACCTCAGCCAATTAAACGTTAATTTTGTTCCGCGCACAGGGAGAGAACACGCCCTCCCACATAATATTAAATTTCCTCTAACTAAGTGACACGATCCGTGATAAAAGTGAACACCGCATTGTAAGTAAACATTACTCCGCATTATATTAAAGGAAGGCCGCAATACGGCGCATTGTTGTTTTCCCGATATGATTTCCACAGCCTACTGAACATTGCCGCAATACCGCGCATCGTTGTTTTGTGGACGTGATTTCCACGGCCTACGCAACATTCACACTACCTGTGTGTGCACCCTACACACTGCTTGTCGTAATAAGGCGCATTGTTTTCCCGACAGGCTTTCCAGAGCCTACGGGCTTTCCAGAGCCTACGCAACCTTGCCGCAATACCGCGCACCGTTGTTCTGCGGAAGTGATTTCCACGGCCAACGCAACATGCAAACTCCCTGCCTCTGCACCGTACAGACTGCTTAAACTAACTCCACAGTGTTCCTACTATACCCTCTTATACAATTTTCTCTTTTTTTCCCCCTACTCCTTTCAACTGAGTCACAAAATGGCTGCCAACACTTCCTAGTTTCAACCGTTCACAGCCAATGAGCCGCAAGCTCGTGCTTGTAACGCCTCAGCCAATCAGATGTCATAATTCTCAAATATCAGTATCTGTAAAATTTGATATTTCTCAAAAACTACTGAACGGATTTACCCCATTTAAACAAAAGCGTGCTTTCTGGACCAAGACCTTTCTCCCTGCCAAATTTGGCGTAATTCCGTTCAGCAGTTAGACCTGTAGCCTTGTCTAAAGTTTCCTATGGAAATTGCATGGAGAAAACACTTTTCGGACCCCCTTTTTCTCAGCCCCCTTGACCAATCACCCCCAAACTTTCAAGATAGGAGCTGATCTAAAAGAGAAACTTTTGGAAAATTTCGTAAAGATTCGTCAAACGACGCCAAAGTTATAAGCACATCAAAAAATGCTTTTCCTATGGAAACGTGGTCCTAACTATAACTACCTACTGGCGACCGCCAGTAGGTAATATATATATATATATATATATATATTCACTGAAAAAACCATAGGTTTCAGGCACGTTATAGTTAGTTGGACATTTCACTCGTACAAAACCATAGAAATTCCCCCGTTAGTTAGTTCAGCTAACTATAACTCGCGCCCCCGCAATGCACTGCTGATGACGTCACATATTACATCACTCATGACATGGTCAGTGACATCACTGATGACATCTCAAATGACATCACTGATAACATCACTGATGGCATCATCCAGTGACTGTGTGTTTCTGTAAAGTTTAAATATGTTTAATATATATAGGCCAAGGCGTATTGAAGAATGAGTGGGTGTATAAGTGTCTGAATGGATGATTTAGTAAGTGCGTGACTGACTCTAAGTGAGTGATTAAACGTATCTTACTGAATGCATAGGTTAGTGACTAAACTGTGTGAATGTCTGTATCCGTCTGTCTGTTGCTGTGTAAGCGGCTGCATGGGTTTGTGAATAGCTACATGAGTGTCTATATGGGTTATTGATTGGTTGTCTGAGTATCTGTATGGGTGCCTGAGTGTTTGTGTGGGTGGGGTGTGTGTGACTCTGTGCATAGATGTGTGAGTGGGTGATTCACTGGCTGCATGGTTTCAAGAGTGCATCTGTGATGGACTGTGTGGGTGTGTGTGTGTATGGGTGTGTTAGTGAGTGAATGTATATCTCAGTGGTACATGTGTGAGTAACTAACTACATATGTGAAAGGCAGTATATATGTGTGTTGGAGTATATAAATGGCTATAAGTGAGAGTGTGTGATTGTGAGAGTGGCTGTATGGATGAGTGTGTGCTTGTATCAGTGATTGTATAAGAGCGTAAGAATGTGCTAGTATCTGTATGAGTAAGTGAGATGGTGTGTGTATAACTGTATAGGTGAGTAAATGGGAGTGTGATTAATTATTTGCATGACTGACTAGGTGTGTGAGTAACTCTATGGATGAGTGGCGGTGTGTGAGTGTCTATAGGTGTATGAGTACATATGATAGTCCTGTACTGAGTGACCGTAAGTATGAGTGACTGTACGGGTGAGTGAGTGGATGTGTGTGTAGACCTAAGAATCAGTGAGTGGGTATGTAGTTATTGGTGTTGGAGTGTCTATGGTTTTGAGAATGGCAGTCTGTAATTTAGAGTGGGTGTATCAAAGGTTATATTAGGGTGTGAGAAGATGCATCAATTTATCACATGGATGATGTCATCAGTGATGTAATTTGAGATGTCATCAGCAGTGCATTGCGGGGGCGCGAGTTATAGTTAGCTGAACTAACTATAACGGGGGAATTTCTATGGTTTTGTACGAGTGAAATGTCCAACTAACTATAACGTCCCTAAAACCTATGGTTTTTTCAGTGAATTTCAAAGGTTTTTTAAATGCTAATTTCTAACTATAACGTGCCTGAAACGTATGGTTTTTTTCAGTGAATTTCAAAGGTTTTTTAAATGCTAATTTCTAACTATAACGTGCCTGAAACCTATGGTTTTTTAAGTGAATTTCAAAGGTTTTTTAAATGCTAATTTCTAAGCCTATAGAGGTAGGACATGTGAAGAAAGAGGAACAAACGCACAGAAAGAAGCAAAAGAAATGCAGAAAGAAGCAACAGAAGTCCACAAAGACGAAGAAAAGTGCAGGAAGAAGCAAGACATGTGCAGAAAGACCCAACAGAGGAGCAGAAAGAGGCCTTGTTGCAAAATCCTCCTGTGCCCCCAACTTTTTCTAACGGGTACTGGTGGTAATTGACTCTGACTAACCAGGCCTAGAGCCAGTGCTATGCTAAAAGACACTTAGAATACAGTGAAAACACCTACATACACTAGGGAACACTATGCGTTGGGGTACCTCTGTCATTAGCATGACCTCCTCTGTAAGGCCCTAGTACATAATAGGACAGGGGGATTAAAACTACCTCTAAGTCAGAGGTGCAGAAAGATGCTTCTTTAAGTAGTAGTCACGTTTGCAGAGTGGTGGAGAAAAGGTGCTGGGCGTCCGACCAGCGCTCAGGAATTCCGCTGCGTAGGACTTGCAGGAGGTACCAGGAGGGATTCTTGGCCCCCAAACTCCCTCAGGACTAAATTGGACTTCATCCCCCATCCCGTAGTCTGCCACGAGGCGCGTTTGCAGAGTGGTAGAGAAAGGGGGCCATGGGCTCCGAAGACGTCTTAGCAATCCCACTGTGTGGGACTTACTGGAGGTAACAAGAGGGTAGTTGGCCCCAAGGACATCCTTGGGGGCCAACTTCCCTCCTATTACCTCCAGTCAGGCCCACATAGGAGCACTGGTAAGTACTCGTACCAGGCCATGCCACTTTGCCCTCCACTCTACAAACGCGCTCCCTGGCGCGCTCTTGGATGGGGATTGAAGTCCCCTTCACTGCTGGGGGTCCTTTAGGGGCCAACTAGCCTACCTTTTACCTCCAGTAAGCCCCATGCAGTGGGATTGGTGAGAGGTAGACAAAGGCCATGCCCCCTTTCTCCACCACTCTGCAAACGCGGCCCCTGGCGCGTTGTTAGTTGGGGAATTAATTCCCCTTGAATACTGAGGGTCCCTGAGGGCCAACTAGCCCACCAAGTACCTCCAATATGGGCCACAGAGCTGCGTTGCAGAGAGGTGGTCTGAGGCCACGCCCCTTTTACACCACTCTGCAACGCAGCTCTGTGGCGCTTACTGGAGGTAACTGGTGGGCTAGTTGGCCCCCAGGGACCCTCAGGATTCAAGGGCACTTAATCCCCCAATTTACAATGCGCCAGAGGGAGTCTTTGCACACTTGTCATATCAGGCCCCACCCCCTCCCTGCATCACTGTGCAAACGCGCCTCCTGGCGCGTTGTAAGTTGGGGATTAAGTCCCCTGGAATCCTAGAGGTCCCTGGGGGCCAACTAGCCCACCAGGTACCTACAGTAAGCGCCACAGACCTGCGTTGCAGAGTGGTGTAAAAAGGGGCGTGGCCTAAGACCACCTCTCTGCAACGCAGCTCTGTGGCGCTTACTGGAGGTCCATGGTGGGCTAGTTGGCCCCCAGGGACCCTCAGTATTCAAGGGGACTAAATTCCCCAACATAGAACGAGCCACACAGCTCGATTGCAGAGAGGTGGACACAGGCCATGCCCTCTTTCTCCACCACTCTGCAAACGCGCCTCCTGTTGCGTTTTAAGCTGGGGGATTAAGTCCCCTTGAATCCTAAGGGTCCCTGGGGGCCAACTAGCTAGTTGCGCCACAGAGCTGCGTTGCAGAGTGGTGTAAAAAGGGGCGTGGCCTCAGACCACCTCTTTGCAACGCAGCTCTGGCGCAAACAGAAGGTACCTGGTGGGCTAGTTGGCCCCCAGGGACCCTCAGGATTGAAAGGGAATTAATTCCCCAACTTACAACGCTGCTGCGAGGGGGCGGGGCCTCGGCACAATGCCTTCTTTTTACAATATTTGGGGCCCTGGGGACCCCATCCCCCAGGGCCTGACCTGTTTTTTTCTTTTTAGGGAAGGGGGCCGCGCGGCCCCCCTCCCGAGGCCAATTTCGGCCCCGGGGACCCCATCCCCCGGGGCATGGCCACATGTTTTTTTTTTTTTTTTTTTAAATATATATTTGAGGGGGGCTGCATGACCCCCTCCTGAGGCCTCTAATTGCCCCGGGGACCCCATCCCCCGGGGCCGTGCCTCGTTTTTTTTTTTTATTATTACGGGGGAGGGGGGCCACGTGGCCCCCCTCCCGGGCCACTTCTGGCCCCGGGGACCCCATCCCCCGGGGCCTGGCTTCTTCGTTGGGGACCGTGGGGGGAGCCCCAATGCCCCCACGGTCCCGCCGGCTCCCCGCCTCCTGCGAGAGCCGGCATTGCTTTTCCACACGGAGAACTGCTAACATGCAGCTCCCCGTGTGGAAAAGCAATTTGGTTTGGATTTTGGAAGAGAGAGCAGGTTTCTCTCTTCCAAAACCCAAACCACAGTTTGCTATGACATATGCCATAGCAAACAGCAGTGTCCCGGGGGTGGGCACCCCGGGACACTGCAGGAGCCGGCCCTGGGGGGTGGCGGTCCCCAGGGCCATCACGGGCTCCAGGAGGGGAGCCGCGTGGCCCCCCTCCCAACGTGTGGACAGCCCCGGGGAGGTGGTGGTCCCCGGGGCTCGGGGTTCCGTAACGGACCCCCGCATTTACATACTTAGTGCCCCGGGAAGGTAGCGGTCCTCGGGGCGTGTGGGGGGGCTCGAGCCCCCCCCCCACACAGGTTCATTTTTTTTTAAAAAAACAAGCCCCGGGGGGTGGCGGTCCCCGGGGCTGCGGGGGGGCCGTGTGCCCCCGCAAATATTTAAGAAAAGCCCCAGGGGTGGCGGTCCCCAGGGCTTGGGGGGCCTTGGAGGCCCCTCCACACATTTAAAAAAACAGGGGCTATGGGGGGGCCGTGTGCCCCGCAAATATTTAAGAAAAGCCCCAGGGGGTGGCGGTCCCCGGTGCCCCCCTGGGCCCCCGCAATTACATTATGGCATGCCCCCGGGACTTGGCCCACCCGGGGGCTAAATAACAACGAAGCGCGGGAGCCCGCGCTTCATTTTCTTAAAACTTTCGGCGGGATTCGCGAACCCAGCGCGAATTTCGCAGATTTTTTTTTTTTTAAAAAAATGCTTTTTTGGGCCCTGGGGGTCCTTGTGGGAGCTCCTGAGCAGGCCTAGGGGGTCAGGGTGTTTCTACCCTGCCCCCTTTTTTGAATAAGTGAAGTGGTGTGTGTATAACTCTATAGGTGAGTAAATGGGAGTGTGATTGATTCTTTGCATGACTGACTAGGTGTGTGAGTAACTCTATGGGTGAGTGGTGGTGTGTGAGTGTCTGTATAGTTGTATGAGTGCATATGATAGTGCTGTCTTGATGAGTGACTGCATGTATGAGTAACTGTATGGATGAATGAGTGGACATGTGTGTAGACCTAGGAATCAGTGAGTGGGTATGTAGTAACTGGTATTGGTGTGTCTATGGTTTCGAAAATGGTAGTCTGCATTTTAGTGTGGGTGTATCAACTGTTATATTAGGGTGTGAGGAGGTGCATCAGATTATCACGTAGATGATGTCATCAGTGATGTCACTGACCATGTCATGAATGATGTAATATGTGACGTCATCAGCAGTGCTTTGCGGGGGCGCGAGTTATAGCTCGCTCAACTAACTATAACGGGCGAATTTCTTTGTACTAGTGAAATGTCCAACTAACTATAACGTCCCTGAAACCTATGGTTTTTTCAGTGAATATATAAATATATATATATATATATATATATATATCCACATGAACTCCTTCTCGCTTGGCCAATCTCCTAAGGCACCAGAAAAGAGCGCGGACCACCGTGGTTCGTCAACTGCAATTTTAATCAAACTCCCCAAGAAGTGCAGCAGCCATGACGCGTTTCGGCCATGACAGTTCAACTAAATACTTTTTCCCTGTTTAGTGATTAACATCTTAAAGTGACAGTGCAATTTGAACAACGTTACAGGCAAATTAATTAAGTATTGGATTTGCTGACAATCGTATTAGAGCATAGTTGTCTACATTTACCATCATACAATTGCATGTATGATGTAAACTTTTAACTACATAAATTATTTCTGCATAAATGCAAGTTTTATAAAAGCTAAAAGTTGTTTAAGAAACATTTAAATACACAATTAGTACATCAATATAAATATATATAAATATATACATAAAAAATATACATATGAAAATATATATATGCCCATAAATATCCACTGCATTTGCAGAAATAAACACATAAATCTATTTTTTGATGTAATTTAATCCTGGTTTTAATGCCTGACAACTTCCTAAAGCCTCCATATGTAAGCTAAAACTAAAAATAGTTATAAATGCCCCTAATTGATTACATCCGATTGCAATGTTCTTCCTATTTACAATGTAATTTGCCTGTACGCTTTTGTTCCACCCAAAAGAATTTTTTTAAATTTTATTTAAAAAAAAAAAAAATGTTATGTGAAAAAAGTGATAAATGCTAACTGTGCTTAAAAACCGAATAAAATATCTTTTTACATATAAGAAAATATTCCTATATAGAGTCCTTGTGAGCGGTTAGGCTACATATTAGTGTATTTGTTGAAAAACTGTTTATAATTCTGTTTTATATTTTTTATTTCTTTTATTTATTATTATTATTAATTCGTTTTTGTAAATTGTTTTTTTATTTATAAAAGGAGAAGAAAAAGAGAAGGAAAAGGAGCCAATTAAATACATCATTGAAGCTCTATGACTATATAAATATATATAAACATATGCCTAAATGTAATAAATATATAAATGTATAAATATATAGATATAAACCTGGTTGGCGTTTCCATAAAAAAGTTATATTACATAGAATCAAAATATTGTTATGTCCATTGATGGTGCAAAATTTAAAATCATTAAATCGCTCATGTTACAACATTAGTAAAGGCCAGACACCAAGTGTTTAAATCTGAAGACTGGCATGTAATTCCTCAGTGGCGTTTAACCCTCTGGGGTGTTTTGTATCGAGATTAAGAATATAATACATCTCCAATTTCCGGAGTGCTTTCTCACGATCCCCACCCCTTTTGTTCATGGGAATGGAATCTATTAGATAATATTGTAGTTCCTTGGGGTTGCCGTCATGTTTCTCATTGAAGTGGCGAGCCCCTGGATATGACAAATCATTATTCCTGATTGCTCGTATGTGCTGAAGTACCCTTTTGTGTCCTTGCAGGATAGTACTGCCAACATATTTCAATTTACAAGGGCACTCCAGCACATACACTACAAATTCAGTTTTACAATTTAACACCTTGTCTATAGGTATTTCCTTTTCGCCGAATGGGGTCTTGTATTTAGTCATGGATATGCCATGTTGGCAAGCTTTACATGCTTTGCACCTATGAAAGCCCAACCGTTGTGATAGCCAAGTGCTTTTAATTGGAGGGCCGCATGGGTCATTTTTGACCAGGATGTCTTTCATTGATTTACCCCTGCGGTATGTTATTGCGGGTTGTTTAGGGACCGTAGAGCCAATGACTGGGTCCTGTCTGACCAAATGCCAGTTTTTCCTAATAATTTTTCGCACAGCACCCTCTTGTTGGTTAAATTTCAAGATGAATCTAAATTCATCTGATGTGTCAATTCTCTTTTTACTTTTAAATTTGGTTTTTAAGAGAGCTGTTCTTGTTCCCTGATTGCTTTTGGTAAGTGCATTGTCCAAACATTTCTTGCTATATCCCCTCTCCCGGAATCTCTTTATGCATTCTCCCTGAGCCTTTAGTAGGTCCTGTTCATTACTACAAATTCGCTTTAGCCGCAATAGCTCACCATAGGGTATACTTTGTATAAGGTGCCCTGGATGGGCACTGCTGGCATGCAAGATGGCATTACCCGCTGTGGGTTTTCTCTGAAGCCGTGTTTCCATTTTATTATTTTCAATGTAAACTTCTATGTCCAAATTTAAAAAAAAAAATATATATATATATATATATATGTATATTACCTACTGGCAGTCGCCAGTAGGTAGTTATAGTTAGAACCTAGTTTCCATAGGAAAAGCATTTTTTGATGTGCTAATAACTTTGGCGTCGTTTGACGAATCTTCGCGAAATTCTCCAAACAAAAAGTCTATCCAGGTCAGCTCCTATCCTGAAAGTTTGGGGGTGATTCGTCAAGCGGGGGCTGAGAAAAAAGGGGGGTCCTAAAACGCGTTTTCTCCATGTTAATTTCCATAGGAAATTTTGAGACAGGCTACAGCCCGAACTGCTGAACGGAATTACCCCAAATTTGGCAAAAAGGTAGTGCTTGGTTCAGAAAGCGACCTTTTGTAAAATGGTGTAAATCCGTTCAGTAGTTGCTGAGAAAATCAAACAAGCATTGGCATAGCCAAAAGGTCTCGCCTTTGGGACCTTATAAGTGTTTAGTTATCCAGCACCGTATCCTTGGTGCAACAACATCAAGTGTTGTATGGCTAAACACTTATAAGGTCCCAAAGGCGAGACCTATTGGCTATGCCAATGCTTGTTTTGAGTGGCTCATGCAGGTATGCCACTGTGAGGTAGAGCTGCTGCGAGTGCTTTTACAGGAGCCCCTGTGACATTGCGCCTCTTCAAAATGTATCTTGGGTCTGGTGTAATACTTCTAGCCCTTATTCCCGTCTTCTCGCACCCAATGCATCCTCAAATGTCCCATGTACAGCCGGGGTTGATACTCCTATTACCCCGGCCCTCCAGTGACACTTTACCTGTCACGGGTGGTGGTGGTGGACGTGGTGGTGGTGGTGGACGTGGTGGATGTGGTGGTGGTGGACGTGGTGGAGGTGGTGGAGGTGGTGGACCTGGTGGAGGTGGTGGTGGACGTGGTGGTGGTGGTGGAGGTGGTGGTGGACGTGGTGGTGGTGGACGTGGTGGACGTGGTGGTGGTGGACATGGTGGTGGTGGACGTGGTGGTGGTGGACATGGTGGTGGTGGACGTGGTGGTGGTGGACGTGGTGGTGGTGGACGTGGTGGTAGTGGACGTGGTGGTAGTGGACGTGGTGGATGTGGTGGACGTGGTGGTAGACGTGGTGGTGGTGGACATGGTGGTGGTGTTGGCGGTGGATGTGGTAGACGTGGTGGTGGTGGTGGACGTGGTGGTGGTGGTGGACGTGGTGGTGGACGTGGTGGTGGACGTGGTGGTGGATGTGGTGGTGGTGGATGTGGTGGTGGTGGTGGATGTGGTGGACGTGGATGTGGTGGTGGACGTGGTGGTAGTGGATGTGGTGGTAGTGGATGTGGTGGTAGTGGATGTGGTGGTAGTGGATGTGGTGGTAGTGGATGTGGTGGTGGACGTGGTGGTAGTGGATGTGGTGGTAGTGGATGTGGTGGTGGTGGACGTGGTGGTGGTGGACGTGGTGGTGGTGGACGTGGTGGTGGTGGACGTGGTGGTGGTGGACGTGGTGGTGGTGGACGTGGTGGTGGTGGACGTGGTGGTGGTGGACGTGGTGGTGGTGGACGTGGTGTTGGTGGACGTGGTGTTGGTGTTGGTGGACATGGTGGTGGTGGAGTACGTAGTGGTGGTGATGGTGGACGTGGTGTGGTGGTGGTGGATGTGGTGGACGTGGTGGTGGATGTGGTGGACGTGGTGGTGGTAGATGTGGTGGACGTGGTGGTGGTAGATGTGGTGGTGGTGGTAGATGTGGTGGTGGTGGTAGATGTGGTGGTGGACATGGTGGTGGTGGACGTGGTGGAGGACGTGGTGGTGGTGGACGTGGTGGTGGTGGTGGTGGACGTGGTGGTGGTGGTGGAGGTGGTGGTGGTGGAGGTGGTGGAGGTGGTGGTGGTGGACGTGGTGGTGGTGGACGTGGAGGTGGTGGTGGTGGACATGGTGGTGGTGGTGGATGTGGTGGTGGTGGTGGACGACTATTGGGTAGGAGGGTGCTGGCAGAATGCGGATGGAAAGGAGGATCTCGAAGGGGGCACATGGGAGAGCAGAAAGAGGCCGATTATTAGATACAATAAAATTTAAAGCGCATTAAAGCCAATGCTCCTTTAATAAAAAAAACACGTCGTGCCTGCAGTGAGAGTGGCTCACAAAGAAAAGAAACAAGTTTGCCTCCGGTGTTCAGTCGGTTTAAGCTCCTTTTATCTAGACGCCCAGTTTGTTCAGGTGCGCGTGCGCTCCGTGAAATCTTGTGTACTGACTTGTCTTGTGAAACCTGGCTGTATTTCTCAGCTCCCCGCCTGTGCCAGTCAGCAGCCTGAATTAACTTCAGCCTTGCGTGAGAGCAAGCAGCAGCTGTTTGAAGCACTCGTGCTTGTGCTGGCCTCCGCCTTGCGGGAGCGAGCAGCAGTGGCGCAAGAGCCATATGGTTTCAATTAGCACGCGCGCCGCGGCTCGCTCCCGCAAGGAGGATGCCAGCACAAGCACCAGTGTGCAAAGGAGCAGACCGATTTCTAAAGGTCATCTCCTAGAGCAGCGCATGCGCGCTGCCTAGGCGAGACCTAAAAATACAAATATCGATATCTATGGCCGAGGAGGGAGCTTTATTCTAATTGGCTGTCAACACTCCAAACCAGGAAGTGTTGGCAGTCATCTTGTGACTCGGTAGAACCGAGTCACAAGAAAACAGAATTAAGCATGAAAAACAAGAAAAGGGGGCAGGGTAAAAACACCCTGACCCCCTAGGCCTGCTCAGGGGGTCCCACAAGGACCCCCAGGGCCAAAAAAAGCATTTTCTTAAAAAGAAAATCGGCCGAATTCGCGCTGGGTGTGCGAATCCGGGCTGCCGCGCTTCATTATTTTTAAGCCCCCGGGTGGGCCAGGGGCATGCAAAAAATGTGGCAGCCCCGGGGACCGCCACCTCCCCGGGGCTTATTATAATGTATGCGGGGGGCACTACGGCCCCCCGCAGCCCCGGGGACTGCCACCTCCCCGGGGCTGTAAATAAAAACCGTGGGGGGTCCCAATCCCCCCCCATGCTGCCCCGGGGACCACCACCTCCCCGGGGCTTTTATAATAAACCACGGGGGGCTCGCGGCCCCCCCGCAGCCCCGGGGACCGCCACCTCCCCGGGGCACAAAAATGGGAAATTGGGGGGTCCGTTACGGACCCCCAAGCCCCGGGGACCGCCACCTCCCCGGGGCTTTCTAATTGAAGGGAGGGGGGCCGCGCGGCCCCCCTCGTGGAGCCAGTGATGGCCCTGGGGACCGCCACCCCCCAGGGCCGGCTCCTGCAGTGTCCCGGGGTGCCCACCCCCGGGACACTGCTGTTTGCTATGGTAGGGCGGGAGCCGTGCGGCCCCCCTCCCAAATAAATTTTTTTAATTTTTTTTTCAACGAGGCAGAGCCTTGGGGGATGGGGTCCACGGGGCTAACAGAGGCCTCAGGAGAGGGGGCCACGCGGCCCCCCTCCTTTCTAAATAAAAAATATATATATATATATATGGCCATGCCCCAGGGGATGGGGTCCCCAGGGCAGAAATCGGCCTCAGGGAGGGGGGCCACACGGCCCCCTTCCCGTTTAAAAAAAAAAAATAGGGGTCAGGCCCTGGGGGATGGGGACCCCAGGGCCACAAAAAAGGGAAAATAAGGGGGGCCACACAGCCCCACTTCTGAAAAACAAACAAAAAAGCCGGCATCGCGCCGGAGGCCCCGCCCCCTCCCTGCAGCACTCTGCAAACGCGCCCCCTGGCGCGTTGTAAGATGGGGAACTAATTCCCATTGAATACTGAGGGTCCCTGGAGGCCAAGTAGCCCACCAGGTACCTCCAGTATGCGCCAGGGAGCTGCATTGCAGAGAGGTGGTCCAAGGCCACGCCCCTTTTTTCGCCACTCTGCAACGCAGCTCTGTGGCGCTTACTGGAGGTACCTGGTGGGCTAGTTGGCCCCCAGGGACCCTCAGCATTGAAGGGGAATTAATTCCCCAACTTAAAAAGCGCCAGGGGGCGCGTTTCACATTGGTGAAGGGAGGGGGGGGCCTGATGTAACAAGTGTGCAAACGCCCCCTGTGGTGCGTTGTAAGTTGGGGGATTAAGTCCCCTTGAATCCTGAGGGTCCCTGGGGTCCAACTAGCCCACCAGGTACCTCCAGTAAGAGCCACACAGCTGCGTTGCAGAGAGGTGTAAAAAGGGGCATGACCTCGGACCACCTCTCTGCAATGCAGCCCTGTGGCGCTTACTGGAGGTAGCTGGTGGGCTAGTTGGCGCACAGGGACCCTCAGGATTCAAGGAGACTTAATCCCCCAACTTACAACGCACCACATCGCGCGTTTGCACACTTGTTACATCAGGCCCCGCCCCCTCCCTGCACCACAGTGCAAATGCGCCCTGTGGCGCATTTTAAGTTGGGGGATTAATTCCCCTTCAATCCTGAGGGTCCCTGGGGGCCAACTAGTCCACCAGGTACCTCTTGTAAACGCCACAGGGCTGCGTTGCAGAGAGGTGCTCCGAGGCCACGCCCCTTTTTACACCACTCTGCAAACGCGGCTTCTGGTGCACTGCTGGTGGGGCGATGAGGTCCTCTTGTGTCCTGAGGACCTCAAGACACAAGTGGACTTCATCCTCTGAGCAGCAGTGCGCTAGAAGCCGCGTTTGCAGCGTGGTGTAAAAAGGGGCGTGGCCTCAGAACACCTCTCTGAAACGCAGGTCTGTGGCGCTTACTGGATGTACCTGGTGGGCTACTTGGCCACCAGGGACCTTCAGGATTCAAGGGGACTTAATAGGGATGTCATAGTTGGAAATTAGCATTTAAAAAACCATTGAAATTCACTGAAAAAACCATAGGTTTCAGGTACGTTATAGTTGGAAATTAGCATTTAAAAAACCTTAGAAATTCACTGAAAAAACCATAGGTTTCAGGGACGTTATAGTTAGCTGGACATTTCACTCTTACAAAACCATAGAAATTCCACAGTTATAGTTAGTTCAGATAACTATAACTCGCGCACCCGCAATGCACTGCTCATGACGTCACATATTACATCATTCATGACATGGTCAGTGACATCACTGATGACATCACTGATGACATCTCAAATGACATCACTGATGACATCATCCACGTGAAAATCTGATGCACCTCCTCACACTCTAATATAACCTTTGATACACCCACTGTAAAATACAGACTACCATTTTCTAAATCGACACACCAATACCAGTTACTACATACGCACTCACTGATTCCTAGGTCTACACACACATCCACTCATTCATCCATACAATCACTCATACATGCAGTCACTCATCAATACAACACTATCCTATGCATTCATACACCTATACAGACACTCGCACACCGCCACTCATCCATGCAGTTACTCACACACCTAGTCAGTCATGCTAAGAATCAATCACACTCCCATTTACTCACCTATACAATTATACACACACCACCTCACTTATTCATACAGATACTAACGCATACTTTCTCGCTTATATAATCAGTGATACAAGTACACACTCATCCATACAGCCAGTCTCACAATCACTGACTATCATGTAGAGTCATTTATATACTTCAACTCTCACATACACTGCCTTTTACATATGTAGTTACTTGGACATATACCACTGAGACATCCATTCACTCACCAACACACCCATACACACACTAACGCACCCATACAGCTGTTTCCACATGCACTCTTGAACCCATACACCCAGTGAATTAACCACTCACACATCTATGCACAGTCACACACCTCCCACCCACCCACACACTCAATCTCCCCAAAAAATACTCAGACAACCAATCAATAACCTATATAGACACTCATGTAGCTACTGACCAACCCATGCAGCAGCTTGCACAACAACAGACAGACTGATACAGACATTCACACAGTTTAGTCACTAACCGATGCATTCAGTAAGACACATTTAATCACTCACTTTTACAGTCAGTCACGCACCTACTAAATCCTCCATCCAGACACTTATACACCCACTCATTCTTCAATACACCTTGGAATATATATAAAACATATTTAAACTTTACAGAAACAGTCACTGGATGATGTCATCAGTGATGTCATCAGTGATGTCATTTGAGATGTCATCAGTGATGTCACTGACCATGTCATGAGTGATGTAATATGTGACGTCATGAGCAGTGGATTGCGAGTGCGCGAGTTATAGTTAGCTGAACTAACTATAACGGTGGAATTTCTATGGTTTTGTAAGAGTGAAATGTCCAGCTAACTATAACGTCCCTGAAACCTATGGTTTTTTCAGTGAATCTTATCTTATCTTATCTTATCTTATCAAGTATTTATAGAGCGCACGTACACCGATTGGTTTCTTGGCGCTGATTGCTAGGGGATTGGCCAACCCGGAGTCAGATCATTCATAAGCTTGGATAAAGAGCCAGGTTTTGAGGCTTTTCCTGAAACTCAGCAAGCTAACGCTTGACCTGATTTCCAGGGGGATGGAGTTCCATAGACGGGGGGCAAGAGTTGCAAACCTGCAACCCCCTTGGCGCTTTAGCTTAAAGGTAGGGACCGTCAGCAGTTGAAGCTGTGCCGAACGTAGGTTGCGTGAAGGAGTGTAACGGGAGATAAGATTGTTTATGAATTTAGGGCTCTGGCCGTTCAGAAATTTGAACACCAGACATCCCACTTTAAAAATGCAGCGCTGGGGAATGGGGAGCCAGTGCAGTTTCCTAAGAAGGGGGGATGCATGTTGCCATCTGGGTTGTTTATATATCAGTCTGGCTGCTTGGTTCTGAACCATTTGCAACCGTTTAGTAAGGCCAAGTGGTAGACCAAGGTATGTTGCATTGGCATAGTCTAAGCGTGATATTACCAACGCCATCAGCACCTGTACCAGAGCTGCCTGAGTCAAAAGCCTACTTATCTTCCTAATTTTGTGCAGCTGGAGGAAACAAGTGGAAATAACGGTACCTACATGCGATTTTAAGGAATATATATATCTTTCCCTCTTTTAATAATTGGCTTTGGATATATGTATTTTACCATGATGTTTTTTACCCTGGATGAATTTTATACAATTTATATATCATTAATGCATTTATGCTTTGATATGTTTTTCCAGTGTAGTATGTTTACCATGTCTATAGCTGCTATCACATGACACTTGCACTTTAAAAAGAAGTAATCCCGCCTTCGGCGCTGACATGTGATCAAGGCCGGCTTACCGGCCGAAACGCGTCATGGCGATATGGTGATTGCTGAATAAAATCATCAAACGTATTTTGGGTCCACTCTTGCCTTATTTTGTGGATGAAGTGTTGGGCAAGCCTGCAGCCATGTGTATATATATGTGTATATATGTGTGTATGTATATATATATATATATATATATATATATATTCACTGAAAAAACCATAGGTTTCAGACACGTTATAGTTAGAAATTTGCATTTAAAAAACCTTACAAATTCACTGAAAAAACCACAGGTTTTAGGGACAGTTATAGTTAGTTGGACATTGCACTCGTACAAAACCCGTGAAATTCCCCCGTTATAGTTAGTTCAGCTAACTATAACTCGCGCCCCGCAATGCACTGCTGATGACGTCACATATTACATCACTCATGACATGGTCAGTGACATCACTGATGACATCACTGATGACATCTCAAATGACATCACTGATGACATCACTGATGACATCATCCACGTGATAATCTGATGCACCTCCTCACACCCTAATATAACCTTTGATACACCCACTCTAAATTACAGACTGCCATTCGCAAAACCATAGACACTCCAACACCAATAACTACATACCCACTCATTGATTCTTAGGTCTACACACACATCCACTCACTCACCTGTACAGTCACTCATACTTACGCTCACTCAGTACAGGACTATCATATGCACTCATACTCCTATATAGACACTCAAACACCGCCACTCATCCATAGAGGTACTCAC